>OX375884.1:65659024-66354632 GCA_947359465.1 Metellina segmentata
ACAATTCAACTGAAAGATTAAAGGAACAAGACCCAAATTAAACTTGTATTTTTTCAATCCTTCAAAAATTTCTTTTTCTTTGTTTACCATCAATTAATACTATCTAGAATCTACAGTGATTTCCATGTCTCCTATTCAACTAGTTTAAGCGTATATACAAAAGCACGAATTAATAGATATCATTAAAATCCGATTTAAATAAAATAAGATTTTTATGATTTTTTAATCATGATATTTTCATGCCCTGTTCTTGCGCGTGTAAGCGACTACTTTGTCTACTCTTCGGGTATTTGGTATTTTCAATTACGTCGTACTGGAGCAACACAACGGGCTAATAGCGACGGTTCGGGATTAATCCCAAAGGGAAAGATCGACGACAACAACTCGTAATTTTGAAACAAAGTCTGTAGATAGGTAATTTTGGTAATTTTTAGTTAACGTCGTACTAGAGCAACACAACGGGCTATTGACGACGGTCCGGGATCAGTCCCTTAAGGGAAATATCCGAGGACAACACCTCGTAATTTTGAACCACGGTCAGATGACGAAGCAACACCTGAGCTGGCACCCCACTCTCCAAACTTCCACGCCAACCCAACGTGAGGACTTTCGGCCACGACAGATTTAAGGTGCACCAGCCGCCTCTACACCATACGTTTACAAACATCCATGCCCGGACCCGGATTCGAACCAGGAACCTTCCGATCTAGAGGCTAACACCTTAACCACTATACCGGTTGGTCGGCCCAAATGTGTGCAGAGGGCTACATGAAAAGTAATAAGTATGCAGCGAAACTACTCACGTTGGGTTGGCGTGGAAGTTTGGAGAGTGGGGTGACAGCTCAGGTGTTGCTTCGTCATCTGATCGTGGTTCAAAATTACGAGGTGTTGTCCTCGGATCTAACCCTTAAAGGACTGATCCCGGACCATCGTCAATAGCCCGTTGTGTTGCTCTAATACGACGTTAAATAAAACTACCAAATTACCAGAGAAACTTCATAAAGGAAGGATCGACTTTTTAAAGTTGTAGCTGAAGAGTAGACGTCTTCTACAGACTTTGTCACGTTGGGTTGGTGTGGAAGTTTGGAGAGTGGGGTGCCAGCTCAGGTGTTGCTTCGTCATCTGACCGTGGTTCAAAATTACGAGGTGTTGTCCTCGGATATTTTCCTTAAGGGACTGATCCCGGACCGTCGTCAATAGCCCGTTGTGTTGCTCTAGTACGACGTTAACTAAAAATTACCAAAATTACCAATCTACAGACTTTGTTTCAAAATTACGAGTTGTTGTCGTCGATCTTTCCCTTTGGGATTAATCCCGAACCGTCGCTATTAGCCCGTTGTGTTGCTCCAGTACGACGTAATTGAAAATACCAAATACCCGAAGAGTAGACAAAGTAGTCGCTTACACGCGCAAGAACAGGGCATGAAAATATCATGATTAAAAAATCATAAAAATCTTATTTTATTTAAATCGGATTTTAATGATATCTATTAATTCGTGCTTTTGTATATACGCTTAAACTAGTTGAATAGGAGACATGGAAATCACTGTAGATTCTAGATAGTATTAATTGATGGTAAACAAAGAAAAAGAAATTTTTGAAGGATTGAAAAAATACAAGTTTTATTTGGGTCTTGTTCCTTTAATCTTTCAGTTGAATTGTAATTCATGATACAAATCCATAGTACTCTAAACACTAAATTAAAAATGAACATTTTAATAATGGGATGAAATTTTTTTGTTATTTATAAAAATATCTAAAATTTAAATTAACGACAAATTTATATTTTCTGGCCTTTCGCTACCAAACTTGTTTCTTATGATAACCTTCCTTGTCTGCTACCGACACGAAAACAAATTTGAGCTAGTTATAATTCGACGGAACCAAATTGGTTCTGCATTCAAAAGAAGATATCTGGAATTGCAATGTTTTCTCAAAGAGGAAATCAAAAAACGTATCTGCTTTTGAATTTTCTTAGTTTCAGGCATAATATTAGATGGATATTTTGCTTTTTTTGAACATTAAGGTTCTTCTATTTAATTTTAGTTGATTTCATTCCTAAATAACTCCCCATTGAACAAGCTAGGAAGTGATGGGTACCCTTACTAGCTATAACATTTAAACATAGTGAAAACAAATTTTAAACTGCTAATTCCCTCTTGAAAGGGCATTTCTTTAAGACTGCGCAATCTTTCCACTCTAGAAGATTCAAAGTTAGCCAAAATACTTTGTGCAATGCACGAACTGGACCAAACTCGGCTTCTGCCTGTTTTTAGTGAGCAGAAAGTCACATTAGTTAGTTGTCATTCCAAATACAGGTGCCAACTCCTAGATCCCTTAACTCCTTGCATCTCTACAAACAGGAGCGTAAAATATTTCCAATGAGAGACACTAAATACGTAGCTAAGAAAGCATCGGAATCAAACATGCCCTCGGAGTCTGATCCCTTTGAAATTTTTTGGTTGAGTCCTCGTCCTTCTCAAACGCGAAGTGAAGCAAATAACATAATTGCATAAAATAACATACATTCTGTATCAGGTTATTTCATTTTGATATTTAACTTCAATTTATGTACTAAAAATTCAAAGTTTCATTTAAATCAGTGAGTTTTTAAACATTTTTACGAATACATTTTCAGCTTTTTACTGGATTGTTTCTTCAAAGTGTGTTCCGTACTTTCAGCTTTCCAGTATCTTATCTTCACCGTTCACGTGAGACAAAATCAGTTTTATGCTTAACCACTGACCGACTTGCCGAAATAGATCGGATTTGAGAGCGTAGGACGGAAGATCTAAAGGTCCCTGGTTCGATCCTGGGTATAGGCAACCGCTCTTATTCTAGGTAGTATGGTAATGAGTATCCCCGCCTGTCACTCGGGAGACGAGGGTTCGATTCCCCGGGGAGTAATTTTTATAGATTTTATTAACTAAAATTAATAGAAATAGCGTTAATAATTTAAAATTAAGTATAGACATTTTTATGCATACATTTTCAGTTTTTTACTGGATTGTTTCTTTCAAAGTGTGTTCCGTACTTTCATCTATACAGTATCTTATCTCCACCATTTACGTGAAACAAAAGCAGTTTTATGCTCAGCCACTGACCGACGTGCCGAAATAGCTCATTTGGGAGAGCGTTAGACTGAAGATCTAAAGGTCCCTACTTCAATTCCGGGTTTCGACAGCCGCTCTTATCATCGGTAGTATAGTGGTAAGCACCCAACATGTCACGCGGTAGACCGGGGTTCGATTCCCCTCCGGGGAGTTTTTATAGATTAAAAAAAAAATTAATTTTTATTATTAAGGAGGGGTCTTAGACTCAAAATATGAAAAGTCCAATTTTATTATTAGCTTAAAAAATAATATAGATATTTCTGAATAAAAAATGACACCTATTCTTTGTTTCTACCATCAGTAGAACCGGAAATATTCAACTTTTTATGACATGACAACTGCAAATCAAAGGAGCATCACCGTCAGATAATGTAAACAAAATGTTTTGAAGTCTCTGCTTTCTGCTGTTTCAGCTCTTTTTAGATAAAAAATTTTATTGTTAAATTTGCGCCTTTTCGAATTTTGTGAGCTATCATAGTTACAAACAGTTTCTTGATATCCTAATCGAATTTTCATCTATTAGTTAAATAACTTCATCATTTAAAATATCATTTGCTAAATATTCATATAGAATGGTTCGATGTTGATAATACATCGCCCCAAAACCATCGATGTTTTTAAAATTCAGTATATTTAAACTCCCCCCCCCATTCCTTAAAACTGGTTTTAGCAACTATTGATGAGACATCGGCTCCAATACATCGATGTTTTTTATAAAACATCAATGTTTTGAAAACATCGAGATCGATGTCGCGTCCCTACTTTCAGACCCTTCACCCTTGGTCATTTTGGTCTAAAAATGTGTTCAATTTGCTGATTATAAAAATTATGCTCCTTGGTTATTTTTAAAATTTTTCTAACGGTACTTTTTCATTTAAAAATAAAACATCGACAACGTAAAAATATCGATGTTACAAAAACATCGACTCCAATACATCGATGTTTTTTAAAAAAACAATCGATGTTTTGAAAACACCGACATCGATGTCGCATCCCTACCAGGTACCACAGCCGATATTCATTCTGATAATGAGTGTGTATTTATGAAGTTGCATTCCCTGCAAAGCCTCATAACTAAGTGCAAATGTTCAATTTGTAATAGCTTGACTCTTAATGTAAAATAAGGACAAAGTTTTGGTAATGTACAAGATATTATTTTTTTTTTGTCCCGCGCCTACTGTGACTTTGCGACAATAGTAAATTTAGAGATATTATTAACAAAAATAATTTAAAAAAATTTACGTTATTTCTATTAAGTCTTAGACAATTTTACGCATATATTTTCAGTTTTCAACTGGATTATTTCTTCAAAGTGTGTTCCGTACTTATCTTTCCAATATCTTATCTTCATTGTTCACGTGAGACAAAAGCAGTTTTATGTTTTGTCAATGGCCGATGTTCCGAAATTGCTCAGTTGGAAGAGCGTAGGATCTAAAGGTCCCTGGTTTGATCACGGGACTAGCAGTCGTTGTTATCCTCAGTGGTGTAGTGGTCAGTATCCCCGCCTGTCACGCGGGTGACCGAGGTTTTTTTCCCCACCGTGGAGGAGTTCTTATATATTTTATAAACAAAATTTTTTTTATAAATATTAACGCCATTTCTATTAAGTAATAGACATTTTAATGGATATATTTTCAGTTTTTTACTGTAGATTTTCTGTATTCTTTCGAGTATCCCATCTTCACTGTTCACATGAGACAAAAGCAGTTTTATGTTTAGCCACTAACGAAGTGCCGAAATAGCTCAGTTGGGAGAGCGTTCGACTGAAGATCTAAAGGTCACTGGTTCGATCCTGCATTTCGGTTTCGGCAGTTGTTCTTATACTCGGTAGGCACATAGTGGACACTATCGCGCATGTCACGCGTATATTAAGATTTGATTCAACGAAGGGGAACAGTAGTAATAGATTTAAAAAACAAAAATAATTTTTAAATATTAACGCTATTTCTATTATGTCATAGATATTTCAAAGCATACATTTTCAGTTTTTTTACTGCATTTTTTATTCAAAGTGTCTTCCATATTTACATCTTTCCAGTATCTTATCTTCACTTCTCACATGAGAAAAATGCAGTTTTATATTTTGTCATTGGCAGACGTTCCGAAATTGCTAAGTTGGGAGAGCGTTAGATCTAAAGGTCCCTGGTTCGATCCAGGGTTAAGGCAGTCGTTGTTATCCTCAGTGATGTAGTGGTCAATATCCCGAATGTCACACGTGAGACTGTGGTTTGATACCCCGCCGTGGAGGAGTTTTTATAGATTTTATAAACAAAAATAATTTTAGAATATTAGACATTTTAATGGATACATTTACAGTTTTTTTACTGGATTTCTTCTTTAAAGTGTCTTCCGTACTTTTATCCTTCCAGTATCTTAACTTTTTTTCACAGTTAACAAAAGCCAAAAGCAGTTTTATATTTAGCCACTGACTACGTGCCGTAACAGCTCAGTTGGGAGATCGTTAGAATGGAGATCTAAAGGTCTCTGGTTCGATCCCGGGTTTCGGCAGTCGTTGTTATCCTCGGTAGTATAGTGGTCAGTTTCCTCCACTGTCTCACAGGAGATCGAGGTTTGTTTCCCCGACGGGGAACAGCTTCTCAAGATATTATAACAAAAAATAATTTTAAATCATTAACGCTTTTTCTTTTAAGTCATTTTAATGGGTACATTTTCAGTTTTTTACGGTTTTTTTCTTCAAAGTGTGTTCCGTACTTTCATATTTGGAGTATTTTATCTTCACATGAGAGTACCAGGGAGTAGTTTTTACGGATTTTATTACCGAAAAGGATTTATGAATATTATCAATTAATAATTCTTATCAATTAATAAATTATGATCAATATTTCTATTGTCATAGACAATTTATGCATGTCTTTTCAGTTTTTAACTTTTATTTTTCTTCAAAGTGTGTTCCGTACCTTCATCTTTCGAGTCGAATCGATCCAGCCAATGACCGTGCCGAAATAACTCAGTTGGTAGAGCGTTAGACGGAAGATCTAAAGGTCCCTGGTTCGATCCCGGGTTTTGTCACTCGTTTTTATACTTATTAGTATTATTAACAAAAATATTTATAAATTATTAACGTTATTTCTATTATGTCATAGACATCTTAATGAATACATTTTCAGTATTTTACTGGATTTTTTTTCAAAGTGGTTCCGTACTTTCATCTTTCCAGTATCTTATCTTTACTGTTCACATGAGACAAAAGCAGTTTTATGTTTATCCACTGACCGATGTGCCGAAATAGCTCAGTTGAGAGAGCGTTAGACTGAAAATCTTAAGGTTCTTTGGTTGGATTCCTATTTTTGGCAGTCGTTCTTATCCTTATTAGTACAGTGGTCAGAATCCACGAATGTCATGCGAAAGAACGAGGTTTGATTCCCTACCGTGAAGGAGTTTTTATAGATTTTATCAACATAAATAATTCTAAATTGTTAACGTTATTTCTATTAAGTCATAGACATTTTAATGACGACATTTTCAGTTTTTAACTTGACTTTTTTACAAAGTGGATGCCTACTTTCATCTTTCCAGTATTTTATCTATACTGTTCACATGAGACAAAAGCAGTTTTATTTTTATTCACTGACCGATGTGCCGAAAAAGCTCAGTTGGGAGAGCGTTGGACTGAAGATATAAAGGTCACTGATTCTAACCCGGGTTTCGGCAGTAGTTCTTATCCCTATTAGTGTAGTGTTCAGTGTCCCCGATTGTCATGCGGGAGAACGGTGTTTGATTCTCTACTATGGAGGAGATTTTATCAACATAAATAATTATAAATTAATAACATTATTTCTATTAAATCATAGACATCTTAATGATACATTTTCGGACTTTTACTCGACGTTTTTTTCAAAGTGGGTGCGTACTTTCATCTTTCCAATATTCTTTTCTTTGCCGTTCACATGAGACAAAAGCAGTTTTTTGTTAATTTACTGTACGATGTGCCGCAATAGCTCAGTTGGGAGAGCGTTAGACTGAAGATCTAAAGGTCCCTGGTTCGATCTCGGGTTCCGGCAGTCTTTTTTAATCTCAGTACCGTAGTGGTCAGTATCCCCGAAATTCACGCGCTAGACCGGGGTTTGATTAACTATCGTGGAAGAGTTTTTATAGATTTTACTAACAAAAAAATTATAAATTATTAACGTTATTTCTATTATGTCATAGACTTCTTAATGACTACATTTTCAGATTTTTACTCGACTTTTTATTCAAAGTGATTGCGTACTTTCATCTTTCCAATATCTTATCTTTACTGTTCACATGAGACACAAGCAGTTTTATGTTTATCCACTAACAGTTGTTCCGAAATAGCTCGGTTGGGAGAGCGTTAGGCTGAAAATCTTAAAGTCCCTGGTTCGATCCCGGGTTTCGGCAGTCGTCCTTATCCTCCGTACTTTAGTGGTCAGTATCCCCGAATGTCACGCGCGCGACCGGGGTTTTATTCCCTACCGTGGAGGAGTTTTTATAGATTTTATTAACAAAAATAAATATAAATTATTAACGTTCTTTAAATATGTCATAGATGTCTTAATAAATACATTTTCAGATTTTTACTCGACTTTTTTTCAAAGTGGTTTTGTACTTTCATCATAGTTCACATGAGACAAGAGCAGTTTTTGTTTATTCTATGATCAATGTAAAGGTCCCTTGTTGGATCCCGGGTTCAGGCAGTCGTTTCTAATCTCAGTACCGTAGTTGTCAGTATCCCCGAATGTCACGATCTGGAGCGGTGTTTGAATCCCTTCCGTGGAGGAGTTTTTATAGATTTTACTAACAAAAATAAGATACCTAAGAATAATTTTCAGATTTTTACTCGACTTTTTTTCAAAGTGGTTTTGAACTTTCATCTTTCCAATATCTTATCTTCATAGTTCACATCAGTTAAGAGCAGTTTTTGTTTATTCTCTTTTCGATGTGCCGTAATAACTCAGTTGGGAAAGCGTTAGACTGAAGATCTAAAGGTCCTGGTTCGATCCCGGGATTCGGCAGTCGTTCTTATCCTCCGTCCTGTAGGGGTCAGTATCCCCGAATGTCACGCGCAAGACCGGGGTTTCATTCCCTCCCGTGGAGGAGTTTTTATAGATTTTATCAACAAAAATAAATATAAATTATTAACTTTTTTTTTAATAAGTCTTAGACGTCTTAATGAATACTTTTTCAGATTTTTACTCGACTTTTTTTTCCAAAGTGGAAGCGTACTTTCATCTTTCCATTATTATATCTTTACTTTTCACATGAGCCAAAAGCAGTTTTTGTTTATTCTCCTATCGATGTACCGAAATAGCTCAGTTGGGAGAGCGTTAGACTGAAAATCTAAAGGTCCCTGGTTCAATCCCGGGTTTCGGCAGTCGTTCTTATCCTCCTTGCGGTAGTGGTCAGTATCCCCGAATGTCTCGCGAAAGACCGGTGTTTGATTCCCTGCCGTGGAGAAGTTCTTTTTTGATTTTAAGAACAAAAATTAATATATAAATTATTAACGTTATTTCTAATGTGTCATTGACGTCTTAATGAATACATTTTCAGATTTTTACTCGACTTTTTTTTCAAAGTAGTTGCGTACTTTCATCTTTCCAATATCTTATCTTCATTGTTCAGATGAGGCAAAAGCATTTTTTGTTTATTCTTCGTTCGATGTGCCGAAATACCTCAGTTGGGAGAGCGTTAGACTGAAGATCTAAAGGTCACCGGTTCGATCCTGGGTTTAGGCAGTCGTTCTTATCCTCCATACTGTAGTGATCAGTATCCCCGAATGTCACGCGTGAGACAGGGGTTTCATTCCTTACCGTGGAGGAGTTTTTATAGATTTTATTAACAAAAATAAATATAAATTACTAACTTTATTTCTAATGTGTCATAGACGTCTTAATGAATACATTTTCAGATTTTTACTCGACTTTTTTTTCAAAGTTGAAGCGTACTTTCATCTTTCCATTATCTTATCTTTACTTTTCACATGAGACAAAAGCAGTTTTATGTTTATCCACTAACCATTGTGCCAAAATAGCTCAGTTATACTGAAGATCTAAAGGTCCTTGGTTCGATCCCGGCTTTCGGCAGTCGTTCTTACCCACCGTACTGTAGTGGTCAGTATCCCCGAATGTCACGCGCATGACCGGGTTTGATTCCCTACCGTGGAGGAGATTTTATAGATTTTATTAACAAAAATAAGTATAAATTATTAACGTTGTTTCTATTATGTCTTAGACATCTTACTGAATACATTTTTGATTTTTACTCGACTCTTTTTTTCTAAGTGGTTGCGTACTTTCGTTTTTCCAATATCTTATCTTCATTAATCACATGAGACAAAAGCAGTTTTTGTTTATTCTCTGTTCGATGTGCCGTAATAACTCAGTTGGAAAAGCGTTAGACTGAAGATCTAAAGGTCCTGGTTCGATCCCGGGATTCGGCAGTCGTTCTTATCCTCCATACTTTAGTGGTCAGTATTCCCGAATGTCACGCGCAAGACCAGGGTTTGATTCCCTAACGTATAGGAGTTTTTATAGATTTTATAAACAAAAATAAATATAAATTATTAACTATTTCTAATGTGTCATAGACGTCTTAATAAATATGTTTTCAGATTTTTATTCGACTTTTTTTTCAAAGTAGAAGAGTGTACTTTCATCTTTCCATTATCTTATCTTTACTTTTCACATGATCCAAAAGCAGTTTTTGTTTATTCTCCGATCGATGAGCCGAAATAGTTCAGTTGGGACAGAGTTAGACTGAAGATCTAAAGGTTCCTGGTTCTATCCCGGGTTTCGGCAGTTGTTCTTATCCTCCGTACTGACGTGGTCAGTATCCACGAATGTCACGCGTAAGACCAGGGTTTGATTCCCTAACGTGGAGGAGTTTTTATAGATTATAATAACAAAAATTAATACATAAATTATTAACGTTATTTCTAATATGTCATAGACGTCTTAATAAATATGTTTTCAGATTTTTATTCGACTTTTTTTTCAAAGTAGAAGTGTGTACTTTCATCTTTCCATTATCTTATCTTTACTTTTCACATGATCCAAAAGCAGTTTTTGTTTATTCTCCGATCGATGAGCCGAAATAGTTCAGTTGGGACAGAGTTAGACTGAAGATCTAAAGGTCCCTGGTTCGATCCCGGGTTTTGTCAGTCGTTCATATCATACTTACCGTAGTGGTCGGTATCCCCGAAAGTCTCGCGAAAGACCGGTGTTTGATTCCCTACCGTGGAGGAGTTTTTATAGATTTTATTAAGAAAAATAAATATAAATTATTTACTTTATTTCTAATGTGTCATAGACGTCTTAGTGAATACATTTTCAGATTTTTACTCGACTTTTTTTTCAAAGTGGTTTTGTACTTTCATCTTTCCAATATCGTATCTTCCTAGTTCACATGAGACAAGAGCAGTTTTAGTTTATTCTCTGATCAATGTACCGAAATAGCTCAGTTGGGTAAGCGTTGGACTGAAAATCTAAAGGTCCCTGGTTTTATCACGGGTTTCGGCAGTCGTTTTTATCCTCCGTACTGCAGTGGTCAGTATCCACGAATATCAAGCGTTAGACCGGGGTGCGATTCCCTAATTTGGAGGAGTTTGTATAGATTTTATTAACAAAAATTAATTTATAAATTATTAACGTTATTTCTAATATGTCATAGACGTCTTATTGAATATATTTTCAGATTTTTACTCGACTTTTTTTTCAAAGTGGAAGCGTACTTATATCTTTCCATTATCTTATCTTCATTGTTCACAAGATACAAGAGCTGTTTTTGTTTATTATCAGATCAATATACAAAAATAGCTCAGTTGGGAGAGCGTTAGTCTGAAGATCTAAGAGTCCAGTGTTTTGGCAGTCGTTCTCATCCTCCTTACTGTTGTGTTCAGTATCCCCGTATATCACGCGCAATACCGGGGTTTCATTCCCTACTGTTGAGGAGTTTTAATAGATTTTAATACCAAAAATAAATATAAATTATTAATGTTGTTTCCATTATGTCATAGACATTTTAATGAATACATTTTTAGATTTTTACTCGACTGTTTTTTTCAAAGTGGTTGCGTACTTTCATGTTTCCAATATCTTATCTTCATAGTTTACATGAGACAAAAGCAGTTTTTGTTTATTCTCCGATCGATTTGCCGAAATAGCTCAGTTGTGTGAGCGTAAGAATGAAGATCTAAAGGTCCCTGGTTCGATCCCGGGTTTCGGCAGTCGTTCTTATCCTCCGTACTGTAGTGGTCAGTATCCCCGTATGTCACGCGTAAAACTGGGGTTTCGTTCACTACCGTGGAGGAGTTTTTATAGTTTTTTATAACAAAAATAAATATAAATTATTAACGATGTTTCTATTATGTCATACACATTTTAATGAATATATTTTTAGATTTTTACTCGACTTTTTTTTCAAAGTGGTTGCGCGTACTTTCATCTTTCCAATATCTTATCTTAATTATTCACATGAGACAAAAGCAGTTTTTGTTTATTCTCTGATCGATGTGCTGAAATAGCTCAGTTGTGTGAGCGTTAGACTGAAGATCTAAAGGTCCATGGTTCGATCCCGGGTTTCGGCAGTCGTTCTTATCCTCCGTGCAGTAGTGGTCAGTATCCCCTTATATCACACGCGAGACTGGTGTTTGATTCCCTACCGTGGAGGAGTTTTTATAGATTTTTATAACAAAAACAAATATAAATTATTAACGATTTTTATATTATGTCATAGACATTTTAATAAATACATTTTTAGATTTTTACTCGAAATTTTTATTAAAAAGTGGTTGCGTACTTTCATCTTTCCAATATCTTATCTTCAATATTCACATGAAACAAAAGCAGTTTTTGTTTATTCTCTGATCGATTTGCCGAAATAGCTCAGTTATGATAGCGTTAGACTGAAGATCTAAAGGTCCCTGGTTCGATCCCGGGTTTCGGCAGTCGTTCTTATCCTCCGTACTGTAGTGATCAGTATCCCCGAATGTCACGCGCAAGACCGGGGTTTGATTCCCTACCGTGGAGGAGTTTTTATAGATTTTATTAACAAAAATAAATATATAAATTATTAACTTCATTTCTAATATGTCATAGACGTCTTTATGAATACATATTTTCAGATTTTTACTCCAATTTTTTTCAAAGTGGTTGCGTACTTTCATCTTTCCAATATCTTATCTTCATTATTCACATGAGACAAAAGCAGTTTTTGTTTATTCTCTAATCGATGTGCTGAAATAGCTTAGTTGGGAGTGCGTTAGACTGAAGATCTAAAGGACCCTGTTTCGATCCCGTGTTTCGGCAGTCGTTCTTATCCTACGTACTGTAGTGGTCAGTATCTCCGAATGTCACGCGCAAGACCGGGGTTTGATTCCCTACCGTGGAGGAGTTTTTATAGATTTTATTAACAAAAATAAATATAAATTATTAACTTTATTTCTAATATGTCATAGACGTCTTTATGAATACATATTTTCAGATTTTTACTCCAATTTTTTTTCAAAGTGGTTGCGTACTTTCATCTTTCCAATATCTTATTTTCATTAGTCCTATGAGACCAAAGCAGTTTTTGTTTATTCTCCGATCGATGTGCCGAAATAGCTCAGTTGGGAGAGCGTTAGACTGAAGATATAAAGGACCCTGGTACGATCCCGGGTTTCGGCAGTCGTTTTTATCTTCCGTACAGTAGTGGTCAGTATCTCCGAATGTCATGCGCAAGACCGGGGTTTGATTCCCTATCGTGTAGGAATTTTTATAGATTTTATTAACAAAAATAAATATAAATTATTAACGATGTTTCTATTACGTCATAGACATTTTAATGAATACATTTTTAGATTTTTACTCGAATTTTTTTTTCAAAGTGATTGCGTACTTTCATCTTTCCATTATCTTATCTTCATTATTCACGTGAGACAAAAGCAGTTTTTGTTTATTCTACGATCGAAGTGCCGAAATAGCTCAGATGGGAGAGCGTTAAACTGAAGATCTCAAGGTCACTGGTTCGATCCCTGGTTTCGGCAGTCGTTCTTATCCTCCGTACAGTAGTGATCGTTATCCCCGTATGTCACGCGAAACACCGGGGTTTGATTCCTTACCGTGGAGGAGTTTTTATAGATTTTAATAACAAAAATAAATATAAATTATTAACGATGTTTTTATTATGTCATAGACATTTTAATGAATGCATTTTTAGATTTTTACTCGACTTTTTTTTCAAAGTGGTTGCGTACTTTCATCTTTCCAATATCTTATCTTAATTATTCACATGAGACAAAAGCAGTTTTTGTTTATTCTCTGATCGATGTGCTGAAATAGCTCAGTTGTGTGAGCGTTAGACTGAAGATCTAAAGGTCCATGGTTCGATCCCGGGTTTCGGCAGTCGTTCTTATCCTCCGTGCAGTAGTGGTCAGTATCCCCTTATGTCACGCGTAAAACTGGGGTTTCGTTCACTACCGTGGAGGAGTTTTTATAGTTTTTTATAACAAAAATAAATATAAATTATTAACGATGTTTCTATTATGTCATACACATTTTAATGAATATATTTTTAGATTTTTACTCGACTTTTTTTTCAAAGTGGTTGCGTACTTTCATCTTTCCAATATCTTATCTTAATTATTCACATGAGACAAAAGCAGTTTTTGTTTATTCTCTGATCGATGTGCTGAAATAGCTCAGTTGTGTGAGCGTTAGACTGAAGATCTAAAGGTCCATGGTTCGATCCCGTTTTTCGGCAGTCGTTCTTATCCTCCGTGCAGTAGTGGTCAGTATCCCCTTATATCACACGCGAGACTGGTGTTTGATTCCCTACCGTGGAGGAGTTTTTATAGATTTTTATAACAAAAACAAATATAAATTATTAACGATTTTTATATTATGTCATAGACATTTTAATAAATACATTTTTAGATTTTTACTCGAAATTTTTATTAAAAAGTGGTTGCGTACTTTCATCTTTCCAATATCTTATCTTCAATATTCACATGAAACAAAAGCAGTTTTTGTTTATTCTCTGATCGATTTGCCGAAATAGCTCAGTTATGATAGCGTTAGACTGAAGATCTAAAGGTCCCTGGTTCGATCCCGGGTTTCGGCAGTCGTTCTTATCCTCCGTACTGTAGTGATCAGTATCCCCGAATGTCACGCGCAAGACCGGGGTTTGATTCCCTACCGTGGAGGAGTTTTTATAGATTTTATTAACAAAAATAAATATAAATTATTAACTTCATTTCTAATATGTCATAGACGTCTTTATGAATACATATTTTCAGATTTTTACTCCAATTTTTTTCAAAGTGGTTGCGTACTTTCATCTTTCCAATATCTTATCTTCATTATTCACATGAGACAAAAGCAGTTTTTGTTTATTCTCTAATCGATGTGCTGAAATAGCTTAGTTGGGAGTGCGTTAGACTGAAGATCTAAAGGACCCTGTTTCGATCCCGTGTTTCGGCAGTCGTTCTTATCCTACGTACTGTAGTGGTCAGTATCTCCGAATGTCACGCGCAAGACCGGGGTTTGATTCCCTACCGTGGAGGAGTTTTTATAGATTTTATTAACAAAAATAAATATAAATTATTAACTTTATTTCTAATATGTCATAGACGTCTTTATGAATACATATTTTCAGATTTTTACTCCAATTTTTTTTCAAAGTGGTTGCGTACTTTCATCTTTCCAATATCTTATTTTCATTAGTCGTATGAGACCAAAGCAGTTTTTGTTTATTCTCCGATCGATGTGCCGAATTAGCTCAGTTGGGAGAGCGTTAGACTGAAGATCTAAAGGACCCTGGTACGATCCCGGGTTTCGGCAGTCGTTTTTATCTTCCGTACAGTAGTGGTCAGTATCTCCGAATGTCATGCGCAAGACCGGGGTTTGATTCCCTATCGTGTAGGAATTTTTATAGATTTTATTAACAAAAATAAATATAAATTATTAACGATGTTTCTATTACGTCATAGACATTTTAATGAATACATTTTTAGATTTTTACTCGAATTTTTTTTTCAAAGTGATTGCGTACTTTCATCTTTCCATTATCTTATCTTCATTATTCACGTGAGACAAAAGCAGTTTTTGTTTATTCTACGATCGAAGTGCCGAAATAGCTCAGATGGGAGAGCGTTAAACTGAAGATCTCAAGGTCCCTGGTTCGATCCCTGGTTTCGGCAGTCGTTCTTATCCTCCGTACAGTAGTGATCGTTATCCCCGTATGTCACGCGAAACACCGGGGTTTGATTCCTTACCGTGGAGGAGTTTTTATAGATTTTAATAACAAAAATAAATATAAATTATTAACGATGTTTTTATTATGTCATAGACATTTTAATGAATGCATTTTTAGATTTTTACTCGACTTTTTTTTTAAAAGTGGTTGCGTACTTTCATCTTTCCAATATCTTATCTTCATTACTCACATGAGACAAAACCAGTTTTTGTTTATTCTATGATCGATGTGCCGAAATAGCTCAGATGGGAGAGCGTTAGACTGAACATCTAAAGGTCCCTGGTTCGATCCCGAGTTTCGGCAGTCGTTCTTATTCTCCGTACAGTATTGGTCAGTATCCCCGTAAGTCACGCGCAAGACTGGGGTTTGATTCCCTAAAGTGCAGGAGGTTTTATAGATTGTAATAACAAAAATATATATAAATTATTAACGATGTTTGTATTATGTCATAGACATTTTAATGAATGCATTTTTAGATTTTTACTCGACTTTTTTTTTCAAAGTGGTTGCGTACTTTCATCTTTCCAATATCTTATCTTCATTAGTCACATGAGACAAAACCAGTTTTTGTTTATTCTCCAAACGATGTGCCGAAATAGCTCAGTTGGGAGAGCGTTAGACTGAACATCTAAAGGTCCCTGGTTCGATCCCGGGTTTCGGCAGTCGTTCTTATCCTCCGTACTGTCGTGATCAGTATCTCTGAATGTCATGCGCAAGACCGGGGTTTGATTCACTACCGTGGAGGAGTTTTTATAGATTTTATTAACAAAAATAAAAATATAAATTTGTAACTTTATTTCTAATATGTCATTGACGTCTATATGAAAACATATTTTCAGATTTTTACTCCATTTTTTTTTCAAAGTGGTTGCGTACTTTAATCTTTCCAATATCTTTTCTTCATTATTCACATGAGACAAAAGCAGTTTTTGTTTATTCTCTGATCGATGCGCCGAAATAGCTCAGATGGGAGAGCGTTAGACTGAAGATCTAAAGGTCCCTGGTTCGATCCCGGGTTTCGGCAGTCGTTCTTATCCTCCGTACTGTAGTGATCAGTATCTCTGAATGTCATGCGCAAGACCGGGGTTTGATTCACTACCGTGGAGGAGTTTTTATAGATTTTATTAACAAAAATAAATATAAATTATTAACTTCATTTCTAATATGTCATAGACGTCTTTATGAATACATATTTTCAGATTTTTACTCCAATTTTTTTCAAAGTGGTTGCGTACTTTCATCTTTCCAATATCTTATCTTCATTATTCACATGAGACAAAAGCAGTTTTTGTTTATTCTCTAATCGATGTGCTGAAATAGCTTAGTTGGGAGTGCGTTAGACTGAAGATCTAAAGGACCCTGTTTCGATCCCGTGTTTCGGCAGTCGTTCTTATCCTACGTACTGTAGTGGTCAGTATCTCCGAATGTCACGCGCAAGACCGGGGTTTGATTCCCTACCGTGGAGGAGTTTTTATAGATTTTATTAACAAAAATAAATATAAATTTTTAACTTTATTTCTAATATGTCATTGACGTCTATATGAAAACATATTTTCAGATTTTTACTCCATTTTTTTTTCAAAGTGGTTGCGTACTTTAATCTTTCCAATATCTTATCTTCATTATTCACATGAAACAAAAGCAGTTTTTGTTTATTCTCTGATCGATGCGCCGAAATAGCTCAGTTGGGAGAGCGTTAGACTGAAGATCTAAAGGTCCATGGTTCGATCTCGGGTTTCGGCAGTCGTTCTTATCCTCCGTACAGTAGTGGTCGTTATCCCCGTATGTCACGCGAAAGACCGGGGTTTGATTCCTAACCGTGGAGGAGTTTTTATAGATTTTAATAACAAAAATAAATATAAATTATTAACGATGTTTGCAATATGTCATAGACATTTTAATGCATGCATTTTTAGATTTTTACTCGACTTTTTTTTCAAAGTGGTTGCGTACTTTCATCTTTCCAATATCTTATCTCCATTATTCACATGAGACAAAAGCAGTTTTTGTTTATTCTCTGATCGATGTGCCGAAATAGCTCAGTTGGGAGAGCGTTAGACTGAAGATCTAAAGGTCCATGGTTCGATCCCGGGTTTCGTTAGTCGTTCTTGTCCTCCGTACTGTGGTGGTCAGTATCCCCGAATGTCACGCGCAAGACCGGGGTTTGATTCACTAACGTGGTGGAGTTTTATAGATTTTAATAAAAAAAATAAATATATAAATTATTAACGATGTTTCTATTACGTCATAGACATTATAATGAATCCTTTTTTAGATTTTTACTCGACTTTTTTTTCAAAGTGGTTGGGTACTGGCAGTCGTTCCATGATCTTATCTTCATTATTCACGAGAGACAAAAGCAGTTTTTGTTTATTCTCCAATCGATGTGCCGAAATAGCGCAGTTTGAAGAGCGTTAGACTGATGATCTAAAGGTCCCTGGTTCGATCCCGGTTTTCGGCAGTCGTTCTTATCCTCCGTGCATAAGTGGTCGTTATCGCCGTATGTCACGCGAAAGACCGGGGTTTGATTCCTTACCGTGGAGGCGTTTTTATAGATTTTAATAACAAAAATAAATATAAATTATTAACGATGTGTCTATTATGTCATAGACGTCTTTATGAATACATATTTTCAGATTTTTACTCCACTTTTTTTTCAAAGTGGTTGTGTGTGTGCGTACTTTCATCTTTCCAATATCTCATCTTCATAATTCACAAGAGACAAAAGTAGTTTTTGTTTATTCTCCTATCAATGTGACGAAATAGCTCATTTGGGAGAGCGTTAAACTGAAGATCTAAAGGTCCCTGGTTCGATCCCGAGTTTCGGCAGTCGTTCTTGTCCTCTGTACTGTAGTGGTCAGTATCCCCGAATGTCTGTCGCAAGACCGGGGTTTGATTCGCTACCGTGGAGGAGTTTTTATAGATTTATGAACAAATATATATATAAATTATTAACTTTATTTCTGATATGTCATAGACGTCTTTATAAATACATATTTTCAGATTTTTACTCCACTTTTTTTCAAAGTGGTTGCGTACTTTCATCTTTCCAATATCTTATCTTCATTACTTACATGAGACAAAAGCAGTTTTTGTTTATTCTCCAATCGATGTGCCGAAATATCTCAGTTGGGAGAGCGTTAGACTGAAGATCTAAAGGTCCTTGGTTCGATCCCGGGTATCGGCAGTCGTTCTTATCCTCCGTACTATAGTGATCAGTATCTCCGAATGTCATGCGCAAGACCGTGGTTTCATTCACTAATGTGGAGAAGTTTTTATAGATTTTATTAACAAAAATAAATATAAATTATTAACTTTATTTCTAATATGTCATAGACGTCTTAATAAATACATATTTTCAGATTTTTACTCCACTTTTTTTTCGAAGTGGATGCGTACTTTCATCTTTCCAATATCTTATCTTCATTATTCACATGAGACAAAAGCAGTTTTTGTTTATTCTCCAGTCGATGTGCCGAAATAACTCAGTTGGGATAGGGTTAGACTGAAGATCTAAAATTCCCTGGTTCGATCCCGGGTTTCGGCAGTCGTTCTTATCCTCCGTACTGTAGTGATCAGTATCTCCGAATGTCATGCTCAAGACCGGGGATTGATTCCCTATTGTAGAGGAGTTTTTATAGATTTTAATAACAAAAATAAATATAAATTATTAACGATGTATGTATTATGTCATAGACATTTTAAAGTATACATTTTTAGATTTTTACTCGACTTTTTTTTCAAAGTGGTTGCGTACTTTCATCTGTCCAATATCTTATCTTCATTATTCACATGAGACAAAAGCAGTTTTTGTTTATTCTCCAAACGATGTGCCGTAATAACTCAGTTGGGAGAGCGTTAGACTGAAGATCTAAAGGTCCCTGGTTCGATCCCGGGTTTCGGCAGTCGTTCTTGTCCTCCGTACTGTAGTGGTCAGTATCCCCGAATGTCACGCGCAAGACCGGGGTTTGATTCCCTAAAGTGGAGGAGTTTTTATAGATTTTAATAAAAAAAATAAATATAAATTATTAACGATGTTTCTATTACGTCATAGACATTTTAATGAATACATTTTTATATTTTTACTCGACTTTTTTTTCAAAGTGGTTGCGTAATTTCATCTTACCAATATCTTATCTTCATTATTCACATGAGACAAAAGCAGTTTTTGTTTATTCGCGGATCGATGTGCCGAAATAGCTCAGTTGGGAGAGCGTTAGACAGAAGATGTAAAGGTCACTGGTTCGATCCCGTGTTTCGGCAGTCGTTCTTTTCCTCCGTACTGTAGTGGTCAGTATCCCCGAATGTCACGCGCAAGACCGGGGTTTGATTCCCTAACGTGGAGGAGTTTTTATAGATTTTAATAAAAAAAAATATATAAATTATATTAACGATGTTTCTATTACGTCATAGACATTTTAATGAATAAATTTTTATATTTTTACTCGACTTTTTTTTCAAAGTGGTTGCGTACTTTCATCTTACCAATATCTTATCTTCATTATTCAAATGAGACAAAATCAGTTTTTGTTTATTCTCTGATCGATGTTCCGAAATAGCTCAGTTGGGAGAGCGTTAGACTGAACATCTAAAGGTCCCTGGTTCGATCCCGGGTTTCGGCAGTCGTTTTTATCCTCCGTACTGTAGTGATCAGTATCTCTGAATGCCATGCGCAAGACCGGGGTTTGATTCACTTCCGTGGAGGAGTTTTTATAGATTTTATTAACAAAAATAAATATACATTTTTAACTTTATTTCTAATATGTCATTGACGTCTATATGAAATATATTTTCAGATTTTTACTCCATTTTTTTTTCAAAGTGGTTGCGTACTTTAATCTTTCCAATATCTTATCTTCATTATTCACATGAGACAAAAGCAGTTTTTGTTTATTCTCTGATCGATGCGCCGAAATAGCTCAGTTGGGAGAGCGTTAGACTGAAGATATAAAGGTCCTTGGTTCGATCCCGGGATTCGGCAGTCGTTCTTATCCTCCGTATAGTAGTGGTCGTTATCCCTGTATGTCACGGTCAGGACAAGGGTTTCATTCACTAACGTGGAGGAGTTTTTATAGATTTTAGTAACAAAAATAAATATAAATTATTAACTTTATTTCTAATATGTCATAGACGTCTTTATGAATACATATTTTCAGATTTTTACTCCATTTTTTTTTTCAAAGTGAATGCGTACTTTCATCTTTCCATTATCTTATCTTCATTATTCACGTGAGACAAAAGCAGTTTTTGTTTATTCTACGATCGAAGTGACGAAATAGCTCAGATGTGAGAGCGTTAGACTGAAGATCTAAAGGTCACTGGTTCGATCCCGGGTTTCGGCAGTCGTTCTTATCCTCCGTACAGTAGTGATCGTTATCCCCGTATGTCACGCGAAAGACCGGGGTTTGATTCCTTACCGTGGAGGAGTTTTTATAGATTTTAATAACAAAAATAAATATAAATTATTAACGATGTTTTTATTATGTCATAGACATTTTAATGAATGCATTTTTAGATTTTTACTCGACTTTTTTTTTCAAAGTGGTTGCGTACTTTCATCTTTCCAATATCTTATCTTCATTACTCACATGAGACAAAACCAGTTTTTGTTTATTCTATGATCGATGTGCCGAAATAGCTCAGTTGGGAGAGCGTTAGACTGAACATCTAAAGGTCCCTGGTTCGATCCCGAGTTTCGGCAGTCGTTTTTATCCTCCGTACTGTAGTGATCAGTATCTCTGAATGCCATGCGCAAGACCGGGGTTTGATTCACTTCCGTGGAGGAGTTTTTATAGATTTTATTAACAAAAATAAATATAAATTTTTAACTTTATTTCTAATATGTCATTGACGTCTATATGAAAACATATTTTCAGATTTTTACTCCATTTTTTTTTTCAAAGTGGTTGCGTACTTTAATCTTTCCAATATCATATCTTCATTATTCACATGAGACAAAAGCAGTTTTTGTTTATTCTCTGATCGATGCGCCGAAATAGCTCAGTTGGGAGAGCGTTAGACTGAAGATCTAAAGGTCCCTGGTTCGATCCCGGGTTTCGGCAGTCGTTCTTATCCTCCGTACAGTTGTGGTCGTTATCCCCGTATGTCACGCGAAAGACCGGGGTTTGATTCCTAACCGTGGAGGAGTTTTTATAGATTTTAATAACAAAAATAAATATAAATTATTAACGATGTTTGCAATATGTCATAGACATTTTAATGCATGCATTTTTAGATTTTTACACGACTTTTTTTTCAAAGTGGTTGTGCGTACTTTCATCTTTCCAATATCTTATCTCCATTATTCACATGAGACAAAAGCAGTTTTTGTTTATTCTCTGATCGATGTGCCGAAATAGCTCAGTTGGGAGAGCGTTAGACTGAAGATCTAAAGTTCCATGGTTCGATACCGGGTTTCGTTAGTCGTTCTTGTCCTCCGTACTGTGGTGGTCAGTATCCCCGTATATCACTCGCAAGACCGGGGTTTGATTCGCTACCGTTGAGGAGTTTTTATAGATTTATGAACAAATATATATATAAATTATTAACTTTATTTCTGATATGTCATAGACGTCTTTATAAATACATATTTTCAGATTTTTACTCCACTTTTTTTTCAAAGTGGTTGCGCACTTTCATCTTTCCAATATCTTATCTTCATTATTCACATGAGACAAAAGCAGTTTTTGTTTATTCTCCAATCGATGTGCCGAAATATCTCAGTTGGGAGAGCGTTAGACTGAATATCTAAAGGTCCTTGGTTCGATCCCGGGTATCGGCAGTCGTTCTTATCCTCCTTACTGTAGTGATCAGTATCTCCGAATGTCATGCGCAAGACCGGGGTTTGATTCCCTAACGTGGAGGAGTTTTTATAGATTTTAATAAAGAAAAATATATATAAATTATTAACGATGTTTCTATTACGTCACAGACATTTTAATGAATATATTTTTATATTTTTACTCGACTTTTTTTTCAAAGTGGTTGCGTACTTTCATTTTACCAATATCTTATCTTCATTATTCAAATGAGACAAAATCAGTTTTTGTTATTCTCTGATCGATGTGCCGAAATAGCTCAGTTGGGAGAGCGTTAGACAGAAGATCTAAAGGTCCCTGGTTCGATCCCGGGTTTCGGCAGTCGTTCTTGTCCTCCGTACTGTAGTGGTCAGTATCCCCGAATGTCACGCGGAAGACCGGGGTTTGGTTCACTAAAGTGGAGGAGTTTTTATAGATTTTAATAAAGAAAAATATATATAAATTATTAACGATGTTTCTATTACGTCACAGACATTTTAATGAATATATTTTTATATTTTTACTCGACTTTTTTTTCAAAGTGGTTGCGTACTTTCATTTTACCAATATCTTATCTTCATTATTCACATGAGACAAAAGCAGTTTTTGTTTATTCTCCAGTCGATGTGCCGAAATAACTCAGTTGGGAGAGCGTTAGACTGAAGATCTAAAGGTTCCTGGTTCGATCCCGGGTTTCGGCAGTCGTTATTATCCTCCGTACTGTAGTGATCAGTATCTCCGAATGTCATGCGCAAGACCGGGGTTTCATTCACTAACGTGGAGAAGTTTTTATAGATTTTATTAACAAAAATAAAAATATGAATTATTAACTTTATTTCTAATATGTCATAGACGTCTTAATAAATACATATTTTCAGATTTTTACTCCACTTTTTTTTCAAAGTGGATGCGTACTTTCACCTTTCCAATATCTTATCTTCATTATTCACATAAGACAAAAGCAGTTTTTGTTTATTCACTGATCGATGTGCCGAAATAGCTCAGTTGGTAGAGCGTTAGACTGAAGATCTAAAGGTCCCTGGTTCGTTCCCGGGTTTCGGCAGTCGTTCTTATCCTCCGTACTGTAGTGATCAGTATCTCCGAATGTCATGCGCAAGACTGGGGTTTGATTCCCTATCGTGGAGGAGTTTTTATAGATTTTAATAACAAAAATAAATATAAATTATTAACGATGTTTGTATTATGCCATAGACATTTTAATGAATACATTTTTAGATTTTTACTCGACTTTTTTTTTCAAAGTGGTTGCGTACTTTCATCTTTCCCATATCTTATCTTCATTATTCACATGAGACAAAAGCAGTTTTTGTTTATTTACTGATCGATGTGCCGAAATAGCTCAGTTGGGAGAGCGTTAGACTGAAGATCTAAAGGTCCCTGGTTCGATCCCGGGTTTCGGCAGTCGTTCTTATCCTCCGTACTGTAGTGATCAGTATCTCCGAATGTCATGCGCAAGACCGGGGTTTCATTCACTAACGTGGAGGAGTTTTTATCGATTTTACTAACAAAAATAAATATAAATTATTAACTTTATTTCTAATATGTCATAGACGTCTTTATGAATATATATTTTCAGATTTTTCTCCACTTTTTTTTCAAACTGGTTGTGTACTTTCATCTTTCCATTTTCTTATCTTCATTATTCACGTGAGACAAAAGCAGTTTTTGTTTATTCTCCGAACGATGTGCCGAAATATCTCAGTTGGGAGAGCGTTAGACTGAAGATCTAAAGGTCCCTGGTTCGTTCCCGGGTTTCGGCAGTCGTTCTTATCCTCCGTACTGTAGTGATCAGTATCTCCGAATGTCATTCGCAAGACTGGGGTTTGATTCCCTATCGTGGAGGAGTTTTTATAGATTTTAATAACAAAAATAAATATAAATTATTAACGATGTTTGTATTATGCCATAGACATTTTAATGAATACATTTTTAGATTTTTACTCGCCTTTTTTTTTCAAAGTGGTTGCGTACTTTCATCTTTCCAATATCTTATCTTCATTATTCACATGAGACAAAAGCAGTTTTTGTTTATTCTCGGATCGATGTGCCGAAATAACTCAGTTGGGAGAGCGTTAGACTGAAGATCTAGAGTTCCTTGGTTCGATCCCGGGTTTCGGCAGTCGTTCTTATCCTCCGTACTGTTGTGATCAGTATCTCCGAATGTCATGCGCAAGACCGGGGTTACATTCACTAACGTGGAGAAGTTTTTATAGATTTTATTAACAAAAATAAATATAAATTATTAACTTTATTTCTAATATGTCATAGACGTCTTAATAAATACATATTTTCAGATTTTTACTCCACTTTTTTTTCAAAGTGGATGCGTACTTTCATCTTACCAATATCTCATCTTCATTATTCACATGAGACAAAAGCAGTTTTTGTTTATTCTCTGATCGATGTGCCGAAATAACTCAGTTGGGAGAGCGTTAGACTGAAGATCTAAAGGTCCTTGGTTCGATCTCGGGTATCGGCAGTCGTTCTTATCCTCCGTAATGTAGTGATCAGTATCTGCAAATGTCATGCGCAAGACCGGGGTTTCATTCACTAACGTGGAGGAGTTTTTATAGATTTTACTAACAAAAATAAATATAAATTATTAACTTTATTTCTAATATGTCATAGACGTCTTTATGAATACATATTTTCAGATTTTTACTCTACTTTTTTTTCAAAGTGGTTGCGTACTTTCATCTTTCCAATATCTTATCTTCATTATTCACATGAGACAAAAGCAGTTTTTGTTTATTCTGCAGTCGATGTGCCGAAATAACTCAGTTGGGAGAGCGTTAGACTGAAGATCTAAAGGTCCCTGGTTCGTTCCCGGGTTTCGGCAGTCGTTCTTATCCTCCGTACTGTAGTGATCAGTATCTCCGAATGTCATGCGCAGGACTGGGGGTTGATTCCCTATCGTGGAGGAGTTTTTATAGATTTTAATAAAAAAAATAAATATAAATTATTAACGATGTTTGTATTTTGCCATAGACATTTTAATGAATACATTTTTAGATTTTTACTCGACTTTTTTTTTCAAAGTGGTTGCGTACTTTCATCTTTCCAATATCTTATCTTCATTATTCACATGAGACAAAAGCAGTTTTTGTTTATTCTCGGATCGATGTGCCGAAATAGCTCAGTTGGGAGAGCGTTAGACTGAAGATCTAAAGGTCCTTGGTTCGATCCCGGGTATCGGCAGTCGTTCTTATCCTCCGTACTGTTGTGATCAGTATCTCCGAATGTCATGCGCATGACCGCGGTTTCATTCACTAACGTTTAGAAGTTTTTATAGATTTTATTAACAAAAATAAATATAAATTATTAACTTTATTTCTAATATGTCATAGACGTCTTAATAAATACATATTTTCAGATTTTTACTTCACTTTTTTTTCAAAGTGGATGCGTACTTTCATCTTACCAATATCTCATCTTCATTATTCACATGAGACAAAAGCAGTTTTTGTTTATTCTCTGATCGATGTGCCGAAATAACTCAGTTGGGAGAGCGTTAGACTGAAGATCTAAAGGTCCTTGGTTCGATCTCGGGCATCGGCAGTCGTTCTTATCCTCCGTACTGTAGTAATCAGTATCTGCAAATGTCATGCGCAAGACCGGGGTTTCATTCACTAACGTGGAGGAGTTTTTGTAGATTTTACTAACAAAAATAAATATAAATTATTAACTTTATTTCTAATATGTCATAGACGTCTTTATGAATACATATTTTCAGATTTTTACTCCACTTTTTTTTCAAAGTGGTTGCGTACTTTCATCTTTCCAATATGTTATCTTCATTATTCACATGAGACAAAAGCAGTTTTTGTTTATTCTCCAGTCGATGTGCCGAAATAACTCAGTTGGGAGAGCGTTAGACTGAAGATCTAAAGGTTCCTGGTTCGATCCCGGGTTTCGGCAGTCGTTCTTATCCTCCGTACTGTAGTGATCAGTATCTCCGAATGTCATGCGCAAGACCGTGGTTTCATTCACTAACGTGGAGAAGTTTTTATAGATTTTATTAACAAAAATAAATATGAATTATTAACTTTATTTCTAATATGTCATAGACGTCTTAATAAATACATATTTTCAGATTTTTACTCCACTTTTTTTTCAAAGTGGATGCGTACTTTCATCTTTCCAATATCTTATCTTCATTATTCACATAAGACAAAAGCAGTTTTTGTTTATTCACTGATCGATGTGCCGAAATAGCTCAGTTGGTAGAGCGTTAGACTGAAGATCTAAAGGTCCCTGGTTCGTTCCCGGGTTTCGGCAGTCGTTCTTATCCTCCGTACTGTAGTGATCAGTATCTCCGAATGTCATGCGCAGGACTGGGGGTTGATTCCCTATCGTGGAGGAGTTTTTATAGATTTTAATAAAAAAAATAAATATAAATTATTAACGATGTTTGTATTTTGCCATAGACATTTTAATGAATACATTTTTAGATTTTTACTCGACTTTTTTTTTCAAAGTGGTTGCGTACTTTCATCTTTCCAATATCTTATCTTCATTATTCACATGAGACAAAAGCAGTTTTTGTTTATTCTCGGATCGATGTGCCGAAATAGCTCAGTTGGGAGAGCGTTAGACTGAAGATCTAAAGGTCCTTGGTTCGATCCCGGGTATCGGCAGTCGTTCTTATCCTCCGTACTGTTGTGATCAGTATCTCCGAATGTCATGCGCATGACCGCGGTTTCATTCACTAACGTTTAGAAGTTTTTATAGATTTTATTAACAAAAATAAATATAAATTATTAACTTTATTTCTAATATGTCATAGACGTCTTAATAAATACATATTTTCAGATTTTTACTTCACTTTTTTTTCAAAGTGGATGCGTACTTTCATCTTACCAATATCTCATCTTCATTATTCACATGAGACAAAAGCAGTTTTTGTTTATTCTCTGATCGATGTGCCGAAATAACTCAGTTGGGAGAGCGTTAGACTGAAGATCTAAAGGTCCTTGGTTCGATCTCGGGCATCGGCAGTCGTTCTTATCCTCCGTACTGTAGTAATCAGTATCTGCAAATGTCATGCGCAAGACCGGGGTTTCATTCACTAACGTGGAGGAGTTTTTGTAGATTTTACTAACAAAAATAAATATAAATTATTAACTTTATTTCTAATATGTCATAGACGTCTTTATGAATACATATTTTCAGATTTTTACTCCACTTTTTTTTCAAAGTGGTTGCGTACTTTCATCTTTCCAATATGTTATCTTCATTATTCACATGAGACAAAAGCAGTTTTTGTTTATTCTCCAGTCGATGTGCCGAAATAACTCAGTTGGGAGAGCGTTAGACTGAAGATCTAAAGGTTCCTGGTTCGATCCCGGGTTTCGGCAGTCGTTCTTATCCTCCGTACTGTAGTGATCAGTATCTCCGAATGTCATGCGCAAGACCGTGGTTTCATTCACTAACGTGGAGAAGTTTTTATAGATTTTATTAACAAAAATAAATATGAATTATTAACTTTATTTCTAATATGTCATAGACGTCTTAATAAATACATATTTTCAGATTTTTACTCCACTTTTTTTTCAAAGTGGATGCGTACTTTCATCTTTCCAATATCTTATCTTCATTATTCACATAAGACAAAAGCAGTTTTTGTTTATTCACTGATCGATGTGCCGAAATAGCTCAGTTGGTAGAGCGTTAGACTGAAGATCTAAAGGTCCCTGGTTCGTTCCCGGGTTTCGGCAGTCGTTCTTATCCTCCGTACTGTAGTGATCAGTATCTCCGAATGTCATGCGCTAGACTGGGGTTTGATTCCCTATCGTGGAGGAGTTTTGATAGATTTTAATAACATAAATAAATATAAATTATTAACGATGTTTGTATTATGCCATAGACATTTTAATGAATACATTTTTAGATTTTTACTCGACTTTTTTTTTCAAAGTGGTTGCGTACTTTCATCTTTCCCATATCTTATCTTCATTATTCACATGAGACAAAAGCAGTTTTTGTTTATTTACTGATCGATGTGCCGAAATAGCTCAGTTGGGAGAGCGTTAGACTGGAGATCTAAAGGTCCCT
Source organism: Metellina segmentata (assembly GCA_947359465.1). Classification (NCBI taxonomy): domain Eukaryota; kingdom Metazoa; phylum Arthropoda; class Arachnida; order Araneae; family Tetragnathidae; genus Metellina; species Metellina segmentata. The sequence continues at coordinate 65,687,224 of OX375884.1, forward strand.
GGTTCGATCCCGGGTTTCGGGAGTCGTTCTTATCCTCCGTACTGTAGTGATCAGTATCTCCGAATGTCATGCGCAAGACCGGGGTTTCATTCACGAACGTGGAGGAGTGTTTATAGATTTTACTAACAAAAATAAATATAAATTATTAACTTTATTTCTAATATGTCATAGACGTCTTTATGAATACATATTTTCAGATTTTTACTCCACTTTTTTTTCAAAGTGGTTGCGTACTTTCATCTTTCCAATATGTTATCTTCATTATTCACATGAGACAAAAGCAGTTTTTGTTTATTCTCCAGTCGATGTGCCGAAATAACTCAGTTGGGAGAGCGTTAGACTGAAGATCTAAAGGTTCCTGGTTCGATCCCGGGTTTCGGCAGTCGTTCTTATCCTCCGTACTGTAGTGATCAGTTTCTCCGAATGTCATGCGCAAGACCGTGGTTTCATTCACTAACGTGGAGAAGTTTTTATAGATTTTATTAACAAAAATAAATATGAATTATTAACTTTATTTCTAATATGTCATAGACGTCTTAATAAATACATATTTTCAGATTTTTACTCCACTTTTTTTTCAAAGTGGATGCGTACTTTCATCTTTCCAATATCTTATCTTCATTATTCACATAAGACAAAAGCAGTTTTTGTTTATTCACTGATCGATGTGCCGAAATAGCTCAGTTGGTAGAGCGTTAGACTGAAGATCTAAAGGTCCCTGGTTCGTTCCCGGGTTTCGGCAGTCGTTCTTAGCCTCCGTACTGTAGTGATCAGTATCTCCGAATGTCATGCGCTAGACTGGGGTTTGATTCCCTATCGTGGAGGAGTTTTGATAGATTTTAATAACATAAATAAATATAAATTATTAACGATGTTTGTATTATGCCATAGACATTTTAATGAATACATTTTTAGATTTTTACTCGACTTTTTTTTTCAAAGTGGTTGCGTACTTTCATCTTTCCCATATCTTATCTTCATTATTCACATGAGACAAAAGCAGTTTTTGTTTATTTACTGATCGATGTGCCGAAATAGCTCAGTTGGGAGAGCGTTAGACTGGAGATCTAAAGGTCCCTGGTTCGATCCCGGGTTTCGGCAGTCGTTCTTATCCTCCGTACTGTAGTGATCAGTATCTCCGAATGTCATGCGCAAGACCGGGGTTTCATTCACGAACGTGGAGGAGTTTTTATAGATTTTACTAACAAAAATAAATATAAATTATTAACTTTATTTCTAATATGTCATAGACGTCTTTATGAATATATATTTTCAGATTTTTCTCCACTTTTTTTTCAAACTGGTTGTGTACTTTCATCTTTCCATTTTCTTATCTTCATTATTCACGTGAGACAAAAGCAGTTTTTGTTTATTCTCCGTACGATGTGCCGAAATATCTCAGTTGGGAGAGCGTTAGACTGAAGATCTAAAGGTCCCTGGTTCGTTCCCGGGTTTCGGCAGTCGTTCTTATCCTCCGTACTGTAGTGATCAGTATCTCCGAATGTCATTCGCAAGACTGGGGTTTGATTCCCTATCGTGGAGGAGTTTTTATAGATTTTAATAACAAAAATAAATATAAATTATTAACGATGTTTGTATTATGCCATAGACATTTTAATGAATACATTTTTAGATTTTTACTCGACTTTTTTTTTCAAAGTGGTTGCGTACTTTCATCTTTCCAATATCTTATCTTCATTATTCACATGAGACAAAAGCAGTTTTTGTTTATTCTCGGATCGATGTGCCGAAATAGCTCAGTTGGGAGAGCGTTAGACTGAAGATCTAGAGTTCCTTGGTTCGATCCCGGGTTTCGGCAGTCGTTCTTATCCTCCGTACTGTTGTGATCAGTATCTCCGAATGTCATGCGCAAGACCGGAGTTACATTCACTAACGTGGAGAAGTTTTTATAGATTTTATTAACAAAAATAAATATAAATTATTAACTTTATTTCTAATATGTCATAGACGTCTTAATAAATACATATTTTCAGATTTTTACTCCACTTTTTTTTCAAAGTGGATGCGTACTTTCATCTTACCAATATCTCATCTTCATTATTCACATGAGACAAAAGCAGTTTTTGTTTATTCTCTGATCGATGTGCCGAAATAACTCAGTTGGGAGAGCGTTAGACTGAAGATCTAAAGGTCCTTGGTTCGATCTCGGGTATCGGCAGTCGTTCTTATCCTCCGTAATGTAGTGATCAGTATCTGCAAATGTCATGCGCAAGACCGGGGTTTCATTCACTAACGTGGAGGAGTTTTTATAGATTTTACTAACAAAAATAAATATAAATTATTAACTTTATTTCTAATATGTCATAGACGTCTTTATGAATACATATTTTCAGATTTTTACTCCACTTTTTTTTCAAAGTGGTTGCGTACTTTCATCTTTCCAATATCTTATCTTCATTATTCACATGAGACAAAAGCAGTTTTTGTTTATTCTGCAGTCGATGTGCCGAAATAACTCAGTTGGGAGAGCGTTAGACTGAAGATCTAAAGGTCCCTGGTTCGATCCCGGGTTTCGGCAGTCGTTCTTATCCTCCGTACTGCAGTGATCAGTATCTCCGAATGTCATGCTCAAGACCGGGGATTGATTCCCTATCGTAGAGGAGTTTTTATAGATTTTAATAAAAAAAATAAATATAAATTATTAACGATGTATGTATTATGTCATAGACATTTTAAAGAATAAATTTTTGTATTTTTACTCGACTTTTTTTTCAAAGTGGTTGCGTACTTTCATCTTTCCAATATCTTATCTTCATTATTCACATGAGACAAAAGCAGTTTTTGTTTATTCTCTGATCGATGCGCCGAAATAGCTCAGTTGGGAGAGCGTTAGACAGAAGATCTAAAGGTCCCTGGTTCGATCCCGGGTTTCGGCAGTCGTTCTTGTCCTCCGTACTGTAGTGGTGATTATCCCTGAATGTCACGCGGAAGACCGGGGCTTGATTCACTAAAGTGGAGGAGTTTTTATAGATTTTAATAAAAAAAAGAAATATAAATTATTAACGATGTTTCTATTACGTCATAGACATTTTAATGAATACATTTTTATATTTTTACTCGACTTTTTTCCAATATCTTATCTTCATTATTCACATGAGACAAAAGCAGTTTTTGTTTATTCTCTGATCTACGTGCCGAAATAGCTCATTTGGGAGAGCGTTAGGCTGAAGATCTAAAAGTTCCTGGTTCGATCCCGATTTCCGGCAGTCGTTCTTATCCTCTGTACTGTAGTGATCAGTATCACCGAATGTCATGCGCAAGACTGGAGTTTGATTCCCTATCGTGGAGGAGTTTTTATAGATTTTAATAACAAAAATAAATATAAATTATTAACGATGTTTGTATTATGCCATAGACATTTTAATGAATACATTTTTAGATTTTTACTCGACTTTTTTTTTCAAAGTGGTTGCGTACTTTCATCTTTCCAATATCTTATCTTCATTATTCACATGAGACAAAAGCAGTTTTCGTTTATTCTCGGATCGATGTGCCGAAATAGCTCAGTTGGGAGAGCGTTAGACTGAAGATCTAAAGGTCTTTGGCTCGATCCCGGGTATCGGCAGTCGTTCTTATCTTCCGTACTGTAGTGATACGTATTTCCGAATATCATGCGCAAGACCGGGGTTTCATTCACTAACGTGGAGAAGTTTTTATAGATTTTACTAACAAAAATAAATATAAATTATTAACTTTATTTCTAATATGTCATAGACGTCTTAATAAATACATATTTTCAGATTTTTACTCCACTTTTTTTTCAAAGTAGATGCGTACTTTCATCTTTCCAATATCTCATCTTCATTATTCACATGAGACAAAAGCAGTTTTTGTTTATTCTCTGATCGATGTGCCGAAATAACTCAGTTGGGAGAGCGTTAGACTGAAGATCTAAAGGTCCTTGGTTCGATCTCGGGTATCGGCAGTCGTTCTTATCCTCAGTATTGTAGTGATCAGTATCTGCGAATGTCATGCGCAAGACCGGGGTTTCATTCACTAACGTGGAGGAGTTTCTATAGATTTTAATAACAAAAATAAATATAAATTATTAACTTTATTTCTAATATGTCATAGACGTCTTTATGAATACATATTTTCAGATTTTTACTCCACTTTTTTTTCAAAGTGGTTGCGTACTTTCATCTTTCCAATACCTTATCTTCATTATTCACATGAGACAAAAGCAGTTTTTGTTTATTCTCTGATCGATGTGCCCAAATAACTCAGTTGGGAGAGCGTTAGACTGAAGATCTAAAGGTCCCTGGTTCGATCCCGGGTTTCGGCAGTCGTTCTTATCCTCCGTACTGTAGTGATCAGTATCTCCGAATGTCATGCGCAAGACTGGGGTTTGATTCCCTATCGTGGAGGAGTTTTTATAGATTTTAATAACAAAAATAAAAATATAAATTATTAACGTTGTTTGTATTATGTCATAGACATTTTAATGAATACATTTTTAGATTTTTACTCGACTTTTTTTTGAAAGTGGTTGCGTACTTTCATCTTTCCAATATCTTATCCTCATTATTCACATGAGACAAAAGCAGTTTTTGTTTATTCTCCGATCGATGTGCCGAAATAGCTCAGTTGGGAGAGCGTTAGACTGAAGATTTAAAGGTCCTTGGTTCGATCCCGGTATCGGCAGTCGTTCTTATCCTCCGTACTGTAGTGATCAGTATCTCCGAATGTCATGCGTAAGACCGGGGTTTCATTCACTAACGTGGAGAAGTTTTTATAGATTTTATTAACAAAAATAAATATAAATTATTAACTTTATTTCTAATATGTCATAGACGTCTTAATAAATACATATTTTCAGATTTTTACTCCACTTTTTTTTCAAAGTGGATGCGTACTTTCATCTTTCCAATATCTCATCTTCATTATTCACATGAGACAAAAGCAGTTTTTGTTTATTCTCTGATCGATGTGCCGAAATAACTCAGTTGGGAGAGCGTTAAGCAAGCCGCACACCGGAGAGACCGAAAAGAGACACGCGATACGAAGTCGATTTCAGGTTTCTAGTCCCCTGAGGATGTCTCTACGCGACGACAAATTATACGCACACCGCAGAAACAGGCGACCAGTTTCGACGCATGCGCATTTCAGGTGTTTACAAAAAAACCCGCCAAAGTTTGTTGTTTATTCATACATTATGGCGGATTCCTCGGATGACGATGTGATGGAACAACTCTGTTCAACTGGAAACAAATATACAAGAAAATTTTAAATGGGAGACTTTCACAATCATACCTTTTTATGTAATTACTAATCAGAGTATATCGATTTAAATCCAAGTGATTTTTCTTTAAAAAATAACATTGATTTAAATCAAAATTTTACATTGCATTTTTCTTTCTGTTATGTTTAATATTTAAAATTAAATACCGAACAAGAGGAATGTTATTTTATTCAAATACGTTTAAAACTTTGCTCATACTGAGTTCACCCCCAGAATTATATTGAAAATCATCCTCCCTTTGAATAAATATCAGTACTTACTGATTGGGATCATAATTACCAGACAAATATTTTCATCTTGGGCCACTGACCATTAGATGTCCATCAGCGGTAATTTTGTTTTAAACATTCTGTGTGGCTACAAATCTCACATGGCCAATTTAAACCATTCGCCATGTGTTGAGTGAAGATGCTCGAAATATATTCACTCAAATTATTACAATTATGAAAGCGTGCTTTATTCCAAGATGTTTATTTAGTATTGTAGTCTGTTCATAAAAAATTTAAAGAGACCCGATGAAAAATTTTTCTTTATCACAAAGCATTTAAATTTTACACATAAATCTTTATAATTAATTGCCCATTTTAATTTTTTCATTTTGTTACATTGGTTCGATTCATATGGAGAAATTTTATACATTGATCCCTCAGAATTCTTTACATTATCTGGAATAAATATTCAATATTTATGAAATTTATATTTGGAATATAAAAGTGAATTCACTCATCTGATAATGGAGTATGTTGAGAAAAGATTATGGGAGATAAAAATTGTTCTTTGAGTCAGATAATTTTCTTTAAAACCCTGTGCTATTCAGGGTATTTAAGCTAGTATAACTAATAAGAAAATTATTAATTAACATAGGAGACAGGATAATTTAATAGGGTTACTTAAATCAAGTAAATTTATATTTCATATTAAAAAAGGAGTATTTACTAAAAAACCATATAAATCATCTCTACATTATGAAATTGAAAATATATAATAGGTTTACTGCGAAAGAAATTCAACAGAAAAACAAGCAAATTTGAAATCTAATTAATATTAATGAAGAAATTCAATGTGGTTAGTTGGAATATTGAAATGATATTTACCTGATCATTACACTGCCCATGTTCTTGACTTCAATTTTCGCGCGACGCGTAAGCGACTCGCCGAAAAATGCTGCACGCAACAAACGACAGGCGACAAGCGATACTAGAGGAAAGCGACCGGAAAGAGACTCTCTGTCGCCTGTCTTTTTGGTGTGCGGACATAGCGAGTGGGAAGCCTGTGGGTTCAGACGTTCTGTCGACTATTTATCGCGCGTCGCTTTGCGGTCTCTCCGGTGTGCGGCTTGCCTTAGACTGAAGATCTAAAGGTCCTTGGTTCGATCTCGGGTATCGGCAGTCGTTCTTATCCTCCGTACTGTAGTGATAAGTATCTGCGAATATCATGCGCAAGACCGGGGTTTCATTCACTAACGTGGAGGAGTTTTTATAGATTTTACTAACAAAAATAAATATAAATTATTAACTTTATTTCTAATATGTCATTGACGTCTTTATGAATACATATTTTCAGATTTTTACTCCACTTTCTTTTCAAAGTGGTTGCGTACTTTCATCTTTCCAATATCTTATCTTCATTATTCACATGAGACAAAAGCAGTTTTTGTTTATTCTCTGATCGATGTGCCCAAATAACTCAGTTGGGAGAGCGTTAGACTGAAGATCTAAAGGTCCCTGGTTCGATCCCGGGTTTCGGCAGTCGTTCTTATCCTCCGTACTGTAGTGATCAGTATCTCCGAATGTCATGATCAAGACCGGGGATTGATTCCCTATCGTAGAGGAGTTTTTATAGATTTTAATAACAAAAATAAATATAAATTATTAACGATGTATGTATTATGTCATAGACATTTTAATGAATACATTTTTAGATTTTTACTCGACTTTTTTTGTCAAAGTGGTTGCGTACTTTCATCTTTCCAATATCTGATCTTCATTATTCACATGAGACAAAAGCAGTTTTTGTTTATTCTCTGATCGATGTTCCGAAATAGCTCAGTTGGGAGAGCTTTAGACTGAAGATCTAAAGGTCCCTGGTTCAATCCCGGGTTTCGGCAGTCGTTCTTATCCTCCGTACTGCAGTGATCAGTATCTCCGAATGTCATGCTCAACACCGGGGTTTGGTTCCCTGTCGTGGAGGAGTTTTTATAGATTTTAATAACAAAAATAAATATAAATTATTAACGATGTTTGTATTATGTCATAGATATTTTAATGAATACATTTTTAGATTTTTACTCGACTTTTTTTTTTTAGTGGTTGCGTACTTTCATCTTTCCAATATCTTATCTTCATTATTCACATGAGACAAAAGCAGTTTTTGTTTATTCTCCAAACGATGTGCCGAAATAACTCAGTTGGGAGAGCGTTAGACTGAAGATCTAAAGGTCCCTGGTTCGATCCCGGGTTTTGGCAGTCGTTCTTGTCCTCCGTAATGTAGTGGTCAGTATCCCCGAATGTCACGCGCAAGACCGGGGTTTGATTCCCTAAAGTGGAGGAGTTTTTATAGATTTTAATAAAAAAAATTAATATAAATTATTAACGATGTTTCTATTACGTCATAGACATTTTAATGAATACATTTTTATATTTTTACTCGAATTTTTTTTCAAAGTGGTTGCGTAATTTCATCTTTCCAATATCTTATCTTCATTATTCACATGAGACAAAAGCAGTTTTTGTTTATTCTCGGATCGATGTGCCGAAATAGCTCAGTTGGGAGAGCGTTAGACTGAAGATCTAAAGGTCCTTGGTTCGATCTCGGGTATCGGCAGTCGTTCTTATCCTCCGTACTGTAGTGATCAGTATCTCCGAATGTCATGCGCAAGACCGGGGTTTCATTCACTAACGTGGAGGAGTTTTTATAGATTTTACTAACAAAAATAAATATAAATTATTAACTTTATTTCTAATATGTCATAGACGTCTTTATGAATATATATTTTCAGATTTTTACTCCACTTTTTTTTCAAACTGTTTGTGTACTTTCATCTTTCCATTATCTTATCTTCATTATTCACGTGAGACAAAAGCAGTTTTTGTTTATTCTCCGATCGATGTGCCGAAATAGCTCAGTTGGGAGAGCGTTAGACTAAAGATCTAAAAGTCCCTGGTTCGATCCCGGGTTTCGGCAGTCGTTCTTATCCTCCGTACTGTAGTGATCAGTATCTCCGAATGTCATGCGCAAGACTGGGGTTTGATTCCCTATCGTGGAGGAGTTTTTATAGATTTTAATAACAAAAATAAATATAAATTATTAACGATGTTTGTATTATGTCATAGACATTTTAATGAATACATTTTTAGATTTTTACTCGACTTTTTTTGTCAAAGTGGTTGCGTACTTTCATCTTTCCAATATCTTATCTTCATTATTCACATGAGACAAAAGCAGTTTTTGTTTATTCTCCAATCGATGTGCCGAAATAACTCAGTTGGGAGAGCGTTAAACTGAAGATCAAAAGGTCCCTGGTTCGATCCCGTGTTTCGGCAGTCGTTCTTATCCTCCGTACTGTAGTGGTCTGTATCACCTAATGTCACACCTAAGACCGGGGTTTGATTCACAAAAGGGGAGGAGTTTTTATAGATTTTAATAAAAAAAATAAATATAAATTATTAACGATATTTCTATTACGTCATAGACATTTTAATGAATACATTTTTATATTTTTACTCGACTTTTTTTAAAGGGGTTGCGTACTTTCATCTTTCCAATATCTTATCTTCATTATTCACATGAGACAAAACCAGTTTTTGTTTATTCTCTGATCTACGTGCCGAAATAGCTCAGTTGGGAGAGCGTTAGACTGAAGATCTAAAGGTCCCTGGTTCGATCCCGGGTTTCGGCAGTCGTTCTTATCCTCCGTACTGTAGTGATCAGTATCTCCGAATGTCATGCGCAAGACTGGGGTTTGATTCCCTATCGTGGAGGAGTTTTTATAGATATTAATAAAAAAAATATATATAAATTATTAACGATGTTTCTATTACGTCATAGACATTTTAATGAATAAATTTTTATATTTTTACTCGACTTTTTTTGTCAAAGTGGTTGCGTACTTTCATCTTTCCAATATCTTTTCTTCGTTATTCACATGAGACAAAAGCAGTTTTTGTTTATTCTCCAGTCGATGTGCCGAAATAGATCAGTTGGGAGAGCGTTAGACTGAAGATCTAAATGTCCCTGGTTCGATCGCGGGTTTCGGCAGTCGTTCTTTTCCTCCGTACTGTAGTGGTCAGTATTCCCGAATGTCACGCGCAAGACCGGGGTTTGATTCCCTAAAGTGGAGGAGTTTTTATATATTTTAATTAAAAAAAGAAATAAAAATTATTAACGATGTTTCTATTACGTCATAGACATTTTAATGAATACATTTTTAGATTTTTACTCGACTTTTTTTGTCCAAGTGGTTGCGTACTTTCATCTTTCCAGTATCTGATCTTCATTATTCACATGAGACAAAAGCAGTTTTTGTTTATTCTCGAACAGATGTGCCGAAATAACTCAGTTGGGAGAGCGTTAGACTGAAGATCTAAAGGTCCCTGGTTCGATCCTGGTTTTCGGCAGTCGTTCTTGTCCTCCGTAATGTAGTGGTCAGTATCCCCGAATGTCTCGCGCAAGACCGGGGTTTGATTCCCTAAAGTGGAGGAGTTTTTATAGATTTTAATAAAAAAAATTAATATAAATTATTAACGATGTTTCTATTACGTCATAGACATTTTAATGAATACATTTTTATATTTCTACTCGACTCTTTTTTTAAAGTGGTTGCGTACTTTCATCTTTCCAATATTTTATCTTCATTATTCACATGAGACAAAAGCAGTTTTTGTTTATTCTCTGATCGATGTGCCGAAATAGCTCAGTTGGGAGAGCGTTAGACTGAAGATCTAAATGTCCTGGTTCGATCCCGGGTTTCGGCAGTCGTTCTTGTCCTCCGTGCTGTAGTGGTCAGTATCCCCGAATGTCACGCGAAAGACCGGGGTTTCATTCACTAACGTGGAGGAGTTTTTATAGATTTTACTAACAAAAATAAATATAAATTATTAACGATGTTTGTATTATGTCATAGACATTTTAATGAATACATTTTTAGATTTTTACTCGACTTTTTTTGTCAAAGTGGTTGCGTACTTTCATCTTTCCAATATCTTTTCTTCGTTATTCACATGAGACAAAAGCAGTTTTTGTTTATTCTCCAGTCGATGTGCCGAAATAGCTCAGTTGGGAGAGCGTTAGACTGAAGATCTAAAGGTCCCTGGTTCGATCCCGGGTTTCGGCAGTCGTTCTTTTCCTCCGTACTGTAGTGGTCAGTATTCCCGAATGTCACGCGCAAGACCGGGGTTTGATTCCCTAAAGTGGAGGAGTTTTTATTGATTTTAATAAAAAAAAGAAATAAAAATTATTAACGATGTTTCTATTACGTCATAGACATTTTAATGAATACATTTTTAGATTTTTACTCGACTTTTTTTGTCCAAGTGGTTGCGTACTTTCATCTTTCCAGTATCTGATCTTCATTATTCACATGAGACAAAAGCAGTTTTTGTTTATTCTCCAATAGATGTGCCGAAATAACTCAGTTGGGAGAGCGTTAGACTGAAGATCTAAAGGTCCCTGGTTCGATCCCGGGTTTCGGCAGTCGTTCTTGTCCTCCGTACTGTAGTGGTCAGTATCCCCGAATGTCACGCGAAAGACCGGGGTTTCATTCACTAACGTGGAGGAGTTTTTATAGATTTTACTAACAAAAATAAATATAAATTATTAACGATGTTTGTATTATGTCATAGACATTTTAATGAATACATTTTTAGATTTTTACTCGACTTTTTTTGTCAAAGTGGTTGCGTACTTTCATCTTTCCAATATCTTATCTTCATTATTCACATGAGACAAAAGCAGTTTTTGTTTATTCTCCAATCGATGTGCCGAAATAACACAGTTGGGAGAGCGTTAGACTGAAGATCAAAAGGTCCCTGGTTCGATCCCGGGTTTCGGCAGTCGTTCTTATCCTCCGTACTGTAGTGGTCAGTATCCCCGAATGTCACGCGCAAGACCGGGGTTTGATTCACTAAAGCGGAGGAGTTTTTAAAAAATTAATAAAAAAAAATAAATATAAATTATGAACGATATTTCTATTACGTCATAGACATTTTAATGAATACATTTTTATATTTTTACTCGACTTTTTTTAAAAGTGGTTGCGTACTTTCATCTTTCCAATATCTTATCTTCATTATTCACATGAGACAAAACCAGTTTTTGTTTATTCTCTGATCTACGTGCCGAAATAGCTCAGTTGGGAGAGCGTTAGACTGAAGATCTAAAGGTCCCTGGTTCGTTCCCGGGTTTCGGCAGTCGTTCTTATCCTCCGTACTGTAGTGATCAGTATCTCCGAATGTCATGCGCAGGACTGGGGTTTGTTTCCATATCGTGGAGGAGTTTTTATAGATATTAATAAAAAAAATATATATAAATTATTAACGATGTTTCTATTACGTCATAGACATTTTAATGAATAAATTTTTATATTTTTACTCGACTTTTTTTGTCAAAGTGGTTGCGTACTTTCATCTTTCCAATATCTTTTCTTCATTATTCACATGAGACAAAAGCAGTTTTTGTTTATTCTTCAGTCAATGTGCCGAAATAGCTCAGTTGGGAGAGCGTTAGACTGAAGATTTAAAGGTCCATGGTTCGATCCCGGGTTTCGGCAGTCGTTCTTTTCCTCCGTACTGTAGTGGTCAGTATTCCCGAATGTCACGCGAAAGACCGGGGTTTGATTCCCTAAAGTGGAGGAGTTTTTATAGATTTTAATAAAAAAAATAAATATAAATTATTAACGATGTTTCTATTACGTCATAGACATTTTAATGAATACATTTTTAGATTTTTACTCGACTTTTTTTGTCAAAGTGGTTGCGTACTTTCATCTTTCCAATATCTGATCTTCATTATTCACATGAGACAAAAGCAGTTTTTGTTTATTCTCTGATCGATGTGCCGAAATAGCTCATTTGGGAGAGCGTTATACTGAAGATCTAAAGGTCCCTTGTTCGATCCCGGGTTTCGGCAGTCGTTCTATTCCTCCGTACTGTAGTGATCAGTATCTCCGAATGTCATGCGCAAGAACGGGGTTTGATTCCCTATCGTGGAGGAGTTTTTATAGATATTAATAAAAAAAAGAAATAAAAGTTATTAACGATGTTTCTATTACGTCATTATTATAGATTTTAATAAAAAAAAGAAATAAAAGTTATTAACGATGTTTCTATTACGTCATTATTATAGATTTTAATAAAAAAAAGAAATAAAAGTTATTAACGATGTTTCTATTATGTCATAGATATTTTAATGAATACATTTTTAGATTTTTACTCGACTTTTTTTTTCAAAGTGGTTGCGTACTTTCATCTTTCCAATATCTTATCTTCATTATTCACATGAGACAAAAGCAGTTTTTGTTTATTCTCCAATAGATGTGCCGAAATAACTCAGTTGAGAGAGCGTTAGACTGAAGATCTAAAAGTACCTGGTTCGATCCCGAGTTTCGGCAGTCGTTCTTGTCCTCCGTAATGTAGTGGTCAGTATCCCCGAATGTCACGCGCAAGACCGGGGTTTGGTTCGCTGTCGTGGATGAGTTTTTATAGATTTTAATAACAAAAATAAATATAAATTATTAACGATGTTTGTATTACGTCATAGACATTTTAATGAATAAATTTTTATATTTTTACTCGACTTTTTTTTCAAAGTGGTTGCGTAATTTCATCTTTCCAATATCTTATCTTCATTATTCACATGAGACAAAAGCAGTTTTTGTTTATTCTCGGATCGATGTGCCGAAATAGCTCAGTTGGGAGAGCGTTAGACTGAAGATCTAAAGGTCCTTTGTTCGATCTCGGGTATCGGCAGTCGTTCTTATCCTCCGTACTGTAGTGATCAGTATCTCCGAATGTCATGCGCAAGACCGGGGTTTCATTCACTAACGTGGAGGAGTTTTTATAGATTTTACTAACAAAAATAAATATAAATTATTAACTTTATTTCTAATATGTCATAGACGTCTTTATGAATATATATTTTCAGATTTTTACTCCACTTTTTTTTCAAACTGGTTGTGTACTTTCATCTTTCCATTATCTTATCTTCATTATTCACGTGAGACAAAAGCAGTTTTTGTTTATTCTCCGATCGATGTGCCGAAATAGCTCAGTTGGGAGAGCGTTAGACTGAAGATCTAAAGGTCCTTTGTTCGATCTCGGGTATCGGCAGTCGTTCTTATCCTCCGTACTGTAGTGGTCAGTATCCCCGAATGTCACGCGCAAGACCGGAGTTTGATTCCCTTAAGTGGAGGAGTTTTTATAGATTTTAATAAAAAAAATAAATATAAATTATGAACGATACTTCTATTACGTCATAGACATTTTAATGAATACATTTTTATATTTTTACTCGACTTTTTTTAAAAGTGGTTGCGTACTTTCATCTTTCCAATATCTTATCTTCATTATTCACATGAGACAAAACCAGTTTTTGTTTATACTCTGATCTACGTGCCGAAATAGCTCAGTTGGGAGAGCGTTAGACTGAAGATCTAAAGGTCCCTGGTTCGATCCCGGGTTTCGGCAGTCGTTCTTATCCTCCGTACTGTAGTGATCAGTATCCCCGAATGTCACGCGCAAGACCGGGGTTTGATTCCCTAAAGTGGAGGAGTTTTTATAGATTTTAATAAAAAAAATTAATATAAATTATTAACGATGTTTCTATTACGTCATAGACATTTTAATGAATACATTTTTATATTTCAACTCGACTCTTTTTTTAAAGTGGTTGCGTACTTTCATCTTTCCAATATCTTATCTTCATTATTCACATGAGAGAAAAGCAGTTTTTGTTTATTCTCTGATCGATGTGCCGAAATAGCTCAGTTGGGAGAGCGTTAGACTGAAGATCTAAAGGTCCCTGGTTCGATTCCGGGTTTCGGCAGTCGTTCTTGTCCTCCGTGCTGTAGTGGTCAGTATCCCCGAATGTCACGCGAAAGACCGGGGTTTCTTTCTCTAACGTGGAGGAGTTTTTATAGATTTTACTAACAAAAATAAATATAAATTATTAACGATGTTTGTATTATGTCATAGACATTTTAATGAATACATTTTTAGATTTTTACTCGACTTTTTTTGTCAAAGTGGTTGCGTACTTTCATCTTTCCAATATCTTATCTTCATTATTCACATGAGACAAAAGCAGTTTTTGTTTATTCTGTGATCGATGTGCCGAATTAGCTCAGTTGGGAGAGCGTTATACTGAACATCTAAAGGTCCCTGGTTCGATCCCGGGTTTCGGCAGTCGTTTTTATCCTCCGTACTGCAGTGATCAGTATCTCCGAATGTCATGCGCAAGACCGGGGTTTGGTTCCCTGTGGTGGAGGAGTTTTTATAGATTTTAATAACAAAAATAAATATAAATTATTAACGATGTTTGTATTATGTCATAGACATTTTAATGAATACATTTTTAGATTTTTACTCGACTTTTTTTGTCAAAGTGGTTGCGTACTTTCATCTTTCCAATATCTTATCTTCATTATTCACATGAGACAAAAGCAGTTTTTGTTTATTCTCTGATCGATGTGCCGAATTAGCTCAGTTGGGAGAGCGTTAGACTGAAGATCTAAAGGTCCCTGGTTCGATCCCGGGTTTCAGCAGTCGTTTTTATCCTCCGTACTGTAGTGATCAGTATCTCCGAATGTCATGCGCAAGACCGGGGTTTGGTTCCCTGTCGTGGAGGAGTTTTTATAGATTTTAATAACAAAAATAAATATAAATTATTAACGATGTTTGTATTATGTCATAGACATTTTAATGAATACATTTTTAGATTTTTACTCGACTTTTTTGTCAAAGTGGTTGCGTACTTTCATCTTTCCAATATCTTATCTTCATTATTCACATGAGACAAAAGCAGTTTTTGTTTATTCTCCAATCGATGTGCCGAAATAACACAGTTGGGAGAGCGTTAGACTGAAGATCAAAAGGTCCCTGGTACGATCCCGGGTTTCGGCAGTCGTTCTTATCCTCCGTACTGTAGTGGTCAGTATCCCCGAATGTCACGCGCAAGACCGGGGTTTGATTCACTAAAGTGGAGGAGTTTTTATAGATTTTAATAAAAAAAATAAATATAAATTATTAACGATGTTTCTATTACGTCATAGACATTTTAATGAATACATTTTTATATTTCAACTCGACTCTTTTTTTAAAGTGGTTGCGTACTTTCATCTTTCCAATATCTTATCTTCATTGTTCACATGAGAGAAAAGCAGTTTTTGTTTATTCTCTGATCGATGTGCCGAAATAGCTCAGTTGGGAGAGCGTTAGACTGAAGATCTAAAAGTACCTGGTTCGATCCCGAGTTTCGGCAGTCGTTCTTGTCCTCCGTAATGTAGTGGTTAGTATCCCCGAATGTCACGCGCGAGACCGGGGTTTGGTTCGCTGTCGTGGAGGAGTTTTTATAGATTTTAATAACAAAAATAAATATAAATTATTAACGATGTTTGTATTACGTCATAGACATTTTAATGAATAAATTTTTATATTTTTACTCGACTTTTTTTTCAAAGTGGTTGCGTAATTTCATCTTTCCAATATCTTATCTTCATTATTCACATGAGACAAAAGCAGTTTTTGTTTATTCTCGGATCGATGTGCCGAAATAGCTCAGTTGGGAGAGCGTTAGACTGAAGATCTAAAGGTCCTTTGTTCGATCTCGGGTATCGGCAGTCGTTCTTATCCTCCGTACTGTAGTGATCAGTATCTCCGAATGTCATGCGCAAGACCGGGGTTTCATTCACTAACGTGGAGGAGTTTTTATAGATTTTACTAACAAAAATAAATATAAATTATTAACTTTATTTCTAATATGTCATAGACGTCTTTATGAATATATATTTTCAGATTTTTACTCCACTTTTTTTTCAAACTGGTTGTGTACTTTCATCTTTCCATTATCTTATCTTCATTATTCACGTGAGACAAAAGCAGTTTTTGTTTATTCTCCGATCGATGTGCCGAAATAGCTCAGTTGGGAGAGCGTTAGACTGAAGATCTAAAGGTCCTTTGTTCGATCTCGGGTATCGGCAGTCGTTCTTATCCTCCGTACTGTAGTGGTCAGTATCCCCGAATGTCACGCGCAAGACCGGAGTTTGATTCCCTAAAGTGGAGGAGTTTTTATAGATTTAAATAAAAAAAATAAATATAAATTATGAACGATACTTCTATTACGTCATAGACATTTTAATGAATACATTTTTATATTTTTACTCGACTTTTTTTAAAAGTGGTTGCGTACTTTCATCTTTCCAATATCTTATCTTCATTATTCACATGAGACAAAACCAGTTTTTGTTTATACTCTGATCTACGTGCCGAAATAGCTCAGTTGGGAGAGCGTTAGACTGAAGATCTAAAGGTCCCTGGTTCGATCCCGGGTTTCGGCAGTCGTTCTTATCCTCCGTACTGTAGTGATCAGTATCCCCGAATGTCACGCGCAAGACCGGGGTTTGATTCCCTAAAGTGGAGGAGTTTTTATAGATTTTAATAAAAAAAATTAATATAAATTATTAACGATGTTTCTATTACGTCATAGACATTTTAATGAATACATTTTTATATTTCAACTCGACTCTTTTCTTAAAGTGGTTGCGTACTTTCATCTTTCCAATATCTTATCTTCATTGTTCACATGAGAGAAAAGCAGTTTTTGTTTATTCTCTGATCGATGTGCCGAAATAGCTCAGTTGGGAGAGCGTTAGACTGAAGATCTAAAGGTCCCTGGTTCGATCCCGGGTTTCGGCAGTCGTTTCTATCCTCCGTACTGCAGTGATCAGTATCTCCGAATGTCATGCGCAAGACCGGGGTTTGGTTCCCTGTGGTGGAGGAGTTTTTATAGATTTTAATAACAAAAATAAATATAAATTATTAACGATGTTTGTATTATGTCATAGACATTTTAATGAATACATTTTTAGATTTTTACTCGACTTTTTTTGTCAAAGTGGTTGCGTACTTTCATCTTTCCAATATCTTTTCTACATTATTCACATGAGACAAAAGCAGTTTTTGTTTATTCTCTGATCGATGTGCCGAATTAGCTCAGTTGGGAGAGCGTTAGACTGAAGATCTAAAGGTCCCTGGTTCGATCCCGGGTTTCGGCAGTCGTTTTTATCCTCCGTACTGTAGTGATCAGTATCTCCGAATGTCATGCGCAAGACCGGGGTTTGGTTCCCTGTCGTGGAGGAGTTTTTATAGATTTTAATAACAAAAATAAATATAAATTATTAACGATGTTTGTATTATGTCATAGACATTTTAATGAATACATTTTTAGATTTTTACTCGACTTTTTTTGTCAAAGTGGTTGCGTACTTTCATCTTTCCAATATCTTATCTTCATTATTCACATGAGACAAAAGCAGTTTTTGTTTATTCTCCAATCGATGTGCCGAAATAACACAGTTGGGAGAGCGTTAGACTGAAGATCAAAAGGTCCCTGGTACGATCCCGGGTTTCGGCAGTCGTTCTTATCCTCCGTACTGTAGTGGTCAGTATCCCCGAATGTCACGCGCAAGACCGGGGTTTGATTCACTAAAGTGGAGGAGTTTTTATAGATTTTAATAAAAAAAATAAATATAAATTATTAACGATGTTTCTATTACGTCATAGACATTTTAATGAATACATTTTTATATTTCAACTCGACTCTTTTTTTAAAGTGGTTGCGTACTTTCATCTTTCCAATATCTTATCTTCTTTATTCACATGAGACAAAAGCAGTTTTTGTTTATTCTCCAATCGATGTGCCGAAATAACACAGTTGGGAGAGCGTTAGACTGAAGATCAAAAGGTCCCTGGTTCGATCCCGGGTTTCGGCAGTCGTTCTTATCCTCCGTACTGTAGTGGTCAGTATCCCCGAATGTCACGCGCAAGACCGGGGTTTGATTCACTAAAGTGGAGGAGTTTTTATAGATTTTAATAAAAAAAATAAATATAAATTATGAACGATATTTCTATTACGTCATAGACATTTTAATGAATACATTTTTATATTTTTACTCGACTTTTTTTAAAAGTGGTTGCGTACTTTCATCTTTCCAATATCTTATCTTCATTATTCACATGAGACAAAACCAGTTTTTGTTTATTCTCTGATCGATGTGCCGAATTAGCTCAGTTGTGAGAGCGTTAGACTGAAGATCTAAAGGTCCCTGGTTCGATCCCGGCTTTCGGCAGTCGATTTTATCCTCCGTACTGTAGTGATCAGTATCTCCGAATGTCATGCGCAAGACCGGGGTTTGGTTCCCTGTCGTGGAGGAGTTTTTATAGATTTTAATAACAAAAATAAATATAAATTATTAACGATGTTTGTATTATGTCATAGACATTTTAATGAATACATTTTTAGATTTTTACTCGACTTTTTTTGTCAAAGTGGTTGCGTACTTTCATCTTTCCAATATCTTATCTTCATTATTCACATGAGACAAAAGCAGTTTTTGTTTATTCTCTGATCGATGTGCCGAATTAGCTCAGTTGGGAGAGCGTTAGACTGAAGATCTAAAGGTCCCTGGTTTGATCCCGGGTTTCGGCAGTCGTTTTTATCCTCCGTACTGTAGTGATCAGTATCTCCGAATGTCATGCGCAAGACCGGGGTTTGGTTCCCTGTCGTGGAGGAGTTTTTATAGATTTTAATAACAAAAATTAATATAAATTATTAACGATGTTTGTATTATGTCATAGACATTTTAATGAATACATTTTTAGATTTTTACTCGACTTTTTTTGTCAAAGTGGTTGCGTACTTTCATCTTTCCAATATCTTATCTTCATTATTCACATGAGACAAAAGCAGTTTTTGTTTATTCTCCAATCGATGTACCGAAATAACACAGTTGGGAGAGCGTTAGACTGAAGATCAAAAGGTCCCTGGTTCGATCCCGGGTTTCGGCAGTCGTTTTTATCCTCCGTACTGTAGTGATCAGTATCTCCGAATGTCATGCGCAAGACCGGGGTTTGGTTCCCTGTCGTGGAGGAGTTTTTATAGATTTTAATAACAAAAATAAATATAAATTATTAACGATGTTTGTATTATGTCATAGACATTTTAATGAATACATTTTTAGATTTTTACTCGACTTTTTTTGTCAAAGTGGTTGTGCGTACTTTCATCTTTCCAATATCTTATCTTCATTATTCACATGAGACAAAAGCAGTTTTTGTTTATTCTCCAATCGATGTGCCGAAATAACACAGTTGGGAGAGCGTTAGACTGAAGATCAAGAGGTCCCTGGTTCGATCCCGGGTTTCGGCAGTCGTTCTTATCCTCCGTACTGTAGTGATCAGTATCCCCGAATGTCACGCGCAAGACCGGGGTTTGATTCACTAAAGTGGAGGAGTTTTTATAGATTTTAATAAAAAAAATAAATATAAATTATGAACGATATTTCTATTACGTCATAGACATTTTAATGAATACATTTTTATATTTTTACTCGACTTTTTTTAAAAGTGGTTGCGTACTTTCATCTTTCCAATATCTTATCTTCATTATTCACATGAGACAAAACCAGTTTTTGTTTATTCTCTGATCGATGTGCCGAATTAGCTCAGTTGTGAGAGCGTTAGACTGAAGATCTAAAGGTCCCTGGTTCGATCCCGGCTTTCGGCAGTCGATTTTATCCTCCGTACTGTAGTGATCAGTATCTCCGAATGTCATGCGCAAGACCGGGGTTTGGTTCCCTGTCGTGGAGGAGTTTTTATAGATTTTAATAACAAAAATAAATATAAATTATTAACGATGTTTGTATTATGTCATAGACATTTTAATGAATACATTTTTAGATTTTTACTCGACTTTTTTTGTCAAAGTGGTTGCGTACTTTCATCTTTCCAATATCTTATCTTCATTATTCACATGAGACAAAAGCAGTTTTTGTTTATTCTCTGATCGATGTGCCGAATTAGCTCAGTTGGGAGAGCGTTAGACTGAAGATCTAAAGGTCCCTGGTTTGATCCCGGGTTTCGGCAGTCGTTTTTATCCTCCGTACTGTAGTGATCAGTATCTCCGAATGTCATGCGCAAGACCGGGGTTTGGTTCCCTGTCGTGGAGGAGTTTTTATAGATTTTAATAACAAAAATAAATATAAATTATTAACGATGTTTGTATTATGTCATAGACATTTTAATGAATACATTTTTAGATTTTTACTCGACTTTTTTTGTCAAAGTGGTTGTGCGTACTTTCATCTTTCCAATATCTTATCTTCATTATTCACATGAGACAAAAGCAGTTTTTGTTTATTCTCCAATCGATGTACCGAAATAACACAGTTGGGAGAGCGTTAGACTGAAGATCAAAAGGTCCCTGGTTCGATCCCGGGTTTCGGCAGTCGTTTTTATCCTCCGTACTGTAGTGATCAGTATCTCCGAATGTCATGCGCAAGACCGGGGTTTGGTTCCCTGTCGTGGAGGAGTTTTTATAGATTTTAATAACAAAAATAAATATAAATTATTAACGATGTTTGTATTATGTCATAGACATTTTAATGAATACATTTTTAGATTTTTACTCGACTTTTTTTGTCAAAGTGGTTGCGTACTTTCATCTTTCCAATATCTTATCTTCATTATTCACATGAGACAAAAGCAGTTTTTGTTTATTCTCCAATCGATGTGCCGAAATAACACAGTTGGGAGAGCGTTAGACTGAAGATCAAGAGGTCCCTGGTTCGATCCCGGGTTTCGGCAGTCGTTCTTATCCTCCGTATTGTAGTGATCAGTATCCCCGAATGTCACGCGTAAGACCGGGGTTTGATTCACTAAAGTGGAGGAGTTTTTATAGATTTTAATAAAAAAAATAAATATAAATTATGAACGATATTTCTATTACGTCATAGACATTTTAATGAATACATTTTTATATTTTTACTCGACTTTTTTTAAAAGTTGTTGCGTACTTTCATCTTTCCAATATCTTATCTTCATTATTCACATGAGACAAAACCAGTTTTTGTTTATTCTCTGATCTACGTGCCGAAATAGCTCAGTTGGGAGAGCGTTAGACTGAAGATCTAAAGGTCCCTGGTTCGATCCCGGGTTTCGGCAGTCGTTCTTATCATCCGTACTGTAGTGATCAGTGTCTCCGAATGTCATGCGCAGGACTGGGGTTTGTTTCCCTATCGTGGAGGAGTTTTTATAGATATTAATAAAAAAAAAATATATAAATTATTAACGATGTTTCTATTACGTCATAGACATTTTAATGAATAAATTTTTATATTTTTACTCGACTTTTTTTGTCAAAGTGGTTGCGTACTTTCATCTTTCCAATATCTTTTCTTCATTATTCACATGAGACAAAAGCAGTTTTTGTTTATTCTTCAGTCAATGTGCCGAAATAGCTCAGTTGGGAGAGCGTTAGACTGAAGATTTAAAGGTCCCTGGATCGATCCCGGGTTTCGGCAGTCGTTCTTTTCCTCCGTACTGTAGTGGTCAGTATTCCCGAATGTCACGCGAAAGACCGGGGTTTGATTCCCTAAAGTGGAGGAGTTTTTATAGATTTTAATAAAAAAAATAAATATAAATTATTAACGATGTTTCTATTACGTCATAGACATTTTAATGAATACATTTTTAGATTTTTACTCGACTTTTTTTGTCAAAGTGGTTGCGTACTTTCATCTTTCCAATATCTTTTCTACATTATTCACATGAGACAAAAGCAGTTTTTGTTTATTCTTCAGTCAATGTGCCGAAATAGCTCAGTTGGGAGAGCGTTAGACTGAAGATCTAAAGGTCCCTGGTTCGATCCCGGGTTTCGGCAGTCGTTCTTTTCCTCCGTACTGTAGTGGTCAGTATTCCCGAATGTCACGCGAAAGACCGGGGTTTGATTCCCTAAAGTGGAGGAGTTTTTATAGATTTTAATAAAAAAAAAATATATATAAATTATTAACGATGTTTCTATTACGTCATAGACATTTTAATGGATACATTTTTAGATTTTTACTCGACTTTTTTTGTCAAAGTGGTTGCGTACTTTCATCTTTCCAATATCTGATCTTCATTATTCACATGAGACAAAAGCAGTTTTTGTTTATTCTCTGATCGATGTGCCGAAATAGCTCAGTTGGGAGAGCGTTAGACTGAAGATATAAAGGTACCTGGTTCGATCCCGGGTTTCGGCAGTCGTTCTATTCCTCCGTACTGTAGTGATCAGTATCTCCGAATGTCATGCGTAAGACCGGGGTTTGATTCCCTATCGTGGAGGAGTTTTTATAGATATTAATAAAAAAAAAATATATAAATTATTAACGATGTTTCTATTACGTCATAGACATTTTAATGAATAAATTTTTATATTTTTACTCGACTTTTTTTTTCAAAGTGGTTGCGTACTTTCATCTTTCCAATATCTTATCTTCATTATTCACATGAGACAAAAGTAGTTTTTGTTTATTCTCCAAAAGATGTGCCGAAATAACTCAGTTGGGAGAGCGTTAGACTGAAGATCTAAAAGTCCCTGGTTCGATCCCGGGTTTCGGCAGTCGTTCTTGTCCTCCGTAATGTAGTGGTCAGTATCCCCGAATGTCACGCGCAAGACCGGGGTTTGTTTCCCTAAAGTGGAGGAGTTTTTATAGATTTTAATAAAAAAATTAATATAAATTATTAACGATGTTTCTATTACGTCATAGACATTTTAATGAATACATTTTTATATTTTTACTCGACTTTTTTTTCAAAGTGGTTGCGTAATTTCATCTTTCCAATATCTTATCTTCATTATTCACATGAGACAAAAGCAGTTTTTGTTTATTCTCGGATCGATGCGCCGAAATAGCTCAGTTGGGAGAGCGTTAGACTGAAGATCTAAAGGTCCTTTGTTCGATCTCGGGTATCGGCAGTCGTTCTTATCCTCCGTACTGTAATGATCAGTATCTCCGAATGTCATGCGCAAGACCGGGGTTTCATTCACTAACGTGGAGGAGTTTTTATAGATTTTACTAACAAAAATAAATATAAATTATTAACTTTATTTCTAATATGTCATAGACGTCTTTATGAATATATATTTTCAGATTTTTACTCCACTTTTTTTTCAAACTGGTTGTGTACTTTCATCTTTCCATTATCTTATCTTCATTATTCACGTGAGACAAAAGCAGTTTTTGTTTATTCTTGATCGATGCGCCGAAATAGCTCAGTTGGGAGAGCGTTAGACTGAAGATCTAAAGGTCCTTTGTTCGATCTCGGGTATCGGCAGTCGTTCTTATCCTCCGTACTGTAGTGGTCAGTATCCCCGAATGTCACGCGCAAGACCGGGGTTTGATTCCCTAAAGTGGAGGAGTTTTTATAGATTTTAATAAAAAAAAATAAATATAAATTATGAACGATATTTCTATTACGTCATAGACATTTTAATGAATACATTTTTATATTTTTACTCGACTTTTTTTAAAAGTGGTTGCGTACTTTCATCTTTCCAATATCTTATCTTCATTATTCACATGAGACAAAACCAGTTTTTGTTTATTCTCTGATCTACGTGCCGAAATAGCTCAGTTGGGAGAGCGTTAGACTGAAGATCTAAAGGTCCCTGGTTCGATCCCGGGTTTCGGCAGTCGTTCTTATCCTCCGTACTGTAGTGATCAGTATCTCCGAATGTCATGCGCAAGACTGGGGTTTGATTCCCTATCGTGGAGGAGTTTTTATAGATATTAATAAAAAAAATATATATAAATTATTAACAATGTTTCTATTACGTCATAGACATTTTAATGAATAAATTTTTATATTTTTACTCGACTTTTTTTGTCAAAGTGGTTGCGTACTTTCATCTTTCCAATATCTTTTCTTCATTATTCACATGAGACAAAAGCAGTTTTTGTTTATTCTCCGATCGATGTGCCGAAATAGCTCAGTTGGGAGAGCGTTAGACTGAAGATCTAAAGGTCCCTGGTTCGATCCCGGGTTTCGGCAGTCGTTCTTATCCTCCAAACTGTAGTGATCAGCATCTCCGAATGTCAACCGCAAGATTGGGGTTTGATTCACTATCGTGGAGGAGTTTTTATAGATTTTAATAACAAAAATAAATATAAATTATTAACGATGTTTGTATTATGTCATAGACATTTTAATGAATACATTTTTAGATTTTTACTCGACTTTTTTTGTCAAAGTGGTTGCGTACTTTCATCTTTCCAATATCTTATCTTCATTATTCTCATGAGACAAAAGCAGTTTTTGTTTATTCTCCAATCGATGTGCCGAAATAACTCAGTTGGGAGAGCGTTAGACTGAAGATCAAAAGGTCCCTAGTTCGATCCCGGGTTTCGGCAGTCGTTCTTATCCTCCGTACTGTAGTGGTCAGTATTCCCGAATGTCACGAGCAAGACCGGGGTTTGATTCCCTAAAGTGGAGGAGTTTTTATAGATTTTAATAAAAAAAAGAAATAAAAATTATTAACGTTGTTTCTATTACGTCATAGACATTTTAATGAATAAATTTTTATATTTTTACTCGACTTTTTTTGTCAAAGTGGTTGCGTACTTTCATCTTTCCAATATCTTTTCTTCATTATTCACATGAGACAAAAGCAGTTTTTGTTTATTCTCCAGTCGATGTGCCGAAATAGCTCAGTTGGGAGAGCGTTAGACTGAAGATCTAACGGTCCTTGGTTCGATCCCGTGTTTCGGCAGTCGTTCTTTTCCTCCGTACTGTAGTGATCAGTATCTCCGAATGTCATGCGCAAGACCGGGGTTTCATTCACTAACGTGGAGGAGATTTTATAGATTTTACTAACAAAAATAAATATAAATTATTAACTTTATTTCTAATATGTCATAGACGTCTTTATGAATATATATTTTCAGATTTTTCTCCACTTTTTTTTCAAACTGGTTGTGTACTTTCATCTTTCCATTATCTTATCTTCATTATTCACGTGAGACAAAAGCAGTTTTTGTTTATTCTCCGACCGATGTGCCGAAATAGCTCAGTTGGGAGAGCGTTAGACGGAAGATCTAAAGGTCCCTGGTTCGATCCCGGGTTTCGGCAGTCGTTCTTATCCTCCGTACTCTGTAGTGATCAGTATCTCCGAATGTCAGGCGCAAGACTGGGGTTTGATTCCCTATCGTGGAGGAGTTTTTATAGATTTTAATAACAAAAATAAATATAAATTATTAACGATGTTTGTATTATGCCATAGACATTTTAATGAATACATTTTTAGATTTTTACTCGATTTTTTTTTTCAAAGTGGTTCGGTACTTTCATCTTTCCAATATCTTATCTTCATTATTCACATGAGACAAAACCAGTTTTTGTTTATTCACTGATCGATGTACCGAAATAGCTCAGTTGGGAGAGCGTTAGACTGAAGATCTAAAGGTCCCTGGTTCGATCCCGGGTTTCGGCAGTCGTTTTTATCATCCGTACTGTAGTGATCAGTATCCCCGAATGTCACTTGCAAGACCTGGGTTTGATTCCCTATCCTGGAGGAGTTTTTATAGATTTTAATAACAAAAATAAATATAAATTATTAACGATGTTTGTATTATGCCATACACATTTTAATGAATACATTTTTAGATTTTTACTCGACTTTTCTTTTCAAAGTGGTTGCGTACTTTCATCTTTCCAATATCTTATCTTCATTATTCACATGAAACAAAACCAGTTTTTGTTTATTCACTGATCGATGTGCCGAAATAGCTCAGTTGGGAGAGCGTTAGACTGAAAATCTAAAGGTCACTGGTTCGATCCCGGTTTCCGGCAGTCGTTCTTATCCTCCGTACTGTAGTGATCAGTATCTCCGAATGTCATGCGCAAGACCGGGGTTTGGTTCCCTGTCGTGGAGGAGTTTTTATAGATTTTAATAACAAAAATAAATATAAATTATTAACGATGTTTCTATTACGTCATAGACATTTTAATGAATACATTTTTATATTTTTACTCGACTTTTTTTTCAAAGTGGTTGCGTAATTTCATCTTTCCAATATCTTATCTTCATTATTCACATGAGACAAAAGCAGTTTTTGTTTATTCTCGGATCGATGTGCCGAAATAGCTCAGTTGGGAGAGCGTTAGAGTGAAGATCTAAAGGTCCATGGTTCGATCCCGGGTTTCGGCCGTCGTTCTTATCCTCCGTACTGTAGTGATTAGTATCTCCGAATGTCATGCGCAAGACCGGAGTTTGATTCCCTATCGTGGAGGAGTTTTTATAGATTTTAATAAAAAAAATATATATAAATTATTAACGATGTTTGCATTATGTCATAGACATTTTAATGCATGCATTTTTAGATTTTTACTCGACTTTTTTTTTCAAAGTTTTTGCGTACTTTCATCTTTCCAATATCTTATCTTCATTATTCATATGAGACAAAAGCAGTTTTTGTTTATTCTCTGATCTACTTGCCGAAATAGCTCAGTTGGGAGAGCGTTAGACTGAAGATCTAAAGGTCCCTGGTTCGATCCCGGGTTTCGGCAGTCGTTGTTATCCTCCGTACTGTAGTGATCAGTATCTCCGAATGTCATGCGCAAGACCGGGGTTTCATTCACTAACGTGGACGAGTTTTTATAGATTTTAATAAAAATAAATATAAATTATTAACGATGTTTGTATTATGCCATAGACATTTTAATGAATACATTTTTAGATTTTTACTCGACTTTTTTTTTCAAAGTGGTTGCGTACTTTCATCTTTCCAATATCTTATCTTCATTATTCACATGAGACAAATGCAGTTTTTGTTTATTCTCCAATCGATGTGCCGAAATAACTCAGTTGGGAGAGCGTTAGACTGAAGATCTAAAGGTCCCTGGTTCGATCCCGGGTTTCGGCAGTCGTTCTTTTCCTCCGTACTGTAGTGGTCAGTATCCCCGAATGTCACGTGCAAGACCGGGGTTTGATTCCCTAAAGTGGAGGAGTTTTTATAGATTTTAATAAAAAAAAAATATATAAATTATTAACGATGTTTCTATTACGTCATAGACATTTTAATGAATACATTTTTTTATTTTTACTCGACTTTTTTTTCAAAGTGGTTGCGTACTTTCATCTTTCCAATATCTTATCTTCATTATTCACATGAGACAAAAGCAGTTTTTGTTTATTCTCTGATCGATGTGCCGAAATAGCTCAGCTGGGAGAGCGTTACACTGAAGATCTAAAGGTCTCTGGTTCGATCCCGGGTTTCGGCAGTCGTTCTTGTCCTACGTACTGTAGTGGTCAGTATCCCCGAATGTCACGCGCAAGACCGGGTTTTGATTCACTAAAGTATAGGAGTTTTTATAGATTTTAATAAAAAAAATATATATAAATTATTAACGATGTTTGCATTATGTCATAGACATTTTAATGCATGCATTTTTAGATTTTTACTCGACTTTTTTTTTCAAAGTGGTTGCGTACTTTCATCTTTCCAATATCTTATCTTCATTATTCACATGAGACAAAAGCAGTTTTTGTTTATTGTCTGATCTTCTTGCCGAAATAGCTCAGTTGGGAGAGCGTTAGACTGAAGATCTAAAGGTCCCTGGTTCGATCCCGGGTTTTGGCAGTCGTTCTTATCCTCCGTACTGTAGTGATCAGTATCTCCGAATGTCATGCGCAAGACTGGGGTTTGATTCCCTATCGTGGAGGAGTTTTTATAGATTTTAATAACAAAAATAAATATAAATTATTAACGATGTTTGTATTATGCCATAGACATTTTTATGAATACATTTTTAGATTTTTACTCGACTTTTTTTTTCAAAGTGGTTGCGTACTATCATCTTTCCAATATCTTATCTTCATTATTCACATGAGACAAAAGCAGTTTTTGTTTATTCTCTGATCGATATGCCGAAATAGCTCAGTTGGGAGAGCGTTAGACTGAAGATCCAAAGGTCCCTGGTTCGGTCCCGGGTTTCGGCAGTCGTTCTTGTCCTCCGTACTGTAGTGGTCAATATCCCCGAATGTCACGCGCAAGACCGGGGTTTGATTCCCTAAAGTGGAGGAGTTTTTATAGATTTTAATAAAAAAAATAAATATAAATTATTAACGATATATCTATTACGTCATAGACATTTTAATGAATACATTTTTATATTTTTACTCGACTTTTTTTGTCAAATTGGTTGCGTACTTTCATCTTTCCAATATCTTTTCTTCATTATTCACATGAGACAAAAGCAGTTTTTGTTTATTCTCCAGTCGATGTGCCGAAATAACTCAGTTGGGAGACCGTTAGACTGAAGATCTAAAGGTCCCTGGTTCGATCCCGGGTTTCGGCAGTCGTACTTATCCTCCGTACTGTAGTGATCAGTGTCTCCGAATGTCATGCGCAAGACTGGGGTTTGATTCCCTATCGTGGAGGAGTTTTTATAGATATTAATAAAAAAAATAAATATAAATTATTAACGATGTTTCTATTACGTCATAGACATTTATTGAATAAATTTTTATATTTTTACTCGACTTTTTTTGTCAAATTGGTTGCGTACTTTCATCTTTCCAATATCTTATCTTCATTATTCACATGAGACAAAAGCAGTTTTTGTTTATTCTCGGATCGATGTGCCGAAATAGCTCAGTTGGGAGAGCGTTAGAGCGAAGATCTAAAGGTCCCTGGTTCGATCCCGGGTTTCGGCAGTCCTTCTTTTCCTCCGTACTGTAGTGGTCAGTATCCCCGAATGTCACGCGCAAGACCGGGGTTTGATTCCCTAAAGTGGAGGAGTTTTTATATATTTTAATAAAAAAAAGAAATATAAATTATTAACGATGTTTCTATTACGTCATAGACATTTTAATGAATACATTTTTTTATTTTTACTCGACTTTTTTTTCAAAGTGGTTGCGTACTTTCATCTTTCCAATATCTTATCTTCATTATTCACATGAGACAAAAGCAGTTTTTGTTTATTCTCTGATCGATGTGTCGAAATAGCTCAGTTGGGAGAGCATTAGACTGAAGATCTAAAGGTCCCTGGTTCGATCCCGGGTTTCGGCAGTCGTTCTTGTCCTACGTACTTTAGTGGTCAGTATCCCCGAATGTCACTCGCAAGACCGGGGTTCGATTCACTAAAGTGGAGTTGTTTTTATAGATTTTAATAAAAAAAAATATATAAATTATTAACGATGTTTGCATTATGTCATAGACATTTTAATGCATGCATTTTTAGATTTTTACTCGACTTTTTTTTTCGAAGTGGTTGCGTACTTTCATCTTTCCAATATCTTATCTTCATTATTCATATGAGACAAAAGCAGTTTTTGTTTATTCTCTGATCTACTTGCCGAAATAGCTCAGTTGGGAGAGCGTTAGACTGAAGATCTAAAGGTCCCTGGTTCGATCCCGGGTTTCGGCAGTCGTTGTTATCCTCCGTACTGTAGTGATCAGTATCTCCGAATGTCATGCGCAAGACCGGGGTTTCATTCACTAACGTGGACGAGTTTTTATAGATTTTAATAACAAAAATAAATATAAATTATTAACGATGTTTGTATTACGTCATAGACATTTTAATGAATAAATTTTTAGATTTTTACTCGACTTTTTTTTTCAAAGTGGTTGCGTACTTTCATCTTTCCAATATCTTATCTTCATTATTCACATGAGACAAAAGCAGTTTTTGTTTATTCTCCAATCGATGTGCCGAAATAACTCAGTTGGGAGAGCGTTAGACTGAAGATCTAAAGGTCCCTGGTTCGATCCCGGGTTTCGGCAGTCGTTCTTGTCCTCCGTAATGTAGTGGTCAGTATCCCCGAATGTCACGCGCAAGACCGGGGTTTGATTCCCTAAACTGGAGGACTTTTTATAGATTTTAATAAAAAAAATTAATATAAATTATTAACGATGTTTCTATTACGTCATAGACATTTTAATGAATACATTTTTATATTTTTACTCGACTTTTTTTTCAAAGTGGTTGCGTAATTTCATCTTTCCAATATCTTATCTTCATTATTCACATGAGACAAAAGCAGTTTTTGTTTATTCTCGGATCGATGTGCCGAAATAGCTCAGTTGGGAGAGCGTTAGAGTGAAGATCTAAAGGTCCGTGGTTCGATCTCGTGTATCGGCAGTCGTTCTTACCCTCCGTACTGTAGTGATCAGTATCTCCGAATGTCATGCGCAAGACCGGGGTTTCATTCACTAACGTGGACGAGTTTTTATAGATTTTACTAACAAAAATAAATATAAATTATTAACTTTATTTTTAATATGTCATAGACGTCTTTATGAATATATATTTTCAGATTTTTACTCCACATTTTTTTCAAACTGGTTGTGTACTTTCATCTTTCCATTATCTTATCTTCATTATTCACGTAAGACAAAAGCAGTTTTTGTTTATTCTCCGATCGATGTGCCGAAATAGCTCAGTTGGGAGAGCGTTAGACTGAAGATCTAAAGGTCCCTGGTTCGATCCCGGGTTTCGGCAGTCGTTCTTATCCTCCGTACTGTAGTGATTAGTATCTCCGAATGTCATGCGCAAGACCGGGGTTTGATTCCCTATCGTGGAGGAGTTTTTATAGATTTTAATAACAAAAATAAATATAAATTATTAACGATGTTTGTATTATGTCCTAGACATTTTAATGAATACATTTTTAGATTTTTACTCGACTTTTTTGTCAAAGTGGTTGCGTACTTTCATCTTTCCAATATCTTATCTTCATGATTCACATGAGACAAAAGCAATTTTTGTTTATTCTCCAATCGATGTGCCGAAATAACTCAGTTGGGAGAGCGTTAGACTGAAGATCAAAAGGTCCCTGGTTATATCCCGGGTTTCGGCAGTCGTTCTTATCCTCCGTACTGTAGTGGTCAGTATCACCGAATGTCACGCCTAAGACCGGGGTTTGATTCACAAAAGTGGAGGAGTTTTTATAGATTTTAATAAAAAAAATATATATAAATTATTAACGATGTTTCTATTACGTCATAGACATGTTAATGAATACATTTTTATATTTTTTCTCGACTTTTTTTCAAAGTGGTTGCGTACTTTCATCTTTCCAATATCTTATCTTCATTATTCACATGAGACAAAAGCAGTTTTTGTTTATTCTCTGGTCGATATGACGAAATAGCTCAGTTGGGAGAGCGTTAGACTGAAGATCTAAAGGTCCCTGGTTCGATCCCGGGATTCGGCAGTCGTTTTTGTCCTCCGTACTGTAGTGGTCAGTATCCCCGAATGTCACGCGCAAGACCGGGGTTTGATTCCCTAAAGTGGAGGAGTTTTTATAGATTTTAATAAAAAAAAAATATATAAATTATTAACGATGTTTGCATTATGTCATAGACATTTTAATGCATGCATTTTTAGATTTTTACTCGACTTTTTTTTTCAAAGTGGTTGTGCGTACTTTCATCTTTCCAATATCTTATCTTCATTATTCACATGAGACAAAAGCAGTTTTTGTTTATTCTCTGATCTACTTGCCGAAATAGCTCAGTTGGGAGAGCGTTAGACTGAAGATCTAAAGGTCCCTGGTTCGATCCCGGGTTTTGGCAGTCGTTCTTATCCTCCGTACTGTAGTGATCAGTATCTCCGAATGTCATGCGCAAGACTGGGGTTTGATTCCCTATCGTGGAGGAGTTTTTATAGATTTTAATAACAAAAATAAATATAAATTATTAACGATGTTTGTATTATGCCATAGACATTTTAATGAATACATTTTTAGATTTTTACTCGACTTTTTTTTTCAAAGTGGTTGCGTACTATCATCTTTCCAATATCTTATCTTCATTATTCACATGAGACAAAACCAGTTTTTGTTTATTCACTGATCGATGTGCCGAAATAGCTCAGTTGGGAGAGCGTTAGACTGAAGATCTAAAGGTCCCTGGCTCGATCCCGGGTTTCGGCAGTCGTTCTTATCCTCCGTACTGTAGTGATTAGTATCTCCGAATGTCATGCGCAAGACCGGGGTTTGGTTCCCTGTCGTGGAGGAGTTTTTATAGATTTTAATAACAAAAATAAATATAAATTATTAACGATGTTTGTATTATGTTATAGACATTTTAATGAATACATTTTTAGATTTTTACTCGACTTTTTTTTTCAAAGTGGTTGCGTACTTTCATCTTTCCAATATCTTATCTTCATTATTCACATGAGACAAAAGCAGTTTTTGTTTATTCTCTGATCGATATGCCGAAATAGCTCAGTTGGGAGACCGTTAGACTGAAGATCCAAAGGTCCCTGGTTCGGTCCCGGGTTTCGGCAGTCGTTCTTGTCCTCCGTACTGTAGTGGTCAGTATCCCCGAATGTCACGCGCAAGACCGGGGTTTGATTCCCTAAAGTGGAGGAGTTTTTATAGATTTTAATAAAAAAAATAAATATAAATTATTAACGATATTTCTATTACGTCATAGACATTTTAATGAATACATTTTTATATTTTTACTCGACTTTTTTTAAAAGTGGTTGCGAACTTTCATCTTTCCAATATCTTATCTTCATTATTCACATGAGACAAAACCAGTTTTTGTTTATTCTTGGATCTACGTGCCTAAATAGCTCAGTTGGGAGAGCGTTAGACTGAAGATCTAAAGGTCCCTGGTTCGATCCCGGGTTTCGGCAGTCGTTCTTATCCTCCGTACTGTAGTGATCAGTATCTCCGAATGTCATGCGCAAGACTGGGGTTTGATTCCCTGTCGTAGAGGAGTTTTTATAGATTTTAATAACAAAAATAAATATAAATTATTAACGATGTTTGTATTATGCCATAGACATTTTAATGAATACATTTTTAGATTTTTACTCGACTTTTTTTTTCAAAGTGGTTGCGCGTACTTTCATCTTTCCAATATCTTATCTTCATTATTCACATGAGACAAAAGCAGTTTTTGTTTATTCTCCAATCGATGTGCCGAAATAACTCAGTTGGGAGAGCGTTAGACTGAAGATCTAAAGGTCCCTGGTTCGATCCCGGGTTTCGGCAGTCGTTCTTTTCCTCCGTACTGTAGTGGTCAGTATCCCCGAATGTCACGTGCAAGACCGGGGTTTGATTCCCTAAAGTGGAGGAGTTTTTATAGATTTTAATGAAAAAAAATATATAAATTATTAACGATGTTTCTATTACGTCATAGACATTTTAATGAATTCATTTTTTTATTTTTACTCGACTTTTTTTTCAAAGTGGTTGCGTACTTTCATCTTTCCAATATCTTATCTTCATTATTCACATGAGACAAAAGCAGTTTTTGTTTATTCTCTGATCGATGTGCCGAAATAGCTCAGCTGGGAGAGCGTTACACTGAAGATCTAAAGGTCTCTGGTTCGATCCCGGGTTTCGGCAGTCGTTCTTGTCCTACGTACTGTAGTGGTCAGTATCCCCGGATGTCACGCGCAAGACCGGGTTTTGATTCACTAAAGTTTAGGAGTTTTTATAGATTTTAATAAAAAAAATATATATAAATTATTAACGATGTTTGCATTATGTCATAGACATTTTAATGCATGCATTTTTAGATTTTTACTAGACTTTTTTTTTCAAAGTGGTTGTGTGTGTGTGTGTGTGTGTGTGTGCGTACTTTCATCTTTCCAATATCTTATCTTCATTATTCACATGAGACAAAAGCAGTTTTTGTTTATTGTCTGATCTTCTTGCCGAAATAGCTCAGTTGGGAGAGCGTTAGACTGAAGATCTAAAGGTCC
The DNA here is from genome assembly GCA_947359465.1 of Metellina segmentata. Taxonomy (NCBI): domain Eukaryota; kingdom Metazoa; phylum Arthropoda; class Arachnida; order Araneae; family Tetragnathidae; genus Metellina; species Metellina segmentata. Next base: position 65,721,253 of record OX375884.1, read on the forward strand.
CTGGTTCGATCCCGGGTTTTGGCAGTCGTTCTTATCCTCCGTACTGTAGTGATCAGTATCTCCGAATGTCATGCGCAAGACTGGGGTTTGATTCCCTATCGTGGAGGAGTTTTTATAGATTTTAATAACAAAAATAAATATAAATTATTAACGATGTTTGTATTATGCCATAGACATTTTAATGAATACATTTTTAGATTTTTACTCGACTTTTTTTTCAAAGTGGTTGCGTACTATCATCTTTCCAATATCTTATCTTCATTATTCACATGAGACAAAAGCAGTTTTTGTTTATTCTCTGATCGATGTGCCGAAATAGCTCAGCTGGGAGAGCGTTACACTGAAGATCTAAAGGTCTCTGGTTCGATCCCGGGTTTCGGCAGTCGTTCTTGTCCTACGTACTGTAGTGGTCAGTATCCCCGAATGTCACGCGCAAGACCGGGTTTTGATTCACTAAAGTTTAGGAGATTTTATAGATTTTAATAAAAAAAATACATATAAATTATTAACGATGTTTGCATTATGTCATAGACATTTTAATGCATGCATTTTTAGATTTTTACTCGACTTTTTTTTTCAAAGTGGTTGCGTACTTTCATCTTTCCAATATCTTATCTTCATTATTCACATGAGACAAAAGCAGTTTTTGTTTATTGTCTGATCTTCTTGCCGAAATAGCTCAGTTGGGAGAGCGTTAGACTGAAGATCTAAAGGTCCCTGGTTCGATCCCGGGTTTTGGCAGTCGTTCTTATCCTCCGTACTGTAGTGATCAGTATCTCCGAATGTCATGCGCAAGACTGGGGTTTGATTCCCTATCGTGGAGGAGTTTTTATAGATTTTAATAACAAAAATAAATATAAATTATTAACGATGTTTGTATTATGCCATAGACATTTTAATGAATACATTTTTAGATTTTTACTCTACTTTTTTTTTCAAAGTGGTTGCGTACTATCATCTTTCCAATATCTTATCATTATTCACATGAGACAAAACCAGTTTTTGTTTATTCACTGATCGATGTGCCGAAATAGCTCAGTTGGGAGAGCGTTAGACTGAAGATCTAAAGGTCCCTGGTTCGATCCCGGGTTTCGGCAGTCGTTCTTATCCTCCGTACTGTAGTGATTAGTATCTCCGAATGTCATGCGCAAGACCGGGGTTTGGTTCCCTGTCGTGGAGGAGTTTTTATAGATTTTAATAACAAAAATAAATATAAATTATTAACGATGTTTGTATTATGTCATAGACATTTTAATGAATACATTTTTAGATTTTTACTCGACTTTTTTTTTCAAAGTGGTTGTGCGTACTTTCATCTTTCCAATATCTTATCTTCATTATTCACATGAGACAAAAGCAGTTTTTGTTTATTCTCTGATCGATATGCCGAAATAGCTCAGTTGGGAGAGCGTTAGACTGAAGATCCAAAGGTCCCTGGTTCGGTCCCGGGTTTCGGCAGTCGTTCTTGTCCTCCGTACTGTAGTGGTCAGTATCCCCGAATGTCACGCGCAAGACCGGGGTTTGATTCCCTAAAGTGGAGGAGTTTTTATAGATTTTAATAAAAAAAATAAATATAAATTATTAACGATATATCTATTACGTCATAGACATTTTAATGAATACATTTTTATATTTTTACTCGACTTTTTTTAAAAGTGGTTGCGTACTTTCATCTTTCCAATATCTTATCTTCATTATTCACATGAGACAAAACCAGTTTTTGTTTATTCTCTGATCTACGTACCGAAATAGCTCAGTTGGGAGAGCGTTAGACTGAAGATCTAAAGGTCCCTGGTTCGATCCCGGGTTTCGGCAGTCGTTCTTATCCTCCGTACTGTAGTGATCAGTATCTCCGAATGTCATGCGCAAGACTGGGGTTTGATTCCCTATCGTGGAGTAGTTTTTATAGATATTAATAAAAAAAAATATTAATTATTAACGATGTTTCTATTACGTCATAGACATTTATTGAATACATTTTTATATTTTTACTCGACTTTTTTTGTCAAATTGGTTGCGTACTTTCATCTTTCCAATATCTTTTCTTCATTATTCACATGAGACAAAAGCAGTTTTTGTTTATTCTCCAGTCGATGTGCCGAAATAACTCAGTTGGGAGAGCGTTAGACTGAAGATCTAAAGGTCCCTGGTTCGATCCCGGGTTTCGGCAGTCGTACTTATCCTCCGTACTGCAGTGATCAGTGTCTCCGAATGTCATGCGCAAGACTGGGGTTTGATTCCCTATCGTGGAGGAGTTTTTATAGATATTAATAAAAAAAATAAATATAAATTATTAACGATGTTTCTATTACGTCATAGACATTTATTGAATAGATTTTTATATTTTTACTCGACTTTTTTTGTCAAATTGGTTGCGTACTTTCATCTTTCCAATATCTTTTCTTCATTATTCACATGAGACAAAAGCAGTTTTTGTTTATTCTCCAGTCGATGCGCCGAAATAACTCAGTTGGGAGAGCGTTAGACTGAAGATCTAAAGGTCCCTGGTTCGATCCCGGGTTTCGGCAGTCCTTCTTTTCCTCCGTACTGTAGTGGTCAGTATCCCCGAATGTCACGCGCAAGACCGGGGTTTGATTCCCTAAAGTGGAGGAGTTTTTATATATTTTAATAAAAAAAAGAAATATAAATTATTAACGATGTTTCTATTACGTCATAGACATTTTAATGAATACATTTTTTTATTTTTACTCGACTTTTTTTTCAAAGTGGTTGCGTACTTTCATCTTTCCAATATCTTATCTTCATTATTCACATGAGACAAAAGCAGTTTTTGTTTATTCTCTGATCGATGTGTCGAAATAGCTCAGTTGGGAGAGCATTAGACTGAAGATCTAAAGGTCCCTGGTTCGATCCCGGGTTTCGGCAGTCGTTCTTGTCCTACGTACTTTAGTGGTCAGTATCCCCGAATGTCACTCGCAAGACCGGGGTTTGATTCAATAAAGTGGAGTTGTTTTTATAGATTTTAATAAAAAAAAATATATAAATTATTAACGATGTTTGCATTATGTCATAGACATTTTAATGCATGCATTTTTAGATTTTTACTCGACTTTTTTTTTCAAAGTGGTTGCGTACTTTCATCTTTCCAATATCTTATCTTCATTATTCATATGAGACAAAAGCAGTTTTTGTTTATTCTCTGATCTACTTGCCGAAATAGCTCAGTTGGGAGAGCGTTAGACTGAAGATCTAAAGGTTCCTGGTTCGATCCCGGGTTTCGGCAGTCGTTGTTATCCTCCGTACTGTAGTGATCAGTATCTCCGAATGTCATGCGCAAGACCGGGGTTTCATTCACTAACGTGGACGAGTTTTTATAGATTTTAATAACAAAAATAAATATAAATTATTAACGATGTTTGTATTATGCCATAGACATTTTAATGAATACATTTTTAGATTTTTACTCGACTTTTTTTTTCAAAGTGGTTGTGCGTACTTTCATCTTTCCAATATCTTATCTTCATTATTCACATGAGACAAAAGCAGTTTTTGTTTATTCTCCAATCGATGTGCCGAAATAACTCAGTTGGGAGAGCGTTAGACTGAAGATCTAAAGGTCCCTGGTTCGATCCCGGGTTTCGGCAGTCGTTCTTTTCCTCCGTACTGTAGTGGTCAGTATCCCCGAATGTCACGTGCAAGACCGGGGTTTGATTCCCTAAAGTGGAGGAGTTTTTATAGATTTTAATAAAAAAAAGAAATATAAATTATTAACGATGTTTTTTTTTATTACGTCTTAGACATTTTAATGAATACATTTTTTTATTTTTACTCGACTTTGTTTTCAAAGTGGTTGCGTACTTTCATCTTTCCAATATCTTATCTTCATTATTCACATGAGACAAAAGCAGTTTTTGTTTATTCTCTGATCGATGTGCCGAAATAGCTCAGTTGGGAGAGCGTTAGACTGAAGATCTAAAGGTCCCTGGTTCGATCCCGGGTTTCGGCAGTCGTTCTTGTCCTACGTACTTTAGTGGTCAGTATCCCCGAATGTCACGCGCAAGACCGGGGTTTGATTCACTAAAGTGGAGTTGTTTTTATAGATTTTAATAAAAAAAATATATATAAATTATTAACGATGTTTGTATTACGTCATAGACATTTTAATGAATACATTTTTATATTTTTACTCGACTTTTTTTTCAAAGTGGTTGCGTACTTTCATCTTTCCAATATCTTATCTTCATTATTAACATGAGACAAAAGCAGTTTTTGTTTATTCTCTGATCAGTGTGCCGAAATAGCTCAGTTGGGAGATCGTTAGACTGAAGATCTAAAGGTCCCTGGTTCGATCACGGGTTTCGGCAGTCGTTCTTTTCCTCCGTACTGTAGTGGTCAGTATTCCCGAATGTCACGCGCAAGACCGGGGTTTGATTCCCTAAAGTGGAGGAGTTTTTATAGATTTTAATAAAAAAAAGAAATATAAATTATTAACGATGTTTCTATTACGTCATAGACATTTTAATGAATACATTTTTTTTATTTTTACTCGACTTTTTTTTCAAAGTGGTTGCGTACTTTCATCTTTCCAATATCTTATCTTCATTATTCACATGAGACAAAAGCAGTTTTTGTTTATTATCTGATCGATGTGCCGAAATAGCTCAGTTGGGAGAGCGTTAGACTGAAGATCTATAGGTCCTTGGTTCGATCTCGGGTATCGGCAGTCGTTCTTATCCTCCGTACTGTAGTGATCAGTATCTCCGAATGTCATGCGCAAGACCGGGGTTTCATTCACTAACATGGAGGAGTTTTTATAGATTTTACTAACAAAAATAAATATAAATTATTAACTTTATTTCTAATATGTCATAGACATTTTAATTAATACATTTTTAGATTTTTACTCGACTTTTTTTTTCAAAGTGGTTGCGTAATTTCATCTTTCCAATATCTTATCTTCATTATTCACATGAGACAAAAGCAGTTTTTGTTTATTCTTCAATCGATGTGCCGAAATAACTCAGTTGATAGAGCGTTAGACTAAAGATCTAAAGATCCCTGGTTCGATCCCGGGTTTCGGCAGTCGTTCTTGTCCTCCGTAATGTAGTGGTCAGTATCCCCGAATGTCACGCGCAAGACCGGGGTTTGATTCCCTAAAGTGGAGGAGTTTTTATAGATTTTAATAAAAAAAAATAATATAAATTATTAACGATGTTTCTATTACGTCATAGACATTTTAATGAATACATTTTTATATTTTTACTCGACTTTTTTTTCAAAGTGGTTGCGTAATTTCATCTTTCCAATATCTTATCTTCATTATTCACATGAGACAAAAGCAGTTTTTGTTTATTCTCTGACCGATGTGCCGAAATAGCTCAGTTGGGAGAGCGTTAGACTGAAGATCTATAGGTCCATGGTTTGATCTCGGGTATCGGCAGTCGTTCTTATCCTCCGTACTGTAGTGATCAGTATCTCCGAATGTCATGCGCAAGACCGGGGTTTCATTCACTATCGTGGACGAGTTTTTATAGATTTTACTAACAAAAATAAATATAAATTATTAACTTTATTTTTAATATGTCATAGACGTCTTTATGAATATATAATTTCAGATTTTTACTCCACTTTTTTTTCAAACTGGTTGTGTACTTTCATCTTTCCATTATCTTATCTTCATTATTCACGTGAGACAAAAGCAGTTTTTGTTTATTCTCCGATCGATGTGCCGAAATAGCTCAGTTGGGAGAGCGTTAGACTGAAGATCTAAAGGTCCCTGGTTCGATCCCGGGTTTCGGCAGTCGTTCTTATCCTCCGTACTGTGGTGATCAGTATCTCCGAATGTCACGCGCAAGACTGGGGTTTGATTCCCTATCGTGGAGGAGTTTGTATAGATTTTAATAACGAAAATAAATATAAATTATTAACGATGTTTGTATTATGTCATAGACATTTTAATGAATACATTTTTATATTTTTACTCGACTTTTTTTTTCAAAGTGGTTGCGTACTTTCATCTTTCCAATATCTTTTCTTCATTATTCACATGAGACAAAAGCAGTTTTTGTTTATTCTCCAGTCGATGTGCCGAAATAACTCAGTTGGGAGAGCTTTAGACTGAAGATCTAAAGGTCCCTGGTTCGATCCCGGGTTTCGGCAGTCGTTCTTTTCCTCTGTACTGTAGTGGTCAGTATCCCCGAATGTCACGCGCAAGACCGGGGTTTGATTCCCTAAAGTGGAGGAGTTTTTATAGATTTTAATAAAAAAAAGAAATATAAATTATTAACGATGTTTCTATTACGTCATAGACATTTTAATGAATACATTTTTTTATTTTTACTCGACTTTTTTTTCAAAGTGGTTGCGTACTTTCATCTTTCCAATATCTTATCTTCATTATTCAGTTGAGACAAAAGCAGTTTTTGTTTATTCTCTGATCGATGTGCCGAAATAGCTCAGTTGGGAGAGCGTTAGACTGATGATCTAAATGTCCCTGGTTCAATCCCGGGTTTCGGCAGTCGTTCTTATCCTCCGTACTGTAGTGATCAGTATCTCCGAATGTCATGCGCAAGACTGGGGTTTGATTCCCTAGCGTGAAGGAGTTTTTATAGATTTTAATAACAAAAATAAATATAAATTATTAACGATGTTTGTATTATGCCATAGACATTTTAATGAATACATTTTTAGATTTTTACTCGACTTTTTTTTTCAAAGTGGTTGCGTACTTTCATCTTTCCAATATCTTATCTTCATTATTCACATGAGACAAAACCAGTTTTTGTTTATTCATTGATCGATGTCCCGAAATTGCTCAGTTGGGAGAGCGTTAGACTGAAAATATAAAGGTCCCTGGTTCGATCCCGGGTTTCGGCAGTCGTTCTTATCATCCGTACTGTAGTGATCAGTATCTCCGAATGTCATGCGCAAGACCGGGGTTTGGTTCCCTGTCGTGGAGGAGTTTTTATAGATTTTAATAACAAAAATAAATATAAATTATTAACGATGTTTGTATTATGTCATAGACATTTTAATGAATACATTTTTAGATTTTTACTCGACTTTTTTTTTCAAAGTGGTTGCGTTCTTTCATCTTTCCAATATCTTATCTTCATTATTCACATGAGACAAAATCAGTTTTTGTTTATTCTCCAATCGATGTGCCGAAATAACTCAGTTGGGAGAGCATTAGGCTGAAGATCTAAAGGTCCCTGGTTCGATCCCGGGTTTCGGCAGTCGTTCTTGTCCTCCGTAATGTAGTGGTCAGTATCCCCGATTGTCACGCGCAAGACCGGGGTTTGATTCCCTAAAGTGGAGGAGATTTTATAGATTTTAATAAAAAAAATAAATATAAATTATTAACGATATATCTATTACGTCATAGACATTTTAATGAATACATTTTGATATTTTTACTCGACTTTTTTTAAAACTGGTTGCGTACTTTCATCTTTCCAATATCTTATCTTCATTATTCACATGAGACAAAACCAGTTTTTGTTTATTCTTTGATCTACGTGCCGAAATAGCTCAGTTGGGAGAGCGTTAGACTGAAGATCTAAAGGTCCCTGGTTCGATCCCGGGTTTCGGCAGTCGTTCTTGTCCTCCGTAATGTAGTGGTCAGTATCCCCGAATGTCACGCGCAAGACCGGGGTCTGATTCCCTAAAGTGGAGGAGTTTTTATAGATTTTAATAAAAAAAAGAAATATAAATTATTTACGATGTTTGCATTATGTCATAGACATTTTAATGCATGCATTTTTAGATTTTTACTCGACTTTTTTTTTCAAAGTGGTTGCGTACTTTCATCTTTCCAATATCTTATCTTCATTATTCACATGAGACAAAAGCAGTTTTTGTTAATTCTCTGATCTACTTGCCGAAATAGCTCAGTTGGGAGATCGTTAGACTGAAGATCTAAAGGTCCCTGGTTCGATCCCGGGTTTCGGCAGTCGTTCTTATCCTCCGTACTGTAGTGATCAGTATCTCCGAATGTCATGCGCAAGACTGGGGTTTGATTCCCTATCGTGGAGGAGTTTTTATAGATTTTAATAACAAAAATAAAAAAATATAAATTATTAACGATGTTTGTATTATGCCATAGACATTTTAATGAATAAATTTTTAGATTTTTACTCGACTTTTTTTTTCAAAGTGGTTGTGCGTACTTTCATCTTTCCAATATCTTATCTTCATTATTCACATGAGACAAAACCAGTTTTTGTTTATTCACTGATCGATGTGCCGAAATAGCTCAGTTGGGAGAGCGTTAGACTGAAGATCTAAAGGTCCCTGGTTCGATCCCGGGTTTCGGCAGTCGTTCAGGTTCTCCGTACTGTAGTGGTCAGTATCACCGAATGTCACGCCTAAGACCGGGGTTTGATTCACAAAAGTGGAGGAGTTTTTATAGATTTTAATAAAAAAAATATATATAAATTATTAAAGATGTTTCTATTACGTCATAGACATTTTAATGAATACATTTTTATATTTCTACTCGACTTTTTTTAAAAGTTGTTGCGTACTTTCATCTTTCCAATATCTTATCTTCATTATTCACATGAGACAAAAGCAGTTTTTGTTTATTCTCCAATCGATGTGCCGAAATAACTCAGTTGGGAGAGCGTTAGACTGAAGATCTAAAGGTCCCTGGTTCGATCCCGGGTTTCGGCAGTCGTTCTTGTCCTCCGTAATGTAGTGGTCAGTATCCCCGAATGTCACGCGCAAGACCGGGGTCTGATTCCCTAAAGTGGAGGAGTTTTTATAGATTTTAATAAAAAAAATTAATATAAATTATTAACGATGTTTCTATTACGTCATAGACATTTTAATGAATACATTTTTATATTTCTACTCGACTTTTTTTAAAAGTTGTTGCGTACTTTCATCTTTCCAATATCTTATCTTCATTATTCACATGAGACAAAAGCAGTTTTTGTTTATTCTCCAATCGATGTGCCGAAATAACTCAGTTGGGAGAGCGTTAGACTGAAGATCTAAAGGTCCCTGGTTCGATCCCGGGTTTCGGCAGTCGTTCTTGTCCTCCGTAATGTAGTGATCAGTATCCCCGAATGTCACGCGTAAGACCTGGGTTTGATTCACTAAAGTGGAGGAGTTTTTATAGATTTTAATAAAAAAAATAAATATAAATTATTAACGATTTTTGCATTATGTCATAGACATTTTAATGAATTCATTTTTAGATTTTTACTCGACTTTTTTTGTCAAAGTGGTTGCGTACTTTCATCTTTCCAATATCTTTTCTTCATTATTCACATGAGACAAAAGCAGTTTTTGTTTATTCTCCAGTCGATGTGCCGAAATAACTCAGTTGGGAGAGCTTTAGACTGAAGATCTAAAGGTCCCTGGTTCGATCCCGGGTTTCGGCAGTCGTTCTTTTCCTCTGTACTGTAGTGGTCAGTATCCCCGAATGTCACGCGCAAGACCGGGGTTTGATTCCTTAAAGTGGAGGAGTTTTTATAGATTTTAATAAAAAAAATATATTTAAATTATTAACGATGTTTGTATTATGTCATAGACCTTTTAATGAATACATTTTTAGATTTTTACTCGACTTTTTTTGTCAAAGTGGTTGCGTACTTTCATCTTTCCAATATCTTTTCTTCATTATTCACATGAGACAAAAGCAGTTTTTGTTTATTCTCTGATCGATGTGACGAAATAGCTCAGTTGGGAGAGCGTTAGACTGAAGATCTAAAGGTCCTTGGTTCGATCCCGGGTTTCGGCAGTCGTACTGGTCCTCCGTACTGTAGTGGTCAGTATCACCGAATGTCACGCGTAAGACCGGGGTTTGATTCCCAAAAGTGGAAGAGTTTTTATAGATTTTAATAAAAAAAAAATATATAAATTATTAACGATGTTCCTATTACGTCATAGACATTTTAATGAATAAATTTTTATATTTTTACTCGACTTTTTTTTTAAAGTAGTTGCGTACTTTCATCTTTCCAATATCTTATCTTCATTATTCACATGAGACAAAATCAGTTTTTGTTTATTCTCTGATCGATGTGCCGAAATAGCTCAGTTGGGAGAGCGTTAGACTGAAGATCTGAAGGTCCCTGGTTCGATCCCGGGTTTCGGCAGTCGTTCTTGTCCTCCGTACTGCAGTGGTCAGTATCCGCGAATGTCACGCGCATGACCGGAGTTTGTTTCCCTAAAGTCGAGTAGTTTTTATAGATTTTAATAAAAAAATAAATATATAAATTATTAACGATGTTTCTATTACGTCATAGACATTTTAATGAATACATTTTTAGATTTTTACTCGACTTTTTTTTCAAAGTGGTTGCGTACTTTTATCTTTCCAATATCTTATCTTCATTATTCACATGAGACAAAAGCGGTTTTTGTTTATTCTTTGATCGACGTGCCGAAATATCTCAGTTGGGAGAGCGTTAGACTGACGATCTATTGGTCCTTGGTTCGATCCCGGGTTTCGGCAGTCGTTGTTATTCTCCGTACTGTAGTGATCAGTATCTCCGAATGTCATGCGCAAGACCGGGGTTTGATTCCCTACCGTGGAGGAGTTTTTATAGATTTTAATAAAAAAAAAATATATAAATTATTAACGATGTTTGTATTATGTCATAGACATTTTAATGAATGCATTTTTAGATTTTTACTCGACTTTTTTTGTCAAAGTGGTTGCGTACTTTCATCTTTCCAATATCTTATCTTCATTATTCACATGAGACAAAAGCAGTTTTTGTTTATTCTTCAATCGATGTGCCGAAATAGCTCAGATGGGAGAGCGTTAGACTGAAGATCTAATAGTCCCTGGTTCGATCCCGGGTTTCGGCAGTCGTTCTTGTCCTCCGTACTGTAGTGGTCAGTATCCCCGAATGTCACGCGCAGGACCGCGGTTTGATTCCCTAAATTCAAGTAGTTTTTATAGATTTTAATAAAAAAAATATATATAAATTATTAACGATGTTTGTATTATGTCATAGACATTTAAATGAATACATTTTTAGATTTTTACTCGACTTTTTTTGTCGAAGTGGTTGCGTACTTTCATCTTTCCAATATCTTTTCTTCATTATTCACATGAGAAAAAAGCAGTTTTTGTTTATTCTCCAGTCGATGTGCCGAAATAGCTCAGTTGGGAGAGCGTTAGACTGAAGATCTAAAGGTCCCTGGTTCGATCCCGGGTTTCGGCAGTCGTTCTTATCCTCCGTACTGTAGTGATCAGTATTTCCGAATGTAATGCGCAAGACCGGGGTTTGATTCCCCGTCGTGGAGGAGTTTTTATAGATTTTAATAAAAAAAATAAATATAAATTATTAACGATGTTTGTATTATGTCATAGACATTTTAATGAATACATTTTTAGATTTTTACTCGACTTTTTTTGTCGAAGTGGTTGCGTACTTTCATCTTTGCCATTATCTTTTCTTCATTATTCACATGAGAAAAAAGCAGTTTTTGTTTATTCTCCAGTCGATGTGCCGAAATAGCTCAGTTGGGAGAGCGTTAGACTGAAGATCTAAAGGTCCCTGGTTCGATCCCGGGTTTCGGCAGTCGTTCTTATCCTCCGTACTGTAGTGATCAGTATCTCCGAATGTCATGCGCAAGACCGGGGTTTGATTCCCCGTCGTGGAGGAGTTTTTATAGATTTTAATAACAAAAATAAATATAAATTATTAACGATGTTTGTATTATGTCATAGACATTTTAATGAATACAGTTTTATATTTTTACTCGACTTTTTTTCAAAGTGGTTGCGTACATTCATCTTTCCAATATCTTATCTTCATTATTCACATGAGACAAAAGCAGTTTTTGTTTATTCTCTGATCGATGTGCCAAAAATGCTCAGTTGGGAGAGCGTTAGACTGAAGATCTCAAGGTCCCTGGTTCGATCCCGGGTATCGGCAGTCGTTCTTGTCCTCTGTACAGTAGTGGTCAGTATCCCCGAATGTCACGCTCAAGACCGGGGTTTGATTCCCTAAAGTGGAGGAGTTTTTATAGATTTTAATAAAAAAAATAAATATAAATTATTAACGATGTTTCTATTACGTCATAGATATTTTAATGAATACAGTTTTATATTTTTACTCGACTTTTTTTTCAAAGTGGTTGCGTACTTTCATCTTTCCAATATCTTATCTTCATTATTCACATGAGACAAAAGCAGTTTTTGTTTATTCTCTGATCGATGTGCCGAAATAGCTCAGTTGGGAGAGCGTTAGACTGAAGATCTAAAGGTCCCTGGTTCGATCCCGGGTTTCGGCAGTCGTTCTTGTCCTCCGTAATGTAGTGGTCAGTATCCCCGAATGTCACGCGCAAGACCGGGGTTTGATTCCCTATCGAGGAGGAGTTTTTATAGATTTTAATAACAAAAATAAATATAAATTATTAACGATGTTTGTATTATGCCATAGACATTTTAATGAATACATTTTTAGATTTTTAATCGACTTTTTTTTTCAAAGTGGTTGCGTACTTTCATCTTCCCAATATCTTATCTTCATTATTCACATGAGACAAAAGCAGTTTTTGTTTATTCACTGATCGATGTGCCGAAATAGCTCAGTTGGGAGATCGTTAGACTGAAGATCTAAAGGATCCCGGGTTTCGGCAGTCGTTCTTGTCCTCCGTTCTGTAGTGGTCAGTATCACCGAATGTCACGCGTATGACCGGGGTTTGATTACAAAAGGTGGAGGAGTTTTTATAGATTTTAATAAAAAAAATAAATATAAATTATTAACGATGTTTCTATTACGTCATAGACATTTTAATGAATACATTTTAATATTTTTACTCGATTTTTTTTCAAAGTGGTTGCGTACTTTCATCTTTCCAATATCTTATCTTCATTATTCACATGAGACAAAATCAGTTTTTGTTTATTCTCTGATCGATGTGCCGAAATAGCTCAGTTGGGAGAGCGTTAGACTGAAGATCTAAAGGTCCCTGGTTCGATCCCGGGTTTCGGCAGTCGTTTTTATCCTCCGTACTGTAGTGATCAGTATCTCCGAATGTCATGCGCAAGACCGGGGTTGGATTCCCCGTCGTGGAGGAGTTTTTATAGATTTTAATAACAAAAATAAATATAAATTATTAATGATGTTTGCATTATGTCATAGACATTTTAATGAATACAGTTTTATATTTTTACTCGACTTTTTTTTCAAAGTGGTTGCGTACTTTCATCTTTCCAATATGTTATCTTCATTATTCACATGAGACAAAAGCAGTTTTTGTTTATTCTCTGATCGATGTGCCGAAATAGCTCAGTTGGGAGAGCGTTAGACTGAAGATCTAAAGGTCCCTGGTTCGATCCCGGGTTTCGGCAGTCGTTCTTGTCTTCCGTACTGTAGTGGTCAGTATCCCCGAATGTCACGCGTAAGACCGGGGTTTGATTCCCTAAAGTCGAGGAGTTTTTATAGATTTTAATAAAAAAATAAATATAAATTATATTAAAGATGTTTCTATTACGTCATAGACATTTTAATGAATACATTTTTAGATTTTTACTCGACTTTTTTTTCAAAGTGGTTGCGTACTTTAATCTTTCCAATATCTTATCTTCATTATTCACATGAGACAAAAGCGGTTTTTGTTTATTCTCTGATCGACGTGCCGAAATATCTCAGTTGGGAGAGGGTTAGACTGACGATCTATTGGTCCTTGGTTCGATCCCGGGTTTCGGCAGTCGTTATTATTCTCCGTACTGTAGTGATTAGTATCTCCGAATGTCATGCGCAAGACCGGGGTTTGATTCCCTACCGTGGAGGAGTTTTTATAGATTTTAATAAAAAAATATATATAAATTTTTAACGATGTTTGTATTATGTCATAGACATTTTAATGAATGCATTTTTAGATTTTTACTCGACTTTTTTTTTCAAAGTGGTTGCGTACTTTCATCTTTCCAATATGTTATCTTCTTTATTCACATGAGACAAAAGCAGTTTTTGTTTATTCTCTGATCGATGTGTCGAAATAGCTCAGTTGGGAGAGCGTTAGACTGAAGATCTAAAGGTCCCTGGTTCGATCCCGGGTTTCAGCAGTCGTTCTTGTCTTCCATACTGTAGTGGTCAGTTTCCCCGAATGTCACGCGTAAGACCGGGGTTTGATTCCCTAAAGTGGAGGCGTTTTTATAGATTTTAATAAAAAAATAAATATAAATTATTAACGATGTTTCTATTACGTCATAGACATTTTAATGCATACATGTTTAGATTTTTACTCGACTTTTTTTTTCAAAGTGGTTGTGCGTACTTTCATCTTTCCAATATCTTATCTTCATTATTCACATGAGACAAAAGCAGTTTTTGTTTATTCTCTGATCGATGTGCCAAAAATGCTCAGTTGGGAGAGCGTTAGACTGAAGATCTCAAGGTCCCTGGTTCGATCCCGGGTATCGGCAGTCGTTCTTGTCGTCTGTACAGTAGTGGTCAGTATCCCCGAATGTCACGCTCAAGATCGGGGTTTGATTCCCTAAAGTGGAGGAGTTTTTATAGATTTTAATAAAAAAAAATAAATATAAATTATTAACGATGTTTCTATTACGTCATAGACATTTTAATGAATACAGTTTTATATTTTTACTCGACTTTTTTTTCAAAGTGGTTGCGTACTTTCATCTTTCCAATATCTTATCTTCATTATTCACATGAGACAAAAGCAGTTTTTGTTTATTCTCTGATCGATGTGCCGAAATAGCTCAGTTGGGAGAGCGTTAGACTGAAGATCTAAAGGTCCCTGGTTCGATCCCGGGTTTCGGCAGTCGTTCTTGTCCTCCGTAATGTAGTGGTCAGTATCCCCGAATGTCACGCGCAAGACCGGGGTTTGATTCCCTATCGAGGAGGAGTTTTTATAGATTTTAATAACAAAAATAAATATAAATTATTAACGATGTTTGTATTATGCCATAGACATTTTAATGAATACATTTTTAGATTTTTAATCGACTTTTTTTTTCAAAGTGGTTGTGCGTACTTTCATCTTCCCAATATCTTATCTTCATTATTCACATGAGACAAAAGCAGTTTTTGTTTATTCACTGATCGATGTGCCGAAATAGCTCAGTTGGGAGATCGTTAGACTGAAGATCTAACGGATCCCGGGTTTCGGCAGTCGTTCTTGTCCTCCGTTCTGTAGTGGTCAGTATCACCGAATGTCACGCGTATGACCGGGGTTTGATTACAAAAGGTGGAGGAGTTTTTATAGATTTTAATAAAAAAAATAAATATAAATTATTAACGATGTTTCTATTACGTCATAGACATTTTAATGAATACATTTTAATATTTTTACTCGATTTTTTTTCAAAGTGGTTGCGTACTTTCATCTTTCCAATATCTTATCTTCATTATTCACATGAGACAAAATCAGTTTTTGTTTATTCTCTGATCGATGTGCCGAAATAGCTCAGTTGGGAGAGCGTTAGACTGAAGATCTAAAGGTCCCTGGTTCGATCCCGGGTTTCGGCAGTCGTTCTTGTCCTCCTTAATGTAGTGGTCAGTATCCCCGAATGTCACGCGCAAGACCGGGGTTTGATTCCCTATCGAGGAGGAGTTTTTATAGATTTTAATAACAAAAATAAATATAAATTATTAACGATGTTTGTATTATGCCATAGACATTTTAATGAATACATTTTTAGATTTTTAATCGACTTTTTTTTTCAAAGTGGTTGCGTACTTTCATCTTCCCAATATCTTATCTTCATTATTCACATGAGACAAAAGCAGTTTTTGTTTATTCACTGATCGATGTGCCGAAATAGCTCAGTTGGGAGATCGTTAGACTGAAGATCTAAAGGATCCCGGGTTTCGGCAGTCGTTCTTGTCCTCCGTTCTGTAGTGGTCAGTATCACCGAATGTCAAGCGTATGACCGGGGTTTGATTACAAAAGGTGGAGGAGTTTTTATAGATTTTAATAAAAAAAATAAATATAAATTATTAACGATGTTTCTATTACGTCATAGACATTTTAATGAATACATTTTAATATTTTTACTCGATTTTTTTTCAAAGTGGTTGCGTACTTTCATCTTTCCAATATCTTATCTTCATTATTCACATGAGACAAAATCAGTTTTTGTTTATTCTCTGATCGATGTGCCGAAATAGCTCAGTTGGGAGAGCGTTAGACTGAAGATCTAAAGGTCCCTGGTTCGATCCCGGGTTTCGGCAGTCGTTCTTGTCCTCCGTAATGTAGTGGTCAGTATCCCCGAATGTCACGCGCAAGACCGGGGTTTGATTCCCTATCGAGGAGGAGTTTTTATAGATTTTAATAACAAAAATAAATATAAATTATTAACGATGTTTGTATTATGCCATAGACATTTTAATGAATACATTTTTAGATTTTTAATCGACTTTTTTTTTTCAAAGTGGTTGCGTACTTTCATCTTCCCAATATCTTATCTTCATTATTCACATGAGACAAAAGCAGTTTTTGTTTATTCACTGATCGATGTGCCGAAATAGCTCAGTTGGGAGATCGTTAGACTGAAGATCTAAAGGATCCCGGGTTTCGGCAGTCGTTCTTGTGTTCCGTTCTGTAGTGGTCAGTATCACCGAATGTCACGCGTATGACCGGGGTTTGATTACAAAAGGTGGAGGAGTTTTTATAGATTTTAATAAAAAAAATAAATATAAATTATTAACGATGTTTCTATTACGTCATAGACATTTTAATGAATACATTTTAATATTTTTACTCGATTTTTTTTCAAAGTGGTTGCGTACTTTCATCTTTCCAATATCTTATCTTCATTATTCACATGAGACAAAATCAGTTTTTGTTTATTCTCTGATCGATGTGCCGAAATAGCTCAGTTGGGAGAGCGTTAGACTGAAGATCTAAAGGTCCCTGGTTCGATCCCGGGTTTCGGCAGTCGTTTTTATCCTCCGTACTGTAGTGATCAGTATCTCCGAATGTCATGCGCAAGACCGGGGTTGGATTCCCCGTCGTGGAGGAGTTTTTATAGATTTTAATAACAAAAATAAATATAAATTATTAATGATGTTTGCATTATGTCATAGACATTTTAATGAATACAGTTTTATATTTTTACTCGACTTTTTTTTCAAAGTGGTTGCGTACTTTCATCTTTCCAATATGTTATCTTCATTATTCACATGAGACAAAAGCAGTTTTTGTTTATTCTCTGATCGATGTGCCGAAATAGCTCAGTTGGGAGAGCGTTAGACTGAAGATCTAAAGGTCCCTGGTTCGATCCCGGGTTTCGGCAGTCGTTCTTGTCTTCCGTACTGTAGTGGTCAGTATCCCCGAATGTCACGCGTAAGACCGGGGTTTGATTCCCTAAAGTCGAGGAGTTTTTATAGATTTTAATAAAAAAATAAATATAAATTATTAACGATGTTTCTATTACGTCATAGACATTTTAATGAATACATTTTTAGATTTTTACTCGACTTTTTTTTCAAAGTGGTTGCGTACTTTAATCTTTCCAATATCTTATCTTCATTATTCACATGAGACAAAAGCGGTTTTTGTTTATTCTCTGATCGACGTGCCGAAATATCTCAGTTGGGAGAGGGTTAGACTGACGATCTATTGGTCCTTGGTTCGATCCCGGGTTTCGGCAGTCGTTATTATTCTCCGTACTGTAGTGATTAGTATCTCCGAATGTCATGCGCAAGACCGGGGTTTGATTCCCTACCGTGGAGGAGTTTTTATAGATTTTAATAAAAAAAATATATATAAATTTTTAACGATGTTTGTATTATGTCATAGACATTTTAATGAATGCATTTTTAGATTTTTACTCGACTTTTTTTGTCAAAGTGGTTGCGTACTTTCATCTTTCCAATATCTTATCTTCATTATTCACATGAGACAAAAGCAGTTTTTGTTTATTCTTCAATCGATGTGCCGAAATAGCTCAGATGGGAGAGCGTTAGACTGAAGATCTAAAAGTCCCTGGTTCTATCCTTGGTTTCGGCAGTCGTTCTTGTCCTCCGTATTGTAGTGGTCAGTATCCCCGAATGTCACGCGCAAGACCGCGGTTTGATTCCCCGTCGTGGAGGAGTTTTTATAGATTTTAATAAAAAAAAAAATATAAATTATTAACGATGTTTGTATTATGTCATAGACATTTTAATGAATACAGTTTTATATTTTTACTCGACTTTTTTTTCAAAGTGGTTGCGTACTTTCATCTTTCCAATATGTTATCTTCTTTATTCACATGAGACAAAAGCAGTTTTTGTTTATTCTCTGATCGATGTGTCGAAATAGCTCAGTTGGGAGAGCGTTAGACTGAAGATCTAAAGGTCCCTGGTTCGATCCCGGGTTTCAGCAGTCGTTCTTGTCTTCCGTACTGTAGTGGTCAGTATCCCCGAATGTCACGCGTAAGACCGGGGTTTGATTCCCTAAAGTGGAGGAGTTTTTATAGATTTTAATAAAAAAATAAATATAAATTATATATTAACGATGTTTCTATTACGTCATAGACATTTTAATGCATACATGTTTAGATTTTTACTCGACTTTTTTTTTCAAAGTGGTTGCGTACTTTCATCTTTCCAATATCTTATCTTCATTATTCACATGAGACAAAAGCAGTTTTTGTTTATTCTCTGATCGATGTGCCAAAAATGCTCAGTTGGGAGAGCGTTAGACTGAAGATCTCAAGGTCCCTGGTTCGATCCCGGGTATCGGCAGTCGTTCTTGTCGTCTGTACAGTAGTGGTCAGTATCCCCGAATGTCACGCTCAAGATCGGGGTTTGATTCCCTAAAGTGGAGGAGTTTTTATAGATTTTAATAAAAAAAAATAAATATAAATTATTAACGATGTTTCTATTACGTCATAGACATTTTAATGAATACAGTTTTATATTTTTACTCGACTTTTTTTTCAAAGTGGTTGCGTACTTTCATCTTTCCAATATCTTATCTTCATTATTCACATGAGACAAAAGCAGTTTTTGTTTATTCTCTGATCGATGTGCCGAAATAGCTCAGTTGGGAGAGCGTTAGACTGAAGATCTAAAGGTCCCTGGTTCGATCCCGGGTTTCGGCAGTCGTTCTTGTCCTCCGTAATGTAGTGGTCAGTATCCCCGAATGTCACGCGCAAGACCGGGGTTTGATTCCCTATCGAGGAGGAGTTTTTATAGATTTTAATAACAAAAATAAATATAAATTATTAACGATGTTTGTATTATGCCATAGACATTTTAATGAATACATTTTTAGATTTTTAATCGACTTTTTTTTTCAAAGTGGTTGCGTACTTTCATCTTCCCAATATCTTATCTTCATTATTCACATGAGACAAAAGCAGTTTTTGTTTATTCACTGATCGATGTGCCGAAATAGCTCAGTTGGGAGATCGTTAGACTGAAGATCTAACGGATCCCGGGTTTCGGCAGTCGTTCTTGTCCTCCGTTCTGTAGTGGTCAGTATCACCGATTGTCACGCGTATGACCGGGGTTTGATTACAAAAGGTGGAGGAGTTTTTATAGATTTTAATAAAAAAAATAAATATAAATTATTAACGATGTTTCTATTACGTCATAGACATTTTAATGAATACATTTTAATATTTTTACTCGATTTTTTTTCAAAGTGGTTGCGTACTTTCATCTTTCCAATATCTTATCTTCATTATTCACATGAGACAAAATCAGTTTTTGTTTATTCTCTGATCGATGTGCCGAAATAGCTCAGTTGGGAGAGCGTTAGACTGAAGATCTAAAGGTCCCTGGTTCGATCCCGGGTTTCGGCAGTCGTTCTTGTCCTCCTTAATGTAGTGGTCAGTATCCCCGAATGTCACGCGCAAGACCGGGGTTTGATTCCCTATCGAGGAGGAGTTTTTATAGATTTTAATAACAAAAATAAATATAAATTATTAACGATGTTTGTATTATGCCATAGACATTTTAATGAATACATTTTTAGATTTTTAATCGACTTTTTTTTTCAAAGTGGTTGCGTACTTTCATCTTCCCAATATCTTATCTTCATTATTCACATGAGACAAAAGCAGTTTTTGTTTATTCACTGATCGATGTGCCGAAATAGCTCAGTTGGGAGATCGTTAGACTGAAGATCTAAAGGATCCCGGGTTTCGGCAGTCGTTCTTGTCCTCCGTTCTGTAGTGGTCAGTATCACCGAATGTCACGCGTATGACCGGGGTTTGATTACAAAAGGTGGAGGAGTTTTTATAGATTTTAATAAAAAAAATAAATATAAATTATTAACGATGTTTCTATTACGTCATAGACATTTTAATGAATACATTTTAATATTTTTACTCGATTTTTTTTCAAAGTGGTTGCGTACTTTCATCTTTCCAATATCTTATCTTCATTATTCACATGAGACAAAATCAGTTTTTGTTTATTCTCTGATCGATGTGCCGAAATAGCTCAGTTGGGAGAGCGTTAGACTGAAGATCTAAAGGTCCCTGGTTCGATCCCGGGTTTCGGCAGTCGTTTTTATCCTCCGTACTGTAGTGATCAGTATCTCCGAATGTCATGCGCAAGACCGGGGTTGGATTCCCCGTCGTGGAGGAGTTTTTATAGATTTTAATAACAAAAATAAATATAAATTATTAATGATGTTTGCATTATGTCATAGACATTTTAATGAATACAGTTTTATATTTTTACTCGACTTTTTTTTCAAAGTGGTTGCGTACTTTCATCTTTCCAATATGTTATCTTCATTATTCACATGAGACAAAAGCAGTTTTTGTTTATTCTCTGATCGATGTGCCGAAATAGCTCAGTTGGGAGAGCGTTAGACTGAAGATCTAAAGGTCCCTGGTTCGATCCCGGGTTTCGGCAGTCGTTCTTGTCTTCCGTACTGTAGTGGTCAGTATCCCCGAATGTCACGCGTAAGACCGGGGTTTGATTCCCTAAAGTCGAGGAGTTTTTATAGATTTTAATAAAAAAATAAATATAAATTATTAACGATGTTTCTATTACGTCATAGACATTTTAATGAATACATTTTTAGATTTTTACTCGACTTTTTTTTCAAAGTGGTTGCGTACTTTAATCTTTCCAATATCTTATCTTCATTATTCACATGAGACAAAAGCGGTTTTTGTTTATTCTCTGATCGACGTGCCGAAATATCTCAGTTGGGAGAGGGTTAGACTGACGATCTATTGGTCCTTGGTTCGATCCCGGGTTTCGGCAGTCGTTATTATTCTCCGTACTGTAGTGATTAGTATCTCCGAATGTCATGCGCAAGACCGGGGTTTGATTCCCTACCGTGGAGGAGTTTTTATAGATTTTAATAAAAAAAATATATATAAATTTTTAACGATGTTTGTATTATGTCATAGACATTTTAATGAATGCATTTTTAGATTTTTACTCGACTTTTTTTGTCAAAGTGGTTGCGTACTTTCATCTTTCCAATATCTTATCTTCATTATTCACATGAGACAAAAGCAGTTTTTGTTTATTCTTCAATCGATGTGCCGAAATAGCTCAGATGGGAGAGCGTTAGACTGAAGATCTAAAAGTCCCTGATTCGATCCCGGGTTTCGGCAGTCGTTCTTGTCCTCCGTACTGTAGTGGTCAGTATCCCCGAATGTCACGCGCAAGACCGCGGTTTGATTCCCCGTCGTGGAGGAGTTTTTATAGATTTTAATAAAAAAAAAAATATAAATTATTAACGATGTTTGTATTATGTCATAGACATTTTAATGAATACAGTTTTATATTTTTACTCGACTTTTTTTTCAAAGTGGTTGCGTACTTTCATCTTTCCAATATGTTATCTTCTTTATTCACATGAGACAAAAGCAGTTTTTGTTTATTCTGTGATCGATGTGTCGAAATAGCTCAGTTGGGAGAGCGTTAGACTGAAGATCTAAAGGTCCCTGGATCGATCCCGGGTTTCAGCAGTCGTTCTTGTCTTCCGTACTGTAGTGGTCAGTATCCCCGAATGTCACGCGTAAGACCGGGGTTTGATTCCCTAAAGTGGAGGAGTTTTTATAGATTTTAATAAAAAAATAAATATAAATTATTAACGATGTTTCTATTACGTCATAGACATTTTAATGCATACATGTTTAGATTTTTACTCGACTTTTTTTTTCAAAGTGGTTGTGCGTACTTTCATCTTTCCAATATCTTATCTTCATTATTCACATGAGACAAAAGCAGTTTTTGTTTATTCTCTGATCGATGTGCCAAAAATGCTCAGTTGGGAGAGCGTTAGACTGAAGATCTCAAGGTCCCTGGTTCGATCCCGGGTATCGGCAGTCGTTCTTGTCGTCTGTACAGTAGTGGTCAGTATCCCCGAATGTCATGCTCAAGATCGGGGTTTGATTCCCTAAAGTGGAGGAGTTTTTATAGATTTTAATAAAAAAAATAAATATAAATTATTAACGATGTTTCTATTACGTCATAGACATTTTAATGAATACAGTTTTATATTTTTACTCGACTTTTTTTTCAAAGTGGTTGCGTACTTTCATCTTTCCAATATGTTATCTTCATTATTCACATGAGACAAAAGCAGTTTTTGTTTATTCTCTGATCGATGTGCCGAAATAGCTCAGTTGGGAGAGCGTTAGACTGAAGATCTAAAGGTCCCTGGTTCGATCCCGGGTTTCGGCAGTCGTTCTTGTCTTCCGTACTGTAGTGGTCAGTATCCCCGAATGTCACGCGTAAGACCGGGGTTTGATTCCCTAAAGTCGAGGAGTTTTTATAGATTTTAATAAAAAAATAAATATAAATTATTAACGATGTTTCTATTACGTCATAGACATTTTAATGAATACATTTTTAGATTTTTACTCGACTTTTTTTTCAAAGTGGTTGCGTACTTTAATCTTTCCAATATCTTATCTTCATTATTCACATGAGACAAAAGCGGTTTTTGTTTATTCTCTGATCGACGTGCCGAAATATCTCAGTTGGGAGAGGGTTAGACTGACGATCTATTGGTCCTTGGTTCGATCCCGGGTTTCGGCAGTCGTTATTATTCTCCGTACTGTAGTGATTAGTATCTCCGAATGTCATGCGCAAGACCGGGGTTTGATTCCCTACCGTGGAGGAGTTTTTATAGATTTTAATAAAAAAAATATTTATAAATTTTTAACGATGTTTGTATTATGTCATAGACATTTTAATGAATGCATTTTTAGATTTTTACTCGACTTTTTTTGTCAAAGTGGTTGCGTACTTTCATCTTTCCAATATCTTATCTTCATTATTCACATGAGACAAAAGCAGTTTTTGTTTATTCTTCAATCGATGTGCCGAAATAGCTCAGATGGGAGAGCGTTAGACTGAAGATCTAAAAGTCCCTGATTCGATCCCGGGTTTCGGCAGTCGTTCTTGTCCTCCGTACTGTAGTGGTCAGTATCCCCGAATGTCACGCGCAAGACCGCGGTTTGATTCCCCGTCGTGGAGGAGTTTTTATAGATTTTAATAAAAAAAAAATATAAATTATTAACGATGTTTGTATTATGTCATAGACATTTTAATGAATACAGTTTTATATTTTTACTCGACTTTTTTTTCAAAGTGGTTGCGTACTTTCATCTTTCCAATATGTTATCTTCTTTATTCACATGAGACAAAAGCAGTTTTTGTTTATTCTCTGATCGATGTGTCGAAATAGCTCAGTTGGGAGAGCGTTAGACTGAAGATCTAAAGGTCCCTGGATCGATCCCGGGTTTCAGCAGTCGTTCTTGTCTTCCGTACTGTAGTGGTCAGTATCCCCGAATGTCACGCGTAAGACCGGGGTTTGATTCCCTAAAGTGGAGGAGTTTTTATAGATTTTAATAAAAAAATAAATATAAATTATTAACGATGTTTCTATTACGTCATAGACATTTTAATGCATACATGTTTAGATTTTTACTCGACTTTTTTTTTCAAAGTGGTTGTGCGTACTTTCATCTTTCCAATATCTTATCTTCATTATTCACATGAGACAAAAGCAGTTTTTGTTTATTCTCTGATCGATGTGCCAAAAATGCTCAGTTGGGAGAGCGTTAGACTGAAGATCTCAAGGTCCCTGGTTCGATCCCGGGTATCGGCAGTCGTTCTTGTCGTCTGTACAGTAGTGGTCAGTATCCCCGAATGTCATGCTCAAGATCGGGGTTTGATTCCCTAAAGTGGAGGAGTTTTTATAGATTTTAATAAAAAAAATAAATATAAATTATTAACGATGTTTCTATTACGTCATAGACATTTTAATGAATACAGTTTTATATTTTTACTCGACTTTTTTTTCAAAGTGGTTGCGTACTTTCATCTTTCCAATATCTTATCTTCATTATTCACATGAGACAAAAGCAGTTTTTGTTTATTCTCTGATCGATGTGCCGAAATAGCTCAGTTGGGAGAGCGTTAGACTGAAGATCTAAAGGTCCCTGGTTCGATCCCGGGTTTCGGCAGTCGTTCTTGTCCTCCGTTCTGTAGTGGTCAGTATCACCGAATGTCACGCGTATGACCGGGGTTTGATTACAAAAGGTGGAGGAGTTTTTATAGATTTTAATAAAAAAAATAAATATAAATTATTAACGATGTTTCTATTACGTCATAGACATTTTAATGAATACATTTTAATATTTTTACTCGATTTTTTTTCAAAGTGGTTGCGTACTTTCATCTTTCCAATATCTTATCTTCATTATTCACATGAGACAAAATCAGTTTTTGTTTATTCTCTGATCGATGTGCCGAAATAGCTCAGTTGGGAGAGCGTTAGACTGAAGATCTAAAGGTCTCTGGTTCGATCCCGGGTTTCGGCAGTCGTTTTTATCCTCCGTACTGTAGTGATCAGTATCTCCGAATGTCATGCGCAAGACCGGGGTTGGATTCCCCGTCGTGGAGGAGTTTTTATAGATTTTAATAACAAAAATAAATATAAATTATTAATGATGTTTGCATTATGTCATAGACATTTTAATGAATACAGTTTTATATTTTTACTCGACTTTTTTTTCAAAGTGGTTGCGTACTTTCATCTTTCCAATATGTTATCTTCATTATTCACATGAGACAAAAGCAGTTTTTGTTTATTCTCTGATCGATGTGCCGAAATAGCTCAGTTGGGAGAGCGTTAGACTGAAGATCTAAAGGTCCCTGGTTCGATCCCGGGTTTCGGCAGTCGTTCTTGTCTTCCGTACTGTTGTGGTCAGTATCCCCGAATGTCACGCGTAAGACCGGGGTTTGATTCCCTACCGTGGAGGAGTTTTTATAGATTTTAATAAAAAAAATATATATAAATTTTTAACGATGTTTGTATTATGTCATAGACATTTTAATGAATGCATTTTTAGATTTTTACTCGACTTTTTTTGTCAAAGTGGTTGCGTACTTTCATCTTTCCAATATCTTATCTTCATTATTCACATGAGACAAAAGCAGTTTTTGTTTATTCTTCAATCGATGTGCCGAAATAGCTAAGATGGGAGAGCGTTAGACTGAAGATCTAAAAGTCCCTGGTTCGATCCCGGGTTTCGGCTGTCGTTCTTGTCTTCCGTACTGTAGTGGTCAGAATCCCCGAATGTCACGCGTAAGACCGGGGTTTGATTCCCTAAAGTGGAGGAGTTTTTATAGATTTTAATAAAAAAATAAATATAAATTATTAAAGATGTTTCTATTACGTCATAGACATTTTAATGCATACATGTTTAGATTTTTACTCGACTTTTTTTTTCAAAGTGGTTGCGTACTTTCATCTTTCCAATATCTTATCTTCATTATTCACATGAGACAAAAGCAGTTTTTGTTTATTCTCTGATCGATGTGCCAAAAATGCTCAGTTGGGAGAGCGTTAGACTGAAGATCTCAAGGTCCCTGGTTCGATCCCGGGTATCGGCAGTCGTTCTTGTCGTCTGTACAGTAGTGGTCAGTATCCCCGAATGTCACGCTCAAGATCGGGGTTTGATTCCCTAAAGTGGAGGAGTTTTTATAGATTTTAATAAAAAAAATAAATATAAATTATTAACGATGTTTCTATTACGTCATAGACATTTTAATGAATACATTTTTATATTTTTACTCGACTTTTTTTTCAAAGTGGTTGCGTACTTTCATCTTTCCAATATCTTATCTTCATTATTCACATGAGACAAAAGCAGTTTTTGTTTATTCTCTGATCGATGTGCCGAAATAGCTCAGTTGGGAGAGCGTTAGACTGAAGATCTAAAGGTCTCTGGTTCGATCCCGGGTTTCGGCAGTCGTTCTTGTCCTCCGTAATGTAGTGGTCAGTATCCCCGAATGTCACGCGCTAGACCGGGGTTTGATTCCCTATCGAGGAGGAGTTTTTATAGATTTTAATAACAAAAATAAATATAAATTATTAACGATGTTTGTATTATGCCATAGACATTTTAATGAATACATTTTTAGATTTTTAATCGACTTTTTTTTTCAAAGTGGTTGCGTACTTTCATCTTCCCAATATCTTATCTTCATTATTCACATGAGACAAAAGCAGTTTTTGTTTATTCACTGATCGATGTGCCGAAATAGATCAGTTGGGAGATCGTTAGACTGAAGATCTAAAGGTCCCTGGTTTGATCCCGGGTTTCGGCAGTCGTTCTTGTCCTCCGTGCTGTAGTGGTCAGTATCACCGAATGTCACGCGTATGACCGGGGTTTGATTACAAAAGGTGGAGGAGCTTTTATAGATTTTAATAAAAAAAATAAATATAAATTATTAACGATGTTTCTATTACGTCATAGACATTTTAATGAATACATTTTAATATTTTTACTCGATTTTTTTTCAAAGTGGTTGCGTACTTTCATCTTTCCAATATCTTATCTTCATTATTCACATGAGACAAAATCAGTTTTTGTTTATTCTCTGATCGATGTGCCGAAATAGCTCAGTTGGGAGAGTGTTAGACTGAAGATCTAAAGGTCCCTGGTTCGATCCCGGGTTTCGGCAGTCGTTCTTATCCTCCGTACTGTAGTGATCAGTATCTCCGAATGTCATGCGCAAGACCGGGGTTGGATTCCCCGTCGTGGAGGAGTTTTTATAGATTTTAATAACAAAAATAAATATAAATTATTAACGATGTTTGTATTATGTCATAGACATTTTAATGAATACAGTTTTATATTTTTACTCGACTTTTTTTTCAAAGTGGTTGCGTACTTTCATCTTTCCAATATGTTATCTTCATTATTCACATGAGACAAAAGCAGTTTTTGTTTATTCTCTGATCGATGTTCCGAAATAGCTCAGTTGGGAGAGCGTTAGACTGAAGATCTAAAGGTCCCTGGTTCGATCCCGGGTTTCGGCAGTCGTTCTTGTCTTCCGTACTGTAGTGGTCAGTATCCCCGAATGTCACGCGTAAGACCGGGGTTTGATTCCCTAAAGTGGAGGAGTTTTTATAGATTTTAATAAAAAAATAAATATAAATTATTAACGATGTTTCTATTACGTCATAAACATTTTAATGCATACATGTTTAGATTTTTACTCGACTTTTTTTTTCAAAGTGGTTGTGCGTACTTTCATCTTTCCAATATCTTATCTTCATTATTCACATGAGACAAAAGCAGTTTTTGTTTATTCTCTGATCTACGTGCCGAAAAAGCTAAGTTGGGAGAGCGTTAGACTGAAGATCTAAAGGTCCCTGGTTCGATCCCGGGTTTCGGCAGTTGTTCTTATCCTCCGTACTGTAGTGATCAGTATCTCCGAATGTCATGCGCAAGACCGGTGTTTGATTCCCTATAGTGGAGGAGTTTTTATAGATTTTTATAACAAAAATAAATATAAATTATTAACGATGTTTGTATTATGCCATAGACATTTTAATGAATACATTTTTAGATTTTTACTCGACTTTTTTTTTCAAAGTGGTTGCGTACTTTCATCTTTCCAATATCTTATCTTCATTATTCACATGAGACAAAAGCAGTTTTTGTTTATTCTCTGATCTAAGTGCCGAAATAGCTCAGTTGGGAGAGCGTTAGACTGAAGATCTAAAGGTCCCTGGTTCGATCCCGGGTTTCGGCAGTCGTTCTTGTCCTCAGTAATGTAGTGGTCAGTATGCCCGAATGTCACGCGCAAGACCGGGGTTTGATTCACTAAAGTGGAGGAGTTTTTATAGATTTTAATAAAAAAAAGAAATATAAATTATTAACGATGTTTCTATTACGTCATTGACATTTTAATGAATACATTTTTATATTTTTACTCGACTTTTTTTTCAAAGTGGTTGCGTACTTTCATCTTTCCAATATCTTATCTTCATTATTCACATGAGACAAAAGCAGTTTTTGTTTATTCTCTGATCGATGTGCCGAAAATGCTCAGTTGGGAGAGCGTTAGACTGAAGATCTCAAGGTCCCTGGTTTGATCCCGGGTTTCGACAGTCGTTCTTATCCTCCGTACTGTAGTGATCAGTATCTCCGAATGTCATGCGCAAGACCGGGGTTTGATTCCCTGTCGTGGAGGAGTTTTTATAGATTTTAATAAAAAAAATAAATATAAATTATTAACGATGTTTGTATTATGTCATAGACATTTTAAGGAATACATTTTTAGATTTTTACTCGACTTTTTTTTTCAAAGTGGTTGCGTACTTTCATCTTTCCAATATC
The DNA here is from genome assembly GCA_947359465.1 of Metellina segmentata. Classification (NCBI taxonomy): domain Eukaryota; kingdom Metazoa; phylum Arthropoda; class Arachnida; order Araneae; family Tetragnathidae; genus Metellina; species Metellina segmentata. The sequence goes on from OX375884.1 coordinate 65,749,760, forward strand.
TTATCTTCATTATTCACATGAGACAAAATCAGTTTTTGTTTATTCTCTGATCGATGTGCCGAAATAGCTCAGTTGGGAGAGCGTTAGACTGAAGATCTAAAGGTCCCTGGTTCGATCCCGGGTTTCGGCAGTCGTTCTTATCCTCCGTACTGTAGTGATCAGTATCTCCGAATGTCATGCGCAAGACCGGGGTTTGATTCCCTATCGTGGAGGAGTTTTTATAGATTTTAATAACAAAAATAAATATAAATTATTAACGATGTTTGTATTATGCCATAGACATTTTAATGAATACATTTTTAGATTTTTAATCGACTTTTTTTTTCAAAGTGGTTGTGCGTACTTTCATCTTCCCAATATCTTATCTTCATTATTCACATGAGACAAAAGCAGTTTTTGTTTATTCACTGATCGATGTGCCGAAATAGCTCAGTTGGGAGATCGTTAGACTGAAGATCTAAAGGTCCCTGGTTTGATCCCGGGTTTCGGCAGTCGTTCTTGTCCTCCGTGCTGTAGTGGTCAGTATCACCGAATGTCACGCGTATGACCGGGGTTTGATTACAAAAGGTGGAGGAGTTTTTATAGATTTTAATAAAAAAAATAAATATAAATTATTAACGATGTTTCTATTACGTCATAGACATTTTAATGAATACATTTTAATATTTTTACTCGATTTTTTTTCAAAGTGGTTGCGTACTTTCATCTTTCCAATATCTTATCGTCATTATTCACATGAGACAAAATCAGTTTTTGTTTATTCTCTGATCGATGTGCCGAAATAGCTCAGTTGGGAGAGCGTTAGACTGAAGATCTAAAGGTCCCTGGTTCGATCCCGGGTTTCGGCAGTTGTTCTAATCCTCCCTACTGTAGTGATCAGTATCTCCGAATGTCATGCGCAAGACCGGGGTTTGATTCCCTATCGTGGAGGAGTTTTTATAGATTTTAATAACAAAAATAAATATAAATTATTAACGATGTTTGTATTATGCCATAGACATTTTAAGGAATACATTTTTAGATTTTTACTCGACTTTTTTTTTTTTAAAGTGGTTGCGTACTTTCATCTTTCCAATATCTTATCTTCATTATTCACATGAGACAAAAGCAGTTTTTGTTTATTCTCTGATCGATGTGCCGAAATAGCTCTGTTGGGAGAGCGTTAGACTGAAGATCTAAAGGTTCCTGGTTCGATCCCGGGTTTCGGTAGTCGTTCTTGTCTTCCGTACTGTAGTGGTCAGTATCCCCGAATGTCACCGTAAGACCGGGGTTTGATTCCCTAAAGTGGAGGAGTTTTTATAGATTTTAATAAAAAAATAAATATAAATTATTAACGATGTTTCTATTACGTCATAAACATTTTAATGCATACATGTTTAGATTTTTACTCGACTTTTTTTTTCAAAGTGGTTGTGTGCGTACTTTCATCTTTCCAATATCTTATCTTCATTATTCACATGAGACAAAAGCAGTTTTGGTTTATTCTCTGATCTACGTGCCGAAAAAGCTAAGTTGGGAGAGCGTTAGACTGAAGATCTAAAGGTCCCTGGTTCGATCCCGGGTTTCGGCAGTTGTTCTTATCCTCCGTACTGTAGTGATCAGTATCTCCGAATGTCATGCGCAAGACCGGTGTTTGATTCCCTATCGTGGAGGAGTTTTTATAGATTTTAATAACAAAAATAAATATAAATTATTAACGATGTTTGTATTATGCCATAGACATTTTAAGGAATACATTTTTAGATTTTTACTCGACTTTTTTTTTCAAAGTGGTTGCGTACTTTCATCTTTCCAATATCTTATCTTCATTATTCGCATGAGACAAAAGCAGTTTTTGTTTATTCTCTGATCTAAGTGCCGAAATAGCTCAGTTGGGAGAGCGTTAGACTGAAGATCTAAAGGTCCCTGGTTCGATCCCGGGTTTCGGCAGTCGTTCTTGTCCTCAGTAATGTAGTGGTCAGTATGCCCGAATGTCACGCGCAAGACCGGGGTTTGATTCACTAAAGTGGAGGAGTTTTTATAGATTTTAATAAAAAAAAGAAATATAAATTATTAACGATGTTTCTATTACGTCATTGACATTTTAATGAATACATTTTTATATTTTTACTCGACTTTTTTTTCAAAGTGGTTGCGTACTTTCATCTTTCCAATATCTTATCTTCATTATTCACATGAGTTAAAAGCAGTTTTTGTTTATTCACTGATCGATGAGCCGAAATAGCTCAGTTGGGAGAGCGTTAGACTGAAGATCTAAAGGTCCTTGGTTCGATCCCGGGATTCGGCAGTAGTTCTTATCCTCCGTTCTGTAGTGATCAGTATCTCCGAATGTCATGCGCAAGACCGGGGTTTGATTTCCAAAAGTGGAGGAGTTTTTATAGATTTTAATAAAAAAAATAAATATAAATTATTAACGATATTTCTATTACGTCATAGACATTTTAATGAATACATTTTTATATTTTTACTCGACTTTTTTTTCAAAGTGGTTGCGTACTTTCATCTTTCCAATATCTTATCTTCATTATTCACATGAGACAAAAGCAGTTTTTGTTTATTCTCGGATCGGTGTGCCGAAATAGCTCAGTTGGGAGAACGTTAGACTGAAGATCTAAAGGTCCCTGGTTCGATCCCGGGTTTCGGCAGTCGTTCTTGTCCTCTGTAGTGGTCAGTATCCCCGTATGTCAAGCGAAAGACCGGGGTTTGATTCCCTAAAGTCGAGTAGTTTTTATAGATTTTAATAAAAAAAATAAATATGAATTATTAACGATGTTTCTATTATGTCATAGACATTTTTATATTTTTACTCGACTTTTTTTTCAAAGTGGTTGCGTACTTTCATCTTTCCAATATCTTATCTTCATTATTCACATGAGACAAAAGCAGTTTTTGTTTATTCTCTGATCTACGTGCCGAAATAGCTCAGTTGGGAGAGCGTTAGACTGAAGATCTAAAGGTCCCTGGTTCGATCCCGGGTTTCGGCAGTTGTTCTTATTCTGTACTGTAGTGATCAGTATCTCCGAATGTCATGCTCAAGACCGGGGTTTGATTCCCTATCGTGTAGGAGTTTTTATAGATTTTAGTAACAAAAATAAATATAAATTATTAACGATGTTTCTATTACGTCATAGACATTTTAATGAATACATTTTTATATTTTTACTCGACTTTTTTTCAAAGTGGTTGCGTACTTTCATCTTTCCAATATCTTATCTTCATTATTCACATGAGACAAAAGCAGTTTTTGTTTATTCTCTGATCGATGTGCCTAAATAGCTCAGTTGGGAGATCGTTAGACTGAAGATCTAAAGGTCCCTGGTTCGATCCCGGGTTTCGGCAGTCGTTCTTGTCCTCCGTACTGTAGCGGTCAGTATCCCCGAATGTCATGCGCAAGACCGGGGTTTGATTCCCTGTCGTGGAGGTGTTTTTATAGATTTTAATAACAAAAATAAATATAAATTATTAACGATGTTTGTATTATGTCATAGACGTCTTTATGAATACATATTTTCAGATTTTTACTTCACTTTTTTTGTCAAAGTGGTTGCGTACTTTCATCTTTCCAATATCTTATCTTCATTATTCACATGAGACAAAAGCAGTTTTTGTTTATTCCCTGATCTACGTGCCGAAATAGCTCAGTTGGGAGAGCGTTGGACTGAAGATCTAAAGGTCCCTGGTTCGATCCCGGGTTTCGGCAGTCGTTCTTATCTTCCGTACTCTAGTGATCAGTATCTCCGAATGTCATGCGCAAGACCGGGGTTTGATTGCCAAAAGTGGATTAGTTTTTATAGATTTTAATAAAAAAAATGAATATAAATTATTAATGATGTTTCTATTACGTCATAGACATTTTAATGAATACATTTTTATATTTTTACTCGAATTTTTTTCAAAGTGGTTGCGTACTTTCATCTTTCCAATATCTTATCTTCATTATTCACATGAGACAAAAGCAGTTTTTGTTTATTCTCTGGTCGATGAGCCGAAATAGCTCAGTTGGGAGAGCGTTAGACTGAAGATCTAAAGGTCCTTGGTTCGTTCCTGGGTTTCGGCAGTCGTTCTTGTCCTCCGTACTGTAGCGGTCAGTATCCCCGAATGTCACGCGCAAGACCGGGGTTTGATTCACTAAAGTGGAGGAGTTTTTATAGATTTTAATAAAAAAAAAGAAATATAAATTATTAACGATGTTTCTATTACGTCATTGACATTTTAATGAATACATTTTTATATTTTTACTCGACTTTTTTTTCAAAGTGGTTGCGTACTTTCATCTTTCCAATATCTTATCTTCATTATTCACATGAGACAAAAGCAGTTTTTGTTTATTCTCTGACCGATGTGCCGAAAATGCTCAGTTCTTAGAGCGTTAGACTGAAGATCTCAAGGTCCCTGGTTCGATCCCGGGTATCGGCAGTCGTTCTTATCCTCCGTTCTGTAGTGATCAGTATCTCCGAATGTCATTCGAAAGACCGGGGTTTGATTCCCTGTCGTGGAGGTGTTTTTATAGATTTTAATAACAAAAATAAATATAAATTATTAACGATGTTTGTAAAATGTCATAGACATTTTAATGAATACATTTTTAGAATTTTACTCGACTTTTTTTGTCAAAGTGGTTGCGTACTTTCATCTTTCCAATATCTTATCTTCCTTATTCACATGAGACAAAAGCAGTTTTTGTTTATTCTCCAATTTATGTGCCGAAATAACTCAGTTGGGAGAGTGTTAGACTGAAGATCTAAAGGTCCTTGGTTCGATCCCGGGTATCGGCAGACGTTCTTATCCTCCGTACTGTAGTGATCAGTATCTCCGAATGTCATGCGCAAGACCAGGGTTTCATTCACTAACGTGGAGGAGTTTTTATAGATTTTACTAACAAAAATGAATATAAATTATAAATTTTATTTCTAATATGTCATAGACGTCTTTATGAATACATATTTTCAGATTTTTACTTCACTTTTTTTTCAAAATGGTTGTGTACTTTCATCTTTCCATTATCTTATCTTCATTATTCACGTGAGACAAAAGCAGTTTTTGTTTATTCTCCGATCGATGTGCCGAAATAGCTCAGTTGGGAGAGCGTTAGACTGATGATCTAAAGGTCCCTGTTTAGATCCCGGGATTCGGCAGTCGTTCTTATTCTCCGTACAGTAGTGATCAGTATCTCCGAATGTCATGCGCAAAACCGGGGTTTGGTTCCCTACCGTGGAGGAGTTTTTATAGATTTTACTAACAAAAATGAATATAAATTATAAACTTTATTTCTAATATGTCATAGACGTCTTTATGAATACATATTTTCAGATTTTTACTTCACTTTTTTTTCAAAGTGGTTGTGTACTTTCATCTTTCCATTATCTTATCTTCATTATTCACGTGAGACAAAAGCAGTTTTTGTTTATTCGCCGATCGATGTGCCGAAATAGCTAAGTTGGGAGAGCGTTAAACTGAAGATCTAAAGGTCCCTGGTTCGATCCCGAGTTTCGGCAGTCGTTCTTATTCTCCGTACAGTAGTGGTCAGTATCACCGAATGTCAAGCGTAAGACCGGGGATTGTTTCCCAAAAGTGGAGGAGTTTTTATAGATTTTAATAAAAAAAATAAATATAAATTATTAACGATGTTTCTTTTACGTCATAGACATTTTAATGAATACATTTTTATATTTTTACTCGACTTTTTTTTCAAAGTGGTTGCGTACTTTCATCTTTCCGATATCTTATTTTCATTATTCACTTGAGACAAAAGCCATTTTTGTTTATTCTTTGATCGACGTGCCGAAATAGCTCATTTGGGAGAGCGTTAGACTGAAGATCTAAAGGTCCCTGGTTCGATCCCGGGTTTCGTCAGTCGTTCATATCCTCTGTACAGTAGTGATCAGTATCTCCGAATGTCATGCGCAAGACCGGGGTTTGATTCCCAAAAGTGGAGGAATTTTTATAGATTTTTATAAAAAAAATAAATATAAATTATTAACGATGTTTCTATTACGTCATAGACATTTTAATGAATACATTTTTATATTTTTACTCGGCTTCTTTTTCTAAGTGGTTGCGTACTTTCATATTTCCAATATCTTATCTTCATTATTCACATGAGACAAAATCAGTTTTTGTTTATTCTCTGATCGATGTGTCGAAATAGCTCAGTTGGGAGAGCGTTAGACTGAAGATGTAAAGGTCCTTGGTTCGATCCCGGGTTTCGGTAGTCGTTCTTATCCTCCGTACTGTAGTGATCAGTATCTCCGAATGTCATGCGCAGAACCTGGGTTTGGTTCCCTATCGTGGAGGAGTTTTTATAGATTTTAATAACAAAAATAAATATAAATTATTAAAGATGTTTGTATTATGCCGTAGACATTTTAATGAATACATTTTTAGATTTTTACTCGACTTTTTTTTTCAAAGTGGTTGCGTACTTTCATCTTTCCAATATCTTATCTACATTATTCACATGAGACAAAAGCAGTTTTTGTTTATTCACTGGTCGATGTGCCGAAATAGCTCAGTTGGGAGAGCGTTAGACTGTTAATCTGAAGGTCTCTGGTTCGATCCCGGGTTTCGGCAGTCGTGCTTATCCTCCGTACTGTAGTGATCAGTATCTCCGTATGTCATGCGCAAGACCGGGGTTTGATTCCCTTTTGTGGAGAAGTTTTTATAGATTTTAATAACAAAAATATATATAAATTATTAACGATGTTTGTATTATGTCATAGACATTTTAATGAATACATTTTTACATTTTTACTCGACTTTTTTTGTCAAAGTGGTTGCGTACTTTCATCTTTCCAATATCTTATCTACATTATTCACATGAGACAAAAGCAGTTTTTGTTTATTCTCCAATCGATGTGCCGAAATAGCTCAGTTGTGAGAGCGTTAGGCTGAAGGTCCTTTGTTCGATCACGGGTTTCGGCAGTCGTTCTTATCATCCGTACTGTAGTGATCAGTATCTACGAATGTCGTGCGTAAGACCGGGGTTTGATTCCCTACCGTGGAGGAGTTTTTATAGATTTTATAAACAAAAATAAATATAAATTTTTAACTTTATTTCTAATATGTCATAGACGTCTTTATGAATACATATTTTCAAAATTTTTACTCCACTTTTTTTTCAAAGTGGTTGCGTAATTTCATCTTTCCAATATCTCATCTTCATTAATCACATGAGACAAAAGCAGTTTTTGTTTATTCTCCAGTCGATGTGCCGAAATAACTCAGTTGGGAGAGCGTTAGACTGAAGATCTAAAGGTCCCTGGTTCGATCTCGGGTTTCGGCAGTCGTTCTGGTCCTCCGTACTGTAGTGGTCAGTACAACCGAATGTCACGCGTAAGACCGGGGTTTAATTCCCAAAAGTGGAGGAGTTTTTATAGATTTAATAAAAAAAATATATATAAATTATTAACGATGTTTGCATTATGTCATAGACATTTTAATGCATGCATTTTTAGATTTTTACTCGACTTTTTTTTTCAAAGTGGTTGCGTACTTTCATCTTTCCAATATCTTATCTACATTATTCACATGAGACAAAAGCAGTTTTTGTTTATTCTCTGGTTTACGTGCCGAAATAGCTCAGTTGGGAGAGCGTTAGTCTGAAGATCTAAAGGTGACTGGTTCGATCCCGGGTTTCGGCAGTCGTTCTGGTTCTCCGTACTGTAGTGGTCAGTATCACCGTATGTCACGCGTAAGACCGGGGTTTGATTCCCAAAATTGGGGGAGTTTTTATAGATTTTAATAAAAAAAATATATATAAATTATTAACTATGTTTCTATTACGTCATAGACATTTTAATGAATACAATTTTAGATTTTTATTCGACTTTTTTTTTCAAAGTGGTTGTGTGTGTGTGTGTGTGCGTACTTTCTTTTTTCCAATATCTTATCTTCATTATTCACATGAGACAAAAGCAGTTTTTGTTTATTCTCTGGTCTACGTGCCGAAATAGCTCAGTTGGGAGAGCGTTAGACTGAAGTTCTAAAGGTCCCTGGTTCGATCCCGGGTTTCGGCAGTCGTTCTTATCCTCCGTACTGTAGTGATCAGTATCTCCGAATGTCATGCGCAAGACCGGTGTTGATTCCCTATCGTGGAGGAGTTTTTATAGATTTTAATAACAAAAATAAATATAAATTATTAACGATGTTTGCATTATGTCATAGACATTTTAATGCATGCATTTTTAGATTTTTACTCGACTTTTTTTTTTAAAGTGGTTGCGTACTTTCATCTTTCCAATATCTTATCTTCATTATTCACATGAGACAAAATCAGTTTTTGTTTATTCTCTGATCTACGTGCCGAAATAGCTCAGTTGGGAGAGCGTTAGACTGAAGATCTAAAGGTCCCTGGTTCGATCCCGGGTTTCGGCAGTCGTTCTGGTTCTCCGTACTGTAGTGGTCAGTATCACCGAATGTCACGCGTAAGACCGGGGTTTGATTCCCAAAAGTGGAGGAGTTTTTATAGATTTTAATAAAAAAAATAAATATAAATTATTAACGATGTTTCTATTACGTCATAGACATTTTAATGAAAACATTTTTTTATTTTTACTCGACTTTTTTTTCAAAGTGGTTGCGTACTTTCATCTTTCCAATATCTTATCTTCATTATTCACATGAGACAAAAGCAGTTTTTGTTTATTCTCTGATCTACGTGCCGAAATAGCTCAGTTGGGAGAGCGTTAGACTGAAGATCTAAAGGTCCCTGGTTCGATCCCGGGTTTCGGCAGTCGTTCTTGTCCTCCGTACTGTAGTGATCAGTATCTCCGAATGTCATGCTTAAGACCGGGGTTTGATTCCTTATCGTGGAGGAGTTTTTATAGATTTTAATAACAAAAATAAATATAAATTATTAACGATGTTTCTATTACGTCATAGACATTTTAATGAATACATTTTTATATTTTTACTCGATTTTTTTTTCAAAGTGGTTGCGTACTTTCATCTTTCCAATATCTTATCTTCATTATTCACAAAAGGCTATTTTGTTTATTCTCTGATCGATGTGCCGAAATAGCTCAAATAGGAGAGCGTTAGACTGAAGATCTAAAGGTCCCTGGTTAGATCCCGGGTTTCGGCATTCGTTCTTGTCCTCCGTTCTGTAGTGGTCAGTATCCCCGAATTTCACGCGCAAGACCGGGGTTTGATTCCCTAAAGTGGAGGAGTTTTTATAGGTTTTAATAAAAATAATAAATATAAATTATTAACGATGTTACTATTACGTCATAGACATTTTAATGAATACATTTTTATATTTTTACTCGGCTTCTTTTTCTAAGTGGTTGCGTACTTTCATATTTCCAATATCTTATCTTCATTTTTCACATGAGACAAAATCAGTTTTTGTTTATTCTCTGATCGATGTGCCGAAATAGCTCAGTTGGGAGAGCGTTAGACTGAAGATGTAAAGGTCCTTGGTTCGATCCCGGGTTTCGGTAGTCGTTCTTATCCTCCGTACTGTAGTGATCAGTATCTCCGAATGTCATGCGCAGAACCTGGGTTTGGTTCCCTATCGTGGAGGAGTTTTTATAGATTTTAATAACAAAAATAAATATAAATTATTAAAGATGTTTGTATTATGTCATAGACATTTTAATGAATACATTTTTACATTTTTACTCGACTTTTTTTGTCAAAGTGGTTGCGTACTTTCATCTTTCCAATATCTTATCTACATTATTCACATGAGACAAAAGCAGTTTTTGTTTATTCTCCAATCGATGTGCCGAAATAGCTCAGTTGGGAGAGCGTTAGGCTGAAGGTCCTTTGTTCGATCACGGGTTTCGGCAGTCGTTCTTATCATCCGTACTGTAGTGGTCAGTATCCCCGAATGTCACGCGCAAGACCGGGGTTTGATTCCCTAAAGTGGAGGAGTTTTTATAGATTTAAAAAAATATATATATACATTATTAACGATGTTTCTATTACGTCATAGACATTTTAATGAATAAATTTTTATATTTTTACTCGACTTTTTTTTCAAAGTGGTTGCGTACTTTCATCTTTCCAATATCTTGTCTTCATTATTCATATGAGACAAAAGCAGTTTTTGTTTATTCTCTGATCGATGTGCCGAAATAGCTCAGTTGGAGAGCGTTAGACTGAAGATCTAAAGGTCGTTGGTTCGATCCCGGGTTTCGGCAGTCGTTGTTATCCTCCGTACTGTAGTGATTAGTATCTCCGAATGTCATGCGCAATACCGGGGTTTGATTCCCTACCGTGGAGGAGTTTTTATAGATTTAATAAAAAAAATATATATAAATTATTAACGATGTTTGCATTATGTCATAGACATTTTAATGCATGCATTTTTAGATTTTTACTCGACTTTTTTTTTCAAAGTGGTTGCGTACTTTCTTTTTTCCAATATCTTATCTTCATTATTCACATGAGACAAAAGCAGTTTTTGTTTATTCTCTGGTCTACGTGCCGAAATAGCTCAGTTGGGAGAGCGTTAGACTGAAGTTCTAAAGGTCCCTGGTTCGATCCCGGGTTTCGGCAGTCGTTCTTATCCTCCGTACTGTAGTGATCAGTATCTCCGAATGTCATGCGCAAGACCGGGGTTTGATTCCCTATCGTGGAGGAGTTTTTATAGATTTTAATAACAAAAATAAATATAAATTATTAACGATGTTTGCATTATGTCATAGACATTTTAATGCATGCATTTTTAGATTTTTACTCGACTTTTTTTTTTAAAGTGGTTGCGTACTTTTATCTTTCCAATATCTTATCTTCATTATTCACATGAGACAAAATCAGTTTTTGTTTATTCTCTGATCTACGTGCCGAAATAGCTCAGTTGGGAGAGCGTTAGACTGAAGATCTAAAGGTCCCTGGTTCGATCCCGGGTTTCGGCAGTCGTTCTGGTTCTCCGTACTGTAGTGGTCAGTATCACCGAATGTCACGCGTAAGACCGGGGTTTGATTCCCAAAAGTGGAGGAGTTTTTATAGATTTTAATAAAAAAAATAAATATAAATTATTAACGATGTTTCTATTACGTCATAGACATTTTAATGAAAACATTTTTTTATTTTTACTCGACTTTTTTTTCAAAGTGGTTGCGTACTTTCATCTTTCCAATATCTTATCTTCATTATTCACATGAGACAAAAGCAGTTTTTGTTTATTCTCTAATCTACGTGCCGAAATAGCTCAGTTGGGAGAGCGTTAGACTGAAGATCTAAAGGTCCCTGGTTCGATCCCGGGTTTCGGCAGTCGTTCTTGTCCTCCGTACTGTAGTGATCAGTATCTCCGAATGTCATGCTTAAGACCGGGGTTTGATTCCTTATAGTGGAGGAGTTTTTATAGATTTTAATAACAAAAATAAATATAAATTATTAACGATGTTTCTATTACGTCATAGACATTTTAATGAATACATTTTTATATTTTTACTCGATTTTTTTTTCAAAGTGGTTGCGTACTTTCATCTTTCCAATATCTTATCTTCATTATTCACAAAATCAGTTTTTGTTTATTCTCTGATCGATGTGCCGAAATAGCTCAGTTGGGAGAGCGTTAGACTGAAGATGTAAAGGTCCTTGGTTCGATCCCGGGTTTCGGTAGTCGTTCTTATCCTCCGTACTGTAGTGATCAGTATCTCCGAATGTCATGCGCAGAACCTGGGTTTGGTTCCCTATCGTGGAGGAGTTTTTATAGATTTTAATAACAAAAATAAATATAAATTATTAAAGATGTTTGTATTATGTCATAGACATTTTAATGAATACATTTTTACATTTTTACTCGACTTTTTTTGTCAAAGTGGTTGCGTACTTTCATCTTTCCAATATCTTATCTACATTATTCACATGAGACAAAAGCAGTTTTTGTTTATTCTCCAATCGATGTGCCGAAATAGCTCAGTTGGGAGAGCGTTAGGCTGAAGGTCCTTTGTTCGATCACAGGTTTCGGCAGTCGTTCTTATCATCCGTTCTGTAGTGATCAGTATCTACGAATGTCGTGCGTAAGACCGGGGTTTGATTCTCTACCGTGGAGGAGTTTTTATAGATTTTATAAACAAAAATAAATATAAATTTTTAACTTTATTTCTAATATGTCATAGACGTCTTTATGAATACATATTTTCAGATTTTTACTCCACTTTTTTTTCAAAGTGGTTGCGTAATTTCATCTTTCCAATATCTCATCTTCATTAATCGCATGAGACAAAAGCAGTTTTTGTTTATTCTCCAGTCGATGTGCCGAAATAACTCAGTTGGGAGAGCGTTAGACTGAAGATCTAAAGGTCCCTGGTTCGATCTCGGGTTTCGGCAGTCGTTCTGGTCCTCCGTACTGTAGTGGTCAGTACAACCGATTGTCACGCGTAAGACCGGGGTTTAATTCCCAAAAGTGGAGGAGTTTTTATAGATTTTAATAAAAAAAATAAATATAAATTATTAACGATGTTTCTATTACGTCATAGACATTTTAATGAATACATTTTTATATTTTTACTCGACTTTTTTTTCAAAGTGGTTGCGTACTTTCATCTTTCCAATATCTTATCTTCATTATTCACATGAGACAAAAGACATTTTTGTTTATTCTCTGATCGATGTGCCGATATAGCTCAGTTGGGAGAGCGATAGACTGAAGATCTAAAGGTCCCTGGTTCGATCCCGGGTTTCGGCAGTCGTTCTTTTCCTCCGTTCTGTAGTGGTCAGTATCCCCGAATGCCACGCGCAAGACCAGGGTTTGATTCCCTAAAGTAGAGGAGTTTTTATGGATTTTAATAAAAAAAAATATATAAATTATATATCAACGATGTTTCTATTACGTCATAGACATTTTAATGAATAAATTTTTTTATTTTTACTCGACTTTTTTTTCAAAGTGGTTGCGTACTTTCATCTTTCCAATATCTTATCTTCATTATTCACATGAGACAAAAGCAGTTTTTGTTTATTCTATGATCGATGTGCCGAAATAGCTCAGTTGGGAGAGCGTTAGACTGAAGATCTAAAGGTCTCTGGTTCGATCCCGGGTTTCAGCAGTCGTTCTTCTCCTCCGTACTGTAGTGGTCAGTATCCCCGAATGTCACGCGCAAGACCGGGGTTTGATTCCCTAAAGTGGAGGAGTTTTTATAGATTTAAAAAAAAATATATATACATTATTAACGATGTTTCTATTACGTCATAGACATTTTAATGAATAAATTTTTATATTTTTACTCGACTTTTTTTTCAAAGTGGTTGCGTACTTTCATCTTTCCAATATCTTATCTTCATTATTCACATGAGACAAAAGCAGTTTTTGTTTATTCTCTGGTCTACGTGCCGAAATAGCTCAGTTTTGAGAGCGTTAGACTGAAGTTCTAAAGGTCCCTGGTTCGATCCCGGGTTTCGGCAGTCGTTCTTATCCTCCGTACTGTAGTGATCAGTATCTCCGAATGTCATGCGCAAGACCGGGGTTTGATTCCCTATCGTGGAGGAGTTTTTATAGATTTTAATAACAAAAATAAATATAAATTATTAACGATGTTTGCATTATGTCATAGACATTTTAATGCATGCATTTTTAGATTTTTACTCGACTTTTTTTTTAAAGTGGTTGCGTACTTTCATCTTTCCAATATCTTATCTTCATTATTCACATGAGACAAAATCAGTTTTTGTTTATTCTCTGATCTACGTGCCGAAATAGCTCAGTTGGGAGAGCGTTAGACTGAAGATCTAAAGGTCCCTGGTTCGATCCCGGGTTTCGGCAGTCGTTCTGGTTCTCCGTACTGTAGTGGTCAGTATCACCGAATGTCACGCGTAAGACCGGGGTTTGATTCCCAAAAGTGGAGGAGTTTTTATAGATTTTAATAAAAAAAATAAATATAAATTATTAACGATGTTTCTATTACGTCATAGACATTTTAATGAAAACATTTTTTTATTTTTACTCGACTTTTTTTTCAAAGTGGTTGCGTACTTTCATCTTTCCAATATCTTATCTTCATTATTCACATGAGACAAAAGCAGTTTTTGTTTATTCTCTGATCTACGTGCCGAAATAGCTCAGTTGGGAGAGCGTTAGACTGAAGATCTAAAGGTCCCTGGTTCGATCCCGTGTTTAAGGAGTCGTTCTTGACCTCCGTACTGTAGTGATCAGTATCTCCGAATGTCATGCGCAAGACCGGGGTTTGATTCCTTATCGTGGAGGAGTTTTTATAGATTTTAATAACAAAAATAAATATAAATTATTAACGATGTTTGTATTATGCCATAGACATTTTAATGAATACATTTTTAGATTTTTACTCGACTTTTTTTTTCAAAGTGGTTGCGTACTTTCTTTTTTCCTATATCTTATCTTCATTATTCACATGAGACAAAAGCAGTTTTTGTTTATTCACTGATCGATGTGCCGAAATAACTCAGTAGGGAGACCGTTAGACTGAAGATCTAAAGGTCCTTGGTTCGATCCCGGGTTTCGGCAGTCGTTCTTATCCTCCGTACTGTAGTGATCAGTATCTCCGAATGTCATGCGCATGACCGGGGTTTGATTCACCGTCGTGGAGGGGTTTTTATAGATTTTAATAACAAAAATAAATATAAATTATTAACGATGTTTGTATTATGTCATAGACATTTTAATGAATACATTTTTATATTTTTACTCGACTTTTTTTTCAAAGTGGTTGCGTACTTTCATCTTTCCAATATCTTATCTTCATTATTCACATGAGACAAAAGCCATTTTTGTTTATTCTCTGATCGATGTGCCGAAATAGCTCAGTTGGGAGAGCGTTAGACTGAAGATCTAAAGGTCCTTGGTTGGATCCCGGGTTTCGGCAGTTGTTCTTGTCCTCCGTACTGTAGTGGTCAGTATCCCCGAATGTCACGTGCAAGACCGGGGTTTGATTCCCTAAAGTGGAGGAGTTTTTATAGATTTTAATAAAAAAAATAAATATAAATTATTAAAGATGTTTGTATTACGTCATAGACATTTTAATGAATACATTTTTATATTTTTACTCGACTTTTTTTTCAAAGTGGTTGCGTACTTTCATCTTTCCAATATCTTATCTTCATTATTCACATGAGACAAAATCAGTTTTTGTTTATTCTCTGATCGATGTGCCGAAATAGCTCAGTTGGGAGAGCGTTAGACTGAAGATCTAAAGGTCCCTGGTTCGATCCCGGGTTTCGGATGTCGTTCTTATCCTCCGTACTGTAGTGATCAGTATCTCCGAATGTCATGCGCAAGACCGGGGTTTGATTCCCGAGCGTGGAGGAGTTTTTATAGATTTTAATAAAAAAAATAAATATTAATTATTAACGATGTTTGCATTATGTCATAGACATTTCAATGCATGCATTTTTAGATTTTTACTCGACTTTTTTTTTTCAAAGTGGTTGCGTACTTTCATCTTTGCAATATCTTATCTTCATTATTCACATGAGACAAAAGCAGTTTTTGTTTATTCTCTGATCGATGTGCCGAAATAGCTCAGTTGGGAGAGCGTTAGACTGAAGATCTAAAGGTCCCTGGTTCGATCCCGGGTTTCGGCAGTCGTTCTGGTTCTCCGTACTGTAGTGGTCAGTATCACCGAATGTCACGCGTAAGACCGGGGTTTGATTCCCAAAAGTGGAGGAGTTTTTATAGATTTTAATAAAAAAAATAAATATAAATTATTAACGATGTTTCTATTACGTCATAGACATTTTAATGAAAACATTTTTTTATTTTTACTCGACTTTTTTTTCAAAGTGGTTGCGTACTTTCATCTTTCCAATATCTTATCTTCATTATTCACATGAGACAAAAGCAGTTTTTGTTTATTCTCTGATCTACGTGCCGAAATAGCTCAGTTGGGAGAGCGTTAGACTGAAGATCTAAAGGTCCCTGGTTCGATCCCGGGTTTCGGCAGTCGTTCTTGTCCTCCGTACTGTAGTGATCAGTATCTCCGAATGTCATGCTTAAGACCGGGGTTTGATTCCTTATAGTGGAGGAGTTTTTATAGATTTTAATAACAAAAATAAATATAAATTATTAACGATGTTTCTATTACGTCATAGACATTTTAATGAATACATTTTTATATTTTTACTCGATTTTTTTTTCAAAGTGGTTGCGTACTTTCATCTTTCCAATATCTTATCTTCATTATTCACAAAAGCCATTTTTGTTTATTCTCTGATCGATGTGCCGAAATAGCTCAAATAGGAGAGCGTTAGACTGAAGATCTAAAGGTCCCTGGTTCGATCCCGGGTTTCGGCAGTCGTTCTTGTCCTCCGTTCTGTAGTGGTCAGTATCCCCGAATTTCACGCGCAAGACCGGGGTTTGATTCCCTAAAGTGGAGGAGTTTTTATAGGTTTTAATAAAAATAATAAATATAAATTATTAACGATGTTTCTATTACGTCATAGACATTTTAATGAATACATTTTTATATTTTTACTCGGCTTCTTTTTCTAAGTGGTTGCGTACTTTCATATTTCCAATATCTTATCTTCATTTTTCACATCAGACAAAATCAGTTTTTGTTTATTCTCTGATCGATGTGCCGAAATAGCTCAGTTGGGAGAGCGTTAGACTGAAGATGTAAAGGTCCTTGGTTCGATCCCGGGTTTCGGTAGTCGTTCTTATCCTCCGTACTGTAGTGATCAGTATCTCCGAATGTCATGCGCAGAACCTGGGTTTGGTTCCCTATCGTGGAGGAGTTTTTATAGATTTTAATAACAAAAATAAATATAAATTATTAAAGATGTTTGTATTATGTCATAGACATTTTAATGAATACATTTTTACATTTTTACTCGACTTTTTTTGTCAAAGTGGTTGCGTACTTTCATCTTTCCAATATCTTATCTACATTATTCACATGAGACAAAAGCAGTTTTTGTTTATTCTCCAATCGATGTGCCGAAATAGCTCAGTTGGGAGAGCGTTAGGCTGAAGGTCCTTTGTTCGATCACGGGTTTCGGCAGTCGTTCTTATCATCCGTACTGTAGTGATCAGTATCTACGAATGTCGTGCGTAAGACCGGGGTTTGATTCTCTACCGTGGAGGAGTTTTTATAGATTTTATAAACAAAAATAAATATAAATTTTTAACTTTATTTCTAATATGTCATAGACGTCTTTATGAATACATATTTTCAGATTTTTACTCCACTTTTTTTTCAAAGTGGTTGCGTAATTTCATCTTTCCAATATCTCATCTTCATTAATCGCATGAGACAAAAGCAGTTTTTGTTTATTCTCCAGTCGATGTGCCGAAATAACTCAGTTGGGAGAGCGTTAGACTGAAGATCTAAAGGTCCCTGGTTCGATCTCGGGTTTCGGCAGTCGTTCTGGTCCTCCGTACTGTAGTGGTCAGTACAACCGAATGTCACGCGTAAGACCGGGGTTTAATTCCCAAAAGTGGAGGAGTTTTTATAGATTTTAATAAAAAAAATAAATATAAATTATTAACGATGTTTCTATTACGTCATAGACATTTTAATGAATACATTTTTATATTTTTACTCGACTTTTTTTTCAAAGTGGTTGCGTACTTTCATCTTTCCAATATCTTATCTTCATTATTCACATGAGACAAAAGACATTTTTGTTTATTCTCTGATCGATGTGCCGATATAGCTCAGTTGGGAGAGCGATAGACTGAAGATCTAAAGGTCCCTGGTTCGATCCCGGGTTTCGGCAGTCGTTCTTTTCCTCCGTTCTGTAGTGGTCAGTATCCCCGAATGCCACGCGCAAGACCAGGGTTTGATTCCCTAAAGTAGAGGAGTTTTTATGGATTTTAATAAAAAAAAATATATAAAAATTATATATATATATATCAACGATGTTTCTATTACGTCATAGACATTTTAATGAATAAATTTTTTTATTTTTACTCGACTTTTTTTTCAAAGTGGTTGCGTACTTTCATCTTTCCAATATCTTATCTTCATTATTCACATGAGACAAAAGCAGTTTTTGTTTATTCTGTTTTCGATGTGCCGAAATAGCTCAGTTGGGAGAGCGTTAGACTGAAGATCTAAAGGTCTCTGGTTCGATCCCGGGTTTCAGCAGTCGTTCTTCTCCTCCGTACTGTAGTGGTCAGTATCCCCGAATGTCACGCGCAAGACCGGGGTTTGATTCCCTAAAGTGGAGGAGTTTTTATAGATTTAAAAAAAAATATATATACATTATTAACGATGTTTCTATTACGTCATAGACATTTTAATGAATAAATTTTTATATTTTTACTCGACTTTTTTTTCAAAGTGGTTGCGTACTTTCATCTTTCCAATATCTTGTCTTCATTATTCATATGAGACAAAAGCAGTTTTTGTTTATTCTCTGATCGATGTGCCGAAATAGCTCAGTTGGAGAGCGTTAGACTGAAGATCTAAAGGTCGTTGGTTCGATCCCGGGTTTCGGCAGTCGTTGTTATCCTCCGTACTGTAGTGATTAGTATCTCCGAATGTCATGCGCAATACCGGGGTTTGATTCCCTACCGTGGAGGAGTTTTTATAGATTTAATAAAAAAAATATATATAAATTATTAACGATGTTTGCATTATGTCATAGACATTTTAATGCATGCATTTTTAGATTTTTACTCGACTTTTTTTTCAAAGTGGTTGCGTACTTTCATCTTTCCAATATCTTATCTTCATTATTCACATGAGACAAAAGCAGTTTTTGTTTATTCTCTGGTTTACGTGCCGAAATAGCTCAGTTGGGAGAGCGTTAGTCTGAAGATCTAAAGGTCCCTGGTTCGATCCCGGGTTTCGGCAGTCGTTCTGGTTCTCCGTACTGTAGTGGTCAGTATCACCGTATGTCACGCGTAAGACCGGGGTTTGATTCCCAAAATTGGGGGAGTTTTTATAGATTTTAATAAAAAAAATATATATAAATTATTAACTATGTTTCTATTACGTCATAGACATTTTAATGAATACAATTTTAGATTTTTATTCGACTTTTTTTTTCAAAGTGGTTGTGTGTGTGTGTGTGTGTGTGTGTGCGTACTTTCTTTTTTCCAATATCTTATCTTCATTATTCACATGAGACAAAAGCAGTTTTTGTTTATTCTCTGGTCTACGTGCCGAAATAGCTCAGTTGGGAGAGCGTTAGACTGAAGTTCTAAAGGTCCCTGGTTCGATCCCGGGTTTCGGCAGTCGTTCTTATCCTCCGTACTGTAGTGATCAGTATCTCCGAATGTCATGCGCAAGACCGGGGTTTGATTCCCTATCGTGGAGGAGTTTTTATAGATTTTAATAACAAAAATAAATATAAATTATTAACGATGTTTGCATTATGTCATAGACATTTTAATGCATGCATTTTTAGATTTTTACTCGACTTTTTTTTTAAAGTGGTTGCGTACTTTCATCTTTCCAATATCTTATCTTCATTATTCACATGAGACAAAATCAGTTTTTGTTTATTCTCTGATCTACGTGCCGAAATAGCTCAGTTGGGAGAGCGTTAGACTGAAGATCTAAAGGTCCCTGGTTCGATCCCGGGTTTCGGCAGTCGTTCTGGTTCTCCGTACTGTAGTGGTCAGTATCACCGAATGTCACGCGTAAGACCGGGGTTTGATTCCCAAAAGTGGAGGAGTTTTTATAGATTTTAATAAAAAAAATAAATATAAATTATTAACGATGTTTCTATTACGTCATAGACATTTTAATGAAAACATTTTTTTATTTTTACTCGACTTTTTTTTCAAAGTGGTTGCGTACTTTCATCTTTCCAATATCTTATCTTCATTATTCACATGAGACAAAAGCAGTTTTTGTTTATTCTCTGATCTACGTGCCGAAATAGCTCAGTTGGGAGAGCGTTAGACTGAAGATCTAAAGGTCCCTGGTTCGATCCCGTGTTTAAGGAGTCGTTCTTGACCTCCGTACTGTAGTGATAGTATCTACGAATGTCATGCGCAAGACCGGGGTTTGATTCCCTATCGTGGAGGAGTTTTTATAGATTTTAATAACAAAAATAAATATAAATTATTAACGATGTTTGTATTATGCCATAGACATTTAATTAATACATTTTTAGATTTTTACTCGACTTTTTTTTTCAAAGTGGTTGCGTACTTTCTTTTTTCCTATATCTTATCTTCATTATTCACATGAGACAAAAGCAGTTTTTGTTTATTCACTGATCGATGTGCCGAAATAGCTCAGTAGGGAGACCGTTAGACTGACAGATCTAAAGGTCCCTGGTTCGATCCCGGGTTTCGGCAGTCGTTCTTATCTTCAGTACTGTAGTGATCAGTATCTCCGAATGTCATGCGCATGACCGGGGTTTGATTCCCCGTCGTGGAGGGGTTTTTATAGATTTTAATAACAAAAATAAATATAAATTATTAACGATGTTTGTATTATGTCATAGACATTTTAATGAATACATTTTTATATTTTTACTCGACTTTTTTTTCAAAGTGGTTGCGTACTTTCATCTTTCCAATATGTTATCTTCATTATTCACATGAGACAAAAGAAGTTTTTGTTTATTCTCTGATCGAAGTGCCGAAATAGCTCAGTTGGGAGAGCGTTAGACTGAAGATCTAAAGGTCCCTGGTTCGATCCCGGGTTTCGGCAGTCATTCTTGTCATCCGTACTGTTATGGTCAGTATCCCCGAATGTCACGCGCAAGACCGGGGTTTGATTCCCTAAAGTGGAGGAGTTTTTATAGATTTTAATAAAAAAAATATATAAATTATTAACGATGTTTCTATTACGTCCTAGACATTTTAATGCATGCGTGTTTAGATTTTTACTCGACTTTTTTTTTCAAAGTGGTTGCGTACTTTCATCTTTCCAATATCTTATCTTCATTATTCACATGAGACAAAAGCAGTTTTTGTTTATTCTCTGATCTACGTGCCGAAATAGCTCAGTTGGGAGAGCGTTAGACTGAAGATCTAAAGGTCCCTGGTTCGATCCCGGGTTTCGGCAGTCGTTCTTGTCATCCGTACTGTTATGGTCAGTATCCCCGAATGTCACGCGCAAGACCGGGGTTTGATTCCCTAAAGTGGAGGAGTTTTTATAGATTTTAATAAAAAAAAAATATAAATTATTAACGATGTTTCTATTACGTCATAGACATTTTAATGCATGCGTGTTTAGATTTTTACTCGACTTTTTTTTTCAAAGTGGTTGCGTACTTTCATCTTTCCAATATCTTATCTTCATTATTCACATGAGACAAAAGCAGTTTTTGTTTATTCTATGATCGATGTGCCGAAATAGCTCAGTTGGGAGAGCGTTAGACTGAAGATCTAAAGGTCTCTGGTTCGATCCCGGGTTTCAGCAGTCGTTCTTCTCCTCCGTACTGTAGTGGTCAGTATCCCCGAATGTCACGCGCAAGACCGGGGATTGATTCCCTAAAGTGGAGGAGTTTTTATAGATTAAAAAAAAATATATATACATTATTAACGATGTTTCTATTACGTCATAGACATTTTAATGAATAAATTTTTATATTTTTACTCGACTTTTTTTTCAAAGTGGTTGCGTACTTTCATCTTTCCAATATCTTGTCTTCATTATTCATATGAGACAAAAGCAGTTTTTGTTTATTCTCTGATCGATGTGCCGAAATAGCTCAGTTGGAGAGCGTTAGACTGAAGATCTAAAGGTCGTTGGTTCGATCACGGGTTTCGGCAGTCGTTGTTATCCTCCGTACTGTAGTGATTAGTATCTCCGAATGTCATGCGCAATACCGGGGTTTGATTCCCTACCGTGGAGGAGTTTTTATAGATTTAATAAAAAAAATATATATAAATTATTAACGATGTTTGCATTATGTCATAGACATTTTAATGCATGCATTTTTAGATTTTTACTCGACTTTTTTTTTCAAAGTGGTTGCGTACTTTCATCTTTCCAATATCTTATCTTCATTATTCACATGAGACAAAAGCAGTTTTTGTTTATTCTCTGGTTTACGTGCCGAAATAGCTCAGTTGGGAGAGCGTTAGTCTGAAGATCTAAAGGTCCCTGGTTCGATCCCGGGTTTCGGCAGTCTTCTGGTTCTCCGTACTGTAGTGGTCAGTATCACCGTATGTCACGCGTAAGACCGGGGTTTGATTCCCAAAATTGGGGGAGTTTTTATAGATTTTAATAAAAAAAATATATATAAATTATTAACTATGTTTCTATTACGTCATAGACATTTTAATGAATACATTTTTTTATTTTTACTCGACTTTTTTTTCAAAGTGGTTGCGTACTTTCATCTTTCCAATATCTTATCTTCATTATTCACATGAGACAAAAGCAGTTTTTGTTTATTCTCTGATCTACGTGCCGAAATAGCTCAGTTGGGAGAGCGTTAGACTGAAGATCTAAAGGTCCCTGGTTCGATCCCGTGTTTCGGCAGTCGTTCTTGACCTCTGTACTGTAGTGATCAGTATCTCCGAATGTCATGCGCAAGACCGGGGTTTGATTCCTTATCGTGGAGGAGTTTTTATAGATTTTAATAACAAAAATAAATATAAATTATTAACGATGTTTGTATTATGCCATAGACATTTTAATGAATACATTTTTAGATTTTTACTCGACTTTTTTTTTCAAAGTGGTTGCGTACTTTCTTTTTTCCTATATCTTATCTTCATTATTCACATGAGACAAAAGCAGTTTTTGTTTATTCACTGATCGATGTGCCGAAATAACTCAGTAGGGAGACCGTTAGACTGAAGATCTAAAGGTCCTTGGTTCGATCCCGGGTTTCGGCAGTCGTTCTTATCCTCCGTACTGTAGTGATCAGTATCTCCGAATGTCATGCGCATGACCGGGGTTTGATTCACCGTCGTGGAGGGGTTTTTATAGATTTTAATAACAAAAATAAATATAAATTATTAACGATGTTTGTATTATGTCATAGACATTTTAATGAATACATTTTTATATTTTTACTCGACTTTTTTTTCAAAGTGGTTGCGTACTTTCATCTTTCCAATATCTTATCTTCATTATTCACATGAGACAAAAGCCATTTTTGTTTATTCTCTGATCGATGTGCCGAAATAGCTCAGTTGGGAGAGCGTTAGACTGAAGATCTAAAGGTCCTTGGTTGGATCCCGGGTTTCGGCAGTTGTTCTTGTCCTCCGTACTGTAGTGGTCAGTATCCCCGAATGTCACGTGCAAGACCGGGGTTTGATTCCCTAAAGTGGAGGAGTTTTTATAGATTTTAATAAAAAAAATAAATATAAATTATTAAAGATGTTTGTATTACGTCATAGACATTTTAATGAATACATTTTTATATTTTTACTCGACTTTTTTTTCAAAGTGGTTGCGTACTTTCATCTTTCCAATATCTTATCTTCATTATTCACATGAGACAAAATCAGTTTTTGTTTATTCTCTGATCGATGTGCCGAAATAGCTCAGTTGGGAGAGCGTTAGACTGAAGATCTAAAGGTCCCTGGTTCGATCCCGGGTTTCGGATGTCGTTCTTATCCTCCGTACTGTAGTGATCAGTATCTCCGAATGTCATGCGCAAGACCGGGGTTTGATTCCCGAGCGTGGAGGAGTTTTTATAGATTTTAATAAAAAAAATAAATATTAATTATTAACGATGTTTGCATTATGTCATAGACATTTCAATGCATGCATTTTTAGATTTTTACTCGACTTTTTTTTTTCAAAGTGGTTGCGTACTTTCATCTTTGCAATATCTTATCTTCATTATTCACATGAGACAAAAGCAGTTTTTGTTTATTCTCTGATCGATGTGCCGAAATAGCTCAGTTGGGAGAGCGTTAGACTGAAGATTTAAAGGTCCCTGGTTCGATCCCGGGTTTCGGCAGTCGTTCTTGTCCTCCGTGCTGTAGTGATCAGTATCTACGAATGTCATGCGCAAGACCGGGGTTTGATTCCCTATCGTGGAGGAGTTTTTATAGATTTTAATAACAAAAATAAATATAAATTATTAACGATGTTTGTATTATGCCATAGACATTTAATTAATACATTTTTAGATTTTTACTCGACTTTTTTTTTCAAAGTGGTTGCGTACTTTCTTTTTTCCTATATCTTATCTTCATTATTCACATGAGACAAAATCAGTTTTTGTTTATTCACTGATCGATGTGCCGAAATAGCTCAGTAGGGAGACCGTTAGACTGACAGATCTAAAGGTCCCTGGTTCGATCCCGGGTTTCGGCAGTCGTTCTTATCTTCAGTACTGTAGTGATCAGTATCTCCGAATGTCATGCGCATGACCGGGGTTTGATTCCCCGTCGTGGAGGGGTTTTTATAGATTTTAATAACAAAAATAAATATAAATTATTAACGATGTTTGTATTATGTCATAGACATTTTAATGAATACATTTTTATATTTTTACTCGACTTTTTTTTCAAAGTGGTTGCGTACTTTCATCTTTCCAATATGTTATCTTCATTATTCACATGAGACAAAAGAAGTTTTTGTTTATTCTCTGATCGAAGTGCCGAAATAGCTCAGTTGGGAGAGCGTTAGACTGAAGATCTAAAGGTCCCTGGTTCGATCCCGGGTTTCGGCAGTCGTTCTTGTCATCCGTACTGTTATGGTCAGTATCCCCGAATGTCACGCGCAAGACCGGGGTTTGATTCCCTAAAGTGGAGGAGTTTTTATAGATTTTAATAAAAAAAATATATAAATTATTAACGATGTTTCTATTACGTCATAGACATTTTAATGCATGCTTGTTTAGATTTTTACTCGACTTTTTTTTTCAAAGTGGTTGCGTACTTTCATCTTTCCAATATCTTATCTTCATTATTCACATGAGACAAAAGCAGTTTTTGTTTATTCTCTGATCTACGTGCCGAAATAGCTCAGTTGGGAGAGCGTTAGACTGAAGATCTAAAGGTCCCTGGTTCGATCCCGGGTTTCGGCAGTCGTTCTTGTCATCCGTACTGTTATGGTCAGTATCCCCGAATGTCACGCGCAAGACCGGGGTTTGATTCCCTAAAGTGGAGGAGTTTTTATAGATTTTAATAAAAAAAAAATATAAATTATTAACGATGTTTCTATTACGTCATAGACATTTTAATGCATGCGTGTTTAGATTTTTACTCGACTTTTTTTTTCAAAGTGGTTGTGTGTGCGTACTTTCATCTTTCCAATATCTTATCTTCATTATTCACATGAGACAAAAGCAGTTTTTGTTTATTCTCTGATCTACGTGCCGAAATAGCTCAGTTGGGAGAGCGTTAGACTGATGATATAAAGGTCCCTGGTTCGATCCCGGGTTTCGGCAGTTGTTCTTATCCTCCGTTCTGTAGTGATCAGTATCTCCGAATGTCATGCGCAAGACCGGGGTTTGATTCCCTATAGTGGAGGAGTTTTTATAGATTTTAATAACAAAAATAAATATAAATTATTAACGATGTTTGTATTATGCCATAGACATTTTAATGAATACAATTTTAGATTTTTATTCGACTTTTTTTTTCAAAGTGGTTGTGTGTGCGTACTTTCTTTTTTCCAATATCTTATCTTCATTATTCACATGAGACAAAAGCAGTTTTTGTTTATTCTCTGATTGATGTGACAAAATAGCTCAGTTGGGAGAGCGTTAGACTGAAGATCTAAAGGTCCCTGGTTCGATCCCGGGTTTCGGCAGTCGTTCTTATCCTCCGTTCTGTAGTGATCAGTATCTCCGAATGTCATGCGCAAGACCGGGGTTTGATTCCTTATCGTACAGGAGTTTTTATAGATTTTAATAACAAAAATAAATATAAATTATTAACGATGTTTGTATTATGCCATAGACATTTTAATGAATACATTTTTAGATCTTTACTCGACTTTTTTTTTCAAAGTGGTTGCGTACTTTCTTTTTTCCTATATCTTATCTTCATTATTCACATGAGACAAAAGCAGTTTTTGTTTATTCACTGATCGATGTGCCGAAATAACTCAGTAGGGAGACCGTTAGACTGAAGATCTAAAGGTCCTTGGTTCGATCCCGGGTTTCGGCAGTCGTTCTTATCCTCCGTACTGTAGTGATCAGTATCTCCGAATGTCATGCGCATGACCGGGGTTTGATTCACCGTCGTGGAGGGGTTTTTATAGATTTTAATAACAAAAATAAATATAAATTATTAACGATGTTTGTATTATGTCAGAGACATTTTAATGAATACATTTTTATATTTTTACTCGACTTTTTTTTCAAAGTGGTTGCGTACTTTCATCTTTCCAATATCTTATCTTCATTATTCACATGAGACAAAAGCCATTTTTGTTTATTCTCTGATCGATGTGTCGAAATAGCTCAGTTGGGAGAGCGTTAGACTGAAGATTTAAAGGTCCCGGGTTTCGGCAGTCGTTCTTGTCCTCTGTAGTGATCAGTATCTACGAATGTCATGCGCAAGACCGGGGTTTGATTCCCCGTCGTGGAGGGGTTTTTATAGATTTTAATAACAAAAATAAATATATATTATTAACGATGTTTGTATTATGTCATAGACATTTTAATGAATACATTTTTATATTTTTACTCGACTTTTTTTTCAAAGTGGTTGCGTACTTTCATCTTTCCAATATGTTATCTTCATTATTCACATGAGACAAAAGCAGTTTTTGTTTATTCTCTGATCTACGTGCCGAAATAGCTCAGTTGGGAGAGCGTTACACTGAAGATATAAAGGTCCCTGGTTCGATCCCGGGTTTCGGCAGTTGTTCTTATCCTTCGTACTGTAGTGATCAGTATCTCCGAATGTCATGCGCAAGACCGGGGTTTGATTCCCTATAGTGGAGGAGTTTTTATAGATTTTAATAACAAAAATAAATATAAATTATTAACGATGTTTGTATTATGCCATAGACATTTTAATGAATACAATTTTAGATTTTTATTCGACTTTTTTTTTCAAAGTGGTTGTGTGTGTGTGTGTGCGTACTTTCTTTTTTCCAATATCTTATCTTCATTATTCACATGAGACAAAAGCAGTTTTTGTTTATTCTCTGATCGATGTGACAAAATAGCTCAGTTGGGAGAGCGTTAGACTGAAGATCTAAAGGTACCTGGTTCGATCCCGCGTTTCGGCAGTCGTTTTGGTTCTCCGTACTGTATTAGTCAGTATCACCGAATATCACGCGTAAGACCGGGGTTTGATTCCCAAAATTGGAGGAGTTTTTATAGATTTGAATAAAAAAAATAAATATAAATTATTAACTATGTTTTTATTACGTCATAGACATTTTAATGAATATATTTTTATATTTTTACTCGACTTTTTTTTCAAAGTGGTTGCGTACTTTCATCTTTAAATATCTTATCTTCATTATTCACATGAGACAAAAGCAGTTTTTGTTTATTCTCTGATCTACGTGCCGAAATAGCTCAGTTGGGAGAGCGTTCGACTGAAGATCTAAAGGTCCCTGGTTCGATCCCGGCTTTCGGCAGTCGTTCTTATCCTCAGTACTGTAGTGATCAGTATCTCCGAATGTCATGCGCAAGACCGGGGTTTGATTCATTATCGTGGAGGAGTTTTTATAGATTTTAATAACAAAAATAAATATAAATTATTAACGATGTTTGTATTATGCCATAGACATTTTAATGAATAAATTTTTAGATTTTTACTCGACTTTTTTTTTCAAAGTGGTTGCGTACTTTCTTTTTTCCTATATCTTATCTTCATTATTCACATGAGACAAAAGCAGTTTTTGTTTATTCACTGATCGATGTGCCGAAATAGCTCAGTAGGGAGACCGTTAGACTGAAGATCTAAAGGTCCCTGGTTCGATCCCGGGTCTCGGCAGTCGTTTTTATCCTCCGTACTGTAGTGATCAGTATCTCCGAATGTCATGCGCATGACCGGGGTTTGATTCCCCGTCGTGGAGGGGTTTTTATAGATTTTAATAACAAAAATAAATATAAATTATTAACGATGTTTGTATTATGTCATAGACATTTTAAGGAATACATTTTTAGATTTTTACTCGACTTTTTTTTTCAAAGTGGTTGTGCGTACTTTCATCTTTCCAATATCTTATCTTCATTATTCACATGAGACAAAAGCAGTTTTTGTTTATTCTCTGATCGATGTGCCGAAATAGCTCAGTTGGGTGAGCGTTAGACTGAAGATCTAAAGGTCCCTGGTTCGATCCCGGGTTTCGGCAGTTGTTCTTATCCTCCGTACTGTAGTGATCAGTATCTCCGAATGTCATGTTCAAGACCGGGGTTTGATTCCCTATAGTGGAGGAGTTTTTATAGATTTTAATAACAAAAATAAATATAAATTATTAACGATGTTTGTATTATGCCATAGACATTTTAATGAATACATTTTTAGATTTTTACTCGACTTTTTTTTTCAAAGTGGTTGTGCGTACTTTCTTTTTTCCTATATCTTATCTTCATTATTCACATGAGACAAAAGCAGTTTTTGTTTATTCACTGATCGATGTGCCGAAATAGCTCAGTAGGGAGACCGTTAGACTGAAGATCTAAAGGTCCCTGGTTCGATCCCGGGTCTCGGCAGTCGTTCTTATCCTCCGTACTGTAGTGATCAGTATCTCCGAATGTCATGCGCATGACCGGGGTTTGATTCCCCGTCGTGGAGGGGTTTTTATAGATTTTAATAACAAAAATAAATATAAATTATTAACGATGTTTGTATTATGTCATAGACATTTTAATGAATACATGTTTAGATTTTTACTCGACTTTTTTTTTCAAAGTGGTTGTGCGTACTTTCATCTTTCCAATATCTTATCTTCATTATTCACATGAGACAAAAGCAGTTTTTGTTTATTCTCTGATCTACGTGCCGAAATAGCTCAGTTGGGAGAGCGTTAGACTGAAGATCTAAAGGTCCTTGGTTCGATCCCGGGTTTCGGCAGTTGTTCTTATCCTCCGTACTGTAGTGATCAGTATCTCCGAATGTCATGCGCAAGACCGGTGTTTGATTCCCTATAGTGGAGGAGTTTTTATAGATTTTAATAACAAAAATAAATATAAATTATTAACGATGTTTGTATTATGCCATAGACATTTTAATGAATACATTTTTAGATTTTTACTCGACTTTTTTTTTCAAAGTGGTTGCGTACTTTCTTTTTTCCAATATCTTATCTTCATTATTCACATGAGACAAAAGCAGTTTTTGTTTATTCTCTTATCTACGTGCCGAAATAGCTCAGTTGGGAGAGCGTTAGACTGAAGATCTAAAGGTCCCTGGTTCGATCCCGGGTTTCGGCAGTTGTTCTTATCCTCCGTAATGTAGTGATCAGTAACTCCGAATGTCATGCGCAAGACCGGGGTTTGATTCCCTATCGTGGAGGAGTTTTTATAGATTTTAATAACAAAAATAAATATAAATTATTAACGATGTTTGTATTATGCCATAGACATTTTAAGGAATACATTTTTAGATTTTTACTCGACTTTTTTTTTCAAAGTGGTTGCGTACTTTCATCTTTCCAATATCTTATCTTCATTATTCACATGAGACAAAAGCAGTTTTTGTTTATTCTCTGATCGATGTGCCGAAATAGCTCAGTTGGGAGAGCGTTAGACTGAAGATCTAAAGGTCCCTGGTTCGATCCCGGGTTTCGGCAGTTGTTCTTATCCTCCGTACTGTAGTGATCAGTATCTCCGAATGTCATGTTTAAGACCGGGGTTTGATTCCCTATAGTGGAGGAGTTTTTATAGATTTTAATAACAAAAATAAATATAAATTATTAACGATGTTTGTATTATGCCATAGACATTTTAATGAATACATTTTTAGATTTTTACTCGACTTTTTTTTTCAAAGTGGTTGCGTACTTTCTTTTTTCCTATATCTTATCTTCATTATTCACATGAGACAAAAGCAGTTTTTGTTTATTCACTGATCGATGTGCCGAAATAGCTCAGTAGGGAGACCGTTAGACTGAAGATCTAAAGGTCCCTGGTTCGATCCCGGGTCTCGGCAGTCGTTCTTATCCTCCGTACTGTAGTGATCAGTATCTCCGAATGTCATGCGCATGACAGGGGTTTGATTCCCCGTCGTGGAGGGGTTTTTATAGATTTTAATAACAAAAATAAATATAAATTATTAACGATGTTTGTATTATGTCATAGACATTTTAATGAATACATGTTTAGATTTTTACTCGACTTTTTTTTTCAAAGTGGTTGTGCGTACTTTCATCTTTCCAATATCTTATCTTCATTATTCACATGAGACAAAAGCAGTTTTTGTTTATTCTCTGAACTACGTGCCGAAATAGCTCAGTTGGGAGAGCGTTAGACTGAAGATCTAAAGGTCCTTGGTTCGATCCCGGGTTTCGGCAGTTGTTCTTATCCTCCGTACTGTAGTGATCAGTATCTCCGAATGTCATGCGCAAGACCGGTGTTTGATTCCCTATAGTGGAGGAGTTTTTATAGATTTTAATAACAAAAATAAATATAAATTATTAACGATGTTTGTATTATGCCATAGACATTTTAATGAATACATTTTTAGATTTTTACTCGACTTTTTTTTTCAAAGTGGTTGCGTACTTTCTTTTTTCCAATATCTTATCTTCATTATTCACATGAGACAAAAGCAGTTTTTGTTTATTCTCTTATCTACGTGCCGAAATAGCTCAGTTGGGAGAGCGTTAGACTGAAGATCTAAAGTTCCTTGGTTCGATCCCGGGTTTCGGCAGTTGTTCTTATCCTCCGTAATGTAGTGATCAGTATCTCCGAATGTCATGCGCAAGACCGGGGTTTGATTCCCTATCGCGGAGGAGTTTTTATAGATTTTAATAACAAAAATAAATATAAATTATTAACGATGTTTGTATTATGCCATAGACATTTTAAGGAATACATTTTTAGATTTTTACTCGACTTTTTTTTTCAAAGTGGTTGTGCGTACTTTCATCTTTCCAATATCTTATCTTCATTATTCACATGAGACAAAAGCAGTTTTTGTTTATTCTCTGATCGATGTGCCGAAATAGCTCAGTTGGGAGAGCGTTAGACTGAAGATGTAAAGGTCCCTGGTTCGATCCCGGGTTTCGGCAGTTGTTCTTATCCTCCGTACTGTAGTGATCAGTATCTCCGAATGTCATGCGCAAGACCGGGGTTTGATTCCCTATAGTGGAGGAGTTTTTATAGATTTTAATAACAAAAATAAATATAAATTATTAACGATGTTTGTATTATGCCATAGACATTTTAATGAATACATTTTTAGATTTTTACTCGACTTTTTTTTTCAAAGTGGTTGCGTACTTTCTTTTTTCCAATATCTTATCTTCATTATTCACATGAGACAAAAGCAGTTTTTGTTTATTCTCTGATCGATGTGACGAAATAGCTCAGTTGGGAGAGCATTAGACTGAAGATCTAAAGGTCCCTGGTTCGATCCCGGGGTTTCGGCAGTCGTTCTTGTCCTCCGTACTGTAGTGGTCAGTATCACCGAATGTCACGCGTAAGACCGGGGTTTGATTCCCAAAAGTGGAGGAGTTTTTATAGATTTTATTAAAAAATATATATATAAATTATTAACGATGTTTCTATTACGTCATAGACATTTTAATGAATTCATTTTTATATTTTTACTCGACTTTTTTTTCAAAGTGGTTGCGTACTTTCATCTTTCCAATATCTTATCTTCATTATTCACATGAGACAAAAGCAGTTTTTGTTTATTCTCTGATCGATGTGCCGAAATAGCTCAGTTGGGAGAGCGTTAGACTGAATATCTAAAGGTCCCTGGTTCGATCCCGGGTTTCGGCAGTCGTTCTTGTCATCCGTACAGTAGTGGTCAGTATCTCCGAATGTCATGCGCAAGACCGGGGTTTGATTCCCTATCGTGGAGTAGTTTTTATAGATTTTAATAACAAAAATAAATATAAATTATTAACGATGTTTCTATTACGTCATAGACATTTTAATGAATTCATTTTTATATTTTTACTCGACCTTTTTTTCAAAGTGGTTGCGTACTTTCATCTTTCCAATATCTTATCTTCATTATTCACATGAGACAAAAGCAGTTTTTGTTTATTCTCTGATCGATGTGCCGAAATAGCTCAGTTGTGAGAGCGTTAGACTGAATATCTAAAGGTCCCTGGTTCGATCCCGGGTTTCGGCAGTCGTTCTTGTCATCCGTACAGTAGTGGTCCGAATGTCATGCGCAAGACCGGGGTTTGATTCCCTATCGTGGAGGAGTTTTTATAGATTTTAATAAAAAAAATAAATATAAATTATTAACGATGTTTCTATTACGTCATAGACATTTTAATGAATTCATTTTTATATTTTTACTCGACCTTTTTTTCAAAGTGGTTGCGTACTTTCATCTTTCCAATATCTTATCTTCATTATTCACATGAGACAAAAGCAGTTTTTGTTTATTCTCTGATCTACGTGCCGAAATAGCTCAGTTGGGAGAGCGTTAGACTGAAGATCTAAAGGTCCCTGGTTCGATCCCGGGTTTCGGCAGTTGTTCTTATCCTCCGTACTGTAGTGATCAGTATCTCCGAATGTCATGCGCAAGACCGGGGTTTGATTCCCTATCGTGGAGGAGTTTTTATAGATTTTAATAACAAAAATAAATATAAATTATTAACGATGTTTGTATTATTCCATAGACATTTTAATGAATACATTTTTAGATTTTTACTCGACTTTTTTTTTCAAAGTGGTTGTGCGTACTTTCTTTTTTCCAATATCTTATCTTCATTATTCACATGAGACAAAAGCAGTTTTTGTTTATTCTCTGATCGATGTGCCGAAATAGCTCAGTTGGGAGAGCGTTAGACTGAAGATCTAAAGGTCCCTGGTTCGATCCCGGGTTTCGGCAGTCGTTCTTATCCTCCGTACTGTAGTGATCAGTATCTCCGAATGTCATGCGCAAAACCGGGGTTTGATTCCCTATAGTGGAGGAGTTTTTATAGATTTTAATAAAAAAAATAAATATAAATTATTAACGATGTTTCTATTACGTCATAGACATTTTAATGAATACATTTTTATATATTTACTCGACTTTTTTTCAAAGTGGTTGCGTACTTTCATCTTTCCAATATCTTATCTTTTATTCACATGAGACAAAAGCCATTTTTGTTTATTCTCTGATCGATGTGCCGAAATAGCTCAGTTATGAGAGCGTTAGACTGAAGATCTAAAGGTCCCTGGTTCGATCCCGGGTTTCGGCAGTCGTTCTTATCCTCAGTACTGTAGTGATCAGTATCTCCGAATGTCATGCGCAATACCGGGGTTTGATTCCCTATCGTGGAGGAGTTTTTATAGATTTTAATAACAAAAATAAATATAAATTATTAACGATGTTTCTATTACGTCATAGACATTTTAATGAATTCATTTTTATATTTTTACTCGACCTTTTTTTCAAAGTGGTTGCGTACTTTCATCTTTCCAATATCTTATCTTCATTATTCACATGAGACAAAAGCAGTTTTTGTTTATTCTCTGATCGATGTGCCGAAATAGCTCAGTTGGGAGAGCGTTAGACTGAATATCTAAAGGTCCCTGGTTCGATCCCGGGTTTCGGCAGTCGTTCTTGTCATCCGTACAGTAGTGGTCAGTATCTCCGAATGTCATGCGCAAGACCGGGGTTTGATTCCCTATCGTGGAGGAGTTTTTATAGATTTTAATAACAAAAATAAATATAAATTATTAACGATGTTTCTATTACGTCATAGACATTTTAATGAATTCATTTTTATATTTTTACTCGACCTTTTTTTCAAAGTGGTTGCGTACTTTCATCTTTCCAATATCTTATCTTCATTATTCACATGAGACAAAAGCAGTTTTTGTTTATTCTCTGATCGATGTGCCGAAATAGCTCAGTTGTGAGAGCGTTAGACTGAATATCTAAAGGTCCCTGGTTCGATCCCGGGTTTCGGCAGTCGTTCTTGTCATCCGTACAGTAGTGGTCCGAATGTCATGCGCAAGACCGGGGTTTGATTCCCTATCGTGGAGGAGTTTTTATAGATTTTAATAACAAAAATAAATATAAATTATTAATGATCTTTGTATTATGTCATAGACATTTTAATGAATACAGTTTTATATTTTTACTCGACTTTTTTTTCAAAGTGGTTGCGTACTTTCATCTTTCCAATATGTTATCTTCATTATTCACATGAGACAAAAGCAGTTTTTGTTTATTCTCTGATCGATGTGCCGAAATAGCTCCGTTGGGAGAGCGTTAGACTGAAGATCTAAAGGTCCCTGGTTCGATCCCGGGTTTCGGCAGTCGTTCTTATCTTCCGTACTGTAGTGGTCAGTATCCCCGAATGTCACGCGTAAGACCGGGGTTTGATTCCCTAAAATGGAGGAGTTTTTATAGATTTTAATAAAAAAATAAATATAAATTATTAACGATGTTTCTATTACGTCATAGACATTTTAATGCATACATGTTTAGATTTTTACTCGACTTTTTTTTTCAAAGTGGTTGTGCGTACTTTCATCTTTCCAATATCTTATCTTCATTATTCACATGAGACAAAAGCAGTTTTTGTTTATTCTCTGATCTACGTGCCGAAATAGCTCAGTTGGGAGAGCGTTAGACTGAAGATCTAAAGGTCCCTGGTTCGATCCCGGGTTTCGGCAGTTGTTCTTATCCTCCGTACTGTAGTGATCAGTATCTCCGAATGTCATGCGCAAGACCGGGGTTTGATTCCCTATCGTGGAGGAGTTTTTATAGATTTTAATAACAAAAATAAATATAAATTATTAACGATGTTTGTATTATTCCATAGACATTTTAATGAATACATTTTTAGATTTTTACTCGACTTTTTTTTTCAAAGTGGTTGTGCGTACTTTCTTTTTTCCAATATCTTATCTTCATTATTCACATGAGACAAAAGCAGTTTTTGTTTATTCTCTGATCGATGTGCCGAAATAGCTCAGTTGGGAGAGCGTTAGACTGAAGATCTAAAGGTCCCTGGTTCGATCCCGGGTTTCGGCAGTCGTTCTTATCCTCCGTACTGTAGTGATCAGTATCTCCGAATGTCATGCGCAAAACCGGGGTTTGATTCCCTATAGTGGAGGAGTTTTTATAGATTTTAATAAAAAAAATAAATATAAATTATTAACGATGTTTCTATTACGTCATAGACATTTTAATGAATACATTTTTATATATTTACTCGACTTTTTTTCAAAGTGGTTGCGTACTTTCATCTTTCCAATATCTTATCTTTATTATTCACATGAGACAAAAGCCATTTTTGTTTATTCTCTGATCGATGTGCCGAAATAGCTCAGTTATGAGAGCGTTAGACTGAAGATCTAAAGGTCCCTGGTTCGATCCCGGGTTTCGGCAGTCGTTCTTATCCTCAGTACTGTAGTGATCAGTATCTCCGAATGTCATGCGCAATACCGGGGTTTGATTCCCCGTCGTGGAGGAGTTTTTATAGATTTTAATAACAAAAATAAATATAAATTATTAATGATCTTTGTATTATGTCATAGACATTTTAATGAATACAGTTTTATATTTTTACTCGACTTTTTTTTCAAAGTGGTTGCGTACTTTCATCTTTCCAATATGTTATCTTCATTATTCACATGAGACAAAAGCAGTTTTTGTTTATTCTCTGATCGATGTGCCGAAATAGCTCCGTTGGGAGAGCGTTAGACTGAAGATCTAAAGGTCCCTGGTTCGATTCCGGGTTTCGGCAGTCGTTCTTATCTTCCGTACTGTAGTGGTCAGTATCCCCGAATGTCACGCGTAAGACCGGGGTTTGATTCCCTAAAATGGAGGAGTTTTTATAGATTTTAATAAAAAAATAAATATAAATTATTAACGATGTTTCTATTACGTCATAGACATTTTAATGCATACATGTTTAGATTTTTACTCGACTTTTTTTTTCAAAGTGGTTGTGCGTACTTTCATCTTTCCAATATCTTATCTTCATTATTCACATGAGACAAAAGCAGTTTTTGTTTATTCTCTGATCTACGTGCCGAAATAGCTCAGTTGGGAGAGCGTTAGACTGAAGATCTAAAGGTCCCTGGTTCGATCCCGGGTTTCGGCAGTTGTTCTTATCCTCCGTACTGTAGTGATCAGTATCTCCGAATATCATGCGCAAGACCGGGGTTTGATTCCCTATCGTGGAGGAGTTTTTATAGATTTTAATAACAAAAATAAATATAAATTATTAACGATGTTTGTATTATGCCATTGACATTTTAAGGAATACATTTTTAGATTTTTACTCGACTTTTTTTTTCAAAGTGGTTGCGTACTTTCATCTTTCCAATATCTTATCTTCATTATTCACATGAGACAAAAGCAGTTTTTGTTTATTCTCTGATCTACGTGCCGAAATAGCTCATTGGGAGAGCGTTGGACTGAAGATCTAAAGGTCCCTGGTTCGATCCCGGGTTTCGGCAGTTGTTCTTATCCTCCGTACTGTAGTGATCAGTATCTCCGAATGTCATGCGCAAGACCAGGGTTTGATTCCCTATAGTGGAGGAGTTTTTATAGATTTTAATAACAAAAATAAATATAAATTATTAACGATGTTTGTATTATGCCATAGACATTTTAATGAATACATTTTTATATATTTACTCGACTTTTTTTCAAAGTGGTTGCGTACTTTAATCTTTCCAATATCTTATCTTCATTATTCACATGAGACAAAAGCCATTTTTGTTTATTCTCTGATCGATGTGCCGAAATAGCTCAGTTGAGAGAGCGTTAGACTGAAGATCTAAAGGTCCCTGTTTCGATCCCGGGTTTCGGCAGTCGTTCTTATCCTCCGTACTGTAGTGATCAGTATCTCCGAATGTCATGCGCAAGACCGGGGTTTGATTCCCTATCGTGGAGGAGTTTTTATAGATTTTAATAACAAAAATAAATATAAATTATTAACGATGTTTGTATTATGCCATACACATTTTAATGAATACATTTTTAGATTTTTACTCGACTTTTTTTTTCAAAGTGATTACGTACTTTCTTTTTTCCAATATCTTATCTTCATTATTCACATGAGACAAAAGCCATTTTTGTTTATTCTCTAATCGATGTTCCGAAATAGCTCAGTTGGGAGAGCGTTAGACTGAAGATCTAAAGATCACTTGTTCGATCCCGGGTTTCGGCAGTCGTTCTTTTCCTCCGTACTGTAGTGGTCAGTATCCCCGAATGTCACGCGCAAGACCGGGGTTAGATTCCCAAAAGTGGAGGAGTTTTTATAGATTTTAATAAAAAAAATAAATATAAATTATTAACGATGTTTCTATTACGTCATAGACATTTTAATGAATACATTTTTATATATTTACTCGACTTTTTTTCAAAGTGGTTGCGTACTTTCATCTTTCCAATATCTTATCTTTATTATTCACATGAGACAAAAGCCATTTTTGTTTATTCTCTGATCGATGTGCCGAAATAGCTCAGTTATGAGAGCGTTAGACTGAAGATCTAAAGGTCCCTGGTTCGATCCCGGGTTTCGGCAGTCGTTCTTATCCTACGTACTGTAGTGATCAGTATCTCCGAATGTCATGCGCAATACCGGGGTTTGATTCCCCGTCGTGGAGGAGTTTTTATAGATTTTAATAACAAAAATAAATATAAATTATTAATGATCTTTGTATTATGTCATAGACATTTTAATGAATACAGTTTTATATTTTTACTCGACTTTTTTTTCAAAGTGGTTGCGTACTTTCATCTTTCCAATATGTTATCTTCATTATTCACATGAGACAAAATCAGTTTTTGTTTATTCTCTGATCGATGTGCCGAAATAGCTCAGTTGGGAGAGCGTTAGACTGAAGATCTAAAGGTCCCTGGTTCGATCCCGGGTTTCGGCAGTCGTTCTTATCTTCCGTACTGTAGTGGTCAGTATCCCCGAATGTCACGCGTAAGACCGGGGTTTGATTCCCTAAAGTGGAGGAGTTTTTATAGATTTTAATAAAAAAATAAATATAAATTATTAACGATGTTTCTATTACGTCATAGACATTTTAATGCATACATGTTTAGATTTTTACTCGACTTTTTTTTTCAAAGTGGTTGCGTACTTTCTTTTTTCCAATATCTTATCTTCATTATTCACATGAGACAAAAGCCATTTTTGTTTATTCTCTGATCGATGTTCCGAAATAGCTCAGTTGGGAGAGCGTTAGACTGAAGATCTAAAGGTCACTTGTTCGATCCCGGGTTTCGGCAGTCGTTCTTTTCCTCCGTACTGTAGTGGTCAGTATCCCCGAATGTCACGCGCAAGACCGGGGTTAGATTCCCAAAAGTGGAGGAGTTTTTATAGATTTTAATAAAAAAAATAAATATAAATTATTAACGATGTTTCTATTACGTCATAGACATTTTAATGAATACATTTTTATATATTTACTCGACTTTTTTTCAAAGTGGTTGCGTACTTTCATCTTTCCAATATCTTATCTTTATTATTCACATGAGACAAAAGCCATTTTTGTTTATTCTCTGATCGATGTGCCGAAATAGCTCAGTTATGAGAGCGTTAGACTGAAGATCTAAAGGTCCCTGGTTCGATCCCGGGTTTCGGCAGTCGTTCTTATCCTCAGTACTGTAGTGATCAGTATCTCCGAATGTCATGCGCAATACCGGGGTTTGATTCCCCGTCGTGGAGGAGTTTTTATAGATTTTAATAACAAAAATAAATATAAATTATTAATGATCTTTGTATTATGTCATAGACATTTTAATGAATACAGTTTTATATTTTTACTCGACTTTTTTTTCAAAGTGGTTGCGTACTTTCATCTTTCCAATATGTTATCTTCATTATTCACATGAGACAAAAGCAGTTTTTGTTTATTCTCTGATCGATGTGCCGAAATAGCTCAGTTGGGAGAGCGTTAGATTGAAGATCTAAAGGTCCCTGGTTCGATCCCGGGTTTCGGCAGTCGTTCTTATCTTCCGTACTGTAGTGGTCAGTATCCCCGAATGTCACGCGTAAGACCGGGGTTTGATTCCCTAAAGTGGAGGAGTTTTTATAGATTTTAATAAAAAAATAAATATAAATTATTAACGATGTTTCTATTACGTCATAGACATTTTAATGCATACATGTTTAGATTTTTACTCGACTTTTTTTTTCAAAGTGGTTGTGTGCGTACTTTCATCTTTCCAATATCTTATCTTCATTATTCACATGAGACAAAAGCAGTTTTTGTTTATTCTCTGATCTACGTGCCGAAATAGCTCAGTTGGGAGAGCGTTAGACTGAAGATCTAAAGGTCCCTGGTTCGATCCCGGGTTTCGGCAGTTGTTCTTATCCTCCGTACTGTAGTGATCAGTATCTCCGAATATCATGCGCAAGACCGGGGTTTGATTCCCTATCGTGGAGGAGTTTTTATAGATTTTAATAACAAAAATAAATATAAATTATTAACTATGTTTGTATTATGCCATTGACATTTTAAGGAATACATTTTTAGATTTTTACTCGACTTTTTTTTTCAAAGTGGTTGCGTACTTTCATCTTTCCAATATCTTATCTTCATTATTCACATGAGACAAAAGCAGTTTTTGTTTATTCTCTGATCTACGTGCCGAAATAGCTCATTGGGAGAGCGTTGGACTGAAGATCTAAAGATCCCTGGTTCGATCCCGGGTTTCGGCAGTTGTTCTTATCCTCCGTACTGTAGTGATCAGTATCTCCGAATGTCATGCGCAAGACCAGGGTTTGATTCCCTATAGTGGAGGAGTTTTTATAGATTTTAATAACAAAAATAAATATAAATTATTAACGATGTTTGTATTATGCCATAGACATTTTAATGAATACATTTTTATATATTTACTCGACTTTTTTTCAAAGTGGTTGCGTACTTTCATCTTTCCAATATCTTATCTTCATTATTCACATGAGACAAAAGCCATTTTTGTTTATTCTCTGATCGATGTGCCGAAATAGCTCAGTTGGGAGAGCGTTAGACTGAAGATCTAAAGGTCCCTGTTTCGATCCCGGGTTTCGGCAGTCGTTCTTATCCTCCGTACTGTAGTGATCAGTATCTCCGAATGTCATGCGCAAGACCGGGGTTTGATTCCCTATCGTGGAGGAGTTTTTATAGATTTTAATAACAAAAATAAATATAAATTATTAACGATGTTTGTATTATGCCATACACATTTTAATGAATACATTTTTAGATTTTTACTCGACTTTTTTTTTCAAAGTGATTACGTACTTTCTTTTTTCCAATATCTTATCTTCATTATTCACATGAGACAAAAGCCATTTTTGTTTATTCTCTGATCGATGTTCCGAAATAGCTCAGTTGGGAGAGCGTTAGACTGAAGATCTAAAGGTCACTTGTTCGATCCCGGGTTTCGGCAGTCGTTCTTTTCCTCCGTACTGTAGTGGTCAGTATCCCCGAATGTCACGCGCAAGACCGGGGTTAGATTCCCAAAAGTGGAGGAGTTTTTATAGATTTTAATAAAAAAAATAAATATAAATTATTAACGATGTTTTTATTACGTCATAGACATTTTAATGAATACATTTTTATATATTTACTCGACTTTTTTTCAAAGTGGTTGCGTACTTTCATCTTTCCAATATCTTATCTTTATTATTCACATGAGACAAAAGCCATTTTTGTTTATTCTCTGATCGATGTGCTGAAATAGCTCAGTTATGAGAGCGTTAGACTGAAGATCTAAAGGTCCCTGGTTCGATCCCGGGTTTCGGCAGTCGTTCTTATCCTCAGTACTGTAGTGATCAGTATCTCCGAATGTCATGCGCAATACCGGGGTTTGATTCCCCGTCGTGGAGGAGTTTTTATAGATTTTAATAACAAAAATAAATATAAATTATTAATGATCTTTGTATTATGTCATAGACATTTTAATGAATACAGTTTTATATTTTTACTCGACTTTTTTTTCAAAGTGGTTGCGTACTTTCATCTTTCCAATATGTTATCTTCATTATTCACATGAGACAAAATCAGTTTTTGTTTATTCTCTGATCGATGTGCCGAAATAGCTCAGTTGGGAGAGCGTTAGACTGAAGATCTAAAGGTCCCTGGTTCGATCCCGGGTTTCGGCAATCGTTCTTATCTTCCGTACTGTAGTGGTCAGTATCCCCGAATGTCACGCGTAAGACCGGGGTTTGATTCCCTAAAGTGGAGGAGTTTTTATAGATTTTAATAAAAAAATAAATATAAATTATTAACGATGTTTCTATTACGTCATAGACATTTTAATGCATACATGTTTAGATTTTTACTCGACTTTTTTTTTCAAAGTGGTTGCGTACTTTCTTTTTTCCAATATCTTATCTTCATTATTCACATGAGACAAAAGCCATTTTTGTTTATTCTCTGATCGATGTTCCGAAATAGCTCAGTTGGGAGAGCGTTAGACTGAAGATCTAAAGGTCACTTGTTCGATCCCGGGTTTCGGCAGTCGTTCTTTTCCTCCGTACTGTAGTGGTCAGTATCCCCGAATGTCACGCGCAAGACCGGGGTTAGATTCCCAAAAGTGGATGAGTTTTTATAGATTTTAATAAAAAAAATAAATATAAATTATTAACGATGTTTCTATTACGTCATAGACATTTTAATGAATACATTTTTATATATTTACTCGACTTTTTTTCAAAGTGGTTGCGTACTTTCATCTTTCCAATATCTTATCTTTATTATTCACATGAGAC
This sequence comes from Metellina segmentata, assembly GCA_947359465.1. Lineage (NCBI taxonomy): Eukaryota > Metazoa > Arthropoda > Arachnida > Araneae > Tetragnathidae > Metellina > Metellina segmentata. The sequence goes on from OX375884.1 coordinate 65,791,333, forward strand.
AAAAGCCATTTTTGTTTATTCTCTGATCGATGTGCCGAAATAGCTCAGTTATGAGAGCGTTAGACTGAAGATCTAAAGGTCCCTGGTTCGATCCCGGGTTTCGGCAGTCGTTCTTATCCTCAGTACTGTAGTGATCAGTATCTCCGAATGTCATGCGCAATACCGGGGTTTGATTCCCCGTCGTGGAGGAGTTTTTATAGATTTTAATAACAAAAATAAATATAAATTATTAATGATCTTTGTATTATGTCATAGACATTTTAATGAATACAGTTTTATATTTTTACTCGACTTTTTTTTCAAAGTGGTTGCGTACTTTCATCTTTCCAATATGTTATCTTCATTATTCACATGAGACAAAAGCAGTTTTTGTTTATTCTCTGATCGATGTGCCGAAATAGCTCAGTTGGGAGAGCGTTAGACTGAAGATCTAAAGGTCCCTGGTTCGATCCCGGGTTTCGGCAGTCGTTCTTATCTTCCGTACTGTAGTGGTCAGTATCCCCGAATGTCACGCGTAAGACCGGGGTTTGATTCCCTAAAGTGGAGGAGTTTTTATAGATTTTAATAAAAAAATAAATATAAATTATTAACGATGTTTGTATTATGCCATTGACATTTTAAGGAATACATTTTTAGATTTTTACTCGACTTTTTTTTTCAAAGTGGTTGCGTACTTTCATCTTTCCAATATCTTATCTTCATTATTCACATGAGACAAAAGCAGTTTTTGTTTATTCTCTGATCTACGTGCCGAAATAGCTCATTGGGAGAGCGTTGGACTGAAGATCTAAAGGTCCCTGGTTCGATCCCGGGTTTCGGCAGTTGTTCTTATCCTCCGTACTGTAGTGATCAGTATCTCCGAATGTCATGCGCAAGACCAGGGTTTGATTCCCTATAGTGGAGGAGTTTTTATAGATTTTAATAACAAAAATAAATATAAATTATTAACGATGTTTGTATTATGCCATAGACATTTTAATGAATACATTTTTATATATTTACTCGACTTTTTTTCAAAGTGGTTGCGTACTTTCATCTTTCCAATATCTTATCTTCATTATTCACATGAGACAAAAGCCATTTTTGTTTATTCTCTGATCGATGTGCCGAAATAGCTCAGTTGGGAGAGCGTTAGACTGAAGATCTAAAGGTCCCTGTTTCGATCCCGGGTTTCGGCAGTCGTTCTTATCCTCCGTACTGTAGTGATCAGTATCTCCGAATGTCATGCGCAAGACCGGGGTTTGATTCCCTATCGTGGAGGAGTTTTTATAGATTTTAATAACAAAAATAAATATAAATTATTAACGATGTTTGTATTATGCCATACACATTTTAATGAATACATTTTTAGATTTTTACTCGACTTTTTTTTTCAAAGTGATTACGTACTTTCTTTTTTCCAATATCTTATCTTCATTATTCACATGAGACAAAAGCCATTTTTGTTTATTCTCTGATCGATGTTCCGAAATAGCTCAGTTGGGAGAGCGTTAGACTGAAGATCTAAAGGTCACTTGTTCGATCCCGGGTTTCGGCAGTCGTTCTTTTCCTCCGTACTGTAGTGGTCAGTATCCCCGAATGTCACGCGCAAGACCGGGGTTAGATTCCCAAAAGTGGAGGAGTTTTTATAGATTTTAATAAAAAAAATAAATATAAATTATTAACGATGTTTCTATTACGTCATAGACATTTTAATGCATACATGTTTAGATTTTTACTCGACTTTTTTTTTCAAAGTGGTTGTGCGTACTTTCATCTTTCCAATATCTTATCTTCATTATTCACATGAGACAAAAGCAGTTTTTGTTTATTCTCTGATCTACGTGCCGAAATAGCTCAGTTGGGAGAGCGTTAAACTGAAGATCTAAAGGTCCCTGGTTCGATCCCGGGTTTCGGCAGTTGTTCTTATCCTCCGTACTGTAGTGTTCAGTATCTCCGAATATCATGCGCAAGACCGGGGTTTGATTCCCTATCGTGGAGGAGTTTTTATAGATTTTAATAACAAAAATAAATATAAATTATTAACGATGTTTGTATTATGCCATTGACATTTTAAGGAATACATTTTTAGATTTTTACTCGACTTTTTTTTTCAAAGTGGTTGCGTACTTTCATCTTTCCAATATCTTATCTTCATTATTCACATGAGACAAAAGCAGTTTTTGTTTATTCTCTGATCTACGTGCCGAAATAGCTCATTGGGAGAGCGTTAGACTGAAGATCTAAAGGTCCCTGGTTCGATCCCGGGTTTCGGCAGTCGTTCTTATCCTCCGTACTGTCGTGATCAGTATCTCCGAATGTCGTGCGCAAGACCAGGGTTTGATTCCCTATAGTGGAGGAGTTTTTATAGATTTTAATAACAAAAATAAATATAAATTATTAACGATGTTTGTATTATGCCATAGACATTTTAATGAATACATTTTTAGATTTTTACTCGACTTTTTTTTTCAAAGTGGTTGCGTACTTTCTTTTTTCCAATATCTTATCTTCATTATTCACATGAGACAAAAGCAGTTTTTGTTTATTCTCTGATCGATGTGACGAAATAGCTCAGTTGGGAGAGCGTTAGACTGAAGATCTAAAGGTCCCTGGTTCGATCCCGGGGTTTCGGCAGTCGTTCTTGTCCTCCGTACTGTAGTGGTCAGTATCACCGAATGTCACGCGTAAGACCGAGGTTTGATTCTCAAAAGTGGAGGAGTTTTTATAGATTTTATTAAAAAAAATAAATATAAATTATTAACGATGTTTCTATTACGTCATAGGCATTTTAATGAATACATTTTTTTATTTTTACTCGACTTTTTTTCAAAGTGGTTGCGTACTTTCATCTTTCCAATAACTTATCTTCATTATTCACATGAGACAAAAGCAGTTTTTGTTTATTCTCTGATCGATGTGCCGAAATAGCTCAGTTGGGAGAGCGTTAGACTGAATATCTAAAGGTCCCTGGTTCGATCCCGGGTTTCGGCAGTCGTTCTTGTCCTCCGTACAGTAGTGGATAGTATCCCCGAATGTCACGCGCAAGACCGGGGTTTGATTCCCTAAAGTGGAGGAGTTTTTATAGATTTTAATAAAATAAAAATATATAAATTATTAACGATGTTTCTATTACGTCATAGACATTTTAATGAATTCATTTTTATATTTTTACTCGACCTTTTTTTCAAAGTGGTTGCGTACTTTCATCTTTCCAATATCTTACCTTCATTATTCACATGAGACAAAAGCAGTTTTTGTTTATTCTCTGATCGATGTGCCGAAATAGCTCAGTTGGGAGAGCGTTAGACTGAAGATTTAAAGGTCCCTGGTTCGATCCCGGGTTTCGGCAGTCGTTTTTATCCTTCGTACTGTAGTGATCAGTATCTCCGAATGTCATGCGCAAGACCGGGGTTTGATTCCCTATCGTGGAGGAGTTTTTATAGATTTTAATAAAAAAAAATATAAATTATTAACGATGTTTGCATTATGTCATAGACATTTTAATGCATGCATTTTTAGATTTTTACTCGACTTTTTTTTTCAAAGTGGTTGCGTACTTTCATCTTTCCAATATCTTATCTTCATTATTCACATGAGACAAAAGCAGTTTTTGTTTATTCCCTGATCTACGTGCCGAAATAGCTCAGTTGGGAGAGCGTTACACTGAAGATCTAAAGGTCCCTGGTTCGATCCCGGGTTTCGGCAGTTGTTCTTATCCTCCGTACTGTAGTGATCAGTATCTCCGAATGTCATGCGCAAGACCGGGGTTTGATTCCCTATCGTGGAGGAGTTTTTATAGATTTTAATAAAAAAAATAAATATAAATTATTAACGATGTTTGTATTATGCCATAGACATTTTAATGAATACATTTTTAGATTTTTACTCGACTTTTTTTTTCAAAGTGGTTGCGTACTTTCTTTTTTCCAATATCTTATCTTCATTATTCACATGAGACAAAAGCAGTTTTTGTTTATTCTCTGATCGATGTGCCGAAATAGCTCAGTTGGGAGAGCGTTAGACTGAAGATCTAAAGGTCCCTGATTCGATCCCGGGTTTCGGCAGTCGTTCTTATCCTCCGTACTGTAGTGATCAGTATCTCCGAATGTCATGCGCAAGACCGGGGTTTGATTCCCTATCGTGGAGGAGTTTTTATAGATTTTAATAACAAAAATAAATATAAATTATTAACGATGTTTGTATTATGCCATACACATTTTAATGAATACATTTTAAGATTTTTACTCGACTTTTTGTTTCAAAGTGGTTACGTACTTTCTTTTTTCCAATATCTTATCTTCATTATTCACATTAAACAAAAGCCATTTTTGTTTATTCTCTGATCGATGTGCCGAAATAGCTCAGTTGGGAGAGCGTTAGACTGAAGATCTAAAGGTCCTTGTTCAATCTCGGGTTTCGGCAGTCGTTCTTTTCCTCCGTACTGTAGTGGTCAGTATCCCCGAATGTCACGGGCAAGACCGGGGTTAGATTCCCAAATATGGAGGAGTTTTTATAGATTTTAATAAAAAAAATAAATATAAATTATTAACGATGTTTCTATTACGTCATAGACATTTTAATGAATACATTTTTATATTTTTACTCGACTTTTTTTCAAAGTGGTTGCATACTTTCATCTTTCCAATATCTTATCTTCATTATTCACATGAGACAAAAGCCATTTTTGTTTATTCTCTGATCGATGTGCCGAAATAGCTCAGTTGGGAGAGCGATAGACTGAAGATTTAAAGGTCCCTGGTTCGATCCCGGGTTTCGGCAGTCGTTTTTATCCTTCGTACTGTAGTGATCAGTATCTCCGAATGTCATGCGCAAGACCGGGGTTTGATTCCCTATCGTGGAGGAGTTTTTATAGATTTTAATAAAAAAAAATATAAATTATTAACGATGTTTGCATTATGTCATAGACATTTTAATGCATGCATTTTTAGATTTTTACTCGACTTTTTTTTTCAAAGTGGTTGCGTACTTTCATCTTTCCAATATCTTATCTTCATTATTCACATGAGACAAAAGCAGTTTTTGTTTATTCCCTGATCTACGTGCCGAAATAGCTAAGTTGGGAGAGCGTTACACTGAAGATCTAAAGGTCCCTGGTTCGATCCCGGGTTTCGGCAGTTGTTCTTATCCTCCGTACTGTAGTGATCAGTATCTCCGAATGTCATGCGCAAGACCGGGGTTTGATTCCCTATCGTGGAGGAGTTTTTATAGATTTTAATAAAAAAAATAAATATAAATTATTAACGATGTTTGTATTATGCCATAGACATTTTAATGAATACATTTTTAGATTTTTACTCGACTTTTTTTTTCAAAGTGGTTGCGTACTTTCTTTTTTCCAATATCTTATCTTCATTATTCACATGAGACAAAAGCAGTTTTTGTTTATTCTCTGATCGATGTGCCGAAATAGCTCAGTTGGGAGAGCGTTAGACTGAAGATCTAAAGGTCCCTGATTCGATCCCGGGTTTCGGCAGTCGTTCTTATCCTCCGTACTGTAGTGATCAGTATCTCCGAATGTCATGCGCAAGACCGGGGTTTGATTCCCTATCGTGGAGGAGTTTTTATAGATTTTAATAACAAAAATAAATATAAATTATTAACGATGTTTGTATTATGCCATACACATTTTAATGAATACATTTTAAGATTTTTACTCGACTTTTTGTTTCAAAGTGGTTACGTACTTTCTTTTTTCCAATATCTTATCTTCATTATTCACATTAAACAAAAGCCATTTTTGTTTATTCTCTGATCGATGTGCCGAAATAGCTCAGTTGGGAGAGCGTTAGACTGAAGATCTAAAGGTCCCTTGTTCAATCTCGGGTTTCGGCAGTCGTTCTTTTCCTCCGTACTGTAGTGGTCAGTATCCCCGAATGTCACGGGCAAGACCGGGGTTAGATTCCCAAATATGGAGGAGTTTTTATAGATTTTAATAAAAAAAATAAATATAAATTATTAACGATGTTTCTATTACGTCATAGACATTTTAATGAATACATTTTTATATTTTTACTCGACTTTTTTTCAAAGTGGTTGCATACTTTCATCTTTCCAATATCTTATCTTCATTATTCACATGAGACAAAAGCCATTTTTGTTTATTCTCTGATCGATGTGCCGAAATAGCTCAGTTGGGAGAGCGATAGACTGAAGATCTAAAGGTCCCTTGTTCGATCCCCGGTTTCGGCAGTCGTTCTTGTCCTCCGTACTGTAGTGGTCAGTATCACCGAATGTCACGCGGAAGACCGGGGTTGGATTCCCAAAAGTGGAGGAGTTTTTATAGATTTTATTAAATAAAATAAATATAAATTATTAACGATGTTTCTATTACGTCATAGACATTTTAATGAATACATTTTTTTATTTTTACTCGACTTTTTTTTTAAAGTGGTTGCGTACTTTCATCTTTCCAATATCTTATCTTCATTATTCACATGAGACAAAAGCAGTTTTTGTTTATTCTCTGATCGATGTGCCGAAATAGCTCAGTTGGGAGAGCGTTAGACTGAATATCTAAAGGTCCCTGGTTCGATCCCGGGTTTCGGCAGTCGTTCTTGTCCTCCGTACAGTAGTGGTCAGTATCGCCGAATGTCACGCGCAAGACCGGGGTTTGATTCCCTAAAGTGGAGGAGTTTTTATAGATTTTAATAAAAAAAATATATATAAATTATTAACGATGTTTCTATTACGTCATAGACATTTTAATGAATACATTTTTATATTTTTACTCGACTTTTTTTTCAAAGTGGTTGCGTACTTTCATCTTTCCAATATCTTATCTTCATTATTCACATGAGACAAAAGCAGTTTTTGTTTATTCTCTGATCGATGTGCCGAAATAGCTCAGTTGGGAGAGCGTTAGACTGAAGATCTAAAGGTCCCTGGTTCGATCCCGCGTTTCGGCAGTCGTTTTGGTTCTCCGTACTGTATTAGTCAGTATCACCGAATATCACGCGTAAGACCGGGGTTTGATTCCCAAAATTGGAGGAGTTTTTATAGATTTGAATAAAAAAAATAAATATAAATTATTAACTATGTTTCTATTACGTCATAGACATTTTAATGAATATATTTTTATATTTTTACTCGACTTTTTTTTCAAAGTGGTTGCGTACTTTCATCTTTAAATATCTTATCTTCATTATTCACATGAGACAAAAGCAGTTTTTGTTTATTCTCTGATCTACGTGCCGAAATAGCTCAGTTGGGAGAGCGTTAGACTGAAGATCTAAAGGTCCCTGGTTCGATCCCGGCTTTCGGCAGTCGTTCTTATCCTCCGTACTGTAGTGATCAGTATCTCCGAATGTCATGCGCAAGACCGGGGTTTGATTCATTATCGTGGAGGAGTTTTTATAGATTTTAATAACAAAAATAAATATAAATTATTAACGATGTTTGTATTATGCCATAGACATTTTAATGAATAAATTTTTAGATTTTTACTCGACTTTTTTTTTCAAAGTGGTTGCGTACTTTCTTTTTTCCTATATCTTATCTTCATTATTCACATGAGACAAAAGCAGTTTTTGTTTATTCACTGATCGATGTGCCGAAATAGCTCAGTAGGGAGACCGTTAGACTGAAGATCTAAAGGTCCCTGGTTCGATCCCGGGTCTCGGCAGTCGTTCTTATCCTCCGTACTGTAGTGATCAGTATCTCCGAATGTCATGCGCATGACAGGGGTTTGATTCCCCGTCGTGGAGGGGTTTTTATAGATTTTAATAACAAAAATAAATATAAATTATTAACGATGTTTGTATTATGTCATAGACATTTTAATGAATACATGTTTAGATTTTTACTCGACTTTTTTTTTCAAAGTGGTTGCGTACTTTCACCTTTCCAATATCTTAACTTCATTATTCACATGAGACAAAAGCAGTTTTTGTTTATTCTCTGATCTACGTGCCGAAATAGCTCAGTTGGGAGAGCGTTAGACTGAAGATCTAAAGGTCCTTGGTTCGATCCCGGGTTTCGGCAGTTGTTCTTATCCTCCGTACTGTAGTGATCAGTATCTCCGAATGTTATGCGCAAGACCGGTGTTTGATTCCCTATAGTGGAGGAGTTTTTATAGATTTTAATAACAAAAATAAATATAAATTATTAACGATGTTTGTATTATGCCATAGACATTTTAATGAATACATTTTTAGATTTTTACTCTACTTTTTTTTTCAAAGTGGTTGCGTACTTTCTTTTTTCCAATATCTTATCTTCATTATTCACATGAGACAAAAGCAGTTTTTGTTTATTCTCTTATCTACGTGCCGTAATAGCTCAGTTGGGAGAGCGTTAGACTGAAGATCTAAAGGTCCCTGGTTCGATCCCGGGTTTCGGCAGTTGTTCTTATCCTCCGTAATGTAGTGATCAGTATCTCCGAATGTCATGCGCAAGACCGGGGTTTGATTCCCTATCGTGGAGGAGTTTTTATAGATTTTAATAACAAAAATAAATATAAATTATTAACGATGTTTGTATTATGCCATAGACATTTTAAGGAATACATTTTTAGATTTTTACTCGACTTTTTTTTTCAAAGTGGTTGCGTACTTTCATCTTTCCAATATCTTATCTTCATTATTCACATGAGACAAAAGCAGTTTTTGTTTATTCTCTGATCGATGTGCCGAAATAGCTCAGTTGGGAGAGCGTTAGACTGAAGATCTAAAGGTCCCTGGTTCGATCCCGGGTTTCGGCAGTTGTTCTTATCCTCCGTACTGTAGTGATCAGTATCTCCGAATGTCATGTTCAGGACCGGGGTTTGATTCCCTATAGTGGAGGAGTTTTTATAGATTTTAATAACAAAAATAAATATAAATTATTAACGATGTTTGTATTATGACATAGACATTTTAATGAATACATTTTTAGATTTTTACTCGACTTTTTTTTTCAAAGTGGTTGCGTACTTTCTTTTTTCCAATATCTTATCTTCATTATTCACATGAGACAAAAGCAGTTTTTGTTTATTCTCTTATCTACGTGCCGAAATAGCTCAGTTGGGAGAGCGTTAGACTGAAGATCTAAAGGTCCCTGGTTCGATCCCGGGTTTCGGCAGTTGTTCTTATCCTCCGTACTGTAGTGATCAGTATCTCCGAATGTCATGCGCAAGACCGGGGTTTGATTCCCTATCGTGGAGGAGTTTTTATAGATTTTAATAACAAAAATAAATATAAATTATTAACGATGTTTGTATTATGCCATAGACATTTTAAGGAATACATTTTTAGATTTTTACTCGACTTTTTTTTTCAAAGTTTGTTGCGTACTTTCATCTTTCCAATATCTTATCTTCATTATTCACATGAGACAAAAGCAGTTTTTGTTTATTCTCTGATCGATGTGCCGAAATAGCTCAGTTGGGAGAGCGTTAGACTGAAGATCTAAAGGTCCCTGGTTCGATCCCGGGTTTCGGCAGTTGTTCTTATCCTCCGTACTGTAGTGATCAGTATCTCCGAATGTCATGCGCAAGACCGGGGTTTGATTCCCTATAGCGGAGGAGTTTTTATAGATTTTAATAACAAAAATAAATATAAATTATTAACGATGTTTGTATTATGCCATAGACATTTTAATGAATACATTTTTAGAATTTTACTCGACTTTTTTTTTTCAAAGTGGTTGCGTACTTTCTTTTTTCCAATATCTTATCTTCATTATTCACATGAGACAAAAGCAGTTTTTGTTTATTCTCTGATCGATGTGACGAAATAGCTCAGTTGGGAGAGCGTTAGACTGAAGATCTAAAGGTCCCTGGTTCGATCCCGGGGTTTCGGCAGTCGTTCTTGTCCTCCGTACTGTAGTGGTCAGTATCACCGAATGTCACGCGTAAGACCGGGGATTGATTCCCAAAAGTGGAGGAGTTTTTATAGATTTTATTAAAAAATATATATATAAATTATTAACGATGTTTCTATTACGTCATAGACATTTTAATGAATTCATTTTTATATTTTTACTCGACTTTTTTTTCAAAGTGGTTGCGTACTTTCATCTTTCCAATATCTTATCTTCATTATTCACATGAGACAAAAGCAGTTTTTGTTTATTCTCTGATCGATGTGCCGAAATAGCTCAGTTGGGAGAGCGTTAGACTGAATATCTAAAGGTCCCTGGTTCGATCCCGGGTTTCGGCAGTCGTTCTTGTCATCCGTACAGTAGTGGTCAGTATCTCCGAATGTCATGCGCAAGACCGGGGTTTGATTCCCTATCGTGGAGGAGTTTTTATAGATTTTAATAACAAAAATAAATATAAATTATTAACGATGTTTCTATTACGTCATAGACATTTTAATGAATTCATTTTTATATTTTTACTCGACCTTTTTTTCAAAGTGGTTGCGTACTTTCATCTTTCCAATATCTTATCTTCATTATTCACATGAGACAAAAGCAGTTTTTGTTTATTCTCTGATCGATGTGCCGAAATAGCTCAGTTGTGAGAGCGTTAGACTGAATATCTAAAGGTCCCTGGTTCGATCCCGGGTTTCGGCAGTCGTTCTTGTCATCCGTACAGTAGTGGTCCGTATCTCCGAATGTCATGCGCAAGACCGGGGTTTGATTCCCTATCGTGGAGGAGTTTTTATAGATTTTAATAAAAAAAATAAATATAAATTATTAACGATGTTTCTATTACGTCATAGACATTTTAATGAATTCATTTTAATATTTTTACTCGACCTTTTTTTCAAAGTGGTTGCGTACTTTCATCTTTCCAATATCTTATCTTCATTATTCACATGAGACAAAAGCAGTTTTTGTTTATTCTCTGATCTACGTGCCGAAATAGCTCAGTTGGGAGAGCGTTAGACTGAAGATCTAAAGGTCCCTGGTTCGATCCCGGGTTTCGGCAGTTGTTCTTATCCTCCGTACTGTAGTGATCAGTATCTCCGAATGTCATGCGCAAGACCGGGGTTTGATTCCCTATCGTGGAGGAGTTTTTATAGATTTTAATAACAAAAATAAATATAAATTATTAACGATGTTTGTATTATTCCATAGACATTTTAATGAATACATTTTTAGATTTTTACTCGACTTTTTTTTTCAAAGTGGTTGCGTACTTTCTTTTTTCCAATATCTTATCTTCATTATTCACATGAGACAAAAGCAGTTTTTGTTTATTCTCTGATCGATGTGCCGAAATAGCTCAGTTGGGAGAGCGTTAGACTGAAGATCTAAAGGTCCCTGGTTCGATCCCGGGTTTCGGCAGTCGTTCTTATCCTCCGTACTGTAGTGATCAGTATCTCCGAATGTCATGCGCAAGACCGGGGTTTGATTCCCTATCGTGGAGGAGTTTTTATAGATTTTAATAACAAAAATAAATATAAATTATTAACGATGTTTGTATTATGCCATACACATTTTAATGAATACATTTTTAGATTTTTACTCGACTTTTTTTTTCAAAGTGGTTACGTACTTTCTTTTTTCCAATATCTTATCTTCATTATTCACATGAGACAAAAGCCATTTTTGTTTATTCTCTGATCGATGTTCCGAAATAGCTCAGTTGGGAGAGCGTTAGACTGAAGATCTAAAGGTCACTTGTTCGATCCCGGGTTTCGGCAGTCGTTCTTTTCCTCCGTACTGTAGTGGTCAGTATCCCCGAATGTCACGCGCAAGACCGGGGTTTGATTCCCTATAGTGGAGGAGTTTTTATAGATTTTAATAACAAAAATAAATATAAATTATTAACGATGTTTGTATTATGCCATAGACATTTTAATGAATACATTTTTAGATTTTTACTCGACTTTTTTTTTCAAAGTGGTTGCGTACTTTCTTTTTTCCAATATCTTATCTTCATTATTCACATGAGACAAAAGCAGTTTTTGTTTATTCTCTGATCGATGTGACGAAATAGCTCAGTTGGGAGAGCGTTAGACTGAAGATCTAAAGGTCCCTGGTTCGATCCCGGGGTTTCGGCAGTCGTTCTTGTCCTCCGTACTGTAGTGGTCAATATCACCGAATGTCACGCGTAAGACCGGGGTTTGATTCCCAAAAGTGGAGGAGTTTTTATAGATTTTATTAAAAAATACATATATAAATTATTAACGATGTTTCTATTACGTCATAGACATTTTAATGAATACATTTTTTTATTTTTACTCGACTTTTTTTTCAAAGTGGTTGCGTACTTTCATCTTTCCAATATCTTATCTTCATTATTCACATGAGACAAAAGCAGTTTTTGTTTATTCTCTGATCGATGTGCCGAAATAGCTCAGTTGGGAGAGTGTTAGACTGAATATCTAAAGGTCCCTGGTTCGATCCCGGGTTTCGGCAGTCGTTCTTGTCATCCGTACAGTAGTGGTCAGTATCTCCGAATGTCATGCGCAAGACCGGGGTTTGATTCCCTATCGTGGAGGAGTTTTTATAGATTTTAATAAAAAAAATAAATATAAATTGTTAACGATGTTTCTATTACGTCATAGACATTTTAATGAATTCATTTTTATATTTTCACTCGAACTTTTTTTCAAAGTGGTTGCGTACTTTCATCTTTCCAATATCTTATCTTCATTATTCACATGAGACAAAAGCAGTTTTTGTTTATTCTCTGATCGATGTGCCGAAATAGCTCAGTTGGGAGAGCGTTAGACTGAATATCTAAAGGTCACTGGTTCGATCCCGGGTTTCGGCAGTCGTTCTTGTCATCCGTACAGTAGTGGTCAGTATCTCCGAATGTCATGCGCAAGACCGGGGTTTGATTCAGTATCGTGGAGGAGTTTTTATAGATTTTAATAAAAAAAATAAATATAAATTATTAACGATGTTTCTATTACGTCATAGACATTTTAATGAATTCATTTTTATATTTTTACTCGACCTTTTTTCAAAGTGGTTGCGTACTTTCATCTTTCCAATATCTTATCTTCATTATTCACATGAGACAAAAGCAGTTTTTGTTTATTCTCGGATCTACGTGCCGAAATAGCTCAGTTGGGAGAGCGTTAGACTGAAGATCTAAAGGTCCCTGGTTCGATCCCGGGTTTCGGCAGTTGTTCTTATCCTCCGTACTGTAGTGATCAGTATCTCCGAATGTCATGCGCAAGACCGGGGTTTGATTCCCTATCGTGGAGGAGTTTTTATAGATTTTAATAACAAAAATAAATATAAATTATTAACGATGTTTGTATTATGCCATAGACATTTTAATGAATACATTTTTAGATTTTTACTCGACTTTTTTTTTCAAAGTGGTTGCGTACTTTCTTTTTTCCAATATCTTATCTTTATTATTCACATGAGACAAAAGCCATTTTTGTTTATTCTCTGATCGATGTGCCGAAATAGCTCAGTTATGAGAGCGTTAGACTGAAGATCTAAAGGTCCCTGGTTCGATCCCGGGTTTCGGCAGTCGTTCTTATCCTCAGTACTGTAGTGATCAGTATCTCCGAATGTCATGCGCAAGACCGGGGTTTGATTCCCCGTCGTGGAGGAGTTTTTATAGATTTTAATAACAAAAATAAATATAAATTATTAATGATCTTTGTATTATGTCATAGACATTTTAATGAATACAGTTTTATATTTTTACTCGACTTTTTTTTCAAAGTGGTTGCGTACTTTCATCTTTCCAATATGTTATCTTCATTATTCACATGAGACAAAAGCAGTTTTTGTTTATTCTCTGATCGATGTGCCGAAATAGCTCAGTTGGGAGAGCGTTAGACTGAAGATCTAAAGGTCCCTGGTTCGATCCCGGGTTTCGGCAGTTGTTCTTATCCTCCGTACTGTAGTGATCAGTATCTCCGAATGTCATGCGCAAGACCGGGGTTTGATTCCCTATCGTGGAGGAGATTTTAATAACAAAAATAAATATAAATTATTAACGATGTTTGTATTATGCCATAGACATTTTAATGAATACATTTTTAGATTTTTACTCGACTTTTTTTTTCAAAGTGGTTGCGTACTTTCTTTTTTCCAATATCTTATCTTCATTATTCACATGAGACAAAAGCAGTTTTTGTTTATTCTCTGATCGATGTGCCGAAATAGCTCAGTTGGGAGAGCGTTAGACTGAAGATCTAAAGGTCCCTGGTTCGATCCCGGGTTTCGGCAGTCGTTCTTATCCTCCGTACTGTAGTGATCAGTATCTCCGAATGTCATGCGCAAGACCGGGGTTTGATTCCCTATCGTGGAGGAGTTTTTATAGATTTTAATAACAAAAATAAATATAAATTATTAACGATGTTTGTATTATGCCATACACATTTTAATGAATACATTTTTAGATTTTTACTCGACTTTTTTTTTCAAAGTGATTACGTACATTCTTTTTTCCAATATCTTATCTTCATTATTCACATGAGACAAAAGCCATTTTTGTTTATTCTCTGATCGATGTTCCGAAATAGCTCAGTTGGGAGAGCGTTAGACTGAAGATCTAAAGGTCACTTGTTCGATCCCGGGTTTCGGCAGTCGTTCTTTTCCTCCGTACTGTAGTGGTCAGTATCCCCGAATGTCACGCGCAAGACCGGGGTTAGATTCCCAAAAGTGGAGGAGTTTTTATAGATTTTAATAAAAAAAATAAATATAAATTATTAACGATGTTTCTATTACGTCATAGACATTTTAATGAATACATTTTTATATATTTACTCGACTTTTTTTCAAAGTGGTTGCGTACTTTCATCTTTCCAATATCTTATCTTTATTATTCACATGAGACAAAAGCCATTTTTGTTTATTCTCTGATCGATGTGCCGAAATAGCTCAGTTATGAGAGCGTTAGACTGAAGATCTAAAGGTCCCTGGTTCGATCCCGGGTTTCGGCAGTCGTTCTTATCCTCAGTACTGTAGTGATCAGTATCTCCGAATGTCATGCGCAAGACCGGGGTTTGATTCCCCGTCGTGGAGGAGTTTTTATAGATTTTAATAACAAAAATAAATATAAATTATTAATGATCTTTGTATTATGTCATAGACATTTTAATGAATACAGTTTTATATTTTTACTCGACTTTTTTTTTCAAAGTGGTTGCGTACTTTCATCTTTCCAATATCTTATCTTCATTATTCACATGAGACAAAAGCAGTTTTTGTTTATTCTCTGATCTACGTGCCGAAATAGCTCAGTTGGGAGAGCGTTAGACTGAAGATCTAAAGGTCCCTGGTTCGATCCCGGGTTTCGGCAGTTGTTCTTATCCTCCGTACTGTAGTGATCAGTATCTCCGAATATCATGCGCAAGACCGGGGTTTGATTCCCTATCGTGGAGGAGTTTTTATAGATTTTAATAACAAAAATAAATATAAATTATTAACGATGTTTGTATTATGCCATTGACATTTTAAGGAATACATTTTTAGATTTTTACTCGACTTTTTTTTTCAAAGTGGTTGCGTACTTTCATCTTTCCAATATCTTATCTTCATTATTCACATGAGACAAAAGCAGTTTTTGTTTATTCTCTGATCTACGTGCCGAAATAGCTCATTGGGAGAGCGTTAGACTGAAGATCTAAAGGTCCCTGGTTCGATCCCGGGTTTCGGCAGTTGTTCTTATCCTCCGTACTGTAGTGATCAGTATCTCCGAATGTCATGCGCAAGACCAGGGTTTGATTCCCTATAGTGGAGGAGTTTTTATAGATTTTAATAACAAAAATAAATATAAATTATTAACGATGTTTGTATTATGCCATAGACATTTTAATGAATACATTTTTATATATTTACTCGACTTTTTTTCAAAGTGGTTGCGTACTTTCATCTTTCCAATATCTTATCTTCATTATTCACATGAGACAAAAGCCATTTTTGTTTATTCTCTGATCGATGTGCCGAAATAGCTCAGTTATGAGAGCGTTAGACTGAAAATCTAAAGGTCCCTGGTTCGATCCCGGGTTTCGGCAGTCGTTCTTATCCTCAGTACTGTAGTGATCAGTATCTCCGAATGTCATGCGCAAGACCGGGGTTTGATTCCCCGTCGTGGAGGAGTTTTTATAGATTTTAATAAAAAAAATAAATATAAATTATTAATGATCTTTGTATTATGTCATAGACATTTTAATGAATACAGTTTTATATTTTTACTCGACTTTTTTTTCAAAGTGGTTGCGTACTTTCATCTTTCCAATATGTTATCTTCATTATTCATATGAGACAAAAGCAGTTTTTGTTTATTCTCTGATCGATGTGCCGAAATAGCTCAGTTGGGAGAGCGTTAGACTGAAGATCTAAAGGTCCCTGGTTCGATCCCGGGTTTCGGCAGTCGTTCTTGTCTTCCGTACTGTAGTGGTCAGTATCCCCGAATGTCACGCGTAAGACCGGGGTTTGATTCCCTAAAGTGGAGGAGTTTTTATAGATTTTAATAAAAAAATAAATATAAATTATTAACGATGTTTCTATTACGTCATAGACATTTTAATGCATACATGTTTAGATTTTTACTCGACTTTTTTTTTCAAAGTGGTTGTGTGCGTACTTTCATCTTTCCAATATCTTATCTTCATTATTCACATGAGACAAAAGCAGTTTTTGTTTATTCTCTGATCTACGTGCCGAAATAGCTCAGTTGGGAGAGCGTTAGACTGAAGATCTAAAGGTCCCTGGTTCGATCCCGGGTTTCGGCAGTTGTTCTTATCCTCCGTACTGTAGTGATCAGTATCTCCGAATATCATGCGCAAGACCGGGGTTTGATTCCCTATCGTGGAGGAGTTTTTATAGATTTTAATAACAAAAATAAATATAAATTATTAACGATGTTTGTATTATGCCATTGACATTTTAAGGAATAAATTTTAGATTTTTACTCGACTTTTTTTTTCAAAGTGTGGGGTTGCGTACTTTCATCTTTCCAATATCTTATCTTCATTATTCACATGAGACAAAAGCAGTTTTTGTTTATTCTCTGATCTACGTGCCGAAATAGCTCATTGAGAGAGCGTGAGACTGAAGATCTAAAGGTCCCTGGTTCGATCCCGGTTTTCGGCAGTCGTTCTTATCCTCCGTACTGTAGTGATCAGTATCTCCGAATGTCATGCGCAAGACCAGGGTTTGATTCCCTATAGTGGAGGAGTTTTTATAGATTTTAATAACAAAAAAAATTTTATAAATTATTAACGATGTTTGTATTATGCCATAGACATTTTAATGAATACATTTTTAGATTTTTACTCGACTTTTTTTTTCAAAGTGGTTGTGCGTACTTTCTTTTTTCCAATATCTTATCTTCATTATTCACATGAGACAAAAGCAGTTTTTGTTTATTCTCTGCTCGATGTGACGAAATAGCTCAGTTGGGAGAGCGTTAGACTGAAGATCTAAAGGTCCCTGGTTCGATCCCGGGGTTTCGGCAGTCGTTCTTGTCCTCCGTACTGTAGTGGTCAGTATCACCGAATGTCACGCGTAAGACCGGGGTTTGATTCTCAAAAGTGGAGGAGTTTTTATAGATTTTATTAAAAAAAATAAATATAAATTATTAACGATGTTTCTATTACGTCATAGGCATTTTAATGAATACATTTTTTTATTTTTACTCGACTTTTTTTCAAAGTGGTTGCGTACTTTCATCTTTCCAATAACTTATCTTCATTATTCACATGAGACAAAAGCAGTTTTTGTTTATTCTCTGATCGATGTGCCGAAATAGCTCAGTTGGGAGAGCGTTAGACTGAATATCTAAAGGTCCCTGGTTCGATCCCGGGTTTCGGCAGTCGTTCTTGTCCTCCGTACAGTAGTGGTCAGTATCCCCGAATGTCACGCGCAAGACCGGGGTTTGATTCCCTAAAGTGGAGGAGTTTTTAAAGATTTTAATAAAATAAAAATATATAAATTATTAACGATGTTTCTATTACGTCATAGACATTTTAATGAATTCATTTTTATATTTTTACTCGACCTTTTTTTCAAAGTGGTTGCGTACTTTCATCTTTCCAATATCTTACCTTCATTATTCACATGAGACAAAAGCAGTTTTTGTTTATTCTCTGATCGATGTGCCGAAATAGCTCAGTTGGGAGAGCGTTAGACTGAAGATTTAAAGGTCCCTGGTTCGATCCCGGGTTTCGGCAGTCGTTCTTATCCTTCGTACTGTAGTGATCAGTATCTCCGAATGTCATTCGCAAGACCGGGGTTTGATTCCCTATCGTGGAGGAGTTTTTATAGATTTTAATAAAAAAAAATATAAATTATTAACGATGTTTGCATTATGTCATAGACATTTTAATGCATGCATTTTTAGATTTTTACTCGACTTTTTTTTTCAAAGTGGTTGCGTACTTTCATCTTTCCAATATCTTATCTTCATTATTCACATGAGACAAAAGCAGTTTTTGTTTATTCCCTGATCTACGTGCCGAAATAGCTCAGTTGGGAGAGCGTTAGACTGAAGATCTAAAGGTCCCTGGTTCGATCCCGGGTTTCGGCAGTTGTTCTTATCCTCCGTACTGTAGTGATCAGTATCTCCGAATGTCATGCGCAAGACCGGGGTTTGATTCCCTATCGTGGAGGAGTTTTTGTAGATTTTAATAACAAAAATAAATATAAATTATTAACGATGTTTGTATTATGCCATAGACATTTTAATGAATACATTTTTAGATTTTTACTCGACTTTTTTTTTCAAAGTGGTTGCGTACTTTCTTTTTTCCAATATCTTATCTTCATTATTCACATGAGACAAAAGCAGTTTTTGTTTATTCTCTGATCGATGTGCCGAAATAGCTCAGTTGGGAGAGCGTTAGACTGAAGATCTAAAGGTCCCTGATTCGATCCCGGGTTTCGGCAGTCGTTCTTATCCTCCGTACTGTAGTGATCAGTATCTCCGAATGTCATGCGCAAGACCAAGGTTTGATTCCCTATCGTGGAGGAGTTTTTATAGATTTTAATAACAAAAATAAATATAAATTATTAACGATGTTTGTATTATGCCATACACATTTTAATGAATACATTTTTAGATTTTTACTCGACTTTTTGTTTCAAAGTGGTTACGTACTTTCTTTTTTCCAATATCTTATCTTCATTATTCACATTAAACAAAAGCCATTTTTGTTTATTCTCTGATCGATGTGCCGAAATAGCTCAGTTGGGGGAGCGTTAAACTGAAGATCTAAAGGTCCCTTGTTCTATCCCGGGTTTCGGCAGTCGTTCTTTTCCTCCGTACCGTAGTGGTCAGTATCCCCGAATGTCACGCGCAAGACCGGGGTTAGATTCCCAAAAGTGGAGGAGTTTTTATAGATTTTAATAAAAAAAATAAATATAAATTATTAACGATGTTTCTATTACGTCATAGACATTTTAATGAATACATTTTTATATTTTTACTCGACTTTTTTTCAAAGTGGTTGCGTACTTTCATCTTTCCAATATCTTATCTTCATTATTCACATGAGACAAAAGCCATTTTTGTTTATTCTCTGATCGATGTGCCGAAATAGCTCAGTTATGAGAGCGTTAGACTGAAGATCTAAAGGTCCCTGGTTCGATCCCGGGTTTCGGCAGTCGTTCTTGTCCTCCGTACAGTAGTGTTCAGTATCCCCGAATGTCAGGCGCGAGACCGGGGTTTGATTCCCAAAAGTGGAGTAGTTTTTATAGATTTTAATAAAAAAAATAAATATAAATTATTAACGATGTTTCTATTACGTCATAGACATTTTAATGAATACATTTTTATATTTTTACTCGACCTTTTTTTCAAAGTGGTTGCGTACTTTCATCTTTCCAATATCTTATCTTCATTATTCACATGAGACAAAAGCAGTTTTTGTTTATTCTCTGATCTACGTGCCGATATAGCTCAATTGGGAGAGCGTTAGACTAAAGATCTGAAGGTTCCTGGTTCGATCCCGGGTTTCGGCAGTTGTTCTTATCCTCCGTACTGTAGTGATCAGTATCTCCGAATGTCATTCGCTAGACCGGGGTTTGATTCCCTATCGTGGAAGAGTTTTTATAGATTTTAATAACAAAAATAAATATAAATTATTAACGATGTTTGTATTATGCCATACACATTTTAATGAATACATTTTTAGATTTTTACTCGACTTTTTTCAAAGTGGTTGCGTACTTTCATCTTTCCAATATCTTATCTTCATTATTCACATGAGACAAAAGCAGTTTTTGTTTATTCTCTGATCTACGTGCCGAAATAGCTTAGTTGGGAGAGCGTTAGACTAAAGATCTGAAGGTCCCTGGTTCGATCTCGGGTTTCGGCAGTTGTTCTTATACTCCGTACTGTAGTGATCAGTATCTCCGAATGTCATGCGTAAGACCGGGGTTTGATTCCCTATCGTGGAGGAGTTTTTATAGATTTTAATAACAAAAATAAATATAAATTATTAACGATGTTTGTATTATGCCATAGTCGTTTTAATGAATACATTTTTATATTTTTACTCGACTTTTTTTGTCAAAGTGGTTGCGTACTTTCATCTTTCCAATATCTTATCTTCATTATTCACAAGAGACAAAAGCCATTTTTGTTTATTCTCTGATCGATGTGCCGAAATAGCTCAGTTGGGAGAGCGTTAGACTGAAGATCTAAAGGTCCTTGTTCAATCTCGGGTTTCGGCAGTCGTTCTTTTCCTCCGTACTGTAGTGGTCAGTATCCCCGAATGTCACGGGCAAGACCGGGGTTAGATTCCCAAAAGTGGAGGAGTTTTTATAGATTTTAATAAAAAAAATAAATATAAATTATTAACGATGTTTCTATTACGTCATAGACATTTTAATGAATACATTTTTATATTTTTACTCGACTTTTTTTCAAAGTGGTTGCATACTTTCATCTTTCCAATATCTTATCTTCATTATTCACATGAGACAAAAGCTATTTTTGTTTATTCTCTGATCGATGTGCCGAAATAGCTCAGTTGGGAGAGCGATAGACTGAAGATCTAAAGGTCCCTTGTTCGATCCCCGGTTTCGGCAGTCGTTCTTGTCCTCCGTACTGTAGTGGTCAGTATCACCGAATGTCACGCGTAAGACCGGGGTTTGATTCCCAAAAGTGGAGGAGTTTTTATAGATTTTATTAAATAAAATAAATATAAATTATTAACGATGTTTCTATTACGTCATAGACATTTTAATGAATACATTTTTTTATTTTTACTCGACTTTTTTTTCAAAGTGGTTGCGTACTTTCATCTTTCCAATATCTTATCTTCATTATTCACATGAGACAAAAGCAGTTTTTGTTTATTCTCTGATCGATGTGCCGAAATAGCTCAGTTGGGAGAGCGTTAGACTGAATATCTAAAGGTCCCTGGTTCGATCCCGGGTTTCGGCAGTCGTTCTTGTCCTCCGTACAGTAGTGGTCAGTATCGCCGAATGTCACGCGCAAGACCGGGGTTTGATTCCCTAAAGTGGAGGAGTTTTTATAGATTTTAATAAAAAAAATATATATAAATTATTAACGATGTTTCTATTACGTCATAGACATTTTAATGAATACATTTTTATATTTTTACTCGACTTTTTTTTCAAAGTGGTTGCGTACTTTCATCTTTCCAATATCTTATCTTCATTATTCACATGAGACAAAAGCAGTTTTTGTTTATTCTCTGATCGATGTGCCGAAATAGCTCAGTTGGGAGAGCGTTAGACTGAAGATCTAAAGGTCCCTGGTTCGATCCCGGGTTTCGGCAGTCGTTCTTATCCTCCGTACTGTAGTGATCAGTATCTCCGAATGTCATGCGCAAGACCGGGGTTTAATTCCCTATCGTGGAGGAATTCTTATAGACTTTAATAAAAAAAATATGTATAAATTATTAACGATGTTTGCATTATGTCATAGACATTTTAATGCATGCATTTTTAGATTTTTACTCGACTTTTTTTTCAAAGTGGTTTCGTACTTTCATCTTTCCAATATCTTATCTTCATTATTCACATGAGACAAAAGCAGTTTTTGTTTATTCTCTGATCTACGTGCCGAAATAGCTCAGTTTTGAGAGCGTTAGACTGAAGATCTAAAGGTCCCTGGTTCGATCCCGGGTTTCGGCAGTTGTTCTTATCCTCCGTACAGTAGTGATCAGTATCTCCGAATGTCATGCGCAAGACCGGGGTTTCATTCCCTATCGTGGAGGAGTTTTTATAGATTTTAATAAAAAAAATATATATAAATTATTAACGATGTTTGCATTATGTCATAGACATTTTAATGCATGCATTTTTAGATTTTTACTCGACTTTTTTTTTCAAAGTGGTTGCGTACTTTCATCTTTCCAATATCTTATCTTCATTATTCACATGAGACAAAAGCAGTTTTTGTTTATTCTCTGATCTACGTGCCGATATAGCTCAGTTGGGAGAGCGTTAGACTAAAGATCTGAAGGTCCCTGGTTCGATCCCGGGTTTCGGCAGTTGTTCTTATCCTCCGTACTGTAGTGATCAGTATCTCCGAATGTCATTCGCTAGACCGGGGTTTGATTCCCTATCGTGGAGGAGTTTTTATAGATTTTAATAACAAAAATAAATATAAATTATTAACGATGTTTGTATTATGCCATACACATTTTAATGAATACATTTTTAGATTTTTACTCGACTTTTTTTCAAAGTGGTTGCGTACTTTCATCTTTCCAATATCTTATCTTCATTATTCACATGAGACAAAAGCAGTTTTTGTTTATTCTCTGATCGATGTGCCGAAATAGCTCAGTTGGGAGAGCGTTAGACTGAAGATCTAAAGGTCCCTGGTTCGATCCCGGGTTTCGGCAGTCGTTCTTATCCTACGTACTGTAGTGATCAGTATCTCCGAATGTCATGCGCAAGACCGGGGTTTGATTCCCTATCGTGGAGGAGTTTTTATAGATTTTAATAAAAAAAATATATATAAATTATTAACGATGTTTGCATTATGTCATAGACATTTTAATGCATGCATTTTTAGATTTTTACTCGACTTTTTTTTTCAAAGTGGTTGCGTACTTTCATCTTTCCAATATCTTATCTTCATTATTCACATGAGACAAAAGCAGTTTTTGTTTATTCTCTGATCTACGTGCCGAAATAGCTCAGTTGGGAGAGCGTTAGACTAAAGATCTGAAGGTCCCTGGTTCGATCCCGGGTTTCGGCAGTTGTTCTTATTCTCCGTACTGTAGTGATCAGTATCTCCGAATGTCATGCGTAAGACCGGGGTTTGATTCCCTATCGTGGAGGACTTTTTATAGATTTTAATAACAAAAATAAATATAAATTATTAACGATGTTTGTATTATGCCATAGACATTTTAATGAATACATTTTTATATTTTTACTCGACTTTTTTTGTCAAAGTGGTTGCGAACTTTCATCTTTCCAATATCTTATCTTCATTATTCACATGAGACAAAAGCCATTTTTGTTTATTCTCTGATCGATGTGCCGAAATAGCTCAGTTATGAGAGCGTTAGACTGAAGATCTAAAGGTCCCTGGTTCGATCCCGGGTTTCGGCAGTCGTTCTTGTCCTCCGTACAGTAGTGGTCAGTATCCCCGAATGTCACGCGCAAGACCGGGGTTTGATTCCCAAAAGTGGAGTAGTTTTTATAGATTTTAATAAAAAAAATAAATATAAGTTATTAACGATGTTTCTATTACGTCATAGACATTTTAATGAATACATTTTTATATTTTTACTCGACCTTTTTTTCAAAGTGGTTGCGTACTTTCATCTTTCCAATATCTTATCTTCATTATTCACATGAGACAAAAGCAGTTTTTGTTTATTCTCTGATCGATGTGCCGAAATAGCTCAGTTGGGAGAGCGTTAGATTGAAGATCTATAGGTCCCTGGTTCGATCCCGGGTTTCGGCAGTCGTTCATATCCTCCGTACTGTAGTGATCAGTATCTCCGAATGTCATGCGCAAGACCGGGGTTTGATGCCCTATCGTGGAGGAGTTTTTATAGATTTTAATAAAAAAAATATATATAAATTATTAACGATGTTTGCATTATGTCATAGACATTTTAATGCATGCATTTTTAGATTTTTACTCGACTTTTTTTTTCAAAGTGGTTGCGTACTTTCATCTTTCCAATATCTTATCTTCATTATTCACATGAGACAAAAGCAGTTTTTGTTTATTCTCTGATCTACGAGCCGATATAGCTCAGTTGGGAGAGCGTTAGACTAAAGATCTGAAGGTCCCTGGTTCGATCCCGGGTTTCGGCAGTTGTTCTTATCCTCCGTACTGTAGTGATCAGTATCTCCGAATGTCATGCGCTAGACCGGGGTTTGATTCCCTATCGTGGAGGAGTTTTTATAGATTTTAATAACAAAAATAAATATAAATTATTAACGATGTTTGTATTATGCCATACACATTTTAATGAATACATTTTTAGATTTTTACTCGACTTTTTTTCAAAGTGGTTGCGTACTTTCATCTTTCCAATATCTTATCTTCATTATTCACATGAGACAAAAGCAGTTTTTGTTTATTCTCTGATCGATGTGCCGAAATAGCTCAGTTGGGAGAGCGTTAGACTGAAGATCTAAAGGTCCCTGGTTCGATCCCGGGTTTCGGCAGTCGTTCTTATCCTACGTACTGTAGTGATCAGTATCTCCGAATGTCATGCGCAAGACCGGGGTTTGATTCCCTATCGTGGAGGAGTTTTTATAGATTTTAATAAAAAAAATAAATATAAATTATTAACGATGTTTCTATTACGTCATAGACATTTTAATGAATACATTTTTATATTTTTACTCGACTTTTTTTCAAAGTGGTTGCATACTTTCATCTTTCCAATATCTTATCTTCATTATTCACATGAGACAAAAGCCATTTTTGTTTATTCTCTGATCGATGTGCCGAAATAGCTCAGTTGGGAGAGCGTTAGACTGAAGATCTAAAGGTCCCTTGTTCGATCCCGGGTTTCGGCAGTCGTTCTTGTCCTCCGTACTGTAGTGGTCAGTATCACCGAATGTCACGCGTAAGACCGGGGTTTGATTCCCAAAAGAGGAGGAGTTTTTATAGATTTTATTAAAAAAAATAAATATAAATTATTAACGATGTTTCTATTACGTCATAGACATTTTAATGAATACATTTTTTTATTTTTACTCGACTTTTTTTTCAAAGTGGTTGCGTACTTTCATCTTTCCAATATCTTATCTTCATTATTCACATGAGACAAAAGCAGTTTTTGTTTATTCTCTGATCTATGTGCCGAAATAGCTCAGTTGGGAGATCGTTAGACTGAATATCTAAAGGTCCCTGGTTCGATCCCGGGTTTCGGCAGTCGTTCTTGTCCTCCGTACAGTAGTGGTCAGTATCGCCGAATGTCACGCGCAAGACCGGGGTTTGATTCCCTAAAGTGGAGGAGTTTTTATAGATTTTAATAAAAAAAAATATATAAATTATTAACGATGTTTCTATTACGTCATAGACATTTTAATGCATGCATTTTTAGATTTTTACTCGACTTTTTTTTCAAAGTGGTTTCGTACTTTCATCTTTCCAATATCTTATCTTCATTATTCACATGAGATAAAAGCAGTTTTTGTTTATTCTCTGATCTACGTGCCGAAATAGCTCAGTTGGGAGAGCGTTAGACTGAAGATCTAAAGGTCCATGGTTCGATCCCGGGTTTCGGCAGTTGTTCTTATCCTCCGTACAGTAGTGATCAGTATCTCCGAATGTCATGCGCAAGACCGGGGTTTGATTCCCTATCGTGGAGGAGTTTTTATAGATTTTAATAACAAAAATAAATATAAATTATTAACGATGTTTGTATTATACCATAGACATTTTAATGAATACATTTTTAGATTTTTACTCGACTTTTTTTTTCAAAGTGGTTGCGTACTTTCTTTTTTCCAATATCTTATCTTCATTATTCACATGAGACAAAAGCAGTTTTTGTTTATTCTCTGATCGATGTGCCGAAATAGCTCAGTTGGGAGAGCGTTAGACTGAAGATCTAAATGTCCCTGGTTCGATCCCGGGTTTCGGCAGTTGTTCTTATCCTCCGTACTGTAGTGATCAGTATCTCCGAATGTCATGCGCAAGACCGGTGTTTGATTCCCTATAGTGGAGGAGTTTTTATAGATTTTAATAACAAAAATAAATATAAATTATTAACGATGTTTGTATTATGCCATAGACATTTTAATGAATACATTTTTAGATTTTTACTCGACTTTTTTTTCTAAGTGGTTGCGTACTTTCTTTTTTCCAATATCTTATCTTCATTATTCACATGAGACAAAAGCAGTTTTTGTTTATTCTCTGCTCGATGTGACGAAATAGCTCAGTTGGGAGAGCGTTAGACTGAAGATCTAAAGGTCCCTGGTTCGATCCCGGGGTTTCGGCAGTCGTTCTTGTTCTCCGTACTGTAGTGGTCAGTATCACCGAATGTCACGCGTAAGACCGGGGTTTGATTCCCAAAAGTGGAGGAGTTTTTATCGATTTTAATAAAAAAATAAATATAAATTATTAACGATGTTTGCATTATGTCATAGACATTTTAATGCATGCATTTTTAGATTTTTACTCGACTTTTTTTTTCAAAGTGGTTGCGAACTTTCATCTTTCCAATATCTTATCTTCATTATTCAGATGAGACAAAAGCCATTTTTGTTTATTCTCTGATCGATGTGCCGAAATAGCTCAGTTGGGAGAGCGTTAGACTGAAGATCTAAAGGTCCCTTGTTCAATCTCGGGTTTCGGCAGTCGTTCTTTTCCTCCGTACTGTAGTGGTCAGTATCCCCGAATGTCACGGGCAAGACCGGGGTTAGATTCCCAAAAGTGGAGGAGTTTTTATAGATTTTAATAAAAAAAATAAATATAAATTATTAACGATGTTTCTATTACGTCATAGACATTTTAATGAATACATTTTTATATTTTTACTCGACTTTTTTTCAAAGTGGTTGCATACTTTCATCTTTCCAATATCTTATCTTCATTATTCACATGAGACAAAAGCCATTTTTGTTTATTCTATGATCGATGTGCCGAAATAGCTCAGTTGGGAGAGCATTAGACTGAAGATCTAAAGGTCCCTGGTTCGATCCCGGGTTTCGGCGGTCGTTCTTGTCCTCCGTACAGTAGTGGTCAGTATCCCCGAACGTCACGTGCAAGACCTGGGTTTGATTCCCTAAAGTGGAGGAGTTTTTATAGATTTTAATAAAAAAAATAAATATAAATTATTAACGATGTTTCTATTACGTCATAGACATTTTAATGAATACATTTTAATACTTTTACTCGATTTTTTTTCAAAGTGGTTGCGTACTTTCATCTTTCCAATATCTTATCTTCATTATTCACATGAGACAAAATCAGTTTTTGTTTATTCTCTGATCGATGTGCCGAAATAGCTCAGTTGGGAGAGCGTTAGACTGAAGATCTAAAGGTCCCTGGTTCGATCCCGGGTTTCGGCAGTCGTTCTTATCCTCCGTACTGTAGTGATCGGTATCTCCGAATGTCATGCGCAAGACCGGGGTTTGATTCCCCGTCGTGGAGGAGTTTTTATAGATTTTAATAACAAAAATAAATATAAATTATTAACGATGTTTGTATTATGTCATTGACATTTTAATGAAGACAGTTTTATATTTTTACTCGACTTTTTTTTCAAAGTGGTTGCGTACTTTCATCTTTCCAATATCTTATCTTCATTATTCACATGAGACAAAATCAGTTTTTGTTTATTCTCTGATCGATGTGCCGAAATAGCTCAGCTGGGAGAGCGTTAGACTGAAGATCTAAAGGTCCCTGGTTCGATCCCGTGTTTCGGCAGTCGTTCTTGTCTTCCCTACTGTAGTGGTCAGTATCCCCGTATGTCACGCGTAAGACCGGGGTTTGATTCCCTAAAGTGGAGGAGTTTTTATAGATTTTAATAAAAAAATAAATATAAATTATTAACGATGTTTCTATTACGTCATAGACATTTTAATGCATACATGTTTAGATTTTTACTCGTCTTTTTTTTTCAAAGTGATTGCGTACTTTCATCTTTCCAATATCTTATCTTCATTATTCACATGAGACAAAAGCAGTTTTTGTTTATTCTCTGATCTACGTGTCGAAATAGCTCAGTTGGGAGAGCGTTAGACTGAAGATCTAAAGGTCCCTGGTTCGATCCCGGGTTTCGGCAGTTGTTCTTATCCTCCGTACTGTAGTGATCAGTATCTCCGAATGTCATGCGCAAGACCGGTGTTTGATTCCCTATAGTGGAGGAGTTTTTATAGATTTTAATAACAAAAATAAATATAAATTATTAACGATGTTTGTATTATGCCATAGACATTTTAATGAATACATTTTTAGATTTTTACTCGACTTTTTTTTTCAAAGTGGTTGCGTACTTTCTTTTTTCCAATATCTTATCTTCATTATTCACATGAGACAAAAGCAGTTTTTGTTTATTCTCTGCTCGATGTGACGAAATAGCTCAGTTGGGAGAGCGTTAGACTGAAGATCTAAAGGTCCCTGGTTCGATCCCGGGGTTTCGGCAGTCGTTCTTGTTCTCCGTACTGTAGTGGTCAGTATCATCGAATGTCACGCGTAAGACCGGGGTTTGATTCCCAAAAGTGGAGGAGTTTTTATAGATTTTAATAAAAAAAATAAATATAAATTATTAACGATGTTTGCATTATGTCATAGACATTTTAATGCATGCATTTTTAGATTTTTACTCGACTTTTTTTTTCAAAGTGGTTGCGAACTTTCATCTTTCCAATATCTTATCTTCATTATTCACATGAGACAAAAGCCATTTTTGTTTATTCTCTGATCGATGTGCCGAAATAGCTCAGTTGGGAGAGCGTTAGACTGAAGATCTAAAGGTCCCTTGTTCGATCCCGGGTTTCGGCAGTCGTTCTTGTCCTCCGTACTGTAGTGGTCAGTATCACCGAATGTCACGCGTAAGACCGGGGTTTGATTCCCAAAAGTGGAGGAGTTTTTATAGATTTTATTAAAAAAAATAAATATAAATTATTAACGATGTTTCTATTACGTCATAGTCATTTTAATGAATACATTTTTTTATTTTTACTCGACTTTTTTTTCAAAGTGGTTGCGTACTTTCATCTTTCCAATATCTTATCTTCATTATTCACATGAGACAAAAGCAGTTTTTGTTTATTCTCTGATCGATGTGCCGAAATAGCTCAGTTGGGAGAGCGTTAGACTGAATATCTAAAGGTCCCTGGTTCGATCCCGGGTTTCGGCAGTCGTTCTTGTCCTCCGTACAGTAGTGGTCAGTATCGCCGAATGTCACGCGGAAGACCGGGGTTTGATTCCCTAAAGTGGAGGAGTTTTTATAGATTTTAATAAAAAAAAATTTATAAATTATTAACGATGTTTCTATTACGTCATAGACATTTTAATGAATACATTTTTATATTTTTACTCGACTTTGTTTTTCAAAGTGGTTGCGTACTTTCATCTTTCCAATATCTTATCTTCAATATTCACATGAGACAAAAGCAGTTTTTTTTTATTTTCTGATCGATGTGCCGAAATAGCTCAGTTGGGAGAGCGTTAGACTGAAGATCTAAAGGTCCTTGGTTCGAACACGGGTTTCGGCAGTCGTTCTTATACTCCGTACTGTAGTGATCAGTATCTCCGAATGTCATGCGCAAGACCGGGGTTTGGTTCGCTGTCGTGGAGGAGTTTTTATAGATTTTAATAACAAAAATAAATATAAATTATTAACGATGTTTGTATTATGTCATAGATATTTTAATGAATACATTTTTAGATTTTTACTCGACTTTTTTTTTCAAAGTGGTTGCGTACTTTCATCTTTCCAATATCTTATCTTCATTATTCACATGTGACAAAAGCAGTTTTTGTTTATTCTCTGATCTACGTGCCGAAATAGCTCAGTTGGGAGAGCGTTAGACTGAAGATCTAAAGGTCCCTGGTTCGATCCCGGGTTTCGGCAGTTATTCTTATCCTCCGTACAGTAGTGATCAGTATCTCCGAATGTCATGCGCAAGACCGGGGTTTGATTCCCTATCGTGGAGGAGTTTTTATAGATTTTAATAACAAAAATAAATATAAATTATTAACGATGTTTGTATTATGCCATAGACATTTTAATGAATACATTTTTAGATTTTTACTCGACTTTTTTTTTCAAAGTGGTTGCGTACTTTCTTTTTTCCAATATCTTATCTTCATTATTCACATGAGACAAAAGCAGTTTTTGTTTATTCTCTGATCGATGTGCCGAAATAGCTCAGTTGGGAGAGCGTTAGACTGAACATCTAAAAGTCCCTGGTAAGATCCCGGGTTTCGGCAGTCGTTCTTATCCTCCGTACTGTAGTGATCAGTATCTCCGAATGTCATGCGCAAGGCCGGGGTTTGATTCCCTATCGTGGAGGAGTTTTTATAGATTTTAATAACAAAAATAAATATAAATTATTAACGATGTTTGTATTATGCCATACACATTTTAATGAATACATTTTTAGATTTTTACTCGACTTTTTTTTTCAAAGTGGTTGCGTACTTTCTTTTTTCCAATATCTTATCTTCATTATTCACATGAGACAAAAGCAGTTTTTGTTTATTCTCTTATCTACGTTCCGAAATAGCTCAGTTGGGAGAGCGTTAGACTGAAGATCTAAAGGTCCCTGGTTCGATCCCGGGTTTCGGCAGTTGTTCTTATCCTCCGTACTGTAGTGATCAGTATCTCCGAATGTCATGCGTAAGACCGGGGTTTATTCCCTATCGTGGAGGAGATTTTATAGATTTTAATAACAAAAATAAATATAAATTATTAACGATGTTTGTATTATGCCATAGACATTTTAAGGAATACATTTTTAAATTTTTACTCGACTTTTTTTTTCAAAGTGGTTGCGTACTTTCATCTTTCCAATATCTTATCTTCATTATTCACATGAGACAAAAGCAGTTTTTGTTTATTCTCTGATCTACGTGCCGAAATAGCTCAGTTGGGAGAGCGTTAGACTGAAGATCTAAAGTTCCCTGGTTCGATCCCGGG
The DNA here is from genome assembly GCA_947359465.1 of Metellina segmentata. Taxonomy (NCBI): domain Eukaryota; kingdom Metazoa; phylum Arthropoda; class Arachnida; order Araneae; family Tetragnathidae; genus Metellina; species Metellina segmentata. The sequence goes on from OX375884.1 coordinate 65,822,238, forward strand.
TTTCGGCAGTTGTTCTTATCGTCCGTACTGTAGTGATCAGTATCTCCGAATGTCATGCGCAAGACCTGGGTTTGATTCCCTAAAGTGGAGGAGTTTTTATAGATTTTAATAAAAAAAATAAATATAAATTATTAACGATGTTTCTATTACGTCATAGACATTTTAATGAATACATTTTTTTATTTTTACTCGACTTTTTTTTTCAAAGTGATTGCGTACTTTCATCTTTCCAATATCTTATCTTCATTATTCACATGAGACAAAAGCAGTTTTTGTTTATTCTCTGATCTACGTGTCGAAATAGCTCAGTTGGGAGAGCGTTAGACTGAAGATCTAAAGGTCCCTGGTTCGATCCCGGGTTTCGGCAGTTGTTCTTATCCTCCGTACTGTAGTGATCAGTATCTCCGAATGTCATGCGCAAGACCGGTGTTTGATTCCCTATAGTGGAGGCGTTTTTATAGATTTTATTAACAAAAATAAATATAAATTATTAACGATTTTTGTATTATGCCATAGACGTTTTAATGAATACATTTTTAGATTTTTACTCGACTTTTTTTTTCAAAGTGGTTGCGTACTTTCTTTTTTCCAATATCTTATCTTCATTATTCACATGAGACAAAAGCAGTTTTTGTTTATTCTCTGCTCGATGTGACGAAATAGCTCAGTTGGGAGAGCGTTAGACTGAAGATCTAAAGGTCCCTGGTTCGATCCCGGGGTTTCGGCAGTCGTTCTTGTTCTCATTACTGTAGTGGTCATTATCACCGAATGTCACGCGTAAGACCGGGGTTTGATTCCCAAAAGTGGAGGAGTTTTTATAGATTTTATTAAAAAAAATATATATAAATTATTAACGATGTTTCTATTACGTCATAGACATTTTAATGAATACATTTTTTTATTTTTACTCGACTTTGTTTTCAAAGTGGTTGCGTACTTTCATCTTTCCAATATCTTATCTTCATTATTCACATGAGACAAAAGCAGTTTTTGTTTATTCTCTGATCTACGTGCCGAAATAGCTCAGTTGGGAGAGCGTTAGACTGAAGATCTAAAGTTCCCTGGTTCGATCCCGGGTTTCGGCAGTTGTTCTTATCGTCCGTACTGTAGTGATCAGTATCTCCGAATGTCATGCGCAAGACCGGGGTTTGATTCCCTATAGTGGAGGTGTTTTTATAGATTTTAATAACAAAAATAAATATAAATTATTAACGATGTTTGTATTATGCCATAGACATTTTAATGAATACATTTTTAGATTTTTACTCGACTTTTTTTTTCAAAGTGGTTGCGTACTTTCTTTTTTCCAATATCTTATCTTCATTATTCACATGAGACAAAAGCCATTTTTGTTTATTCTCTGATCGATGTGCCGAAATAGCTCAGTTGGGAGAGCGTTAGACTGAAGATCTAAAGGGCCCTGGTTCGATCCCGGGTTTCGGCGGTCGTTCTTGTCCTCCGTACAGTAGTGGTCAGTATCCCCGAACGTCACGTGCAAGACCTGGGTTTGATTCCCTAAAGTGGAGGAGTTTTTATAGATTTTAATAACAAAAATAAATATAAATTATTAACGATGTTTGTATTATGTCATAGACATTTTAATGAATACATTTTTATATTTTTACTCGACTTTTTTTTCAAAGTGGTTGCGTACTTTCATCTTTCCAATATGTTATCTTCATTATTCACATGAGACAAAAGCAGTTTTTGTTTATTCTCTGATCGATGAGCCGAAATAGCTCAGTTGGGAGAGCGTTAGACTGAAGATCTAAAGGTCCCTGGTTCGATCCCGGGTTTCGGCAGTCGTTCTTGTCTTCCGTACTGTAGTGGTCAGTATCCCCGAATGTCACGCGTAAGACCGGGGTTTGATTCCCTAAAGTGGAGGAGTTTTTATAGATTTTAATAAAAAATAAATATAAATTATTAACGATGTTTCTATTACGTCATAGACATTTTAATGCATACATGTTTAGATTTTTACTCGTCTTTTTTTTTTCAAAGTGGTTGCGTACTTTCATCTTTCCAATATCTTATCTTCATTATTCACATGAGACAAAAGCAGTTTTTGTTTATTCTCTGATCGATGTGCCGAAATAGCTCAGTTGGGAGAGCGTTAGACTGAATATCTAAAGGTCCCTGGTTCGATCCCGGGTTTCGGCAGTCGTTCTTGTCCTCCGTACAGTAGTGGTCAGTATCGCCGAATGTCACGCGGAAGACCGGGGTTTGATTCCCTAAAGTGGAGGAGTTTTTATAGATTTTAATAAAAAAAAATATATAAATTATTAACGATGTTTCTATTACGTCATAGACATTTTAATGAATACATTTTTATATTTTTACTCGACTTTGTTTTTCAAAGTGGTTGTGCGTACTTTCATCTTTCCAATATCTTATCTTCAATATTCACATGAGACAAAAGCAGTTTTTTTTTATTTTCTGATCGATGTGCCGAAATAGCTCAATTGGGAGAGCGTTAGACTGAAGATCTAAAGGTCCTTGGTTCGAACACGGGTTTCGGCAGTCGTTCTTATACTCCGTACTGTAGTGATCAGTATCTCCGAATGTCATGCGCAAGACCGGGGTTTGGTTCGCTGTCGTGGAGGAGTTTTTATAGATTTTAATAACAAAAATAAATATAAATTATTAACGATGTTTGTATTATGTCATAGATATTTTAATGAATACATTTTTAGATTTTTACTCGACTTTTTTTTTCAAAGTGGTTGCGTACTTTCATCTTTCCAATATCTTATCTTCATTATTCACATGTGACAAAAGCAGTTTTTGTTTATTCTCTGATCTACGTGCCGAAATAGCTCAGTTGGGAGAGCGTTAGACTGAAGATCTAAAGGTCCCTGGTTCGATCCCGGGTTTCGGCAGTTGTTCTTATCCTCCGTACAGTAGTGATCAGTATCTCCGAATGTCATGCGCAAGACCGGGGTTTGATTCCCTATCGTGGAGGAGTTTTTATAGATTTTAATAACAAAAATAAATATAAATTATTAACGATGTTTGTATTATGCCATAGACATTTTAATGAATACATTTTTAGATTTTTACTCGACTTTTTTTTTCAAAGTGGTTGTGCGTACTTTCTTTTTTCCAATATCTTATCTTCATTATTCACATGAGACAAAAGCAGTTTTTGTTTATTCTCTGATCGATGTGCCGAAATAGCTCAGTTGGGAGAGCGTTAGACTGAACATCTAAAAGTCCCTGGTAAGATCCCGGGTTTCGGCAGTCGTTCTTATCCTCCGTACTGTAGTGATCAGTATCTCCGAATGTCATGCGCAAGGCCGGGGTTTGATTCCCTATCGTGGAGGAGTTTTTATAGATTTTAATAACAAAAATAAATATAAATTATTAACGATGTTTGTATTATGCCATACACATTTTAATGAATACATTTTTAGATTTTTACTCGACTTTTTTTTTCAAAGTGGTTGCGTACTTTCTTTTTTCCAATATCTTATCTTCATTATTCACATGAGACAAAAGCAGTTTTTGTTTATTCTCTTATCTACGTTCCGAAATAGCTCAGTTGGGAGAGCGTTAGACTGAAGATCTAAAGGTCCTGGTTCGATCCCGGGTTTCGGCAGTTGTTCTTATCCTCCGTACTGTAGTGATCAGTATCTCCGAATGTCATGCGTAAGACCGGGGTTTATTCCCTATCGTGGAGGAGATTTTATAGATTTTAATAACAAAAATAAATATAAATTATTAACGATGTTTGTATTATGCCATAGACATTTTAAGGAATACATTTTTAAATTTTTACTCGACTTTTTTTTTCAAAGTGGTTGCGTACTTTCATCTTTCCAATATCTTATCTTCATTATTCACATGAGACAAAAGCAGTTTTTGTTTATTCTCTGATCTACGTGCCGAAATAGCTCAGTTGGGAGAGCGTTAGACTGAAGATCTAAAGGTCCCTGGTTCGATCCCGGGTTTCGGCAGTTGTTCTTATCGTCCGTACTGTAGTGATCAGTATCTCCGAATGTCATGCGCAAGACATGGGTTTGATTCCCTAAAGTGGAGGAGTTTTTATAGATTTTAATAAAAAAAATAAATATAAATTATTAACGATGTTTCTATTACGTCAGAGACATTTTAATGAATACATTTTTTTATTTTTACTCGACTTTTTTTTTCAAAGTGATTGCGTACTTTCATCTTTCCAATATCTTATCTTCATTATTCACATGAGACAAAAGCAGTTTTTGTTTATTCTCTGATCTACGTGTCGAAATAGCTCAGTTGGGAGAGCGTTAGACTGAAGATCTAAAGGTCCCTGGTTCGATCCCGGGTTTCGGCAGTTGTTCTTATCCTCGTATTGTAGTGATCAGTATCTCCGAATGTCATGCGCAAGACCGGTGTTTGATTCCCTATAGTGGAGGCGTTTTTATAGATTTTATTAACAAAAATAAATATAAATTATTAACGATTTTTGTATTATGCCATAGACGTTTTAATGAATACATTTTTAGATTTTTACTCGACTTTTTTTTTCAAAGTGGTTGCGTACTTTCTTTTTTCCAATATCTTATCTTCATTATTCACATGAGACAAAAGCAGTTTTTGTTTATTCTCTGCTCGATGTGACGAAATAGCTCAGTTGGGAGAGCGTTAGACTGAAGATCTAAAGGTCCCTGGTTCGATCCCGGGGTTTCGGCAGTCGTTCTTGTTCTCATTACTGTAGTGGTCAGTATCACCGAATGTCACGCGTAAGACCGGGGTTTGATTCCCAAAAGTGGAGGAGTTTTTATAGATTTTATTAAAAAAAATATATATAAATTATTAACGATGTTTCTATTACGTCATAGACATTTTAATGAATACATTTTTTTATTTTTACTCGACTTTGTTTTCAAAGTGGTTGCGTACTTTCATCTTTCCAATATCTTATCTTCATTATTCACATGAGACAAAAGCAGTTTTTGTTTATTCTCTGATCGATGTTCCGAAATAGCTCAGTTGGGAGAGCGTTAGACTGAATATCTAAAGGTCCCTGGTTCGATCCCGGGTTTCGGCAGTCGTTCTTGTCCTCCGTACAGTAGTGGTCAGTATCCCCGAATGTCACGCGCAAGACCGGGGTTTGATTCCGTATCGTGGAGGAGTTTTTATAGATTTTAATAAAAAAAATAAATATAAATTATTAACGATATTTGCATTATGTCATAGACATTTTAATGCATGCATTTTTAGATTTTTACTCGACTTTTTTTTTCAAAGTGGTTGCGTACTTTCATCTTTCCAATATCTTATCTTCATTATTCACATGAGACAAAAGCAGTTTTTGTTTATTCTCTGATCTACGTGCCGAAATAGCTCAGTTGGGAGAGCGTTAGACTGAAGATCTAAAGTTCCCTGGTTCGATCCCGGGTTTCGGCAGTTGTTCTTATCGTCCGTACTGTAGTGATCAGTATCTCCGAATGTCATGCGCAAGACCGGGGTTTGATTCCCTATAGTGGAGGTGTTTTTATAGATTTTAATAACAAAAATAAATATAAATTATTAACGATGTTTGTATTATGCCATAGACATTTTAATGAATACATTTTTAGATTTTTACTCGACTTTTTTTTTCAAAGTGGTTGCGTACTTTCTTTTTTCCAATATCTTATCTTCATTATTCACATGAGACAAAAGCCATTTTTGTTTATTCTCTGATCGATGTGCCGAAATAGCTCAGTTGGGAGAGCGTTAGACTGAAGATCTAAAGGGCCCTGGTTCGATCCCGGGTTTCGGCAGTTGTTCTTATCCTCCGTACTATAGTGATCAGTATCTCCGATTGTCATGCGCAAGACCGGGGTTTATTCCCTATCGTGGAGGAGTTTTTATAGATTTTAATAACAAAAATAAATATAAATTATTAACGATGTTTGTATTATGCCATAGACATTTTAAGGAATACATTTTTAGATTTTTACTCGACTTTTTTTTTCAAAGTGGATGCGTACTTTCATCTTTCCAATATCTTATCTTCATTATTCACATGAGACAAAAGCAGTTTTTGTTTATTCTCTGATCTACGTGCCGAAATAGCTCAGTTGGGAGAGCGTTAGACTGAAGATCTAAAGGTCCCTTGTTCGATCTCGGGTTTCGGCAGTTGCTCTTATCCTCCGTACTGTAGTGATCAGTATCTCCAAATGTCATGCGCGAGACCGGGGTTTGATTCCCTATAGTGGAGGAGTTTTTATAGATTTTAATAACAAAAATAAATATAAATTATTAACGATGTTTGTATTATGCCATAGACATTTTAATGAATACATTTTTTTATTTTTACTCGACTTTTTTTTCAAAGTGGTTGCGTACTTTCATCTTTCCAATATCTTATATTCATTATTCACATGAGACAAAAGCAGTTTTTGTTTATTCTCTGATCGATGTGCCGAAATAGCTCAGTTGGGAGAGCGTTAGACTGAACATCTAAAGGTCCCTAGTTCGATCCCGGGTTTCGGCAGTCGTTCTTGTCCTCCGTACAGTAGTGGTCAGTATCCCCGAATGTCACGCGCAAGACCGGCGTTTGATTCCCTAAAGTAGAGGAGTTTTTATAGATTTTAATAAAAAAAATAAATATAAATTATTAACGATGCTTCTATTACGTCATAGACATTTTAATGAATTCATTTTTATATTTTTACTGGACCTTTTTTTCAAAGTGGTTGCGTACTTTCATCTTTCCAATATCTTATCTTCATTATTCACATGAGACAAAAGCAGTTTTTGTTTATTCTCTGATCGATATGCCAAAATAGCTCAGTTGGGAGAGCGTTAGACTGAAGTTTTAAAGGTCCTTGGTTCGATCCCGGGTTTCGGCAGTCGTTCTTATCCTCCGTACTGTAGTGATCAGTATCTCCGATTGTCATGCGCAAGACCGGGGTTTGATTCCCTATCGTGGAGGAGTTTTTATAGATTTTAATAAAAAAAAATATATAAATTATTAACGATGTTTGCATTATGTCATAGACATTTTAATGCATGCATTTTTTGATTTTTACTCGACTTTTTTTTTCAAAGTGGTTGCGTACTTTCATCTTTCCAATATTTTATCTTCATTATTCACATGAGACAAAACCAGTTTTTGTTTATTCTCTGATCTACGTGCCGAAATAGCTCAGTTGGGAGAGCGTTAGACTGAAGATCTAAAGGTCCCTGGTTCGATCCCGGGTTTCGGCAGTTGTTCTTATCATCCGTGCTGTAGTGATCAGTATCTCCGAATGTCATGCGCAAGACCGGTGTTTGATTCCCTATAGTGGAGGCGTTTTTATAGATTTTATTAACAAAAATAAATATAAATTATTAACGATTTTTGTATTATGCCATAGACGTTTTAATGAATACATTTTTAGATTTTTACTCGACTTTTTTTTTCAAAGTGGTTGCGTACTTTCTTTTTTCCAATATCTTATCTTCATTATTCACATGAGACAAAAGCAGTTTTTGTTTATTCTCTGCTCGATGTGACGAAATAGCTCAGTTGGGAGAGCGTTAGACTGAAGATCTAAAGGTCCCTGGTTCGATCCCGGGGTTTCGGCAGTCGTTCTTGTTCTCATTACTGTAGTGGTCAGTATCACCGAATGTCACGCGTAAGACCGGGGTTTGATTCCCAAAAGTGGAGGAGTTTTTATAGATTTTATTAAAAAAAATATATATAAATTATTAACGATGTTTCTATTACGTCATAGACATTTTAATGAATACATTTTTTTATTTTTACTCGACTTTGTTTTCAAAGTGGTTGCGTACTTTCATCTTTCCAATATCTTATCTTCATTATTCACATGAGACAAAAGCAGTTTTTGTTTATTCTCTGATCGATGTTCCGAAATAGCTCAGTTGGGAGAGCGTTAGACTGAATATCTAAAGGTCCCTGGTTCGATCCCGGGTTTCGGCAGTCGTTCTTGTCCTCCGTACAGTAGTGGTCAGTATCCCCGAATGTCACGCGCAAGACCGGGGTTTGATTCCGTATCGTGGAGGAGTTTTTATAGATTTTAATAAAAAAAATAAATATAAATTATTAACGATATTTGCATTATGTCATAGACATTTTAATGCATGCATTTTTAGATTTTTACTCGACTTTTTTTTTCAAAGTGGTTGCGTACTTTCATCTTTCCAATATCTTATCTTCATTATTCACATGAGACAAAAGCAGTTTTTGTTTATTCTCTGATCTACGTGCCGAAATAGCTCAGTTGGGAGAGCGTTAGACTGAAGATCTAAAGTTCCCTGGTTCGATCCCGGGTTTCGGCAGTTGTTCTTATCGTCCGTACTGTAGTGATCAGTATCTCCGAATGTCATGCGCAAGACCGGGGTTTGATTCCCTATAGTGGAGGTGTTTTTATAGATTTTAATAACAAAAATAAATATAAATTATTAACGATGTTTGTATTATGCCATAGACATTTTAATGAATACATTTTTAGATTTTTACTCGACTTTTTTTTTCAAAGTGGTTGCGTACTTTCTTTTTTCCAATATCTTATCTTCATTATTCACATGAGACAAAAGCCATTTTTGTTTATTCTCTGATCGATGTGCCGAAATAGCTCAGTTGGGAGAGCGTTAGACTGAAGATCTAAAGGGCCCTGGTTCGATCCCGGGTTTCGGCAGTTGTTCTTATCCTCCGTACTGTAGTGATCAGTATCTCCGATTGTCATGCGCAAGACCGGGGTTTATTCCCTATCGTGGAGGAGTTTTTATAGATTTTAATAACAAAAATAAATATAAATTATTAACGATGTTTGTATTATGCCATAGACATTTTAAGGAATACATTTTTAGATTTTTACTCGACTTTTTTTTTCAAAGTGGATGCGTACTTTCATCTTTCCAATATCTTATCTTCATTATTCACATGAGACAAAAGCAGTTTTTGTTTATTCTCTGATCTACGTGCCGAAATAGCTCAGTTGGGAGAGCGTTAGACTGAAGATCTAAAGGTCCCTTGTTCGATCTCGGGTTTCGGCAGTTGCTCTTATCCTCCGTACTGTAGTGATCAGTATCTCCAAATGTCATGCGCGAGACCGGGGTTTGATTCCCTATAGTGGAGGAGTTTTTATAGATTTTAATAACAAAAATAAATATAAATTATTAACGATGTTTGTATTATGCCATAGACATTTTAATGAATACATTTTTTTATTTTTACTCGACTTTTTTTTCAAAGTGGTTGCGTACTTTCATCTTTCCAATATCTTATATTCATTATTCACATGAGACAAAAGCAGTTTTTGTTTATTCTCTGATCGATGTGCCGAAATAGCTCAGTTGGGAGAGCGTTAGACTGAACATCTAAAGGTCCCTAGTTCGATCCCGGGTTTCGGCAGTCGTTCTTGTCCTCCGTACAGTAGTGGTCAGTATCCCCGAATGTCACGCGCAAGACCGGCGTTTGATTCCCTAAAGTGGAGGAGTTTTTATAGATTTTAATAAAAAAAATAAATATAAATTATTAACGATGCTTCTATTACGTCATAGACATTTTAATGAATTCATTTTTATATTTTTACTGGACCTTTTTTTCAAAGTGGTTGCGTACTTTCATCTTTCCAATATCTTATCTTCATTATTCACATGAGACAAAAGCAGTTTTTGTTTATTCTCTTATCTACGTTCCGAAATAGCTCAGTTGGGAGAGCGTTAGACTGAAGATCTAAAGGTCCTGGTTCGATCCCGGGTTTCGGCAGTTGTTCTTATCCTCCGTACTGTAGTGATCAGTATCTCCGAATGTCATGCGTAAGACCGGGGTTTATTCCCTATCGTGGAGGAGATTTTATAGATTTTAATAACAAAAATAAATATAAATTATTAACGATGTTTGTATTATGCCATAGACATTTTAAGGAATACATTTTTAAATTTTTACTCGACTTTTTTTTTCAAAGTGGTTGCGTACTTTCATCTTTCCAATATCTTATCTTCATTATTCACATGAGACAAAAGCAGTTTTTGTTTATTCTCTGATCTACGTGCCGAAATAGCTCAGTTGGGAGAGCGTTAGACTGAAGATCTAAAGGTCCCTGGTTCGATCCCGGGTTTCGGCAGTTGTTCTTATCGTCCGTACTGTAGTGATCAGTATCTCCGAATGTCATGCGCAAGACATGGGTTTGATTCCCTAAAGTGGAGGAGTTTTTATAGATTTTAATAAAAAAAATAAATATAAATTATTAACGATGTTTCTATTACGTCAGAGACATTTTAATGAATACATTTTTTTATTTTTACTCGACTTTTTTTTTCAAAGTGATTGCGTACTTTCATCTTTCCAATATCTTATCTTCATTATTCACATGAGACAAAAGCAGTTTTTGTTTATTCTCTGATCTACGTGTCGAAATAGCTCAGTTGGGAGAGCGTTAGACTGAAGATCTAAAGGTCCCTGGTTCGATCCCGGGTTTCGGCAGTTGTTCTTATCCTCGTATTGTAGTGATCAGTATCTCCGAATGTCATGCGCAAGACCGGTGTTTGATTCCCTATAGTGGAGGCGTTTTTATAGATTTTATTAACAAAAATAAATATAAATTATTAACGATTTTTGTATTATGCCATAGACGTTTTAATGAATACATTTTTAGATTTTTACTCGACTTTTTTTTTCAAAGTGGTTGCGTACTTTCTTTTTTCCAATATCTTATCTTCATTATTCACATGAGACAAAAGCAGTTTTTGTTTATTCTCTGCTCGATGTGACGAAATAGCTCAGTTGGGAGAGCGTTAGACTGAAGATCTAAAGGTCCCTGGTTCGATCCCGGGGTTTCGGCAGTCGTTCTTGTTCTCATTACTGTAGTGGTCAGTATCACCGAATGTCACGCGTAAGACCGGGGTTTGATTCCCAAAAGTGGAGGAGTTTTTATAGATTTTATTAAAAAAAATATATATAAATTATTAACGATGTTTCTATTACGTCATAGACATTTTAATGAATACATTTTTTTATTTTTACTCGACTTTGTTTTCAAAGTGGTTGCGTACTTTCATCTTTCCAATATCTTATCTTCATTATTCACATGAGACAAAAGCAGTTTTTGTTTATTCTCTGATCGATGTTCCGAAATAGCTCAGTTGGGAGAGCGTTAGACTGAATATCTAAAGGTCCCTGGTTCGATCCCGGCTTTCGGCAGTCGTTCTTGTCCTCCGTACAGTAGTGGTCAGTATCCCCGAATGTCACGCGCAAGACCGGGGTTTGATTCCGTATCGTGGAGGAGTTTTTATAGATTTTAATAAAAAAAATAAATATAAATTATTAACGATATTTGCATTATGTCATAGACATTTTAATGCATGCATTTTTAGATTTTTACTCGACTTTTTTTTTCAAAGTGGTTGCGTACTTTCATCTTTCCAATATCTTATCTTCATTATTCACATGAGACAAAAGCAGTTTTTGTTTATTCTCTGATCTACGTGCCGAAATAGCTCAGTTGGGAGAGCGTTAGACTGAAGATCTAAAGTTCCCTGGTTCGATCCCGGGTTTCGGCAGTTGTTCTTATCGTCCGTACTGTAGTGATCAGTATCTCCGAATGTCATGCGCAAGACCGGGGTTTGATTCCCTATAGTGGAGGTGTTTTTATAGATTTTAATAACAAAAATAAATATAAATTATTAACGATGTTTGTATTATGCCATAGACATTTTAATGAATACATTTTTAGATTTTTACTCGACTTTTTTTTTCAAAGTGGTTGCGTACTTTCTTTTTTCCAATATCTTATCTTCATTATTCACATGAGACAAAAGCCATTTTTGTTTATTCTCTGATCGATGTGCCGAAATAGCTCAGTTGGGAGAGCGTTAGACTGAAGATCTAAAGGGCCCTGGTTCGATCCCGGGTTTCGGCAGTTGTTCTTATCCTCCGTACTGTAGTGATCAGTATCTCCGATTGTCATGCGCAAGACCGGGGTTTATTCCCTATCGTGGAGGAGTTTTTATAGATTTTAATAACAAAAATAAATATAAATTATTAACGATGTTTGTATTATGCCATAGACATTTTAAGGAATACATTTTTAGATTTTTACTCGACTTTTTTTTTCAAAGTGGATGCGTACTTTCATCTTTCCAATATCTTATCTTCATTATTCACATGAGACAAAAGCAGTTTTTGTTTATTCTCTGATCTACGTGCCGAAATAGCTCAGTTGGGAGAGCGTTAGACTGAAGATCTAAAGGTCCCTTGTTCGATCTCGGGTTTCGGCAGTTGCTCTTATCCTCCGTACTGTAGTGATCAGTATCTCCAAATGTCATGCGCGAGACCGGGGTTTGATTCCCTATAGTGGAGGAGTTTTTATAGATTTTAATAACAAAAATAAATATAAATTATTAACGATGTTTGTATTATGCCATAGACATTTTAATGAATACATTTTTTTATTTTTACTCGACTTTTTTTTCAAAGTGGTTGCGTACTTTCATCTTTCCAATATCTTATATTCATTATTCACATGAGACAAAAGCAGTTTTTGTTTATTCTCTGATCGATGTGCCGAAATAGCTCAGTTGGGAGAGCGTTAGACTGAACATCTAAAGGTCCCTAGTTCGATCCCGGGTTTCGGCAGTCGTTCTTGTCCTCCGTACAGTAGTGGTCAGTATCCCCGAATGTCACGCGCAAGACCGGCGTTTGATTCCCTAAAGTGGAGGAGTTTTTATAGATTTTAATAAAAAAAATAAATATAAATTATTAACGATGCTTCTATTACGTCATAGACATTTTAATGAATTCATTTTTATATTTTTACTGGACCTTTTTTTCAAAGTGGTTGCGTACTTTCATCTTTCCAATATCTTATCTTCATTATTCACATGAGACAAAAGCAGTTTTTGTTTATTCTCTGATCGATATGCCAAAATAGCTCAGTTGGGAGAGCGTTAGACTGAAGTTTTAAAGGTCCTTGGTTCGATCCCGGGTTTCGGCAGTCGTTCTTATCCTCCGTACTGTAGTGATCAGTATCTCCGATTGTCATGCGCAAGACCGGGGTTTGATTCCCTATCGTGGAGGAGTTTTTATAGATTTTAATAAAAAAAAATATATAAATTATTAACGATGTTTGCATTATGTCATAGACATTTTAATGCATGCATTTTTTGATTTTTACTCGACTTTTTTTTTCAAAGTGGTTGCGTACTTTCATCTTTCCAATATTTTATCTTCATTATTCACATGAGACAAAACCAGTTTTTGTTTATTCTCTGATCTACGTGCCGAAATAGCTCAGTTGGGAGAGCGTTAGACTGAAGATCTAAAGGTCCCTGGTTCGATCCCGGGTTTCGGCAGTTGTTCTTATCATCCGTGCTGTAGTGATCAGTATCTCCGAATGTCATGCGCAAGACCGGGGTTTGATTCCCTATCGTGGAGGAGTTTTTATAGATTTTAATAACAAAAATAAATATAAATTATTAACGATGTTTGTATTATGCCATAGACATTTTAATGAATACATTTTTAGATTTTTACTCGACTTTTTTTTTCAAAGTGGTTGCGTACTTTCTTTTTTCCAATATCTTATCTTCATTATTCACATGAGACAAAAGCAGTTTTGTTTATTCTTTGATCGATGTGCCGAAATAGCTCAGTTGGGAGAGCGTTAGATTGAAGATCCATAGGTCCCTTGTTCGATCCCGGGTTTCGGCAGTCGTTCTTATCCTCCGTACTGTAGTGATCAGTATCTCCGAATGTCATGCGCAAGACCGGGGTTTGATTCCATATCGTGGAGGAGTTTTTATAGATTTTAATAAAAAAGATAAATATAAATTATTAACGATGTTTGCATTATGTCATAGACATTTTAATGCATGCATTTTTAGATTTTTACTCGACTTTTTTTTTCAAAGTGGTTGTGCGTACTTTCATCTTTCCAATATCTTATCTTCATTATTCACATGAGACAAAAGCAGTTTTTGTTTATTCTCTGATCTACGTGCCGAAATAGCTCAGTTGGGAGAGCGTTAGACTAAAGATCTGAAGGTCCCTGGTTCGATCCCGGGTTTCGGCAGTTGTTCTTATCCTCCGTACTGTGTAGTGATCAGTATCTCCAAATGTCATGCGCAAGACCGGGGTTTGATTCCCTATCGTGGAGGAGTTTTTATAGATTTTAATAACAAAAATAAATATAAATTATTAACGATGTTTGTATTATGCCATAGACATTTTAATGAATACATTTTTATATTTTTACTCGACTTTTTTTGTCAAAGTGGTTGCGTACTTTCATCTTTCCAATATCTTATCTTCATTATTCACATGAGACAAAAGCAGTTTTTGTTTATTCTCTGATCGATGTTCCGAAATAGCTCAGTTGGGAGAGCGTTAGACTGAAGATCTAAAGGTCCCTGGTTCGATCCCGGGTTTCGGCAGTCGTTCTTATCCTCCGTACTGTAGTGATCAGTATCTCCGAATGTCATGCGCAAGACCTTGTTTTGATTCCCTATCGTGGAGGAGTTTTTATAGATTTTAATAACGAAAATAAATATAAATTATTAACGATGTTTGTATTATACCATACACATTTTAATGAATACATTTTTAGATTTTTACTCGACTTTTTTTTTCAAAGTGGTTACGTACTTTCTTTTTTCCAATATCTTATCTTCATTATTCACATGAGACAAAAGCCATTTTTGTTTATTCTCTGATCGATGTGCCGAAATAGCTCAGTTGGGAGAGCGTTAGACTGAAGATCTAAAGGTCCCTTGTTCGGTGCCGGGTTTCGGCAGTCGATCTTTTCCTCCGTACTATAGTGGTCAGTATCCCCGAATGTCACGCGCAAGACCGGGGTTAGGTTCCCAAAAGTGGAGGAGTTTTTATAGATTTTAATAAAAAAAATAAATATAAATTATTAACGATGTTTCTATTACGTCATAGACATTTTAATGAATACATTTTTATATTTTTACTCGACTTTTTTTCAAAGTGGTTGCGTACTTTCATCTTTCCAATATCTTATCTTCATTATTCACATGAGACAAAAGCAGTTTTTGTTTATTCTCTTATCTACGTGCCGAAATAGCTCAGTTGGGAGAGCGTTAGACTGAAGATCTAAAAGTCCCTGGTTCGATCCCGGGTTTCGGCAGTTGTTCTTATCCTCCGTACTGTAGTGATCAGTATCTCCGAATGTCATGCGCAAGACCGGAGTTTATTCCCTATCGTGGAGGAGTTTTTATAGATTTTAATAACAAAAATAAATATAAATTTTTAACGATGTTTGTATTATGCCATAGACATTTTAAGGAATACATTTTTAGATTTTTACTCGACTTTTTTTTTCAAAGTGGTTGCGTACTTTCATCTTTCCAATATCTTATCTTCATTATTCACATGAGACAAAATCAGTTTTTGTTTATTCTCTGATCTACGTGCCGAAATAGCTCAGTTGGGAGAGCGTTAGACTGAAGATCTAAAGGTCCCTGGTTCGATCCCGGGTTTCGGCAGTTGTTCTTATCGTCCGTACTGTGTAGTGATCAGTATCTCCGAATGTCATGCGCAAGACCGGGGTTTGATTCTCTATAGTGAAGGAGTTTTTATAGATTTTAATAACAAAAATAAATATAAATTATTAACGATGTTTGTATTATGCCATAAACATTGTAATGAATACATTTTTAGATTTTTACTCGACTTTTTTTTTCAAAGTGGTTGCGTACTTTCTTTTTTCCAATATCTTATCTTCATTATTCACATGAGACAAAAGCAGTTTTTGTTTATTCTCTGATCGATGTGACGAAATAGCTCAGTTGGGAGAGCGTTAGACTGAAGATCTAAAGGTCCCTGGTTCGATCCCGGGGTTTCGGCAGTCGTTCTTGTCCTCCGTACTGTAGTGGTCAGTATCACCGAATGTCACGCGCAAGACCGGGGTTTGATTCCCAAAAGTGGAGGAGTTTTTATAGATTTTATTAAAAAATATATATATAAATTATTAACGATGTTTCTATTACGTCATAGACATTTTAATGAATACATTTTTTTATTTTTACTCGACTTTTTTTTCAAAGTGGTTGCGTACTTTCATCTTTCCAATATCTTATCTTCATTATTCACATGAGACAAAAGCAGTTTTTGTTTATTCTCTGATCGATGTGCCGAAATAGCTCAGTTTTGAGAGCGTTAGACTGAATATCTAAAGGTCCCTAGTTCGATCCCGGGTTTCGGCAGTCGTTCTTGTCCTCTGTACAGTAGTGGTCAGTATCCCCGAATGTCACGCGCATGACCGGCGTTTGATTCCCTGAAGTGGAGGAGTTTTTATAGATTTTAATAAAAAAAAAATATAAATTATTAACGATGTTTCTATTACGTCATAGACATTTTAATGAATTCATTTTTATATTTTTACTGGACCTTTTTTTCAAAGTGGTTGCGTACTTTCATCTTTCCAATATCTTATCTTCATTATTCACATGAGACAAAAGCAGTTTTTGTTTATTCTCTGATCTACGTGCCGAAATAGCTCAGTTGGGAGAGCGTTAGACTGAAGATCTAAAGGTCCTGGTTCGATCCCGGGTTTCGGCAGTTGTTCTTATCCTCCGTGCTGTAGTGATCAGTATCTCCGAATGTCATGCGCTAGACCGGGGTTTGATTCCCTATCGTGGAGGAGTTTTTATAGATTTTAATAACAAAAATAAATATAAATTATTAACGATGTTTGTATTATGCCATACACATTTTAATGAATACATTTTTAGATTTTTACTCGACTTTTTTTTTCAAAGTGGTTACGTACTTTCTTTTTTCCAATATCTTATCTTCATTATTCACATGAGACAAAAGCCATTTTTGTTTATTCTCTGATCGTTGTGCCGAAATAGCTCAGTTGGGAGAGCGTTAGATTGAAGATCTAAAGGTCCCTTGTTCGATCCCGGGTTTCGGCAGTCGTTCTGTTCCTCCGTACTGTAGTGGTCAGTATCCCCGAATGTCACGCCCAAGACCGGGGTTAGATTCCCAAAAGTGGAGGAGTTTTTATAGATTTTAATAAAAAAAAATATAAATTATTAACAATGTTTCTATTACGTCATAGACATTTTAATGAATACATTTTTATATTTTTACTCGACTTTTTTTCAAAGTGGTTGCGTACTTTCATCTTTCCAATATCTTATCTTCATTATTCACATGAGACAAAACCCATTTTTGTTTATTCTCTGATCGATGTGCCGAAATAGCTCAGTTGGGAGAGCGTTAGACTGAAGATCTAAAAGTCCCTGGTTCGATCGGGGTTTCGGCAGTCGTTCTTATCCTCCGTACTGTAGTGATCAGTATCTCCGAATGTCATGCGCAAGACCGGGGTTTGATTCCATATCGTGGAGGAGTTTTTATAGATTTTAATAAAAAAGATAAATATAAATTATTAACGATGTTTGCATTATGTCATAGACATTTTAATGCATGCATTTTTAGATTTTTACTCGACTTTTTTTTTCAAAGTGGTTGCGTACTTTCATCTTTCCAATATCTTATCTTCATTATTCACATGAGACAAAAGCAGTTTTTGTTTATTCACTGATCTATGTGCCGAAATAGCTCAGTTGGGAGAGCGTTAGACTAAAGATCTGAAGGTCCCTGGTTCGATCCCGGGTTTCGGCAGTTGTTCTTATCCTCCGTACTGTAGTGATCAGTATCTCCGAATGTCATGCGCAAGACCGGGGTTTGATTCCCTATCGTGGAGGAGTTTTTATAGATTTTAATAACAAAAATAAATATAAATTATTAACGATGTTTGTATTATGCCATAGACATTTTAATGAATACATTTTTATATTTTTACTCGACTTTTTTTGTCAAAGTGGTTGCGTACTTTCATCTTTCCAATATCTTATCTTCATTATTCACATGAGACAAAAGCAGTTTTTGTTTATTCTCTGCTCGATGTGCCGAAATAGCTCAGTTGGGAGAGCGTTAGACTGAAGATCTAAAGGTCCCTGGTTCGATCCCGGGTTTCTGCAGTCGTTCTTATCCTCCGTACTGTAGTGATCAGTATCTCCGAATGTCATGCGCAAGACTTTGTTTTGATTCCCTATCGTGGAGGAGTTTTTATAGATTTTAATAACAAAAATAAATATAAATTATTAACGATGTTTGTATTATGCCATACACATTTTAATGAATACATTTTTAGATTTTTACTCGACTTTTTTTTTCAAAGTGGTTACGTACTTTCTTTTTTCCAATATCTTATCTTCATTATTCACATGAGACAAAAGCCATTTTTGTTTATTCTCTGATCGATGTGCCGAAATAGCTCAGTTGGGAGAGCGTTAGACTTAAGATCTTAAGGTCCCTTGTTCGATGCCGGGTTTTGGCAGTCGTTCTTTTCCTCCGTACTATAGTGGTCAGTATCCCCGAATGTCACGCGCAAGACCGGGGTTCGATTCCCAAAAGTGGAGGAGTTTTTATAGATTTTAATAAAAAAAATAAATATAAATTATTAACGATGTTTCTATTACGTCATAGACATTTTAATGAATACATTTTTATATTTTTACTCGACTTTTTTTCAAAGTGGTTGCGTACTTTCATCTTTCCAATATCTTATCTTCATTATTCACATGAGACAAAAGCCATTTTTGTTTATTCTCTGATAGATGTGCCGAAATAGCTCAGTTGGGAGAGCGTTAGACTGAAGATCTAAAGGTCCCTGGTTCGATCCCGGGTTTCTGCAGTCGTTCTTATCCTCCGTACTGTAGTGATCAGTATCTCCGAATGTCATGCGCAAGACTTTGTTTTGATTCCCTATCGTGGAGGAGTTTTTATAGATTTTAATAACAAAAATAAATATAAATTATTAACGATGTTTGTATTATGCCATACACATTTTAATGAATACATTTTTAGATTTTTACTCGACTTTTTTTTTCAAAGTGGTTACGTACTTTCTTTTTTCCAATATCTTATCTTCATTATTCACATGAGACAAAAGCCATTTTTGTTTATTCTCTGATCGATGTGCCGAAATAGCTCAGTTGGGAGAGCGTTAGACTGAAGATCTAAAGGTCACTTGTTCGATCCCGGGTTTCGGCAGTCGTTCTTGTCCTCCGTACTGTAGTGGTCAGTATCACCGAAGGTCACGCGTAAGACCGGGGTTTGATTCTCTAAAGTGGAGGAGTTTTTATAGATTTTAATAAAAAAATATATATAAATTATTAACGATGTTTCTATTACGTCATAGACATTTTAATGAATACATTTTTATATTTTTATTCGACATTTTTTTCAAAGTGGTTGCTGCGTACTTTTATCTTTCCAATATCTTATCTTCATTATTCACATGAGACAAAAGCAGTTTTTGTTTATTCTCTGATCTACGTGCCGAAATAGATCAGTTAGGAGAGCGTTAGACTGAAGATCTAAAGGTCCCTGGTTCGATCCCGGGTTTCGGCAGTTGTTCTTATCCTCCGTACTGTAGTGATCAGTATCTCCGAATGTCATGCGCAAGACCGGGGTTTGATTCCCTATCGTGGAGGAGTTTTTATAGATTTTAATAACAAAAATAAATATAAATTATAAACGATGTTTGCATTATGCCATACACATTTTAATGAATACATTTTTAGATTTTTACTCGACTTTTCTTTTCAAAGTGGTTGCGTACTTTCTTTTTTCCAATATCTTATCTTCATTATTCACATGAAATAAAAGCAGTTTTTGTTTATTCTCTGATCGATGTGCCGAAATAGCTCAGTTGGGAGACCGTTAGACTGAAGATCTAAAGGTCCCTGGTTCGATCCCGGGTTTCGGCAGTCGTTCTTATCCTCCGTACTGTAGTGATCAGTATCTCCGAATGTCATGCGCGATACCGGGGTTTGATTCCCTATCGTGGAGGAGTTTTTATAGATTTTAATAACAAAAATAAATATAAATTATTAGCGATGTTTGTATTATGCCATACACATTTTAATGAATACATTTTTAGATTTTTACTCGACTTTTTTTTTCAAAGTGGTTAAGTACTTTCTTTTTTCCAATATCTTATCTTCATTATTCACATGAGACAAAAGCCATTTTTGTTTATTCTCTGATCGTTGTGCCGAAATAGCTCAGTTGGGAGAGCGTTAGACTGAAGATCTAAAGGTCCCTTGTTCGATCCCGGGTTTCGGCAGTCGTTCTTTTCCTCCGTACTGTAGTGGTCAGTATCCCCGAATGTCACGCGCAAGACCGGGGTTAGATTCCCAAAAGTGGAGGAGTTTTTATAGATTTTAATAAAAAAAAAAATATAAATTATTAACGATGTTTCTATTACGTCATAGACATTTTAATGAATACATTTTTTTATTTTTACTCGACTTTTTTTTCAAAGTGGTTGCGTACTTTCATCTTTCCAATATCTTATCTTCATTATTCACATGAGACAAAAGCAGTTTTTGTTTATTCTCTGATCGATGTGCCGAAATAGCTCAGTTGGGAGAGCGTTAGACTGAATATCTAAAGGTCCCTAGTTCGATCCCGGGTTTCGGCAGTCGTTCTTGTCCTCCGTACAGTAGTGGTCAGTATCTCCGAATGTCACGCGCAAGACCGGCGTTTGATTCCCTAAAGTGGAAGAGTTTTTATAGATTTTAATAAAAAAAAATATATAAATTATTAACGATGTTTGCATTATGTCATAGACATTTTAATGCATGCATTTTTAGATTTTTACTCGACTTTTTTTTTCAAAGTGGTTGTGCGTACTTTCATCTTTCCAATATCTTATCTTCATTATTCACATGAGACAAAAGCAGTTTTTGTTTATTCTCTGATCTACGTGCCGAAATAGCTCAGTTGGGAGAGCGTTAGACTGAAGATCTAAAGGTCCCTGGTTCGATCCCGGGTTTCGGCAGTTGTTCTTATCCTCCGTGCTGTAGTGATCAGTATCTCCGAATGTCATGCGCAAGACCGGGGTTTGATTCCCAAAAGTGGAAGAGTTTTTATAGATTTTATTAACAAAAATAAATATAAATTATTAACGATGTTTGTATTATGCCATAGACATTTTAATGAATACATTTTTAGATTTTTACTCGACTTTTTTTTCAAAGTGGTTGCGTACTTTCTTTTTTCCAATATCTTATCTTCATTATTCACATGAGACAAAAGCAGTTTTTGTTTATTCTCTGATCGATGTGCCGAAATAGCTCAGTTGGGAGAGCGTTAGACTTAAGATCTTAAGGTCCCTTGTTCGATGCCGGGTTTTGGTAGTCGTTCTTTTCCTCCGTACTATAGTGGTCAGTATCCCCGAATGTCACGCGCAAGACCGGGGTTCGATTCCCAAAAGTGGAGGAGTTTTTATAGATTTTAATAAAAAAAATAAATATAAATTATTAACGATGTTTCTATTACGTCATAGACATTTTAATGAATACATTTTTATATTTTTACTCGACTTTTTTTCAAAGTGGTTGCGTACTTTCATCTTTCCAATATCTTATCTTCATTATTCACATGAGACAAAAGCCATTTTTGTTTATTCTCTGATAGATGTGCCGAAATAGCTCAGTTGGGAGAGCGTTAGACTGTAGATCTAAAGGTCACTTGTTCGATCCCGGGTTTCGGCAGTCGTTCTTGTCCTCCGTACTGTAGTGGTCAGTATCACCGAAGGTCACGCGTAAGACCGGGGTTTGATTCTCTAAAGTGGAGGAGTTTTTATAGATTTTAATAAAAAAATATATATAAATTATTAACGATGTTTCTATTACGTCATAGACATTTTAATGAATACATTTTTATATTTTTACTCGACTTTTTTTTTCAAAGTGGTTGCGTACTTTTAACTTTCCAATATCTTATCTTCATTATTCACATGAGACAAAAGCAGTTTTTGTTTATTCTCTGATCTACGTGCCGAAATAGCTCAGTTGGGAGAGCGTTAGACTGAAGATCTAAAGGTCCCTGGTTCGATCCCGGGTTTCGGCAGTTGTTCTTATCCTCCGTATTGTAGTGATCAGTATCTCCGAATGTCATGCGCAAGACCGGGGTTTGATTCCCTGTCGTGGAGGAGTTTTTATAGATTTTAATAACAAAAATAAATATAAATTATTAACGATGTTTGCATTATGCCATACACATTTTAATGAATACATTTTTAGATTTTTACTCGACTTTTCTTTTCAAAGTGGTTGCGTACTTTCTTTTTTCCAATATCTTATCTTCATTATTCACATGAAACAAAAGCAGTTTTTGTTTATTCTCTGATCGATGTGCCGAAATAGCTCAGTTGGGAGACCGTTAGACTGAAGATCTAAAGGTCCCTGGTTCGATCCCGGGTTTCGGCAGTCGTTCTTTTCCTCCGTACTGTAGTGGTCAGTATCCCCGAATGTCACGCGCAAGACCGGGGTTAGATTCCCAAAAGTGGAGGAGTTTTTATAGATTTTAATAAAAAAAAATATATAAATTATTAACGATGTTTCTATTACGTCATAGACATTTTAATGAATACATTTTTTTATTTTTACTCGACTTTTTTTTCAAAGTGGTTGCGTACTTTCATCTTTCCAATATCTTATCTTCATTATTCACATGAGACAAAAGCAGTTTTTGTTTATTCTCTGATCGATGTGCCGAAATAGCTCAGTTGGGAGAGCGTTAGACTGAATATCTAATGGTCCCTAGTTCGATCCCGGGTTTCGGCAGTCGTTCTTGTCCTCCGTACAGTAGTGGTCAGTATCTCCGAATGTCACGCGCAAGACCGGCGTTTGATTCCCTAAAGTGGAAGAGTTTTTATAGATTTTAATAAAAAAAAATATATATAAATTATTAACGATGTTTGCATTATGTCATAGACATTTTAATGCATGCATTTTTAGATTTTTACTCGACTTTTTTTTTCAAAGTGGTTGTGCGTACTTTCATCTTTCCAATATCTTATCTTCATTATTCACATGAGACAAAAGCAGTTTTTGTTTATTCTCTGATCTACGTGCCGAAATAGCTCAGTTGGGAGAGCGTTAGACTGAAGATCTAAAGGTCCCTGGTTCGATCCCGGGTTTCGGCAGTTGTTCTTATCCTCCGTGCTGTAGTGATCAGTATCTCCGAATGTCATGCGCAAGACCGGGGTTTGATTCCCAAAAGTGGAAGAGTTTTTATAGATTTTATTAACAAAAATAAATATAAATTATTAACGATGTTTGTATTATGCCATAGACATTTTAATGAATACATTTTTAGATTTTTACTCGACTTTTTTTTTCAAAGTGGTTGCGTACTTTCTTTTTTCCAATATCTTATCTTCATTATTCACATGAGACAAAAGCAGTTTTTGTTTATTCTCTGATCGATGTGCCGAAATAGCTCAGTTGGGAGAGCGTTAGACTGAAGATCTAAAGGTCCCTGGTTCGATCCCGGGTTTCGGCAGTCGTTCTTATCCTCCGTACTGTAGTGATCAGTATCTCCGAATGTCATGCGCGATACCGGGGTTTGATTCCCTATCGTGGAGGAGTTTTTATAGATTTTAATAACAAAAATAAATATAAATTATTAGCGATGTTTGTATTATGCCATACACATTTTAATGAATACATTTTTAGATTTTTACTCAACTTTTTTTTTCAAAGTGGTTAAGTACTTTCTTTTTTCCAATATCTTATCTTCATTATTCACATGAGACAAAAGCCATTTTTGTTTAT
The DNA here is from genome assembly GCA_947359465.1 of Metellina segmentata. Taxonomy (NCBI): domain Eukaryota; kingdom Metazoa; phylum Arthropoda; class Arachnida; order Araneae; family Tetragnathidae; genus Metellina; species Metellina segmentata. The sequence goes on from OX375884.1 coordinate 65,845,824, forward strand.
TCTCTGATCGTTGTGCCGAAATAGCTCAGTTGGGAGAGCGTTAGACTGAAGATCTAAAGGTCCCTTGTTCGATCCCGGGTTTCGGAAGTCGTTCTTTTCCTCCGTACTGTAGTGGTCAGTATCCCCGAATGTCACGCGCAAGACCGGGGTTAGATTCCCAAAAGTGGAGGAGTTTTTATAGATTTTAATAAAAAAAAATATATATAAATTATTAACGATGTTTCTATTACGTCATAGACATTTTAATGGATGCATTTTTATATTTTTACTCGACTATTTTATCAAAGTGGTTGCGTACTTTCATCTTTCCAATATCTTATCTTCATTATTCACATAAGACAAAAGCCATTTTTGTTTATTCTCTGATCGATGTGCCGAAATAGCTCAGTTGGGAGAGCGTTAGACTGAAGATCTAAAGGTCCCTGGTTCGTTCCCGGGTTTCGGCAGTCGTTCTTATCCTCCGTACTGTAGTGATCAGTATCTACGAATGTCATGCGCAAGACCGGGGTTTGATTCCGTATCGTGGAGGAGTTTTTATAGATTTTAATAACAAAAATAAATATAAATTATTAACGATGTTTGTATTATGCCATAGACATTTTAATGAATACATTTTTATATTTTTACTCGACTTTTTTTGTCAAAGTGGTTGCGTACTTTCATCTTTCCAATATCTTATCTTCATTATTCACATGAGACAAAAGCAGTTTTTGTTTATTCTCTGATCGATGTGCCGAAATAGCTCAGTTGGGAGAGCGTTAGACTGAATATCTAAAGGTCCCTGGTTCGATCCCGGGTTTCGGCAGTCGTTCTTATCCACCGTACTGTAGTGATCAGTATCTCCGAATGTCATGCGCAAGACCTTGTTTTGATTCCCTATCGTGGAGGAGTTTTTATAGATTTTAATAACAAAAATAAATATAAATTATTAACGATGTTTCTATTACGTCATAGACATTTTAATGAATATATTTTTATATTTTTACTCGACTTTTTTTCAAAGTGGTTGCGTACTTTCATCTTTCCAATATCTTATCTTCATTATTCACATGATACAAAAGCCATTTTTGTTTATTCTCTGATAGATGTGCCGAAATAGCTCAGTTGGGAGAGCCTTAGACTGAAGATCTAAAGGTCCCTTGTTCGATCCCGGGTTTCGGCAGTCGTTCTTGTCCTCCGTACTGTAGTGGTCAGTATCACCGAATGTCACGCGTAAGACCGGGGTTTGATTCCCAAAAGTGGAAGAGTTTTTATAGATTTTATTAAAAAAAATAAATATAAATTATTAACGATGTTTCTATTACGTCATAGACATTTTAATGATTACATTTTTTTATTTTTACTCGACTTTTTTTTCAAAGTGGTTGTGTACTTTTATCTTTCCAATATCTTATCTTCATTATTCACATGAGACAAAAGCAGTTTTTGTTTATTCTCTGATCGATGTGCCGAAATAGCTCAGTTGGGAGAGCGTTAGACTGAATATCTAAAGGTCCCTGGTTCGATCCCGGGTTTCGGCAGTCGTTCTTGTCCTCCGTACAGTAGTGGTCAGTATCGCCGAATGTCACGCGCAAGACCGGGGTTTGATTCTCTAAAGTGGAGGAGTTTTTATAGATTTTAATAAAAAAAATATATATAAATTATTAACGATGTTTCTGTTACGTCATAGACATTTTAATGAATACATTTTTATATTTTTACTCGACTTTTTTTTCAAAGTGGTTGCGTACTTTCATCTTTCCAATATCTTATCTTCATTATTCACATGAGACAAAAGCAGTTTTTGTTTATTCTGTGATCGATGTGCCGAAATAGATCAGTTGGGAGAGCGTTAGACTGAAGATCTAAAGGTCCCTGGTTCGATCCCGGGTTTCGGCAATCGTTCTTGTCCTCCGTACAGTAGTGGTCAGTATCGCCGAATGTCACGCGCAAGACCGGGGTTTGATTCCCTAAAGTGGAGGAGTTTTTATAGATTTTAATAAAAAAAAATATATAAATTATTAACGATGTTTCTATTACGTCATAGACATTTTAATGAATACATTTTTATATTTTTACTCCACTTTTTTTTTCAAAGTGGTTGCGTACTTTCATCTTTCCAATATCTTATCTTCATTATTCACATGAGACAAAAGCAGTTTTTGTTTATTCTCTGATCGATGTGCCGAAATAGCTCAGTTAGGAGAGCGTTAGACTGAAGATCTAAAGGTCCCTGGTTCGATCCCGGGTTTCGGCAGTCGTTCTTATCCTCCGTACTGTAGTGTTCAGTATCTCCGAATGTCATGCGCAAGACCGGGGTTTAATTCCCTATCGTGGAGGAGTTTTTATAGATTTTAATAAAAAAAATAAATATAAATTATTAACGATGTTTGCATTATGTCATAGACATTTTAATGCATGCATTTTTAGATTTTTACTCGACATTTTTTTTCAAAGTGGTTGTGCGTACTTTCATCTTTCCAATATCTTATCTTCATTATTCACATGAGACAAAAGCAGTTTTTGTTTATTCTCTGATCTACGTGCCGAAATAGCTCAGTTGGGAGAGCGTTAGACTGAAGATCTAAAGGTCCCTGGGTCGATTCCGGGTTTCGGCCGTTGTTCTTATCCTCCGTACTGTAGTGATCAGTGTCTCCGAATTTCATGCGCAAGACCGGGGTTTGATTCCCTATCGAGGAGGAGTTTTTATAGATTTTAATAACAAAAATAAATATAAATTATTAACGATGTTTGTATTATGCCATAGACATTTTAATGAATACATTTTTCGATTTTTACTCGACTTTTTTTTTCAAAGTGGTTGCGTACTTTCTTTTTTCCAAAAATCTTATCTTCATTATTCACATAAGACAAAAGCAGTTTTTGTTTATTCTCTGATCGATGTGCCGCAATAGCTCAGTTGGGAGAGCGTTAGACTGAAGATCTAAAGGTCCCTGGTTCGATCCCGGGTTTCGGCAGTCGTTCTTATCCTCCGTACTGTAGTGATCAGAATGTCATGCGCAAGACCGGGGTTTGATTCCCTATCGTGGAGGAGTTTTTATAGATTTTAATAAAAAAAATAAATATAAATTATTAACGATGTTTGCATTATGTCATAGACATTTTAATGCATGCATTTTTAGATTTTTGCTCGACTTTTTTTTTCAAAGTGGTTGCGTACTTTCATCTTTCCAATATCTTATCTTCATTATTCACATGAGACAAGAGCAGTTTTTGTTTATTCTGTGATCTACGTGCCGAAATAGCTCAGTTGGGAGAGCGTTAGACTGAAGATCTAAAGGTCCCTTTTTCGATCCCGGGTTTCGGCAGTCGTTCTTATCCTCCGTACTGTAGTGATCAGTATCTCCGAATGTCATGCGCAAGACCGGGGTTTGATTCCCTATCGTGGAGGTGTTTTTATAGATTTTAATAACAAAAATAAATATAAATTATTAACGATGTTTGTATTATGCCAGAGACATTTTAATGAATACATTTTTAGATTTTTACTCGACTTTTTTTTTCAAAGTGGTTATACGTACTTTCTTTTTTCCTATATCTTATCTTCATTATTCACATGAGACAAAAGCAGTTTTGGTTTATTCTCTGATCGATGTGCCGAAATAGCTCAGTTGGGAGAGCGTTATACTGAAGATCTAAAGGTCCCTGGTTGGATCCCGGGTTTCGGCAGTCGTTCTTGTCCTCCGTACTGTAGTGGTCATTATCACCGAATGTCACGCGTAAGACCGGGGTTTGATTCCCAAAACTGGAGGAGTTTTTATAGATTTTATTAAAAAAAATATATATAAATTATTAACGATGTTTCTATTACGTCATAGACATTTTAATGAATACATTTTTAGATTTTTACTCGACTTTTTTTTTCAAAGTGGTTACGTACTTTCTTTTTTCCTATATCTTATCTTCATTATTCACATGAGACAAAAGCAGTTTTGGTTTATTCTCTGATCGATGTGCCGAAATAGCTCAGTTGGGAGAGCGTTATACTGAAGATCTAAAGGTCCCTGGTTCGATCCCGGGTTTCGGCAGTCGTTCTTGTACTCCGTACTGTAGTGGTCAGTATCCTCGAATGTCACGCGCAAGACCGGGGTTTGATTCCCTAAAGTGGAGGAGTTTTTATAGATCGTAATAAAAAAAAATATATATAAATTATTAACGATATTTCTATTACGTCATAGACATTTTAATGAATACATTTTTATATTTTTACTCGACTTTTTTTTCAAAGTGGTTGCGTACTTTCATCTTTCCAATATCTTATCTTCATTATTCACATGAGACAAAAGCAGTTTTTGTTTATTCTCTGATCTACGTGCCGAAATAGCTCAGTTGGGAGAGCGTTAGACTGAAGATCTAAAAGTCCCTGGTTCGATCCCGGGTTTCGGCAGTTGTTCCTATCCTCCGTACTGTAGTGATCAGTATCTCCGAATGTCATGCGCAAGTCCGGGGTTTGATTCCCTATCGTGGAGGAGGTTTTATAGATTTTAATAACAAAAATAAATATAAATTATTAACGATGTTTGTATTATGCCATAGACATTTTAATGAATACATTTTTAGATTTTTACTCGACTTTTTTTTTCAAAGTGGTTGCGTACTTTCATTTTTCCAATATCTTATCTTCATTATTCACATGAGACAAAAGCAGTTTTTGTTTATTCTCTGATCGATGTGCCGAAATAGCTCAGTTGGGAGAGCGTTAGACTGAAGATCTAAAGGTCCCTGGTTCGATCCCGGGTTTCGGCAGTCGTTCTTGTCCTTCGTACTGTAGTGGACAGTGTCACCGAATGTCACGCGCAAGATCGGGGTTTGATTCCCTAAAGTGGAGGAGTTTTTATAGATTTTAATAAAATAAATAAATATAAATTATTAACGATGTTTCTATTACGTCATAGATATTTTAATGAATACATTTTTATATTTTTACTCGACTTTTTTTCAAAGTGGTTGCATACTTTCATCTTTCCAATATCTTATCTTCATTATTCACATGAGACAAAGCAGTTTTTGTTTATTCTCTGATCGATGTGCCGAAATAGCTCAGTTGGGAGACCGTTAGACTAAAGGTCCCTGGTTCGATCCCGGGTTTCGGCAGTCGTTCTTATCCTCCGTACTGTAGTGATCAGTATCTCCGAATGTAATGCGCATGACCGGGGTTTGATTACCCGTCGTGGAGGGTTTTTTATAGATTTTAATAACAAAAAAATATATAAATTATTAACGATGTTTCTATTACGTCATAGACATTTTAATGAATACATTTTTATATTTTTACTCGACTTTTTTTCAAAGTGGTTGCGTACTTTCATCTTTCCAATGTCTTATCTTCATTATTCACATGAGACAAAAGCAGTTTTTGTTTATTCTTTGATCGATGTGCCGAAATAGCTCAGTTGGGAGAGTGTTAGTCTGAAGATCTAAAGGTCCCTGGTTCGATCCAGGGTTTCGGCAGTCGTTCTTGTCCTCCGTACTGTAGTGATCAGTATCCCCGATTGTCACGCGCAAGATCGGGGTTTTATTCCCTAAAGTGGAGGAGTTTTTATAGATTTTAATAAAAAAAAAATATAAATTATTAACGATGTTTCTATTACGTCATAGACATTTTAATGAATACATTTTTATATTTTTACTCGACTTTTTTTTCAAAGTGGTAGCGTACTTTCATCTTTCCAATATCTTATCTTCATTATTCACATGAGACAAAAGCAGTTTTTGTTTATTCTCTGATCTACGTGCCGAAATAGCTCAGTTGGGAGAGCGTTAGACTGAAGATCTAAAAGTCCCTGGTTCGATCCCGGGTTTCGGCAGTTGTTCCTATCCTCCGTACTGTAGTGATCAGTATCTCCGAATGTCATGCGCAAGTCCGGGGTTTGATTCCCTATCGTGGAGGAGGTTTTATAGATTTTAATAACAAAAATAAATATAAATTATTAACGATGTTTGTATTATGCCATAGACATTTTAATGAATACATTTTTAGATTTTTACTCGACTTTTTTTTTCAAAGTGGTTGCGTACTTTCATTTTTCCAATATCTTATCTTCATTATTCACATGAGACAAAAGCAGTTTTTGTTTATTCTCTGATCGATGTGCCGAAATAGCTCAGTTGGGAGAGCGTTAGACTGAAGATCTAAAGGTCCCTGGTTCGATCCCGGGTTTCGGCAGTCGTTCTTGTCCTTCGTACTGTAGTGGACAGTGTCACCGAATGTCACGCGCAAGATCGGGGTTTGATTCCCTAAAGTGGAGGAGTTTTTATAGATTTTAATAAAATAAATAAATATAAATTATTAACGATGTTTCTATTACGTCATAGATATTTTAATGAATACATTTTTATATTTTTACTCGACTTTTTTTCAAAGTGGTTGCATACTTTCATCTTTCCAATATCTTATCTTCATTATTCACATGAGACAAAGCAGTTTTTGTTTATTCTCTGATCGATGTGCCGAAATAGCTCAGTTGGGAGACCGTTAGACTAAAGGTCCCTGGTTCGATCCCGGGTTTCGGCAGTCGTTCTTATCCTCCGTTCTGTAGTGATCAGTATCTCCGAATGTAATGCGCATGACCGGGGTTTGATTACCCGTCGTGGAGGGTTTTTTATAGATTTTAATAACAAAAAAATATATAAATTATTAACGATGTTTCTATTACGTCATAGACATTTTAATGAATACATTTTTATATTTTTACTCGACTTTTTTTCAAAGTGGTTGCGTACTTTCATCTTTCCAATGTCTTATCTTCATTATTCACATGAGACAAAAGCAGTTTTTGTTTATTCTTTGATCGATGTGCCGAAATAGCTCAGTTGGGAGAGTGTTAGTCTGAAGATCTAAAGGTCCCTGGTTCGATCCAGGGTTTCGGCAGTCGTTCTTGTCCTCCGTACTGTAGTGATCAGTATCCCCGATTGTCACGCGCAAGATCGGGGTTTTATTCCCTAAAGTGGAGGAGTTTTTATAGATTTTAATAAAAAAAAAATATAAATTATTAACGATGTTTCTATTACGTCATAGACATTTTAATGAATACATTTTTATATTTTTACTCGACTTTTTTTTCAAAGTGGTAGCGTACTTTCATCTTTCCAATATCTTATCTTCATTATTCACATGAGACAAAAGCAGTTTTTGTTTATTCTCTGATCGATGTGCCGAAATATCTTAGTTGGGAGAGCGTTAGACTGAAGATCTAAAGGTCCCTGGTTCGATCCCGGGTTTCGGCAGTCGTTCTTATCCTCCGTACTGTAGTGATCAGTATCTCCGAATGTAATGCGCATGACCGGGGTTTGATTCCCCGTCGTGGAGGGTTTTTTATAGATTTTAATAACAAAAAAATATATAAATTATTAACGATGTTTGTATTATGCCATAGACATTTTAATGAATACATTTTTACATTTTTACTCGACTTTTTTTTTTAAAGTGGTTGCGTACTTTCTTTTTTCCAATATCTTATCTTCATTATTCACATGAGACAAAAGCAATTTTTGTTTATTCACTGATCGATGTGCCGAAATAGCTCAGTTGGGGGACCGTTAGACTAAAGGTCCCTGGTTCGATCCCGGGTTTCGGCAGTCGTTCTTATCCTCCGTACTGTAGTGATCAGTATCTCCGAATGTAATGCGCATGACCGGGGTTTGATTCCCCGTCGTGGAGGGTTTTTTATAGATTTTAATAACAAAAAAATATATAAATTATTAACGATGTTTGTATTATGCCATAGACATTTTAATGAATACATTTTTCGATTTTTACTCGACTTTTTTTTTCAAAGTGGTTGCGTACTTTCTTTTTTCCAAAAATCTTATCTTCATTATTCACATAAGACAAAAGCAGTTTTTGTTTATTCTCTGATCGATGTGCCGCAATAGCTCAGTTGGGAGATCGTTAGACTGAAGATCTAAAGGTCCCTGGTTCGATCCCGGGTTTCGGCAGTCGTTCTTATCCTCCGTACTGTAGTGATCAGTATCTCCGAATGTAATGCGCATGACCGAAGTTTGATTCCCCGTCGTGGAGGGTTTTTTATAGATTTTAATAACAAAAAAATATATAAATTATTAACGATGTTTGTATTATGTCAGAGACATTTTAATGAATACATTTTTAGATTTTTACTCGACTTTTTTTGGCAAAGTGGTTGCGTACTTTCATTTTTCCAATATCTTATCTTCATTATTCACATGAGACAAAAGCAGTTTTTGTTTATTCTCTGATCGATGTGCCGAAATAGCTCAGTTGGGAGAGCGTTAGACTGAAGATCTAAAGGTCCCTGGTTCGATCCCGGGTTTCGGCAGTCGTTCTTGTCCTTCGTACTGTAGTGGACAGTGTCACCGAATGTCACGCGCAAGATCGGGTTTTGATTCCCTAAAGTGGAGGAGTTTTTATAGATTTTAATAAAAAAAATAAATATAAATTATTAACGATGTTTCTATTACGTCATAGATATTTTAATGAATACATTTTTATATTTTTACTCGACTTTTTTTCAAAGTGGTTGCATACTTTCATCTTTCCAATATCTTACTTTCATTATTCACATGAGACAAAAACAGTTTTTGTTTATTCTCTGATCGATGTGCCGAAATAGCTCAGTTGGGTGAGCGTTAGACTGAAGATCTGAAGGTCCCTGGTTCGATCCCGGGTTTCGGCAGTCGTTCTTATCCTCCGTACTGTAGTGATCAGTATCTCCGAATGTAATGCGCATGACCGGGGATTGATTCCCCGTCGTGGAGGGTTTTTTATAGATTTTAATAACAAAAAAATATATAAATTATTAACGATGTTTGTATTATGCCATAGACATTTTAATGAATACATTTTTACATTTTTACTCGACTTTTTTTTTAAAGTGGTTGCGTTCTTTCCTTTTTCCAATATCTTACTTTCATTATTCACATGAGACAAAAACAGTTTTTGTTTATTCTCTGATCGATGTGCCGAAATAGCTCAGTTGGGAGAGCGTTAGACTGAAGATCTAAATGTCCCTGGTTCGATCCCGGGTTTCGGCAGTCGTTCTTATCCTCCGTACTGTAGTGATCAGTATCTCCGAATGTAATGCGCATGACCGGGGTTTGATTCCCCGTCGTGGAGGGTTTTTTATAGATTTTAATAACAAAAAAATATATAAATTATTAACGATGTTTGTATTATGTCAGAGACATTTTAATGAATACATTTTTAGATTTTTACTCGACTTTTTTTGTCAAAGTGGTTGCGTACTTTCATTTTTCCAATATCTTATCTTCATTATTCACATGAGACAAAAGCAGTTTTTGTTTATTCTCTGATCGATGTGCCGAAATAGCTCAGTTGGGAGAGCGTTAGACTGAAGATCTAAAGGTCCCTGGTTCGATCCCGGGTTTCGGCAGTCGTTTTTATCCTCCGTACTGTAGTGATCAGTATCTCCGAATGTAATGCGCATGACCGGGGTTTGATTACCCGTCGTGGAGGGTTTTTTATAGATTTTAATAACAAAAAAATATATAAATTATTAACGATGTTTGTATTATGCCATAGACATTTTAATGAATACATTTTTACATTTTTACTCGACTTTTTTTTTAAAGTGGTTGCGTACTTTCTTTTTTCCAATATCTTATCTTCATTATTCACATGAGACAAAAGCAATTTTTGTTTATTCACTGATCGATGTGCCGAAATAGCTCAGTTGGGAGACCGTTAGACTGAAGATCTAAAGGTCCCTGGTTCGATCCCGGGTTTCGGCAGTCGTTCTTATCCTCCGTACTGTAGTGATCAGTATCTCCGAATGTAATGCGCATGACCGGGGTTTGATTCCCCGTCGTGGAGGGTTTTTTATAGATTTTAATAACAAAAAAATATATAAATTATTAACGATGTTTGTTTTATGTCAGAGACATTTTAATGAATACATTTTTAGATTTTTACTCGACTTTTTTTGGCAAAGTGGTTGCGTACTTTCATTTTTCCAATATCTTATCTTCATTATTCACATGAGACAAAAGCAGTTTTTGTTTATTCTCTGATCGATGTGCCGAAATAGCTCAGTTGGGAGAGCGTTAGACTGAAGATCTAAAGGTCCCTGGTTCGATCCCGGGTTTCGGCAGTCGTTCTTGTCCTTCGTACTGTAGTGGACAGTGTCACCGAATGTCACGCGCAAGATCGGGGTTTGATTCCCTAAAGTGGAGGAGTTGTTATAGATTTTAATAAAAAAAATAAATATAAATTATTAACGATGTTTCTATTACGTCATAGATATTTTAATGAATACATTTTTATATTTTTACTCGACTTTTTTTCAAAGTGGTTGCATACTTTCATCTTTCCAATATCTTACTTTCATTATTCACATGAGACAAAAACAGTTTTTGTTTATTCTCTGATCGATGTGCCGAAATAGCTCAGTTGGGAGAGCGTTAGACTGAAGATCTAAAGGTCCCTGGTTCGATCCCGGGTTTCGGCAGTCGTTCTTATCCTCCGTACTGTAGTGATCAGTATCTCCGAATGTAATGCGCATGACCGGGGATTGATTCCCCGTCGTGGAGGGTTTTTTATAGATTTTAATAACAAAAAAATATATAAATTATTAACGATGTTTGTATTATGCCATAGACATTTTAATGAATACATTTTTACATTTTTACTCGACTTTTTTTTTAAAGTGGTTGCGTTCTTTCCTTTTTCCAATATCTTTCTTTCATTATTCACATGAGACAAAAACAGTTTTTGTTTATTCTCTGATCGATGTGCCGAAATAGCTCAGTTGGGAGAGCGTTAGACTGAAGATCTAAATGTCCCTGGTTCGATCCCGGGTTTCGACAGTCGTTCTTTTCCTCCGTACTGTAGTGATCAGTATCTCCGAATGTCATGCGCAAGACCGGGGTTTGATTCCCAAAAGTGGAGGAGTTTTTATAGATTTTAATAAAAAAAATGAATATAAATTATTAACGATGTTTCTATTACGTCATAGACATTTTAATGAATAAATTTTTATATTTTTACTCGACTTTTTTTCAAAGTGGTTGCGTACTTTCATCTTTCCAATATCTTATCTTCATTATTCACATGAGACAAAAGCAGTTTTTGTTTATTCTCTGATCGATGTGCCGAAATAGCTCAGTTGGGAGAGCGTTAGATTGAAGATCTAAAGGTCCCTGGTTCGATCCCGGGTTTCGGCAGTCGTTCTTATCCTCCGTACTGTAGTGTTCAGTATCTCCGAATGTAATGCGCATGACCGGGGATTGATTCCCCGTAGTGGAGGGTTTTTTATAGATTTTAATAACAAAAAAATATATAAATTATTAACGATGTTTGTATTATGCCATAGACATTTTAATGAATACATTTTTACATTTTTACTCGACTTTTTTTTTAAAGTGGTTGCGTACTTTCTTTTTTCCAATATCTTATCTTCATTATTCACATGAGACAAAAGCAATTTTTGTTTATTCACTGATCGATGTGCCGAAATAGCTCAGTTGGGAGACCGTTAGACTGAAGATCTAAAGGTCCCTGGTTCGATCCCGGGTTTCGGCAGTCGTTCTTATCCTCCGTACTGTAGTGATCAGTATCTCCGAATGTAATGCGCATGACCGGGGTTTGATTCCCCGTCGTGGAGGGTTTTTTATAGATTTTAATAACAATAAAATATATAAATTATTAACGATGTTTGTATTATGTCAGAGACATTTTAATGAATACATTTTTAGATTTTTACTCGACTTTTTTTGTCAAAGTGGTTGCGTACTTTCATTTTTCCAATATCTTATCTTCATTATTCACATGAGACAAAAGCAGTTTTTGTTTATTCTCTGATCGATGTGCCGAAATAGCTCAGTTGGGAGAGCGTTAGACTGAAGATCTAAAGGTCCCTGGTTCGATCCCGGGTTTCGGCAGTCGTTCTTATCCTCCGTACTGTAGTGATCAGTATCTCCGAATGTAATGAGCATGACCGGGGTTTGATTACCCGTCGTGGAGGGTTTTTTATAGATTTTAATAACAAAAAAATATATAAATTATTAACGATGTTTCTATTACGTCATAGACATTTTAATGAATACATTTTTATATTTTTACTCGACTTTTTTTCAAAGTGGTTGCGTACTTTCATCTTTCCAATGTCTTATCTTCATTATTCACATGAGACAAAAGCAGTTTTTGTTTATTCTTTGATTGATGTGCCGAAATAGCTCAGTTGGGAGAGTGTTAGTCTGAAGATCTAAAGGTCCCTGGTTCGATCCAGGGTTTCGGCAGTCGTTCTTGTCCTCCGTACTGTAGTGATCAGTATCCCCGATTGTCACGCGCAAGATCGGGGTTTTATTCCCTAAAGTGGAGGAGTTTTTATAGATTTTAATAAAAAAAATATATAAATTATTAACGATGTTTCTATTACGTCATAGACATTTTAATGAATACATTTTTATATTTTTACTCGACTTTTTTTTCAAAGTGGTAGCGTACTTTCATCTTTCCAATATCTTATCTTCATTATTCACATGAGACAAAAGCAGTTTTTGTTTATTCTCTGATCGATGTGCCGAAATATCTCAGTTGGGAGAGCGTTAGACTGAAGATCTAAAGGTCCCTGGTTCGATCCCGGGTTTCGGCAGTCGTTCTTATCCTCCGTACTGTAGTGATCAGTATCTCCGAATGTAATGCGCATGACCGGGGTTTGATTCCCCGTCGTGGAGGGTTTTTTATAGATTTTAATAACAAAAAAATATATAAATTATTAACGATGTTTGTATTATGTCATAGACATTTTAATGAATACATTTTTACATTTTTACTCGACTTTTTTTTTTAAAGTGGTTGCGTACTTTCTTTTTTCCAATATCTTATCTTCATTATTCACATGAGACAAAAGCAATTTTTGTTTATTCACTGATCGATGTGCCGAAATAGCTCAGTTGGGAGACCGTTAGACTAAAGGTCCCTGGTTCGATCCCGGGTTTCGGCAGTCGTTCTTATCCTCCGTACTGTAGTGATCAGTATCTCCGAATGTAATGCGCATGACCGGGGTTTGATTCCCCGTCGTGGAGGGTTTTTTATAGATTTTAACAACAAAAAAATATATAAATTATTAACGATGTTTGTATTATGCCATAGACATTTTAATGAATACATTTTTACATTTTTACTCGACTTTTTTTTTAAAGTGGTTGCGTACTTTCCTTTTTCCAATATCTTATCTTCATTATTCACATGAGACAAAAGCAATTTTTGTTTATTCACTGATCGATGTGCCGAAATAGCTCAGTTGGGAGATCGTTAGACTGAAGATCTAAAGGTCCCTGGTTCGATCCCGGGTTTCGGCAGTCGTTCTTATCCTCCGTACTGTAGTGATCAGTATCTCCGAATGTAATGCGCATGACCGGGGTTTGATTTCCCGTCGTGGAGGGTTTTTTATAGATTTTAATAACAAAAAAATATATAAATTATTAACGATGTTTGTATTATGTCAGAGACATTTTAATGAATACATTTTTAGATTTTTACTCGACTTTTTTTGGCAAAGTGGTTGCGTACTTTCATTTTTTGATTATCTTATCTTCATTATTCACATGAGACAAAAGCAGTTTTTGTTTATTCTCTGATCGATGTGCCGAAATAGCTCAGTTGGGAGAGCGTTAGACTGAAGATCTAAAGGTCCCTGGTTCGATCCGGGTTTCGGCAGTCGTTCTTGTCCTTCGTACTGTAGTGGACAGTGTCACCGAATGTCACGCGCAAGATCGGGGTTTGATTCCCTAAAGTGGAGGAGTTTTTATAGATTTTAATAAAAAAAATAAATATAAATTATTAACGATGTTTCTATTACGTCATAGATATTTTAATGAATACATTTTTATATTTTTACTCGACTTTTTTTTTAAAGTGGTTGCGTACTTTCCTTTTTCCAATATCTTATCTTCATTATTCACATGAGACAAAAGCAATTTTTGTTTATTCACTGATCGATGTGCCGAAATAGCTCAGTTGGGAGATCGTTAGACTGAAGATCTAAAGGTCCCTGGTTCGATCCCGGGTTTCGGCAGTCGTTCTTATCCTCCGTACTGTAGTGATCAGTATCTCCGAATGTAATGCGCATGACCGGGGTTTGATTCCCCGTCGTGGAGGGTTTTTTATAGATTTTAATAACAAAAAAATATATAAATTATTAACGATGTTTGTATTATTTCAGAGACATTTTAATGAATACATTTTTAGATTTTTACTCGACTTTTTTTGGCAAAGTGGTTGCGTACTTTCATTTTTTGATTATCTTATCTTCATTATTCACATGAGACAAAAGCAGTTTTTGTTTATTCTCTGATCGATGTGCCGAAATAGCTCAGTTGGGAGAGCGTTAGACTGAAGATCTAAAGGTCCCTGGTTCGATCCCGGGTTTCGGCAGTCGTTCTTGTCCTTCGTACTGTAGTGGACAGTGTCACCGAATGTCACGCGCAAGATCGGGGTTTGATTCCCTAAAGTGGAGGAGTTTTTATAGATTTTAATAAAAAAAATAAATATAAATTATTAACGATGTTTCTATTACGTCATAGATATTTTAATGAATACATTTTTATATTTTTACTCGACTTTTTTTCAAAGTGGTTGCATACTTTCATCTTTCCAATATCTTACTTTCATTATTCACATGAGACAAAAACAGTTTTAGTTTATTCTCTGATCGATGTGCCGAAATAGCTCAGTTGGGAGAGCGTTAGACTGAAGATCTAAAGGTCCCTGGTTCGATCCCGGGTTTCGGCAGTCGTTCTTATCCTCCGTACTGTAGTGATCAGTATCTCCGAATGTAATGCGCATGACCGGGGATTGATTCCCCGTCGTGGAGGGTTTTTTATAGATTTTAATAACAAAAAAATATATAAATTATTAACGATGTTTGTATTATGCCATAGACATTTTAATGAATACATTTTTACATTTTTACTCGACTTTTTTTTTAAAGTGGTTGCGTACTTTCCTTTTTCCAATATCTTACTTTCATTATTCACATGAGACAAAAACAGTTTTTGTTTATTCTCTGATCGATGTGCCGAAATAGCTCAGTTGGGAGAGCGTTAGACTGAAGATCTAAAGGTCCCTGGTTCGATCCCGGGTTTCGGCAGTCGTTCTTATCCTCCGTACTGTAGTGATCAGTATCTCCGAATGTAATGCGCATGACCGGGGATTGATTCCCCGTCGTGGAGGGTTTTTTATAGATTTTAATAACAAAAAAATATATAAATTATTAACGATGTTTGTATTATGCCATAGACATTTTAATGAATACATTTTTACATTTTTACTCGACTTTTTTTTTAAAGTGGTTGCGTACTTTCCTTTTTCCAATATCTTACTTTCATTATTCACATGAGACAAAAACAGTTTTTGTTTATTCTCTGATCGATGTGCCGAAATAGCTCAGTTGGGAGAGCGTTAGACTGAAGATCTAAATGTCCCTGGTTCGATCCCGGGTTTCGACAGTCGTTCTTTTCCTCCGTACTGTAGTGATCAGTATCTCCGAATGTCATGCGCAAGACCGGGGTTTGATTCCCAAAAGTGGAGGAGTTTTTATAGATTTTAATAAAAAAAATGAATATAAATTATTAACGATGTTTCTATTACGTCATAGACATTTTAATGAATAAATTTTTATATTTTTACTCGACTTTTTTTCAAAGTGGTTGCGTACTTTCATCTTTCCAATATCTTATCTTCATTATTCACATGAGACAAAAGCAGTTTTTGTTTATTCTCTGATCGATGTGCCGAAATAGCTCAGTTGGGAGAGCGTTAGACTGAAGATCTTAAGGTCCCTGGTTCGATCCCGGGTTTCGGCAGTCGTTCTTATCCTCCGTACTGTAGTGATCAGTATCTCCGAATGTAATGCGCATGACCGGGGATTGATTCCCCGTAGTGGAGGGTTTTTTATAGATTTTAATAACAAAAAAATATATAAATTATTAACGATGTTTGTATTATGCCATAGACATTTTAATGAATACATTTTTACATTTTTACTCGACTTTTTTTTTAAAGTGGTTGCGTACTTTCTTTTTTCCAATATCTTATCTTCATTATTCACATGAAACAAAAGCAATTTTTGTTTATTCACTGATCGATGTGCCGAAATAGCTCAGTTGGGAGACCGTTAGACTGAAGATCTAAAGGTCCCTGGTTCGATCCCGGGTTTCGACAGTCGTTCTTATCCTCCGTAC
This sequence comes from Metellina segmentata, assembly GCA_947359465.1. Taxonomy (NCBI): domain Eukaryota; kingdom Metazoa; phylum Arthropoda; class Arachnida; order Araneae; family Tetragnathidae; genus Metellina; species Metellina segmentata. Next base: position 65,862,006 of record OX375884.1, read on the forward strand.
TGTAGTGATCAGTATCTCCGAATGTAATGCGCATGACCGGGGTTTGATTCCCCGTCGTGGAGGGTTTTTTATAGATTTTAATAACAAAAAAATATATAAATTATTAACGATGTTTGTATTATGTCAGAGACATTTTAATGAATACATTTTTAGATTTTTACTCGACTTTTTTTGTCAAAGTGGTTGCATACTTTCATCTTTCCAATATCTTACTTTCATTATTCACATGAGACAAAAACAGTTTTTGTTTATTCTCTGATCGATGTGCCGAAACAGCTCAGTTGTTAGAGCGTTAGACTGAAGATCTAAAGGTCCCTGGTTCGATCCCGGGTTTCGGCAGTCGTTCTTGTCCTCTGTACTGTAGTGGTCAGTATCACCGAATGTCACGCGCAAGACCGGGGTTTGATTCGCTAAAGTGGAGGAGTTTTTATAGATTTTATTAAAAAAAATAAATATAAATTAATAACGATGTTTCTATTACGTCATAGACATTTTAATGAATACATTTTTTTATTTTTACTCGACTTTTTTTTCAAAGTGGTTGCGTACTTTCATCTTTCCAATATCTTATCTTCATTATTCACATGAGACAAAGCAGTTTTTGTTTATTCTCTGATCGATGTGCCGAAATAGCTCAGTTGGGAGACCGTTAGACTAAAGGTCCCTGGTTCGATCCCGGGTTTCGGCAGTCGTTCTTATCCTCCGTACTGTAGTGATCAGTATCTCCGAATGTAATGCGCATGACCGGGGTTTGATTCCCCGTCGTGGAGGGTTTTTTATAGATTTTAATAACAAAAAAATATATAAATTATTAACGATGTTTGTATTATGTCAGAGACATTTTAATGAATACATTTTTATATTTTTACTCGACTTTTTTTCAAAGTGGTTGCATACTTTCATCTTTCTAATATCTTACTTTCATTATTCACATGAGACAAAAACAGTTTTTGTTTATACTCTGATCGATGTGCCGAAACAGCTCAGTTGGGAGAGCGTTAGTCTGAAGATCTAAAGGTCCCTGGTTCGATCCCGGGTTTTCGGCAGTCGTTCTTGTCCTCCGTACTGTAGTGGTCAGTATCACCGAATGTCACATGCAAGACCGGGGTTTGATTCCCTAAAGTGGAGGAGTTTTTATAGATTTTATTAAAAAAAATAAATATAAATTAATAACGATGTTTCTATTACGTCATAGACATTTTAATGAATACATTTTTTTATTTTTACTCGACTTTTTTTTCAAAGTGGTTGCGTACTTTCATCTTTCCAATATCTTATCTTCATTATTCACATGAGACAAAGCAGTTTTTGTTTATTCTCTGATCGATGTGCCGAAATAGCTCAGTTGGGAGAGCGTTAGACTGAAGATCTAAAGGTCCCTGGTTCGATCTCGGGTTTCGGCAGTCGTTCTTGTCCTTCGTACTGTAGAGGACAGTGTCACCGAATGTCACGCGCAAGATCGGGGTTTGATTCCCTAAAGCGGAGGAGTTTTTATAGATTTTAATAAAAAAAATAAATATAAATTATTAACGATGTTTCTATTACGTCATAGACATTTTAATGAATACATTTTTATATTTTTACTCGACTTTTTTTTCAAAGTGGTTGCGTACTTTCATCTTTCCAATATCTTATCTTCATTATTCACATGAGACAAAAGCCATTTTTGTTTATTCTCTGATCGATGTGCCGAAATAGCTCAGTTGGGAGAGCGTTAAACTGAAGATCTAAATGTCCCTGGTTCGATCCCGGGTTTCGACAGTCGTTCTTTTCCACCGTACTGTAGTGATCAGTATCTCCGAATGTCATGCGCAAGACCGGGGTTTGATTCCCAAAAGTGGACGAGTTTTTATAGATTTTAATAAAAAAAATGAATATAAATTATTAACGATGTTTCTATTACGTCATAGACATTTTAATGAATACATTTTTATATTTTTACTCGACTTTTTTTCAAAGTGGTTGCGTACTTTCATCTTTCCAATATCTTATCTTCATTATTCACATGAGACAAAAGCAGCTTTTGTTTATTCTCTGATCGATGTGCCGAAATAGCTCAGTTGGGAGAGCGTTAGACTGAAGATCTAAAGGTCCCTGGTTCGTTCCCGGGTTTCGGCAGTCGTTCTTATCCTCCGTACTGTAGTGATCAGTATCTCCGAATGTAATGCGCATGACCGGGGTTTGATTCCCCGTCGTGGAGGGTTTTTTATAGATTTTAATAACAAAAAAATATATATAAATTATTAACGATGTTTGTATTATGCCATAGACATTTTAATGAATACATTTTTACATTTTTACTCGACTTTTTTTTTAAAGTGGTTGCGTACTTTCTTTTTTCCAATATCTTATCTTCATTATTCACATGAGACAAAAGCAATTTTTGTTTATTCTCTGATTGATGTGCCGAAATAGCTCAGTTGGGAGAGCGTTAGACTGAAGATCTAAAGGTCCCTGGTTCGATCCCGGGTTTCGGCAGTCGTTCTTGTCCTTCGTACTGTAGTGGACAGTGTCACCGAATGTCACGCGCAAGATCGGGGTTTGATTCCCTAAAGTGGAGGAGTTTTTATAGATTTTAATAAAAAAAATAAATATAAATTATTAACGATGTTTCTATGACGTCATAGACATTTTAATGAATACATTTTTATATTTTTACTCGACTTTTTTTCAAAGTGGTTGCGTACTTTCATCTTTCCAATATCTTACTTTCATTATTCACATGAGACAAAAGCCATTTTTGTTTATTCTCTGATCGATGTGCCGAAACAGCTCAGTTGGGAGAGCGTTAGACTGAAGATCTAAAGGTCCCTGGTTCGATCCCGGGTTTCGGCAGTCGTTCTGGTCCTCCGTACTGTAGTGGTCAGTATCACCGAATGTCACCCGTAAGACCGGGGTTTGATTCCCAAAAGTGGAGGAGTTTTTATAGATTTTATTAAAAAAAATAAATATAAATTAATAACGATGTTTCTATTACGTCATAGACATTTTAATGAATACATTTTTATATTTTTACTCGACTTTTTTTTCAAAGTGGTTGCGTACTTTCATCTTTCCAATATCTTATCTTCATTATTCACATGAGACAAAAGCAGTTTTTGTTTATTCTCTGATCGATGTGCCGAAATAGCTCAGTTGGGAGAGCGTTAGACTGAAGATCTAAAGGTCCCTGGTTCGATCCCGGGTTTCGGCAGTCGTTTTTGTCCTCCGTACTGTAGTGGTCAGTATCCCCGAATGTCACGCGCAAGACCGAGGTTTGATTCCCAAAAGTGGAGGAGTTTTTATAGATTTTAATAAAAAAAATAAATATAAATTATTAACGATGTTTCTATTACGTCATAGACATTTTAATGAATACATTTTTATATTTTTACTCGACTTTTTTTCAAAGTGGTTGCGTACTTTCATCTTTCCAATATCTTATCTTCATTATTCACATGAGACAAAAGCAGTTTTTGTTTATTCTCTGATCGATGTGCCGAAATAGCTCAGTTGGGAGAGCGTTAGACTGAAGATCTAAAGGTCCCTGGTTCGATCCCGGGTTTCGGCAGTCGATTTTGTCCTCCGTACTGTAGTGGTCAGTATCTCCGAATGTAATGCGCATGACCGTGGTTTGATTCCCCGTCGTGGAGGGTTTTTTATAGATTTTAATAACAAAAAAAAATATATAAATTATTAACGATGTTTGTATTATGCCATAGACATTTTAATGAATACATTTTTACATTTTTACTCGACTTTTTTTTTAAAGTGGTTGCGTACTTTCTTTTTTCCAATATCTTATCTTCATTATTCACATGAGACAAAAGCAATTTTTGTTTATTCACTGATCGATGTGCCGAAATAGCTCAGTTGGGAAACCGTTAGACTGAAGATCTAAAGGTCCCTGGTTCGAACCCGGGTTTCGGCAGTCGTTCTTATCCTCCGTACTGTAGTAATCAGTATCTCCGAATGTAATGCGCATGACCGGGGTTTGATTCCCCGTCGTGGAGGGTTTTTTATAGATTTTAATAACAAAAAAATATATAAATTATTAACGATGTTTGTATTATGTCAGAGACATTTTAATGAATACATTTTTAGATTTTTACTCGACTTTTTTTGTCAAAGTGGTTGCGTACTTTCATTTTTCCAATATCTTATCTTCATTATTCACATGAGACAAAAGCAGTTTTTGTTTATTCTCTGATTGATGTGCCGAAATAGCTCAGTTGGGAGAGCGTTAGACTGAAGATCTAAAGGTCCCTGGTTCGATCCCGGGTTTCGGCAGTCGTTCTTGTCCTTCGTACTGTAGTGGACAGTGTCACCGAATGTCACGCGCAAGATCGGGGTTTGATTCCCTAAAGTGGAGGAGTTTTTATAGATTTTAATAAAAAAAATAAATATAAATTATTAACGATGTTTCTATGACGTCATAGACATTTTAATGAATACATTTTTATATTTTTACTCGACTTTTTTTCAAAGTGGTTGCGTACTTTCATCTTTCCAATATCTTACTTTCATTATTCACATGAGACAAAAGCCATTTTTGTTTATTCTCTGATCGATGTGCCGAAACAGCTCAGTTGGGAGAGCGTTAGACTGAAGATCTAAAGGTCCCTGGTTCGATCCCGGGTTTCGGCAGTCGTTCTGGTCCTCCGTACTGTAGTGGTCAGTATCACCGAATGTCACCCGTAAGACCGGGGTTTGATTCCCAAAAGTGGAGGAGTTTTTATAGATTTTATTAAAAAAAATAAATATAAATTAATAACGATGTTTCTATTACGTCATAGACATTTTAATGAATACATTTTTATATTTTTACTCGACTTTTTTTTCAAAGTGGTTGCGTACTTTCATCTTTCCAATATCTTATCTTCATTATTCACATGAGACAAAAGCAGTTTTTGTTTATTCTCTGATCGATGTGCCGAAATAGCTCAGTTGGGAGAGCGTTAGACTGAAGATCTAAAGGTCCCTGGTTCGATCCCGGGTTTCGGCAGTCGTTTTTGTCCTCCGTACTGTAGTGGTCAGTATCCCCGAATGTCACGCGCAAGACCGAGGTTTGATTCCCAAAAGTGGAGGAGTTTTTATAGATTTTAATAAAAAAAATAAATATAAATTATTAACGATGTTTCTATTACGTCATAGACATTTTAATGAATACATTTTTATATTTTTACTCGACTTTTTTTCAAAGTGGTTGCGTACTTTCATCTTTCCAATATCTTATCTTCATTATTCACATGAGACAAAAGCAGTTTTTGTTTATTCTCTGATCGATGTGCCGAAATAGCTCAGTTGGGAGAGCGTTAGACTGAAGATCTAAAGGTCCCTGGTTCGATCCCGGGTTTCGGCAGTCGATTTTGTCCTCCGTACTGTAGTGGTCAGTATCTCCGAATGTAATGCGCATGACCGTGGTTTGATTCCCCGTCGTGGAGGGTTTTTTATAGATTTTAATAACAAAAAAATATATAAATTATTAACGATGTTTGTATTATGCCATAGACATTTTAATGAATACATTTTTACATTTTTACTCGACTTTTTTTTTAAAGTGGTTGCGTACTTTCTTTTTTCCAATATCTTATCTTCATTATTCACATGAGACAAAAGCAATTTTTGTTTATTCACTGATCGATGTGCCGAAATAGCTCAGTTGGGAAACCGTTAGACTGAAGATCTAAAGGTCCCTGGTTCGAACCCGGGTTTCGGCAGTCGTTCTTATCCTCCGTACTGTAGTAATCAGTATCTCCGAATGTAATGCGCATGACCGGGGTTTGATTCCCCGTCGTGGAGGGTTTTTTATAGATTTTAATAACAAAAAAATATATAAATTATTAACGATGTTTGTATTATGTCAGAGACATTTTAATGAATACATTTTTAGATTTTTACTCGACTTTTTTTGTCAAAGTGGTTGCGTACTTTCATTTTTCCAATATCTTATCTTCATTATTCACATGAGACAAAAGCAGTTTTTGTTTATTCTCTGATCGATGTGCCGAAATAGCTCAGTTGGGAGAGCGTTAGACTGAAGATCTAAAGGTCCCTGGTTCGATCCCGGGTTTCGGCAGTCGTTCTTGTCCTTCGTACTGTAGTGGACAGTGTCACCGAATGTCACGCGCAAGATCGGGGTTTGATTCCCTATAGTGGAGGAGTTTTTATAGATTTTAATAAAAAAAATAAATATAAATTATTAACGATGTTTCTATGACGTCATAGACATTTTAATGAATACATTTTTATATTTTTACTCGACTTTTTTTCAAAGTGGTTGCGTACTTTCATCTTTCCAATATCTTACTTTCATTATTCACATGAGACAAAAGCCATTTTTGTTTATTCTCTGATCGATGTGCCGAAACAGCTCAGTTGGGAGAGCGTTAGACTGAAGATCTAAAGGTCCCTGGTTCGATCCCGGGTTTCGGCAGTCGTTCTGGTCCTCCGTACTGTAGTGGTCAGTATCACCGAATGTCACCCGTAAGACCGGGGTTTGATTCCCAAAAGTGGAGGAGTTTTTATAGATTTTATTAAAAAAAATAAATATAAATTAATAACGATGTTTCTATTACGTCATAGACATTTTAATGAATATATTTTTTTATTTTTACTCGACTTTTTTTTCAAAGTGGTTGCGTACTTTCATCTTTCCAATATCTTATCTTCATTATTCACATGAGACAAAAGCAGTTTTTGTTTATTCCCTGATTGATGTGCCGAAATAGCTCAGTTGGGAGAGCGTTAGACTGAAGATCTAAAGGTCCCTGGTTCGATCCCGGGTTTCGGCAGTCGTTCTTTTCCTCCGTACTGTAGTGGTCAGTATTCCCGAATGTCACGCGCAAGACCGGGGTTTGATTCCCTAAAGTGGAGGAGTTTTTACAGATTTTAATAAAAAAAATAAATATAAATTATTAACGATGTTTCTATTACGTCATAGACATTTTAATGAATACATTTTTATATTTTTACTCGACTTTTTTTCAAAGTGGTTGCGTACTTTCATCTTTCCAATATCTTATCTTCATTATTCACATGAGACAAAATCAGTTTTTGTTTATTCTCTGATCGATGTGCCGAAATAGCTCAGTTGGGAGAGCGTTAGACTGAAGATCTAAATGTCCCTGGTTCGATCCCGGGTTTCGGCAGTCGATTTTGTCCTCCGTACTGTAGTGGTCAGTATCCCCGAATGTCACGCGCAAAACCGAGGTTTGATTCCCAAAAGTGGAGGAGTTTTTATAGATTTTAATAAAAAAAATAAATATAAATTATTAACGATGTTTCTATTACGTCATAGACATTTTAATGAATACATTTTTATATTTTTACTCGACTTTTTGTCAAAGTGGTTGCGTACTTTCATCTTTCCAATATCTTATCTTCATTATTCACATGAGACAAAAACAGTTTTTGTTTATTCTCTGATCGACGTGCCGAAATAGCTCAGTTGGGAGAGCGTTACACTGAAGATCTAAAGGTCCCTGGTTCGATCCCGGGTTTCGGCAGTCGTTCTTGTCCTCCGTACTGTAGTGGTCAGTATCCCCGAATATCACGAGCAAGACCGGGGTTTGATTCCCTAAAGTGGAGGAGTTTTTATAGATTTTAATAAAAAATATATATATAAATTATTAACTATGTTTCTATTACGTCATAGACATTTTAATGAATATATTTTTTTATTTTTACTCGACTTTTTTTTCAAAGTGGTTGCGTACTTTCATCTTTCCAATATCTTATCTTCATTATTCACATGAGACAAAAGCAGTTTTTGTTTATTCTCCGATTGATGTGCCGAAATAGCTCAGTTGGGAGAGCGTTAGACTGAAGATCTAAAGGTCCCTGGTTCGATCCCGGGTTTCGGCAGTCGTTCTTGTCCTCCGTACTGTAGTGGTCAGTATCCCCGAATGTCAAGCGCAAGACCGGGGTTTGACTCCCTAAAGTGGAGGAGTTTTTATAGATTTTAATAAAAAAAATATATATAAATTATTAGCGATTTTTCTATTACGTCATAGACATTTTAATGAATACATTTTTATATTTTTACTCGACTTTTTTTTCAAAGTGGTTGCGTACTTTCATCTTTCCAATATCTTATCTTCATTATTCACATGAGACAAAAGCAGTTTTTGTTTATTCTCTGATCGATGTGCCGAAATAGCTCAGTTGGGAGAGCGTTAGACTGAAGATCTAAAGGTCCCTGGTTCGATCCCGGGTTTCGGCAGTCGTTTTTGTCCTCCGTACTGTAGTGGTCAGTATCCCCGAATGTCACGCGCAAGACCGAGGTTTGATTCCCAAAAGTGGAGGAGTTTTTATAGATTTTAATAAAAAAAATAAATATAAATTATTAACGATGTTTCTATTACGTCATAGACATTTTAATGAATACATTTTAATATTTTTACTCGACTTTTTTTTCAAAGTGGTTGCGTACTTTGATCTTTCCAATATCTTATCTTCATTATTCACATGAGACAAAAGCAGTTTTTGTTTATTCTCTGATCGATGTGCCGAAATAGCCTAGTTGGGAGAGCGTTAGACTGAAGTTCTAAATGTCCCTGGTTCGATCCCGGGATTCGACAGTCGTTCTTTTCCTCCGTACTGTAGTGATCAGTATCTTTTAATGTCATGCGCAAGACCGGGGTTTGATTCCCAAAAGTGGAGGAGTTTTTATAGATTTTAATAACAAAAAAATATATAAATTATTAACGATGTTTGTATTATGCCATAGACATTTTAATGAATACATTTTTACATTTTTACTCGACTTTTTTTTTAAAGTGGTTGCGTACTTTCTTTTTTCCAATATCTTATCTTCATTATTCACATGAGACAAAAGCAATTTTTGTTTATTCACTGATCGATGTGCCGAAATAGCTCAGTTGGGAGACCGTTAGACTGAAGATCTAAAGGTCCCTGGTTCGATCCCGGGTTTCGGCAGTCGTTCTTATCCTCCGTACTGTAGTGATCAGTATCTCCGAATGTAATGCGCATGACCGGGGTTTGATTCCCCGTCGTGGAGGGTTTTTTATAGATTTTAATAACAAAAAAATATATATAAATTATTAACGATGTTTGTATTATGTCAGAGACATTTTAATGAATACATTTTTAGATTTTTACTCGACTTTTTTTGTCAAAGTGGTTGCGTACTTTCATTTTTCCAATATCTTATCTTCATTATTCACATGAGACAAAAGCAGTTTTTGTTTATTCTCTGATCGATGTGCCGAAATAGCTCAGTTGGGAGAGCGTTAGACTAAAGATCTAAAGGTCCCTGGTTCGATCCCGGGTTTCGGCAGTCGTTCTTGTCCTTCGTACTGTAGTGGACAGTGTCACCGAATGTCACGCGCAAGATCGGGGTTTGATTCCCTAAAGTGGAGGAGTTTTTATAGATTTTAATAAAAAAAAATATATAAATTATTAACGATGTTTCTATGACGTCATAGACATTTTAATGAATACATTTTTATATTTTTACTCGACTTTTTTTCAAAGTGGTTGCGTACTTTCATCTTTCCAATATCTTACTTTCATTATTCACATGTGACAAAAGCCATTTTTGTTTATTATCTGATCGATGTGCCGAAACAGCTCAGTTGGGAGAGCGTTAGACTGAAGATCTAAATGTCCCTGGTTCGATCCCGGGTTTCGGCAGTCGTTCTGGTCCTCCGTACTGTAGTGGTCAGTATCACCGAATGTCACCCGTAAGACCGGGGTTTGATTCCCAAAAGTGGAGGAGTTTTTATAGATTTTATTAAAAATATATATATATAAATTAATAACGATGTTTCTATTACGTCATAGACATTTTAATGAATATATTTTTTTATTTTTACTCGACTTTTTTTTCAAAGTCGTTGCGTACTTTCATCTTTCCAATATCTTATCTTCATTATTCACATGAGACAAAAGCAGTTTTTGTTTATTCTCTGATTGATGTGCCGAAATAGCTCAGTTGGGAGAGCGTTAGACTGAAGATCTAAAGGTCCTGGTTCGATCCCGGGTTTCGGCAGTCGTTCTTTTCCTCCGTACTGTAGTGGTCAGTATTCCCGAATGTCACGCGCAAGACCGGGGTTTGATTCCCTAAAGTGGAGGAGTTTTTATAGATTTTAATAAAAAAAAAATATATAAATTATTAACGATGTTTCTATTACGTCATAGACATTTTAATGAATACATTTTTATATTTTTACTCGACTTTTTTTCAAAGTGGTTGCGTACTTTCATCTTTCCAATATCTTATCTTCATTATTCACATGAGACAAAAGCAGTTTTTGTTTATTCTCTGATCGATCTGCCGAAATAGCTCAGTTGGGAGAGCGTTAGACTGAAGATCTAAAGGTCCCTGGTTCGATCCCGGGTTTCGGCAGTCGTTTTTATCCTCCGTACTGTAGTGATCAGTATTTCCGAATGTAATGCGCATGACCGGGGATTGATTCCCCGTCGTGGAGGGTTTTTTATAGATTTTAATAACAAAAAAATATATAAATTATTAACGATGTTTGTATTATGCCATAGACATTTTAATGAATACATTTTTACTCGACTTTTTTTTAAAGTGGTTGCGTACTTTCTTTTTTCCAATATCTTATCTTCATTATTCACATGAGACAAAAGCAATTTTTGTTTATTCACTTATCGATGTGCCGAAATAGCTCAGTTGGGAGACCGTTAGACTGAAGATCTAAAGGTCCCTGGTTCGATCCCGGGTTTCGGCAGTCGTTCTTATCCTCCGTACTGTAGTGATCAGTATCTCCGAATGTAATGCGCATGACCGGGGTTTGATTCCCCGTCGTGGAGGGTTTTTATAGATTTTAATAACAAAAAAATATATAAATTATTAACGATGTTTGTATTATGTCAGAGACATTTTAATGAATACATTTTTAGATTTTTACTCGACTTTTTTTGTCAAAGTGGTTGCGTACTTTCATTTTTCCAATATCTTATCTTCATTATTCACATGAGACAAAAGCAGTTTTTGTTTATTCTCTGATTGATGTGCCGAAATAGCTCAGTTGGGAGAGCGTTAGACTGAAGATCTAAAGGTCCCTGGTTCGATCCCGGGTTTCGGCAGTCGTTCTTATCCTCCGTACTGTAGTGATCAGTATCTCCGAATGTAATGCGCATGACCGGGGATTGATTCCCCGTCGTGGAGGGTTTTTTATAGATTTTAATAACAAAAAAATATATAAATTATTAACGATGTTTGTATTATGCCATAGACATTTTAATGAATACATTTTTACATTTTTACTCGACTTTTTTTCAAAGTGGTTGCGTACTTTCATCTTTCAAATATCTTACTTTCATTATTCACATGAGACAAAAGCCATTTTTGTTTATTCTCTGATCGATGTGCCGAAACAGCTCAGTTGGGAGAGCGTTAGACTGAAGATCTAAAGGTCCCTGGTTCGATCCCGGGTTTCGGCAGTCGTTCTGGTCCTCCGTACTGTAGTGGTCAGTATCACCGAATGTCACCCGTAAGACCGGGGTTTGATTCCCAAAAGTGGAGGAGTTTTTATAGATTTTATTAAAAAAAATAAATATAAATTAATAACGATGTTTCTATTACGTCATAGACATTTTAATGAATATATTTTTTTATTTTTACTCGACTTTTTTTTCAAAGTCGTTGCGTACTTTCATCTTTCCAATATCTTATCTTCATTATTCACATGAGACAAAAGCAGTTTTTGTTTATTCTCTGATTGATGTGCCGAAATAGCTCAGTTGGGAGAGCGTTAGACTGAAGATCTAAAGGTCCCTGGTTCGATCCCGGGTTTCGGCAGTCGTTCTTTTCCTCCGTACTGTAGTGGTCAGTATTCCCGAATGTCACGCGCAAGACCGGGGTTTGATTCCCTAAAGTGGAGGAGTTTTTATAGATTTTAATAAAAAAAATAAATATAAATTATTAACGATGTTTCTATTACGTCATAGACATTTTAATGAATACATTTTTATATTTTTACTCGACTTTTTTTCAAAGTGGTTGCGTACTTTCATCTTTCCAATATCTTATCTTCATTATTCACATGAGACAAAGCAGTTTTTGTTTATTCTCTGATCGATGTGCCGAAATAGCTCAGTTGGGAGACTGTTAGACTAAAGGTCCCTGGTTCGATCCCGGGTTTCGGCAGTCGTTCTTATCCTCCGTACTGTAGTGATCAGTATCTCCGAATGTAATGCGCATGACCGGGGTTTGATTCCCCGTCGTGGAGGGTTTTTTATAGATTTTAATAACAAAAAAATATATAAATTATTAACGATGTTTGTATTATGCCATAGACATTTTAATGAATACATTTTTACATTTTTACTCGACTTTTTTTTAAAGTGGTTGCGTACTTTCTTTTTTCCAATATCTTATCTTCATTATTCACATGAGACAAAAGCAATTTTTGTTTATTCACTGATCGATGTGCCGAAATAGCTCAGTTGGGAGACCGTTAGACTGAAGATCTAAAGGTCCCTGGTTCGATCCCGGGTTTCGGCAGTCGTTCTTATCCTCCGTACTGTAGTAATCAGTATCTCCGAATGTAATGCGCATGACCGGGGTTTGATTCCCCGTCGTGGAGGGTTTTTTATAGATTTTAATAACAAAAAAATATATAAATTATTAACGATGTTTGTATTATGTCATAGACATTTTAATGAATACATTTTTATATTTTTACTCGACTTTTTTTCAAAGTGGTTGCGTACTTTCATCTTTCCAATATCTTACTTTCATTATTCACATGAGACAAAAGCAGTTTTTGTTTATTCTCTGATTGATGTGCCGAAATAGCTCAGTTGGGAGAGCGTTAGACTGAAGATCTAAAGGTCCCTGGTTCGATCCCGGGTTTCGGCAGTCGCTCTTGTCCTACGTACTATAGTGGTCAGAATCCCCGAATATCACGAGCAAGACCGGGGTTTGATTCCCTAAAGTGGAGGAGTTTTTATAGATTTTAATAAAAAAAATATTTATAAATTATTAACGATGTTTCTATTACGTCATAGACATTTTAATGAATACATTTTTATATTTTTACTCGACTTTTTTTCAAAGTGGTTGCGTACTTTCATCTTTCCAATATCTTATCTTCATTATTCACATGAGACAAAAGCAGTTTTTGTTTATTCTCTGATCGATGTGCCGAAATAGCTCAGTTGGGAGAGCGTTAGACTGAAGATCTAAAGGTCCCTGGTTCGATCCCGGGTTTCGGCAGTCGTTTTTGTCCTCCGTACTGTAGTGGTCAGTATCCCCGAAAGTCACGCGCAAGACCGAGGTTTGATTCCCAAAAGTGGAGGAGTTTTTATAGATTTTAATAAAAAAAATATATATAAATTATTAACGATGTTTCTATTACGTCATAGACATTTTAATGAATACATTTTTATATTTTTACTCGACTTTTTGTCAAAGTGGTTGCGTACTTTCATCTTTCCAATATCTTATCTTCATTATTCACATGAGACAAAAACAGTTTTTGTTTATTCTCTGATCAACGTGCCGAAATAGCTCAGTTGGGAGAGCGTTAGACTGAAGATCTAAAGGTCCCTGGTTCGATCCCGGGTTTCGGCAGTCGTTCTTGTCCTCCGTACTGTAGTGGACAGTATCCCCGAATATCACGAGCAAGACCGGGGTTTGATTCCCTAAAGTGGAGGAGTTTTTATAGATTTTAATAAAAAAAAAAATATAAATTATTAACGATGTTTCTATTACGTCATAGACATTTTAATGAATACATTTTTATATTTTTACTCGACTTTTTGTCAAAGTGGTTGCGTACTTTCATCTTTCCAATATCTTATCTTCATTATTCACATGAGACAAAAACAGTTTTTGTTTATTCTCTGATCGACGTGCCGAAATAGCTCAGTTGGGAGAGCGTTAGACTGAAGATCTAAAGGTCCCTGGTTCGATCCCGGGTTTCGGCAGTCGTTCTTGTCCTACGTACTATAGTGGTCAGAATCCCCGAATATCACGAGCAAGACCGGGGTTTGATTCCCTAAAGTGGAGGAGTTTTTATAGATTTTAATAAAAAAAATATATATAAATTATTAACGATGTTTCTATTACGTCATAGACATTTTAATGAATATATTTTTTTATTTTTACTCGACTTTTTTTTCAAAGTGGTTGCGTACTTTCATCTTTCCAATATCTTATCTTCATTATTCACATGAGACAAAAGCAGTTTTTGTTTATTCTCCGATTGATGTGCCGAAATAGCTCAGTTGGGAGAGCGTTAGACTGAAGATCTAAAGGTCTTTGGTTCGATACCGGGTTTCGGCAGTCGTTCTTGTCCTCCGTACTGTAGTGGTCAGTATCCCCGAATGTCACGCGCAAGACCGGGGTTTGACTCCCTAAAGTGGAGGAGTTTTTATAGATTTTAATTAAAAAAAATATATAAATTATTAGCGATGTTTCTATTACGTCATAGACATTTTAATGAATACATTTTTATATTTTTACTCGACTTTTTTTTCAAAGTGGTTGCGTACTTTCATCTTTCCAATATCTTATCTTCATTATACACATGAGACAAAAGCAGTTTTTGTTTATTCTCTGATTGATGTTCCGAAATAGCTCAGTTGCGAGAGCGTTAGACTGAAGATCTAAAGGTCCCTGGTTCGATCCCGGGTTTCGGCAGTCGTTCTTGTCCTCCGTACTGTAGTGGTCAGTATCCCCGAATGTCACGCGCAAGACCGGGGTTTGATTCCCTAAAGTGGAGGAGGTTTTTATAGATTTTAATAAAAAATATATATATAAATTATTAACGATGTTTCTATTACGTCATAGACATTTTAATGAATACATTTTTATATTTTTACTCGACTTTTTTTTCAAAGTGGTTGCGTACTTTCATCTTTCCAATATCTTATCTTCATTATTCACATGAGACAAAAGCCATTTTTGTTTATTCTCTGATCGATGTGCCGAAATAGCTCAGTTGGGAGAGCGTTAGACAGAAGATCTAAAGGTCCCTGTTTCGATCCCGGGTTTCGGCAGTCGTTCTTTCCCTCCGTACTGTAGTGGTCAGTATTCCCGAATGTCACGCGCAAGACCGGGGTTTGATTCCCTAAAGTGGAGGAGTTTTTATAGATTTTAATAAAAAAAATAAATATAAATTATTAACGATGTTTCTATTACGTCATAGACATTTTAATGAATACATTTTTATATTTTTACTCGACTTTTTTTCAAAGTGGTTGCGTACTTTCATCTTTCCAATATCTTATCTTCATTATTCACATGAGACAAAAGCAGTTTTTGTTTATTCTCTGATCGATGTGCCGAAATAGCTCAGTTGGGAGAGCGTTAGACTGAAGATCTAAAGGTCCCTGGTTCGATCCCGGGTTTCGGCCGTCGTTTTTGTCCTCCGTACTGTAGTGGTCAGTATCCCCGAATGTCACGCGCAAGATCGAGGTTTGATTCCCAAAAGTGGAGGAGTTTTTAGAGATTTTAATAAAAAAAAAATATATAAATTATTAACGATGTTTCTATAACGTCATAGACATTTTAATGAATACATTTTTATATTTTTACTCGACATTTTGTCAAAGTGGTTGCGTACTTTCATCTTTCCAATATCTTATCTTCATTATTCACATGAGACAAAAACAGTTTTTGTTTATTCTCTGATCGACGTGCCGAAATAGCTCAGTTGGGAGAGCGTTAGACTGAAGATCTAAAGGTCCCTGGTTCGATCCCGGGTTTCGGCAGTCGTTCCTGTCCTCCGTACTGTAGTGGTCAGTATCACCGAATTTCACGCGTAAGACCGGGGTATATTCCCAAAAGTGGAGGAGTTTTTATAGATTTTAATAAAAAAAATATATATAAATTATTAACGATGTTTCTATTACGTCATAGACATTTTAATGAATATATTTTTATATTTTTACTCGACTTTTTTTTCAAAGTGGTTGCGTACTTTCATCTTTCCAATATCTTATCTTCATTATACACATGAGACAAAAGCAGTTTTTGTTTATTCTCTGATTGATCTGCCGAAATAGCTCATTTGCGAGAGCGTTAGACTGAAGATCTAAAGGTCCCTGGTTCGATCCAGGGCTTCGGCCGTCGTTCTTTTCCTCCGTACTGTAGTGGTCAGTATCCCCGAATGTCTCGCGCAAGACCGAGGTTTGATTCCCTAAAGTGGAGGAGTTTTTATAGATTTTAATAAAAAAAATAAATATAAATTATTAACGATGTTTCTATTACGTCATAGACATTTTAATGAATACATTTTTATATTTTTACTCTACTATTTTATCAAAGTGGTTGCGTACTTTCATCTTTCCAATATCTTATCTTCATTATTCACATGAGACAAAAGCCATTTTTGTTTATTCTCTGATCGATGTGCCGAAATAGCTCAGTTGGGAGAGCGTTAGACTGAAGATCTAAAGGTCCCTGGTTCGATCCCGGGTTTCGGCAGTCGTTCTTTCCCTCCGTACTGTAGTGGTCAGTATCCCCGAATGTCACGCGTAAGACCGGGGTTTGATTACCTAAAGTGGAGGAGTTTTTATAGATTTTAATAAAAAAAATATATATAAATTATTAACGATGTTTCTATTACGTCATAGACATTTTAATGAATACATTTTTATATTTTTACTCGACTATTTTATCAAAGTGGTTGCGTACTTTCATCTTTCCAATATCTTATCTTCATTATTCACATGAGACAAAAGCAGTTTTTGTTTATTCTCTGATCGATGTGCCGAAATAGCTCAGTTGGGAGAGCGTTAGACTGAAGACCTAAAGGTCTCTGGTTCGATCCCGTGTTTCGGCAGTCGATCTTGTCCTCCGTACTGTAGTGGTCAGTATCGCCGAATGTCTCGCTTAAGACCGGGGTTTGATTCCCAAATATGGAGGAGTTTTCATAGATTTTAATAAAAAATATATATATAAATTATTAACTATGTTTCTATTACGTCATAGACATTTTAATGAATATATTTTTTTATTTTTACTCGACTTTTTTTCAAAGTGGTTGCGTACTTTCATCTTTCCAATATCTTATCTTCATTATTCACATGAGACAAAAACAGTTTTTGTTTATTCTCTGATTGATGTGCCGAAATAGCTCAGTTGGGAGAGCGTTAGACTGAAGATCTAAAGGTCCCTGGTTCGATCCCGGGTTTCGGCAGTCGTTCTTGTCCTCCGTACTGTAGTGGTCAGTATCACCGAATGTCACGCGCAAGACCGGGGTATATTCCCAAAAGTGGAGGAGTTTTTATAGATTTTAATAAAAAAATATATATAAATTATTAACGATGTTTCTATTACGTCATAGACATTTTAATGAATACATTTTTATATTTTTACTCGACTATTTTATCAAAGTGGTTGCGTACTTTCATCTTTCCAATATCTTATCTTCATTATTCACATGAGACAAAATCCTTTTTTGTTTATTCTCTGATCGATGTGCCGAAATAGCTCAGTTGGGAGAGCGTTAGACTGAAGATCTAAAGGTCCCTGGTTCGATCCCGGGTTTCGGCAGTCGTTCTTTTCCTCCGTACTGTAGTGGTCAGTATCCCCGAACGTCACGCGCAATATCGGGGTTTGATTCCCTAAAGTGGAGGAGTTTTTATAGATTTTAATAAAAAAAATATATATAAATTATTAACGATGTTTCTATTACGTCATAGACATTTTAATGGATGCATTTTTATATTTTTACTCGACTATTTTATCAAAGTGGTTGCGTACTTTCATCTTTCCAATATCTTATCTTCATTATTCACATGAGACAAAAGCCATTTTTGTTTATTCTCTGATCGATGTGCCGAAATAGCTCAGTTGGGAGAGCGTTAGACTGAAGATCTAAAGGTCCCTGGTTCGATCCCGGGTTTCGGCAGTCGATCTTGTCCTCCGTACTGTAGTGGTCAGTATCACCGAATGTCTCGCGTAAGACCGGGGTTTGATTCCCAAATGTGGAGTAGTTTTCATAGATTTTAATAAAAAATATATATATAAATTATTAACTATGTTTCTATTACGTCATAGACATTTTAATGAATATATTTTTTTATTTTTACTCGACTTTTTTTTCAAAGTGGTTGCGTACTTTCATTTTTCCAATATCTTATCTTCATTATTCACATGAGACAAAAGCAGTTTTTGTTTATTCTCTGATCGAAGTGCCGAAATAGCTCAGTTGGGAGAGCGTTAGACTGAAGATCTAAAGGTCTCTGGTTCGATCCCGTGTTTCGGCAGTCGTTCTTGTCCTCCGTGCTGTAGTGGTCAGTATCACCGAATGTCACGCGTAAGACCGTGGTATATTCCCAAAAGTGGATGAGTTTTTATAGATTTTATTAAAAAAAATAAATATAAATTAATAACTATGTTTCTATTACGTCATAGACATTTTAATGAATATATTTTTTTATTTTTACTCGACTTTTTTTTCAAAGTGGATGCGTACTTTCATCTTTCCAATATCTTATCTTCATTATTCACATGAGACAAAAACAGTTTTTGTTTATTCTCTGATTGATGTGCCGAAATAGTTCAGTTGGGAGAGCGTTAGAATGAAGATCTTAAGGTCCCTGGTTCGATCCCGGGTTTCGGCAGTCGTTCTTGTCCTCGTACTGTAGTGGTCAGTATCCCCTAATGTCACGCGCAAGACCGGGGTTTGACTCCTTAAAATGGAGGAGTTTTTATAGATTTTAATAAAAAATATATATATAAATTATTAACGATGTTTCTATTACGTCATAGACATTTTAATGGATGCATTTTTATATTTTTACTCGACTATTTTATCAAAGTGGTTGCGTACTTTAATCTTTCCAATAACCTTTCTTCATTATTCACATGAGACAAAAGCCATTTTTGTTTATTCTCTGATCGATGTGCCGAAATAGCTCAGTTGGGAGAGCGTTAGACTGAAGATCTAAAGGTCCCTGGTTCGATCCCGGGTTTCGGCAGTCGTTCTTTTCCTCCGTACTGTAGTGGTCAGTATCCCCGAATGTCACGCGCAAGACCGGGGTTTGATTCCCTAAAGTGGAGGAGTTTTTATAGATTTTAATAAAAAAAAATATATAAATTATTAACGATGTTTCTATTACGTCATAGACACTTTAATGAATACATTTTTATATTTTTACTCGACTATTTTATCAAAGTGGTTGCGTACTTTCATCTTTCCAATATCTTATCTTCTTTATTCACATGAGACAAAAGCAGTTTTTGTTTATTCTCTGATCGATGTGCCGAAATAGCTCAGTTGGGAGAGCGTTAGACTGAAGATCTAAAGGTCTCTGGTTCGATCCCGGGTTTCGGCAGTCGTTCTTGTCCTCCGTACTGTAGTGGTCAGTATCACCGAATGTCTCGCGTAAGACCGGGGTTTGATTCCCAAATATGGAGGAGTTTTTATAGATTTTATTAAAAAAAATATATATAAATTATTAACGATGTTTCTATTACGTCATAGACATTTTAATGAATACATTTTTATATTTTTACTCGACTTTTTTTTCAAAGTGGTTGCGTACTTTCATCTTTCCAATATCTTATCTTCATTATTCACATGAGACAAAAGCCATTTTTGTTTATTCTTTGATCGATGTGCCGAATTAGCTCAATTGGGAGAGCGTTAGACTGAAGATCTAAAGGTCCTTGGTTCGATACCGGGTTTCGGCCTTCGTTCTTTTCCTCCGTACTGTAGTGGTCAGTATCCCCGAATGTCACGCGCAAGACCGGGGTTTGACTCCCTAAAGTGGAGGAGTTTTTATAGATTTTAATAAAAAATATATATATAAATTATTAACGATGTTTCTATTACGTCATAGACATTTTAATGGATACATTTTTATATTTTTACTCGACTATTTTATCAAAGTGGTTGCGTACTTTCATCTTTCCAATATCTTATCTTCATTATTCACATGAGACAAAAGCCATTTTTGTTTATTCTCTGATCGATGTGCCGAAATAGCTCAGTTGGGAGAGCGTTAGACTGAAGATCTAAAGGTCCCTAGTTCGATCCCGGGTTTCGGCAGTCGTTCTTTTCCTCCGTACTGTAGTGGTCAGTATCCCCGAATGTCACGCGCAAGACCGGGGTTTGATTCCCTAAAGTGGAGGTGTTTTTATAGATTTTAATAAAAAAAATATATATAAATTATTAACGATGTTTCTATTACGTCATAGACATTTTAATGAATACATTTTTATATTTTTACTCGACTATTTTATCAAAGTGGTTGCGTACTTTCATCTTTCCAATATCTTATCTTCTTTATTCACATGAGACAAAAGCAGTTTTTGTTTATTCTCTGATCGATGTGCCGAAATAGCTCAGTTGGGAGAGCGTTAGACTGAAGATCTAAAGGTCTCTGGTTCGATCCCGGGTTTCGGCAGTCGTTCTTGTCCTCCGTACTGTAGTGGTCAGTATCACCGAATGTCTCCCGTAAGATCGGGGTTTGATTCCCAAATATGGAGGAGTTTTTATAGATTTTATTAAAAAAAATATATATAAATTATTAACGATGTTTCTATTACGTCATAGACATTTTAATGAATATATTTTTTTATTTTTACTCGACTTTTTTTTCAAAGTGGTTGCGTACTTTCATCTTTCCAATATCTTATCTTCATTATTCACATGAGACAAAAGCAGTTTTTGTTTATTCTCTGATGGATGTGCCGAAATAGCTCAGTTGGGAGAGCGTTAGACTGAAGATCTAAAGGTACCTGGTTCGATCCGGGTTTCGGCAGTCGTTCTTGTCCTCCGTACTGTAGTGGTCAGTATCCCCGAATGTCTCGCGCAAGACCGGGGTTTGACTCCCTAAAGTGGAGAAGTTTTTATAGATTTTAATAAAAAATATATATATAAATTATTAACGATGTTTCTTTTACGTCATAGACATTTTAATGAACACATTTTTATATTTTTACTCGACTTTTTTTTTAAAGTGGTTGCGTACTTTCATCTTTCCAATATCTTATCTTCATTATTCACATGAGACAAAAGCCATTTTTGTTTATTCTTTGATCGATGTGCCGAATTAGCTCAGTTGGGAGAGCGTTAGACTGAAGATCTAAAGGTCCTTGGTTCGATACCGGATTTCGGCCGTCGTTCTTTTCCTCCGTACAGTAGTGGTCAGTATCCACGAATGTCACGCGCAAGACCGGGGTTTGACTCCCTAAAGTGGAGGAGTTTTTATAGATTTTAATAAAAAATATATATATAAATTATTAACGATGTTTCTATTATGTCATAGACATTTTAATGGATACATTTTTATATTTTTACTCGACTATTTTATCAAAGTGGTTGCGTACTTTCATCTTTCCAATATCTTATCTTCATTATTCACATGAGACAAAAGCCATTTTTGTTTATTCTCTGATCGATGTGCCGAAATAGCTCAGTTAGGAGAGCGTTAGACTGAAGATCTAAAGGTCCCTGGTTCGATCCCGGGTTTCGGCAGTCGTTCTTTTCCTCCGTACTGTAGTGGTCAGTATCCCCGAATGTCACGCGCAAGACCGGGGTTTGATTCCCTAAAGTGGAGGAGTTCTTATAGATTTTAATAAAAAAAATATATATAAATTATTAACGATGTTTCTATTACGTCATAGACATTTTAATGGATGCATTTTTATATTTTTACTCGACTATTTTATCAAAGTGGTTGCGTACTTTAATCTTTCCAATAACCTTTCTTCATTATTCACATGAGACAAAAGCCATTTTTGTTTATTCTCTGATCGATGTGCCGAAATAGCTCAGTTGGGAGAGCGTTAGACTGAAGATCTAAAGGTCCCTGGTTCGATCCCGGGTTTCGGCAGTCGTTCTTTTCCTCCGTACTGTAGTGGTCAGTATCCCCGAATGTCACGCGCAAGACCGGGGTTTGATTCCCTAAAGTGGAGGAGTTTTTATAGATTTTAATAAAAAAAAATATATAAATTATTAACGATGTTTCTATTACGTCATAGACATTTTAATGGATACATTTTTATATTTTTACTCGACTATTTTATCAAAGTGGTTGCGTACTTTCATCTTTCCAATATCTTATCTTCATTATTCACATGAGACAAAAGCCATTTTTGTTTATTCTCTGATCGATGTGCCGAAATAGCTCAGTTGGGAGAGCGTTAGACTGAAGATCTAAAGGTCCCTGGTTCGATCCCGGGTTTCGGCAGTCGTTCTTTTCCTCCGTACTGTAGTGGTCAGTATCCCCGAATGTCACGCGCAAGACCGGGGTTTGATTCCCTAAAGTGGATTAGTTTTTATAGATTTTAATAAAAAAAAATATATAAATTATTAACGATGTTTCTATTACGTCATAGACATTTTAATGAACACATTTTTATATTTTTACTCGACTTTTTTTTTAAAGTGGTTGCGTACTTTCATCTTTCCAATATCTTATCTTCATTATTCACATGAGACAAAAGCCATTTTTGTTTATTCTTTGATCGATGTGCCGAATTAGCTCAGTTGGGAGAGCGTTAGACTGAAGATCTAAAGGTCCTTGGTTCGATACCGGGTTTCGGCCGTCGTTCTTTTCCTCCGTACAGTAGTGGTCAGTATCCCCGAATGTCACGCGCAAGACCGGGGTTTGACTCCCTAAAGTGGAGGAGTTTTTATAGATTTTAATAAAAAATATATATATAAATTATTAACGATGTTTCTATTATGTCATAGACATTTTATTGGATACATTTTTATATTTTTACTCGACTATTTTATCAAAGTGGTTGCGTACTTTCATCTTTCCAATATCTTATCTTCATTATTCACATGAGATAAAAGCCATTTTTGTTTATTCTCTGATCGATGTGCCGAAATAGCTCAGTTAGGAGAGCGTTAGACTGAAGATCTAAAGGTCCCTGGTTCGATCCCGGGTTTCGGCAGTCGTTCTTTTCCTCCGTACTGTAGTGGTCAGTATCCCCGAATGTCACGTGCAAGACCGGGGTTTGATTCCCTAAAGTGGAGGAGTTCTTATAGATTTTAATAAAAAAAATATATATATAAATTATTAACGATGTTTCTATTACGTCATAGATATTTTAATGAATACATTTTTATATTTTTACTCGACTTTTTTTCAAAGTGGTTGCATACTTTCATCTTTCCAATATCTTACTTTCATTATTCACATGAGACAAAAACAGTTTTTGTTTATTCTCTGATCGATGTGCCGAAACAGCTCAGTTGGGAGAGCGTTAGACTGAAGATCTAAAGGTCCCTGGTTCGATCCCGGGTTTCGGCAGTCGTTCTTGTCCTCCGTACTGTAGTGGTCAGTATCACCGAATGTCACGCGCAAGACCGGGGTTTGATTCCCTAAAGTGGAGGAGTTTTTATAGATTTTATTAAAAAAAATAAATATAAATTAATAACGATGTTTCTATTACGTCATAGACATTTTAATGAATACATTTTTTTATTTTTACTCGACTTTTTTTTCAAAGTGGTTGCGTACTTTCATCTTTCCAATATCTTATCTTCATTATTCACATGAGACAAAGCATTTTTTGTTTATTCTCTGATCGATGTGCCGAAATAGCTCAGTTGGGAGACCGTTAGACTAAAGGTCCCTGGTTCGATCCCGGGTTTCGGCAGTCGTTCTTATCCTCCGTACTGTAGTGATCAGTATCTCCGAATGTAATGCGCATGACCGGGGTTTGATTCCCCGTCGTGGAGGGTTTTTTATAGATTTTAATAACAAAAAAATATATAAATTATTAACGATGTTTGTATTATGTCAGAGACATTTTAATGAATACATTTTTAGATTTTTACTCGACTTTTTTTGTCAAAGTGGTTGCGTACTTTCATTTTTCCAATATCTTATCTTCATTATTCACATGAGACAAAATCAGTTTTTGTTTATTCTCTGATCGATGTGCCGAAATAGCTCAGTTGGGAGAGCGTTAGACTGAAGATCTAAAGGTCCCTGGTTCGATCTCGGGTTTCGGCAGTCGTTCTTGACCTTCGTACTGTAGTGGACAGTGTCACCGAATGTCACGCGCAAGATCGGGGTTTGATTCCCTAAAGCGGAGGAGTTTTTATAGATTTTAATAAAAAAAATAAATATAAATTATTAACGATGTTTCTATTACGTCATAGACATTTTAATGAATACATTTTTATATTTTTACTCGACTTTTTTTTCAAAGTGGTTGCGTACTTTCATCTTTCCAATATCTTATCTACATTATTCACATGAGACAAAAGCCATTTTTGTTTATTCTCTGATCGATGTGCCGAAATAGCTCAGTTGGGAGAGCGTTAGACTGAAGATCTAAATGTCCCTGGTTCGATCCCGGGTTTCGACAGTCGTTCTTTTCCTCCGTACTGTAGTGATCAGTATCTCCGAATGTCATGCGCAAGACCGGTGTTTGATTCCCAAAAGTGGAGGAGTTTTTATAGATTTTAATAAAAAAAATGAATATAAATTATTAACGATGTTTCTATTACGTCATAGACATTTTAATGAATACATTTTTATATTTTTACTCGACTTTTTTTCAAAGTGGTTGCGTACTTTCATCGTTCCAATATCTTATCTTCATTATTCACATGAGACAAAAGCAGTTTTTGTTTATTCTCTGATCGATGTGCCGAAACAGCTCAGTTGGGAGAGCGTTAGACTGAAGATCTAAAGGACCCTGGTTCGATCCCGGGTTTCGGCAGTCGTTCTTGTCCTCCGTACTGTAGTGGTCAGTATCACCGAATGTCACGCGCAAGACCGGGGTTTGATTCCCTAAAGTGGAGGAGTTTTTATAGATTTTATTAAAAAAAATAAATATAAATTAATAACGATGTTTCTATTACGTCATAGACATTTTAATGAATACATTTTTTTATTTTTACTCGACTTTTTTTTCAAAGTGGTTGCGTACTTTCATCTTTCCAATATCTTATCTTCATTATTCACATGAGACAAAGCAGTTTTTGTTTATTCTCTGATCGATGTGCCGAAATAGCTCAGTTGGGAGACCGTTAGACTAAAGGTCCCTGGTTCGATCCCGGGTTTCGGCAGTCGTTCTTTTCCTCCGTACTGTAGTGGTCAGTATTCCCGAATGTCACGCGCAAGACCGGGGTTTGATTCCCTAAAGTGGAGGAGTTTTTATAGATTTTAATAAAAAAAAAATATATAAATTATTAACGATGTTTCTATTACGTCATAGACATTTTAATGAATACATTTTTATATTTTTACTCGACTTTTTTTCAAAGTGGTTGCGTACTTTCATCTTTCCAATATCTTATCTTCATTATTCACATGAGACAAAAGCAGTTTTTGTTTATTCTCTGATCGATGTGCCGAAATAGCTCAGTTGGGAGAGCGTTAGACTGAAGATCTAAAGGTCCCTGGTTCGATCCCGGGTTTCGGCAGTCGTTTTTGTCCTCCGTACTGTAGTGGTCAGTATCCCCGAATGTCACGCGCAAGACCGAGGTTTGATTCCCAAAAGAGGAGGAGTTTTTATAGATTTTAATAAAAAAAATAAATATAAATTATTAACGATGTTTCTATTACGTCATAGACATTTTAATGAATACATTTTTAAATTTTTACTCGACTTTTTGTCAAAGTGGTTGCGTACTTTCATCTTTCCAATATCTTATCTTCATTATTCACATGAGACAAAAACAGTTTTTGTTTATTCTCTGATCGACCTGCCGAAATAGCTCAGTTGGGAGAGCGTTAGACTGAAGATCTAAAGGTCCCTGGTTTGATCCCGGGTTTCGGCAGTCGTTCTTGTCCTCCGTACTGTAGTGGTCAGTATCCCCGAATATCACGAGCAAGACCGGGGTTTGATTCCCTAAAGTGGAGGAGTTTTTATAGATTTTAATAAAAAAAATATATATAAATTATTAACGATGTTTCTATTACGTCATAGACATTTTAATGAATATATTTTTTTATTTTTACTCGACTTTTTTTTCAAAGTGGTTGCGTACTTTCATCTTTCCAATATCTTATCTTCATTATTCACATGAGACAAAAGCAGTTTTTGTTTAGTCTCCGATTGATGTGCCGAAATAGCTCAGTTGGGAGAGCGTTAGACTGAAAATCTAAAGGTCCCTGGTTCGATCCCGGGTTTCGGCAGTCGTTCTTGTCCTCCGTACTGTAGTGGTCAGTATCCCCGAATGTCACGCGCAAGACCGGGGTTTGACTCCCTAAAGTGGAGGAGTTTTTATAGATTTTAATAAAAAAAAATATATAAATTATTAGCGATGTTTCTATTACGTCATAGACATTTTAATGAATACATTTTTATATTTTTACTCGACTTTTTTTTCAAAGTGGTTGCGTACTTTCATCTTTCCAATATCTTATCTTCATTATACACATGAGACAAAAGCAGTTTTTGTTTATTCTCTGATTGATGTTCCGAAATAGCTCAGTTGCGAGAGCGTTAGACTGAAGATCTAAAGGTCCCTGGTTCGATCCCAGGTTTCGGCAGTCGTTCTTGTCCTCCGTACTGTAGTGGTCAGTATCCCCGAATGTCACGCGCAAGACCGGGGTTTGATTCCCTAAAGTGGAGGAGGTTTTTATAGATTTTAATAAAAAATATATATATAAATTATTAACGATGTTTCTATTACGTCATAGACATTTTAATGAATACATTTTTATATTTTTACTCGACTTTTTCTCAAAGTGGTTGCGTACTTTCATCTTTCCAATATCTTATTTTCATTATTCACATGAGACAAAAGCCATTTTTGTTTATTCTCTGATCGATGTGCCGAAATAGCTCAGTTGGGAGAGCGTTAGACTGAAGATCTAAATGTCCCTGGTTTGATCCCGGGTTTCGGCAGTCGTTCTTGTCCTCCGTACTGTAGTGGTCAGTATCCCCGAATATCACGAGCAAGACCGGGGTTTGATTCCCTAAAGTGGAGGAGTTTTTATAGATTTTAATAAAAAAAATATATATAAATTATTAACGATGTTTCTATTACGTCATAGACATTTTAATGAATATATTTTTTTATTTTTACTCGACTTTTTTTTCAAAGTGGTTGCGTACTTTCATCTTTCCAATATCTTATCTTCATTATTCACATGAGACAAAGCAGTTTTTGTTTATTCTCTGATCGATGTGCCGAAATAGCTCAGTTGGGAGACCGTTAGACTAAAGGTCCCTGGTTCGATCCCGGGTTTCGGCAGTCGTTCTTATCCTCCGTACTGTAGTGATCAGTATCTCCGAATGTAATGCGCATGACCGGGGTTTGATTCCCCGTCGTGGAGGGTTTTTTATAGATTTTAATAACAAAAAAATATATAAATTATTAACGATGTTTGTATTATGTCAGAGACATTTTAATGAATACATTTTTAGATTTTTACTCGACTTTTTTTGTCAAAGTGGTTGCGTACTTTCATTTTTCCAATATCTTATCTTCATTATTCACATGAGACAAAATCAGTTTTTGTTTATTCTCTGATCGATGTGCCGAAATAGCTCAGTTGGGAGAGCGTTAGACTGAAGATCTAAATGTCCCTGGTTCGATCCCGGGTTTCGACAGTCGTTCTTTTCCTCCGTACTGTAGTGATCAGTATCTCCGAATGTCATGCGCAAGACCGGGGTTTGATTCCCAAAAGTGGAGGAGTTTTTATAGATTTTAATAAAAAAATGAATATAAATTATTAACGATGTTTCTATTACGTAATAGACATTTTAATGAATACATTTTTATATTTTTACTCGACTTTTTTTTCAAAGTGGTTGCGTACTTTCATCTTTCCAATATCTTATCTACATTATTCACATGAGACAAAAGCCATTTTTGTTTATTCTCTGATCGATGTGCCGAAATAGCTCAGTTGGGAGAGCGTTAGACTGAAGATCTAAATGTCCCTGGTTCGATCCCGGGTTTCGACAGTCGTTCTTTTCCTCCGTACTGTAGTGATCAGTATCTCCGAATGTCATGCGCAAGACCGGGGTTTGATTCCCAAAAGTGGAGGAGTTTTTATAGATTTTAATAAAAAAATGAATATAAATTATTAACGATGTTTCTATTACGTCATAGACATTTTAATGAATACATTTTTATATTTTTACTCGACTTTTTTTCAAAGTGGTTGCGTACTTTCATCTTTCCAATATCTTATCTTCATTATTCACATGAGACAAAAGCAGTTTTTGTTTATTCTCTGATCGATGTGCCGAAATAGCTCAGTTGGGAGAGCGTTAGACTGAAGATCTAAAGGTCCCTGGTTCGATCCCGGGTTTCGGCAGTCGTTCTTGTCCTTCGTATTGTAGTGGACAGTGTCACCGAATGTCACGCGCAAGATCGGGGTTTGATTCCCTAAAGTGAAGGAGTTTTTATAGATTTTAATAAAAAAAATAAATATAAATTATTAACGATGTTTCTATTACGTCATAGACATTTTAATGAATACATTTTTATATTTTTACTCGACTTTTTTTCAAAGTGGTTGCGTACTTTCATCGTTCCAATATCTTATCTTCATTATTCACATGAGACAAAAGCAGTTTTTGTTTATTCTCTGATCGATGTGCCGAAACAGCTCAGTTGGGAGAGCGTTAGACTGAAGATCTAAAGGACCCTGGTTCGATCCCGGGTTTCGGCAGTCGTTCTTGTCCTCCGTACTGTAGTGGTCAGTATCACCGAATGTCACGCGCAAGACCGGGGTTTGATTCCCTAAAGTGGAGGAGTTTTTATAGATTTTATTAAAAAAAATAAATATAAATTAATAACGATGTTTCTATTACGTCATAGACATTTTAATGAATACATTTTTTTATTTTTACTCGACTTTTTTTTCAAAGTGGTTGCGTACTTTCATCTTTCCAATATCTTATCTTCATTATTCACATGAGACAAAGCAGTTTTTGTTTATTCTCTGATCGATGTGCCGAAATAGCTCAGTTGGGAGACCGTTAGACTAAAGGTCCCTGGTTCGATCCCGGGTTTCGGCAGTCGTTCTTATCCTCCGTACTGTAGTGATCAGTATCTCCGAATGTAATGCGCATGACCGGGGTTTGATTCCCCGTCGTGGAGGGTTTTTTATAGATTTTAATAACAAAAAAATATATAAATTATTAACGATGTTTGTATTATGTCAGAGACATTTTAATGAATACATTTTTAGATTTTTACTCGACTTTTTTTGTCAAAGTGGTTGCATACTTTCATTTTTCCAATATCTTATCTTCATTATTCACATGAGACAAAAGCAGTTTTTGTTTATTCTCTGATCGATGTGCCGAAATAGCTCAGTTGGGAGAGCGTTAGACTGAAGATCTAAAGGTCCCTGGTTCGATCCCGGGTTTCGGCAGTCGTTCTTGTCCTTCGTATTGTAGTGGACAGTGTCACCGAATGTCACGCGCAAGATCGGGGTTTGATTCCCTAAAGTGAAGGAGTTTTTATAGATTTTAATAAAAAAAATAAATATAAATTATTAACGATGTTTCTATGACGTCATAGACATTTTAATGAATACATTTTTATATTTTTACTCGACTTTTTTTCAAAGTGGTTGCGTACTTTCATCTTTCCAATATCTTACTTTCATTATTCACATGAGACAAAAGCCATTTTTGTTTATTCTCTGATCGATGTGCCGAAACAGCTCAGTTGGGAGAGCGTTAGACTGAAGATCTAAAGGTCCCTGGTTCGATCCCGGGTTTCGGCAGTCGTTCTGGTCCTCCGTACTGTAGTGGTCAGTATCACCGAATGTCACACGTAAGACCGGGGTTTGATTCCCAAAAGTGGAGGAGTTTTTATAGATTTTATTAAAAAAAATAAATATAAATTAATAACGATGTTTCTATTACGTCATAGACATTTTAATGAATATATTTTTTTATTTTTACTCGACTTTTTTTTCAAAGTGGTTGCGTACTTTCATCTTTCCAATATCTTATCTTCATTATTCACATGAGACAAAAGCAGTTTTTGTTTATTCTCTGATTGATGTGCCGAAATAGCTCAGTTGGGAGAGCGTTAGACTGAAGATCTAAAGGTCCCTGGTTCGATCCCGGGTTTCGGCAGTCGTTCTTTTCCTCCGTACTGTAGTGGTCAGTATTCCCGAATGTCACGCGCAAGACCGGGGTTTGATTCCCTAAAGTGGAGGAGTTTTTATAGATTTTAATAAAAAAAATATATATAAATTATTAACGATGTTTCTATTACGTCATAGACATTTTAATGAATACATTTTTATATTTTTACTCGACTTTTTTTCAAAGTGGTTGCGTACTTTCATCTTTCCAATATCTTATCTTCATTATTCACATGAGACAAAAGCAGTTTTTGTTTATTCTCTGATCGATGTGCCGAAATAGCTCAGTTGGGAGAGCGTTAGACTGAAGATCTAAAGGTCCCTGGTTTGATCCCGGGTTTCGGCAGTCGTTCTTGTCCTCCGTACTGTAGTGGTCAGTATCCCCGAATATCACGAGCAAGACCGGGGTTTGATTCCCTAAAGTGGAGGAGTTTTTATAGATTTTAATAAAAAAAATATATATAAATTATTAACGATGTTTCTATTACGTCATAGACATTTTAATGAATATATTTTTTTATTTTTACTCGACTTTTTTTTCAAAGTGGTTGCGTACTTTCATCTTTCCAATATCTTATCTTCATTATTCACATGAGACAAAAGCAGTTTTTGTTTAGTCTCCGATTGATGTGCCGAAATAGCTCAGTTGGGAGAGCGTTAGACTGAAGATCTAAAGGTCCCTGGTTCGATCCCGGGTTTCGGCAGTCGTTCTTGTCCTCCGTACTGTAGTGGTCAGTATCCCCGAATGTCACGCGCAAGACCGGGGTTTGACTCCCTAAAGTGGAGGAGTTTTTATAGATTTTAATAAAAAAAAAATATATAAATTATTAGCGATGTTTCTATTACGTCATAGACATTTTAATGAATACATTTTTATATTTTTACTCGACTTTTTTTTCAAAGTGGTTGCGTACTTTCATCTTTCCAATATCTTATCTTCATTATACACATGAGACAAAAGCAGTTTTTGTTTATTCTCTGATTGATGTTCCGAAATAGCTCAGTTGCGAGAGCGTTAGACTGAAGATCTAAAGGTCCCTGGTTCGATCCCAGGTTTCGGCAGTCGTTCTTGTCCTCCGTACTGTAGTGGTCAGTATCCCCGAATGTCACGCGCTAGACCGGGGTTTGATTCCCTAAAGTGGAGGAGGTTTTTATAGATTTTAATAAAAAATATATATATAAATTATTAACGATGTTTCTATTACGTCATAGACATTTTAATGAATACATTTTTATATTTTTACTCGACTTTTTCTCAAAGTGGTTGCGTACTTTCATCTTTCCAATATCTTATTTTCATTATTCACATGAGACAAAAGCCATTTTTGTTTATTCTCTGATCGATGTGCCGAAATAGCTCAGTTGGGAGAGCGTTAGACTGAAGATCTAAATGTCCCTGGTTCGATCCCGGGTTTCGACAGTCGTTCTTTTCCTCCGTACTGTAGTGATCAGTATCTCCGAATGTCATGCGCAAGACCGGGGTTTGATTCCCAAAAGTGGAGGAGATTTTAATAAAAAAAATGAATATAAATTATTAACGATGTTTCTATTACGTCATAGACATTTTAATGAATACATTTTTATATTTTTACTCGACTTTTTTTCAAAGTGGTTGCGTACTTTCATCTTTCCAATATCTTATCTTCATTATTCACATGAGACAAAAGCAGTTTTTGTTTATTCTCTGATCGATGTGCCGAAATAGCTCAGTTGGGAGAGCGTTAGACTGAAGATCTAAAGGTCCCTGGTTCGATCCCGGGTTTCGGCAGTCGTTCTTATCCTCCGTACTGTAGTGATCAGTATCTCCGAATGTAATGCGCATGTCCGGGGTTTGATTCCCCGTCGTGGAGGGTTTTTTATAGATTTTAATAACAAAAAAATATATAAATTATTAACGATGTTTGTATTATGCCATAGACATTTTAATGAATACATTTTTACATTTTTACTCGACTTTTTTTTTAAAGTGGTTGCGTACTTTCTTTTTTCCAATATCTTATCTTCATTATTCACATGAGACAAAAGCAATTTTTGTTTATTCACTGATCGATGTGCCGAAATAGCTCAGTTGGGAGACCGTTAGACTGAAGATCTAAAGGTCCCTGGTTCGATCCCGGGTTTCGGCAGTCGTTCTTATCCTCCGTACTGTAGTAATCGGTATCTCCGAATGTAATGCTCATGACCGGGGTTTGATTCCCCGTCGTGGAGGGTTTTTTATAGATTTTAATAACAAAAAAATATATAAATTATTAACGATGTTTGTATTATGTCAGAGACATTTTAATGAATACATTTTTAGATTTTTACTCGACTTTTTTTGTCAAAGTGGTTGTGCGTACTTTCATTTTTCCAATATCTTATCTTCATTATTCACATGAGACAAAAGCAGTTTTTGTTTATTCTCTGATAGATGTTCCGAAATAGCTCAGTTGGGAGAGCGTTAGACTGAAGATCTAAAGGTCCCTGGTTCGATCCCGGGTTTCGGCAGTCGTTCTTGTCCTTCGTACTGTAGTGGTCAGTATCACCGAATGTCACCCGTAAGACCGGGGTTTGATTCCCAAAAGTGGAGAAGTTTTTATAGATTTTATTAAAAAAAATAAATATAAATTATTAACGATGTTTCTATGACGTCATAGACATTTTAATGAATACATTTTTATATTTTTACTCGACTTTTTTTCAAAGTGGTTGCGTACTTTCATCTTTCCAATATCTTACTTTCATTATTCACATGAGACAAAAGCCATTTTTGTTTATTCTCTGATCGATGTGACGAAACATCTCAGTTGGGAGAGCGTTAGACTGAAGATCTAAAGGTCCCTGGTTCGATTCCGGGTTTCGGCAGTCGTTCTGGTCCTCCGTACTGTAGTGGTCAGTATCACCGAATGTCACCCGTAAGACCGGGGTTTGATTCCCAAAAGTGGAGGAGTTTTTATAGATTTTATTAAAAAAAATATATGTAAATTAATAACGATGTTTCTATTACGTCATAGACATTTTAATGAATATATTTTTTTATTTTTACTCGACTTTTTTTTCAAAGTGGTTGCGTACTTTCATCTTTCCAATATCTTATCATCATTATTCACATGAGACAAAAGCAGTTTTTGTTTATTCTCTGACTGATGTGCCGAAATAGCTCAGTTGGGAGAGCGTTAGACTGAAGATCTAAAGGTCCCTGGTTCGATCCCGGGTTTCGGCAGTCGTTCTTTTCCTCCGTACTGTAGTGGTCAGTATTCCCGAATGTCACGCGCAAGACCGAGGTTTGATTCCCAAAAGTGGAGGAGTTTTTATAGATTTTAATAAAAAAAATAAATATAAATTATTAACGATGTTTCTATTACGTCATAGACATTTTAATGAATACATTTTTATATTTTTACTCGACTTTTTGTCAAAGTGGTTGCGTACTTTCATCTTTCCAATATCTTATCTTCATTATTCACATGAGACAAAAACAGTTTTTGTTTATTCTCTGATCGACGTGCCGAAATAGCTCAGTTGGGAGAGCGTTAGACTGAAGATCTAAAGGTCCCTGGTTTGATCCCGGGTTTCGGCAGTCGTTCTTGTCCTCCGTACTGTAGTGGTCAGTATCCCCGAATATCACGAGCAAGACCGGGGTTTGATTCCCTAAAGTGGAGGAGTTTTTATAGATTTTAATAAAAAAAATATATATAAATTATTAACGATGTTTCTATTACGTCATAGACATTTTAATGAATATATTTTTTTATTTTTACTCGACTTTTTTTTCAAAGTGGTTGCGTACTTTCATCTTTCCAATATCTTATCTTCATTATTCACATGAGACAAAAGCAGTTTTTGTTTATTCTCCGATTGATGTGCCGAAATAGCTCAGTTGGGAGAGCGTTAGACTGAAGATCTAAAGGTCCCTGGTTCGATCCCGGGTTTCGGCAGTCGTTCTTGTCCTCCGTACTGTAGTGGTCAGTATCCCCGAATGTCACGCGCAAGACCGGGGTTTGATTCCCTAAAGTGGAGGAGGTTTTTATACATTTTAATAAAAAATATATATATATAAATTATTAACGATGTTTCTATTACGTCATAGACATTTTAATGAATACATTTTTATATTTTTACTCGACTTTTTTTTCAAAGTGGTTGCGTACTTTCATCTTTCCAATATCTTATCTTCATTATTCACATGAGACAAAAGCCATTTTTGTTTATTCTCTGATCGATGTGCCGAAATAGCTCAGTTGGGAGAGCGTTAGACAGAAGATCTAAAGGTCCCTGGTTCGATCCCGGGTTTCGGCAGTCGTTCTTTTCCTCCGTATTGTAG
Source organism: Metellina segmentata (assembly GCA_947359465.1). Classification (NCBI taxonomy): domain Eukaryota; kingdom Metazoa; phylum Arthropoda; class Arachnida; order Araneae; family Tetragnathidae; genus Metellina; species Metellina segmentata. The sequence continues at coordinate 65,896,282 of OX375884.1, forward strand.
TGGTCAATTTTCCCGAATGTCACGCGCAAGACCGGGGTTTGATTCCCTAAAGTGGAGGAGTTTTTATAGATTTTAATAAAAAAAATAAATATAAATTATTAACGATGTTTCTATTACGTCATAGACATTTTAATGAATACATTTTTATATTTTTACTCGACTTTTTTTCAAAGTGGTTGCGTACTTTCATCTTTCCAATATCTTATCTTCATTATTCACATGAGACAAAAGCAGTTTTTGTTTATTCTCTGATCGATGTGCCGAAATAGCTCAGTTGGGAGAGCGTTAGACTGAAGATCTAAAGGTCCCTGGTTCGATCCCGGGTTTCGGCAGTCGTTCTTGTCCTCCGTACTGTAGTGGTCAGTATCCCCGAATGTCACGCGCAAGACCGGGGTTTGATTCCCTAAAGTGGAGGAGGTTTTTATAGATTTTAATAAAAAATATATATATAAATTATTAACGATGTTTCTATTACGTCATAGACATTTTAATGAATACATTTTTATATTTTTACTCGACTTTTTTTCAAAGTGGTTGCGTACTTTCATCTTTCCAATATCTTATCTTCATTATTCACATGAGACAAAATCAGTTTTTGTTTATTCTCTGATCGATGTGCCGAAATAGCTCAGTTGGGAGAGCGTTAGACTGAAGATCTAAAGGTCCCTGGTTCGATCCCGGGTTTCGGCCGTCGTTTTTGTCCTCCGTACTGTAGTGGTCAGTATCCCCGAATGTCACGCGCAACACCGAGGTTTGATTCCCAAAAGTATAGGAGTTTTTATAGATTTTAATAAAAAAAATAAATATAAATTATTAACGATGTTTCTATAACGTCATAGACATTTTAATGAATACATTTTTATATTTTTACTCGACTTTTTGTCAAAGTGGTTGCGTACTTTCATCTTTCCAATATCTTATCTTCATTATTCACATGAGACAAAAACAGTTTTTGTTTATTCTCTGGTCGACGTGCCGAAATAGCTCAGTTGGGAGAGCGTTAGACTGAAGATCTAAAGGTCCCTGGTTCGATCCCGGGTTTCGGCAGTCGTTCCTGTCCTCCGTACTGTAGTGGTCAGTATCCCCGAATGTCACGTGCAAGACCGGGGTTTGACTCACTAAAGAATAGGAGTTTTTATAGATTTTAATAAAAAAAATATATATAAATTATTAGCGATGTTTCTATTACGTCATAGACATTTTAATGAATACATTTTTATATTTTTACTCGACTTTTTTTTCAAAGTGGTTGCGTACTTTCATCTTTCCAATATCTTATCTTCATTATACACATGAGACAAAAGCAGTTTTTGTTTATTCTCTGATTGATGTGCCGAAATAGCTCAGTTGCGAGAGCGTTAGACTGAAGATCTAAAGGTCCCTGGTTCGATCCCGGGCTTCGGCAGTCGTTCTTTTCCTCCGTACTGTAGTGGTCAGTATCCCCGAATGTCACGCGCAAGACAGGGGTTCGACTCCCTAAAGTGGAGGAGTTTTTATAGATTATAATAAAAAATATATATATAAATTATTCACGATGTTTCTATTACGTTATAGACATTTTAATGAATACATTTTTATATTTTTACTCGACTTTTTTTTCAAAGTGGTTGCGTACTTTCATCTTTCCAATATCTTATCTTCATTATACACATGAGACAAAAGCCATTTTTGTTTATTCTCTGATCGATGTGCCGAATTAGCTCAGTTGGGAGAGCGTTAGACTGAAGATCTAAAGGTCCTTGGTTCGATACCGGGTTTCGGCCGTCGTTCTTTTCCTCCGTACTGTAGTGGTCAGTATCCCCGAATGTCTCGCGCAAGACCGAGGTTTGATTCCCTAAAGTGGAGGAGTTTTTATAGATTTTAATAAAAAATATATATATAAATTATTAACGATGTTTCTATTACGTCATAGACATTTTAATGAATACATTTTTATATTTTTACTCAACTATTTTATCAAAGTGGTTGCGTACTTTCATCTTTCCAATATCTTATCTTCATTATTCACATGAGACAAAATCCATTTTTGTTTATTCTCTGATCGATGTGCCGAAATAGCTCAGTTGGGAGAGCGTTAGACTGAAGATCTAAAGGTCTGTGGTTCGATCCCGGGTTTCGGCAGTCGTTCTTTCCTTCCGTACTGTAGTGGTCAGTATCCCCGAATGTCACGCGCAAGACCGGGGTTTGATTACCTAAAGTGGAGGAGTTTTTATAGATTTTAATAAAAAAAATATATATAAATTATTAACGATGTTTCTATTACGTCATAGACATTTTAATGAATACATTTTTATATTTTTACTCGACTATTTTATCAAAGTGGTTGCGTACTTTCATCTTTCCAATATCTTATCTTCATTATTCACATGAGACAAAAGCAGTTTTTGTTTATTCTCTGATCGATGTGCCGAAATAGCTCAGTTGGGAGAGCGTTAGACTGAAGACCTAAAGGTCTCTGGTTCGATCCCGTGTTTCGGCAGTCGATCTTGTCCTCGTACTGTAGTGGTCAGTATCACCGAATGTCTCGCGTAAGACCGGGCTTTGATTCCCAAATATGAAGGAGTTTTCATAGATTTTAATAAAAAATATATATATAAATTATTAACTATGTTTCTATTACGTCATAGACATTTTAATGAATATATTTTTTTATTTTTACTCGACTTTTTTTTAAAAGTGGTTGCGTACTTTCATCTTTCCAATATCTTATCTTCATTATTCACATGAGACAAAAACAGTTTTTGTTTATGCTCTGATGGATGTGCCGAAATAGCTCAGTTGGGAGAGCGTTAGAATGAAGATCTAAAGGTCCCTGGTTCGATCCCGGGTTTCGGCAGTCGTTCTTGTCCTCCGTACTGTAGTGGTCAGTATCCCTGAATGTCACGCGCAAGACCGGGGTTTGACTCCCTAAAGTGGAGGAGTTTTTATAGATTTTAATAAAAAATATATATATAAATTATTAACGATGTTTCTATTACGTCATAGACATTTTAATGGATGCATTTTTATATTTTTACTCGACTATTTTATCAAAGTGGTTGCGCTGGTGCACCTTAAATCTGTCGTGGCCGAAAGTCCTCACGTTGGGTTGGCGTGGAAGTTTGGAGAGTGGGGTGCCAGCTCAGGTGTTGCTTCGTCATCTGACCGTGGTTCAAAATTACGATGTGTTGTCCTCGAATCTTTTCCTTAAGGGACTGATTCCGGACCGTCGTCAATAGCCCGTTCTGTTGCTCTAGTACGACGTTAACTAAAATTACCATTACCAAAGTGGTTGCGTACTTTCATCTTTCCAATATCTTATCTTCATTATTCACATGAGACAAAAGCCATTTTTGTTTATACTCTGATCGATGTGCCGAAATAGCTCAGTTGGGAGAGCGTTAGACTGAAGATCTAAAGGACCCTGGTTCGATCCCGGGTTTCGGCAGTCGATCTTTCCCTCCGTACTGTCGTGGTCAGTATCCCCGAATGTCACGCGCAAGACCGGGGTTTGATTACCTAAAGTGGAGGAGTTTTTATAGATTTTAATAAAAAAAATATATATAAATTATTAACGATGTTTCTATTACGTCAAAGACATTTTAATGAATACATTTTTATATTTTTACTCGACTATTTTATCAAAGTGGTTGCGTACTTTAATCTTTCCAATAACCTTTCTTCATTATTCACATGAGACAAAAGCCATTTTTGTTTATTCTCTGATCGATGTGCCGAAATAGCTCAGTTGGGAGAGCGTTAGACTGAAGATCTAAAGGTCCCTGGTTCGATCCCGGGTTTCGGCAGTCGTTCTTTTCCTCCGTACTGTAGTGGTCAGTATCCCCGAATGTCACGCGCAAGACCGGGGTTTGATTCCCTAAAGTGGAGGAGTTTTTATAGATTTTAATAAAAAAAATATATAAATTATTAACGATGTTTCTATTACGTCATAGACATTTTAATGAATACATTTTTATATTTTTACTCGACTATTTTATCAAAGTGGTTGCGTACTTTCATCTTTCCAATATCTTATCTTCTTTATTCACATGAGACAAAAGCAGTTTTTGTTTATTCTCTGATCGATGTGCCGAAATAGCTCAGTTGGGAGAGCGTTAGACTGAAGATCTAAATTCTCTGGTTCGATCCCGGGTTTCGGCAGTCGTTCTTGTCCTCCGTACTGTAGTGGTCAGTATCACCGAATGTCTCGCGTAAGACCGGGGTTTCATTCCCAAATATGGAGGAGTTTTTATAGATTTTATTAAAAAATATATATATAAATTATTAACGATGTTTCTATTACGTCATAGACATTTTAATGAATACATTTTTATATTTTTACTCGACTTTTTTTTCAAAGTGGTTGCGTACTTTCATCTTTCCAATATCTTATCTTCATTATACAAATGAGACAAAAGCCATTTTTGTTTATTCTTTGATCGATGTGCCGAATTAGCTAAGTTGGGAGAGCGTTAGACTGAAGATCTAAAGGTCCCTGGTTCGATCCCGGGTTTCGGCAGTCGTTCTTGTCCTCCGTACTGTAGTGGTCAGTATCCCTGAATGTCACGCGCAAGACCGGGGTTTGACTCCCTAAAGTGGAGGAGTTTTTATAGATTTTAATAAAAAATATATATATAAATTATTAACGATGTTTCTATTACGTCATAGACATTTTAATGGATGCATTTTTATATTTTTACTCGACTATTTTATCAAAGTGGTTGCGCTGGTGCACCTTAAATCTGTCGTGGCCGAAAGTCCTCACGTTGGGTTGGCGTGGAAGTTTGGAGAGTGGGGTGCCAGCTCAGGTGTTGCTTCGTCATCTGACCGTGGTTCAAAATTACGATGTGTTGTCCTCGAATCTTTTCCTTAAGGGACTGATTCCGGACCGTCGTCAATAGCCCGTTCTGTTGCTCTAGTACGACGTTAACTAAAATTACCATTACCAAAGTGGTTGCGTACTTTCATCTTTCCAATATCTTATCTTCATTATACACATGAGACAAAAGCAGTTTTTGTTTATTCTCTGATCGATGTGCCGAAATAGCTCAGTTGGGAGAGCGTTAGACTGAAGATCTAAATTCTCTGGTTCGATCCCGGGTTTCGGCAGTAGTTCTTGTCCTCCGTACTGTAGTGGTCAGTATCACCGAATGTCTCGCGTAAGACCGGGGTTTCATTCCCAAATATGGAGGAGTTTTTATAGATTTTATTAAAAAAAATATATATAAATTATTAACGATGTTTCTATTACGTCATAGACATTTTAATGAATACATTTTTATATTTTTACTCGACTTTTTTTTCAAAGTGGTTGCGTACTTTCATCATTCCAATATCTTATCTTCATTATACAAATGAGACAAAAGCCATTTTTGTTTATTCTTTGATCGATGTGCCGAATTAGCTAAGTTGGGAGAGCGTTAGACTGAAGATCTAAAGGTCCCTGGTTCGATCCCGGGTTTCGGCAGTCGTTCTTTTCCTCCGTACTGTAGTGGTCAGTATCCCCGAATGTCACGCGCAAGACCGGGGTTTGATTCCCTAAAGTGGAGGAGTTTTTATAGATTTTAATAAAAAAAATATATATAAATTATTAACGATGTTTCTATTACGTCATAGACATTTTAATGAATACATTTATATTTTTACTCGACTATTTTATCAAAGTGGTTGCGTACTTTCATCTTTCCAATATCTTATCTTCATTATTCACATGAGACAAAAGCAGTTTTTGTTTATTCTCTGATCGATGTGCCGAAATAGCTCAGTTGGGAGAGCGTTAGAATGAAGATCTAAAGGTCCCTGGTTCGATCCCGGGTTTCGGCAGTCGTTCTTGTCCTCCGTACTGTAGTGGTCAGTATCCCCGAATGTCACGCGCAAGACCGGGGTTTGACTCCCTAAGGTGGAGGAGTTTTTATAGATTTTAATAAAAAAAATATATATAAATTATTAACGATGTTTCTATTACGTCATAGACATTTTAATGAATACATTTTTATATTTTTACTCGACTATTTTATCAAAGTGGTTGCGTACTTTCATCTTTCCAATATCTTATCTTCTTTATTCACATGAGACAAAAGCAGTTTTTGTTTATTCTCTGATCGATGTGCCGAAATAGCTCAGTTGGGAGAGCGTTAGACTGAAGATCTAAATTCTCTGGTTCGATCCCGGGTTTCGGCAGTTGTTCTTGTCCTCCGTACTGTAGTGGTCAGTATCCCCGAATGTCACGCGCAAGACCGGGGTTTGACTCCCTAAAGTGGAGGAGTTTTTATAGATTTTAATAAAAAATATATATATAAATTATTAACGATGTTTCTATTAAGTCATAGACATTTTAATGGATGCATTTTTATATTTTTACTCGACTATTTTATCAAAGTGGTTGCGTACTTTAATCTTTCCAATAACCTTTCTTCATTATTCACATGAGACAAAAGCCATTTTTGTTTATTCTCTGATCGATGTGCCGAAATAGCTCAGTTGGGAGAGCGTTAGACTGAAGATCTAAAGGTCCCTGGTTCGATCCCGGGTTTCGGCAGTCGTTCTTTTCCTCCGTACTGTAGTGGTCAGTATCCCCGAATGTCACGCGCAAGACTGGGGTTTGATTCCCTAAAGTGGAGGAGTTTTTATAGATTTTAATAAAAAAAATATATATAAATTATTAACGATGTTTCTATTACGTCAAAGACATTTTAATGAATACATTTTTATATTTTTACTCGACTATTTTATCAAAGTGGTTGCGTACTTTAATCTTTCCAATAACCTTTCTTCATTATTCACATGAGACAAAAGCCATTTTTGTTTATTCTCTGATCGATGTGCCGAAATAGCTCAGTTGGGAGAGCGTTAGACTGAAGATCTAAAGGTCCCTGGTTCGATCCCGGGTTTCGGCAGTCGTTCTTTTCCTCCGTACTGTAGTGGTCAGTATCCCCGAATGTCACGCGCAAGACCGGGGTTTGATTCCCTAAAGTGGAGGAGTTTTTATAGATTTTAATAAAAAAAAATATATAAATTATTAACGATGTTTCTATTACGTCATAGACATTTTAATGAATACATTTTTATATTTTTACTCGACTATTTTATCAAAGTGGTTGCGTACTTTCATCTTTCCAATATCTTATCTTCTTTATTCACATGAGACAAAAGCAGTTTTTGTTTATTCTCTGATCGATGTGCCGAAATAGCTCAGTTGGGAGAGCGTTAGACTGAAGATCTAAATTCTCTGGTTCGATCCCGGGTTTCGGCAGTCGTTCTTGTCCTCCGTACTGTAGTGGTCAGTATCACCGAATGTCTCGCGTAAGACCGGGGTTTCATTCCCAAATATGGAGGAGTTTTTATAGATTTTATTAAAAAATATATATATAAATTATTAACGATGTTTCTATTACGTCATAGACATTTTAATGAATACATTTTTATATTTTTACTCGACTTTTTTTTCAAAGTGGTTGCGTACTTTCATCTTTCCAATATCTTATCTTCATTATACAAATGAGACAAAAGCCATTTTTGTTTATTCTTTGATCGATGTGCCGAATTAGCTAAGTTGGGAGAGCGTTAGACTGAAGATCTAAAGGTCCCTGGTTCGATCCCGGGTTTCGGCAGTCGTTCTTGTCCTCCGTACTGTAGTGGTCAGTATCCCTGAATGTCACGCGCAAGACCGGGGTTTGACTCCCTAAAGTGGAGGAGTTTTTATAGATTTTAATAAAAAATATATATATAAATTATTAACGATGTTTCTATTACGTCATAGACATTTTAATGGATGCATTTTTATATTTTTACTCGACTATTTTATCAAAGTGGTTGCGCTGGTGCACCTTAAATCTGTCGTGGCCGAAAGTCCTCACGTTGGGTTGGCGTGGAAGTTTGGAGAGTGGGGTGCCAGCTCAGGTGTTGCTTCGTCATCTGACCGTGGTTCAAAATTACGATGTGTTGTCCTCGAATCTTTTCCTTAAGGGACTGATTCCGGACCGTCGTCAATAGCCCGTTCTGTTGCTCTAGTACGACGTTAACTAAAATTACCATTACCAAAGTGGTTGCGTACTTTCATCTTTCCAATATCTTATCTTCATTATACACATGAGACAAAAGCAGTTTTTGTTTATTCTCTGATCGATGTGCCGAAATAGCTCAGTTGGGAGAGCGTTAGACTGAAGATCTAAATTCTCTGGTTCGATCCCGGGTTTCGGCAGTAGTTCTTGTCCTCCGTACTGTAGTGGTCAGTATCACCGAATGTCTCGCGTAAGACCGGGGTTTCATTCCCAAATATGGAGGAGTTTTTATAGATTTTATTAAAAAATATATATATAAATTATTAACGATGTTTCTATTACGTCATAGACATTTTAATGAATACATTTTTATATTTTTACTCGACTTTTTTTTCAAAGTGGTTGCGTACTTTCATCTTTCCAATATCTTATCTTCATTATACAAATGAGACAAAAGCCATTTTTGTTTATTCTTTGATCGATGTGCCGAATTAGCTAAGTTGGGAGAGCGTTAGACTGAAGATCTAAAGGTCCCTGGTTCGATCCCGGGTTTCGGCAGTCGTTCTTTTCCTCCGTACTGTAGTGGTCAGTATCCCCGAATGTCACGCGCAAGACCGGGGTTTGATTCCCTAAAGTGGAGGAGTTTTTATAGATTTTAATAAAAAAAATATATATAAATTATTAACGATGTTTCTATTACGTCATAGACATTTTAATGAATACATTTATATTTTTACTCGACTATTTTATCAAAGTGGTTGCGTACTTTCATCTTTCCAATATCTTATCTTCATTATTCACATGAGACAAAAGCAGTTTTTGTTTATTCTCTGATCGATGTGCCGAAATAGCTCAGTTGGGAGAGCGTTAGAATGAAGATCTAAAGGTCCCTGGTTCGATCCCGGGTTTCGGCAGTCGTTCTTGTCCTCCGTACTGTAGTGGTCAGTATCCCCGAATGTCACGCGCAAGACCGGGGTTTGACTCCCTAAGGTGGAGGAGTTTTTATAGATTTTAATAAAAAAAATATATATAAATTATTAACGATGTTTCTATTACGTCATAGACATTTTAATGAATACATTTTTATATTTTTACTCGACTATTTTATCAAAGTGGTTGCGTACTTTCATCTTTCCAATATCTTATCTTCTTTATTCACATGAGACAAAAGCAGTTTTTGTTTATTCTCTGATCGATGTGCCGAAATAGCTCAGTTGGGAGAGCGTTAGACTGAAGATCTAAATTCTCTGGTTCGATCCCGGGTTTCGGCAGTTGTTCTTGTCCTCCGTACTGTAGTGGTCAGTATCCCCGAATGTCACGCGCAAGACCGGGGTTTGACTCCCTAAAGTGGAGGAGTTTTTATAGATTTTAATAAAAAATATATATATAAATTATTAACGATGTTTCTATTAAGTCATAGACATTTTAATGGATGCATTTTTATATTTTTACTCGACTATTTTATCAAAGTGGTTGCGTACTTTAATCTTTCCAATAACCTTTCTTCATTATTCACATGAGACAAAAGCCATTTTTGTTTATTCTCTGATCGATGTGCCGAAATAGCTCAGTTGGGAGAGCGTTAGACTGAAGATCTAAAGGTCCCTGGTTCGATCCCGGGTTTCGGCAGTCGTTCTTTTCCTCCGTACTGTAGTGGTCAGTATCCCCGAATGTCACGCGCAAGACCGGGGTTTGATTCCCTAAAGTGGAGGAGTTTTTATAGATTTTAATAAAAAAAATATATATAAATTATTAACGATGTTTCTATTACGTCATAGACATTTTAATGAATACATTTTTATATTTTTACTCGACTATTTTATCAAAGTGGTTGCGTACTTTCATCTTTCCAATATCTTATCTTCTTTATTCACATGAGACAAAAGCAGTTTTTGTTTATTCTCTGATCGATGTGCCGAAATAGCTCAGTTGGTTGAGCGTTAGACTGAAGATCTAAATTCTCTGGTTCGATCCCGGGTTTCGGCAGTCGTTCTTGTCCTCCGTACTGTAGTGGTCAGTATCACCGAATGTCTCGCGTAAGACCGGGGTTTCATTCCCAAATATGGAGGAGTTTTTATAGATTTTAATAAAAAAAATATATATAAATTATTAACGAAGTTTCTATTACGTCATAGACATTTTAATGAATACATTTTTATATTTTTACTCGACTATTTTATCAAAGTGGTTGCGTACTTTCATCTTTCCAATATCTTATCTTCTTTATTCACATGAGACAAAAGCAGTTTTTGTTTATTCTCTGATCGATGTGCCGAAATAGCTCAGTTGGGAGAGCGTTAGACTGAAGATCTAAATTCTCTGGTTCGATCCCGGGTTTCGGCAGTCGTTCTTGTCCTCCGTACTGTAGTGGTCAGTATCACCGAATGTCTCGCGTAAGACCGGGGTTTCATTCCCAAATATGGAGGAGTTTTTATAGATTTTATTAAAAAATATATATATATAAATTATTAACGATGTTTCTATTACGTCATAGACTTTTAATGAATACATTTTTATATTTTTACTCGACTTTTTTTTCAAAGTGGTTGCGTACTTTCATCTTTCCAATATCTTATCTTCATTATTCACATGAGACAAAAGCCATTTTTGTTTATTCTTTGATCGATGTGCCGAATTAGCTCAGTTGGGAGAGCGTTAGACTGAAGATCTAAAGGTCCCTGGTTCGATCCCGGGTTTCGGCAGTCGTTCTTTTCCTCCGTACTGTAGTGGTCAGTATCCCCGAATGTCACGCGCAAGACCGGGGTTTGATTCCCTAAAGTGGAGGAGTTTTTATAGATTTTAATAAAAAAAATATATATAAATTATTAACGATGTTTCTATTACGTCATAGACATTTTAATGAATACATTTATATTTTTACTCGACTATTTTATCAAAGTGGTTGCGTACTTTCATCTTTCCAATATCTTATCTTCATTATTCACATGAGACAAAAGCAGTTTTTGTTTATTCTCTGATCGATGTGCCGAAATAGCTCAGTTGGGAGAGCGTTAGAATGAAGTTCTAAAGGTCCCTGGTTCGATCCCGGGTTTCGGCAGTCGTTCTTGTCCTCCGTACTGTAGTGGTCAGTATCCCCGAATGTCACGCGCAAGACCGGGGTTTGACTCCCTAAAGTGGAGGAGTTTTTATAGATTTTAATAAAATATATATATGTAAATTATTAACGATGTTTCTATTAAGTCATAGACATTTTAATGGATGCATTTTTATATTTTTACTCGACTATTTTATCAAAGTGGTTGCGTACTTTAATCTTTCCAATAACCTTTCTTCATTATTCACATGAGACAAAAGCCATTTTTGTTTATTCTGTGATCGATGTGCCGAAATAGCTCAGTTGGGAGAGCGTTAGACTGAAGATCTAAAGGTCCCTGGTTCGATCCCGGGTTTCGGCAGTCGTTCTTTTCCTCCGTACTGTAGTGGTCAGTATCCCCGAATGTCACGCGCAAGACCGGGGTTTGATTCCCTAAAGTGGAGGAGTTTTTATAGATTTTAATAAAAAAAATATATATAAATTATTAACGATGTTTCTATTACGTCATAGACATTTTAATGAATACATTTTTATATTTTTACTCGACTATTTTATCAAAGTGGTTGCGTACTTTCATCTTTCCAATATCTTATCTTCTTTATTCACATGAGACAAAAGCAGTTTTGGTTTATTCTCTGATCGATGTGCCGAAATAGCTCAGTTGGGAGAGCGTTAGACTGAAGATCCAAAGGTCTCTGGTTCGATCCCGGGTTTCGGCAGTCGTTCTTGTTATCCGTACTGTAGTGGTCAGTATCACCGAATGTCTCGCGTAAGACCGGGGTTTGATTCCCAAATATGGAGGAGTTTTTATAGATTTTATTAAAAAATATATATATAAATTATTAACGATGTTTCTATTACGTCATAGACATTTTAATGAATACATTTTTATATTTTTACTCGACTTTTTTTTCAAAGTGGTTGCGTACTTTCATCTTTCCAATATCTTATCTTCATTATTCACATGAGACAAAAGCCATTTTTGTTTATTCTTTCATCGATGTGCCGAATTAGCTCAGTTGGGAGAGCGTTAGACTGAAGATCTAAAGGTACTTGGTTCGATAACGGGTTTCGGCCTTCGTTCTTTTCCTCCGTACTGTAGTGGTCAGTATCCCCGAATGTCACGCGCAAGACCGGGGTTTGACTCCCTAAAGTGGAGTAGTTTTTATAGATTTTAATAAAAAATATATATATAAATTATTAACGATGTTTCTATTACGTCATAGACATTTTAATGAATATATTTTTTTATTTTTACTCGACTTTTTTTTCAAAGTGGTTGCGTACTTTCATCTTTCCAATATCTTATCTTCTTTATTCACATGAGACAAAAGCAGTTTTGGTTTATTCTCTGATCGATGTGCCGAAATAGCTCAGTTGGGAGAGCGTTAGACTGAAGATCCAAAGGTCTCTGGTTCGATCCCGGGTTTCGGCAGTCGTTCTTGTCATCCGTACTGTAGTGGTCAGTATCACCGAATGTCTCGCGTAAGACCGGGGTTTGATTCCCAAATATGGAGGAGTTTTTATAGATTTTATTAAAAAATATATATATAAATTATTAACGATGTTTCTATTACGTCATAGACATTTTAATGAATACATTTTTATATTTTTACTCGACTATTTTATCAAAGTGGTTGCGTACTTTCATCTTTCCAATATCTTATCTTCATTATTCACATGAGACAAAAGCCATTTTTGTTTATTCTTTGATCGATGTGCCGAATTAGCTCAGTTGGGAGAGCGTTAGACTGAAGATCTAAAGGTCCCTGGTTCGATCCCGGGTTTCGGCAGTCGTTCTTTTCCTCCGTACTGTAGTGGTCAGTATCCCCGAATGTCACGCGCAAGACCGGGGTTTGATTCCCTAAAGTGGAGGAGTTTTTATAGATTTTAATAAAAAAAATATATATAAATTATTAACGATGTTTCTATTACGTCATAGACATTTTAATGAATACATTTATATTTTTACTCGACTATTTTATCAAAGTGGTTGCGTACTTTCATCTTTCCAATATCTTATCTTCATTATTCACATGAGACAAAAGCAGTTTTTGTTTATTCTCTGATCGATGTGCCGAAATAGCTCAGTTGGGAGAGCGTTAGAATGAAGTTCTAAAGGTCCCTGGTTCGATCCCGGGTTTCGGCAGTCGTTCTTGTCCTCCGTACTGTAGTGGTCAGTATCCCCGAATGTCACGCGCAAGACCGGGGTTTGACTCCCTAAAGTGGAGGAGTTTTTATAGATTTTAATAAAATATATATATGTAAATTATTAACGATGTTTCTATTAAGTCATAGACATTTTAATGGATGCATTTTTATATTTTTACTCGACTATTTTATCAAAGTGGTTGCGTACTTTAATCTTTCCAATAACCTTTCTTCATTATTCACATGAGACAAAAGCCATTTTTGTTTATTCTGTGATCGATGTGCCGAAATAGCTCAGTTGGGAGAGCGTTAGACTGAAGATCTAAAGGTCCCTGGTTCGATCCCGGGTTTCGGCAGTCGTTCTTTTCCTCCGTACTGTAGTGGTCAGTATCCCCGAATGTCACGCGCAAGACCGGGGTTTGATTCCCTAAAGTGGAGGAGTTTTTATAGATTTTAATAAAAAAAATATATATAAATTATTAACGATGTTTCTATTACGTCATAGACATTTTAATGAATACATTTTTATATTTTTACTCGACTATTTTATCAAAGTGGTTGCGTACTTTCATCTTTCCAATATCTTATCTTCTTTATTCACATGAGACAAAAGCAGTTTTGGTTTATTCTCTGATCGATGTGCCGAAATAGCTCAGTTGGGAGAGCGTTAGACTGAAGATCCAAAGGTCTCTGGTTCGATCCCGGGTTTCGGCAGTCGTTCTTGTTATCCGTACTGTAGTGGTCAGTATCACCGAATGTCTCGCGTAAGACCGGGGTTTGATTCCCAAATATGGAGGAGTTTTTATAGATTTTATTAAAAAATATATATATAAATTATTAACGATGTTTCTATTACGTCATAGACATTTTAATGAATACATTTTTATATTTTTACTCGACTTTTTTTTCAAAGTGGTTGCGTACTTTCATCTTTCCAATATCTTATCTTCATTATTCACATGAGACAAAAGCCATTTTTGTTTATTCTTTCATCGATGTGCCGAATTAGCTCAGTTGGGAGAGCGTTAGACAAGATCTAAAGGTACTTGGTTCGATAACGGGTTTCGGCCTTCGTTCTTTTCCTCCGTACTGTAGTGGTCAGTATCCCCGAATGTCACGCGCAAGACCGGGGTTTGACTCCCTAAAGTGGAGGAGTTTTTATAGATTTTAATAAAAAATATATATATAAATTATTAACGATGTTTCTATTACGTCATAGACATTTTAATGAATATATTTTTTTATTTTTACTCGACTTTTTTTTCAAAGTGGTTGCGTACTTTCATCTTTCCAATATCTTATCTTCTTTATTCACATGAGACAAAAGCAGTTTTGGTTTATTCTCTGATCGATGTGCCGAAATAGCTCAGTTGGGAGAGCGTTAGACTGAAGATCCAAAGGTCTCTGGTTCGATCCCGGGTTTCGGCAGTCGTTCTTGTCATCCGTACTGTAGTGGTCAGTATCACCGAATGTCTCGCGTAAGACCGGGGTTTGATTCCCAAATATGGAGGAGTTTTTATAGATTTTATTAAAAAATATATATATAAATTATTAACGATGTTTCTATTACGTCATAGACATTTTAATGAATACATTTTTATATTTTTACTCGACTTTTTTTTCAAAGTGGTTGCGTACTTTCATCTTTCCAATATCTTATCTTCATTATTCACATGAGACAAAAGCCATTTTTGTTTATTCTTTGATCGATGTGCCGAATTAGCTCAGTTGGGAGAGCGTTAGACTGAAGATCTAAAGGTACTTGGTTCGATAACGGGTTTCGGCCTTCGTTCTTTTCCTCCGTACTGTAGTGGTCAGTATCCCCGAATGTCACGCGCAAGACCGGGGTTTGACTCCCTAAAGTGGAGGAGTTTTTATAGATTTTAATAAAAAATATATATATATAAATTATTAACGATGTTTCTATTACGTCATAGACATTTTAATGAATATATTTTTTTATTTTTACTCGACTTTTTTTTCAAAGTGGTTGCGTACTTTCATCTTTCCAATATCTTATCTTTATTATTCACATGAGACAAAAGCAGTTTTTGTTTATTCTCTGATTGATGTGCCGAAATAGCTCAGTTGGGAGAGCGTTAGACTGAAGATCTAAAGGTCCCTGGTTCGATCCCGGGTTTCGGCAGTCGTTCTTGTCCTCCGTACTGTAGTGGTCAGTATCCCCGAATGTCTCGCGCAAGACCGGGGTTTGACTCCCTAAAGTGGAGGAGTTTTTATAGATTTTAATAAAAAATATATATATAAATTATTAACGATGTTTTTATTATGTCATAGACATTTTAATGGATACATTTTTATATTTTTACTCGACTATTTTTTCAAAGTGGTTGCGTACTTTCATCTTTCCAATATCTTATCTTCATTATTCACATGAGACAAAAGCCATTTTTGTTTATTCTCTGATCGATGTGCCGAAATAGCTCAGTTGGGAGAGCGTTAGACTGAAGATCTAAAGGTCCCTAGTTCGATCCCGGGTTTCGGCAGTCGTTCTTGTCCTCCGTACTGTAGTGGTAAGTATCACCGAATGTCTCCCGTAAGACCGGGGTTTGATTCCCAAATATGGAGGAGTTTTTATAGATTTTATTAAAAAAAATATATATAAATTATTAACGATGTTTCTATTACGTCATAGACATTTTAATGAATATATTTTTTTATTTTTACTCGACTTTTTTTTCAAAGTGGTTGCGTACTTTCATCTTTCCAATATCTTATCTTCATTATTCACATGACACAAAAGCAGTTTTTGTTTATTCTCTGATTGATGTGCCGAAATAGCTGAGTTGGGAGAGCGTTAGACTGAAGATCTAAAGGTCCCTGGTTCGATCCCGGGTTTCGGCAGTCGTTCTTGTCCTCCGTACTGTAGTGGTCAGTATCCCCGAATGTCTCGCGCAAGACCGGGGTTTGACTCCCTAAAGTGGAGAAGTTTTTATAGATTTTAATAAAAAATATATATATAAATTATTAACGATGTTTTTATTATGTCATAGACATTTTAATGGATACATTTTTATATTTTTACTCGACTATTTTATCAAAGTGGTTGCGTACTTTCATCTTTCCAATATCTTATCTTCTTTATTCACATGAGACAAAAGCAGTTTTGGTTTATTCTCTGATCGATGTGCCGAAATAGCTCAGTTGGGAGAGCGTTAGACTGAAGATCCAAAGGTCTCTGGTTCGATCCCGGGTTTCGGCAGTCGTTCTTGTCATCCGTACTGTAGTGGTCAGTATCACCGAATGTCTCGCGTAAGACCGGGGTTTGATTCCCAAATATGGAGGAGTTTTTATAGATTTTATTAAAAAATATATATATAAATTATTAACGATGTTTCTATTACGTCATAGACATTTTAATGAATACATTTTTATATTTTTACTCGACTTTTTTTTCAAAGTGGTTGCGTACTTTCATCTTTCCAATATCTTATCTTCTTTATTCACATGAGACAAAAGCAGTTTTGGTTTATTCTCTGATCGATGTGCCGAAATAGCTCAGTTGGGAGAGCGTTAGACTGAAGATCTAAAGGTCCCTAGTTCGATCCCGGGTTTCGGCAGTCGTTCTTGTCCTCCGTACTGTAGTGGTCAGTATCCCCGAATGTCTCGAGCAAGACCGGGGTCTGACTCCCTAAAGTGGAGGAGTTTTTATAGATTTTAATAAAAAATATATATATAAATTATTAACGATGTTTTTATTATGTAATAGACATTTTAATGGATATATTTTTACTCGACTATTTTTTCAAAGTGGTTGCGTACTTTCATCTTTCCAATATCTTATCTTCATTATTCACATGAGACAAAAGCAGTTTTTGTTTATTCTCTGATTGATGTGCCGAAATAGCTCAGTTGGGAGAGCGATAAACTGAAGATCTAAAGGTCCCTGATTCGATCCCGGGTTTCGGCAGTCGTTCTTGTCCTCCGTACTGTAGTGGTCAGTATACCCGAATGTCACGCGCAAGACCGGGGTTTGACTCCCTAAAGTGGAGGAGTTTTTATAGATTTTAATAAAAAATATATATATAAATTATTAACGATGTTTCTATTAAGTCATAGACATTTTAATGGATGCATTTTTATATTTTTACTCGACTATTTTATCAAAGTGGTTGCGTACTTTAATCTTTCCAATAACCTTTCTTCATTATTCACACGAGACAAAAGCCATTTTTGTTTATTCTCTGATCGATGTGCCGAAATAGCTCAGTTGGGAGAGCGTTAGACTGAAGATCTAAAGGTCCCTGGTTCGATCCCGGGTTTCGGCAGTCGTTCTTTTCCTCCGTACTGTAGTGGTCAGTATCCCCGAATGTCACGCGCAAGACCGGGGTTTGATTCCCTAAAGTGGAGGAGTTTTTATAGATTTTAATAAAAAAAAATATATAAATTATTAACGATGTTTCTATTACGTCATAGACATTTTAATGAATACATTTTTATATTTTTACTCGACTATTTTATCAAAGTGGTTGCGTACTTTCATCTTTCCAATATCTTATCTTCTTTATTCACATGAGACAAAAGCAGTTTTTGTTTATTCTCTGATCGATGTGCCGAAATAGCTCAGTTGGGAGAGCGTTAGACTGAAGATCTAAATTCTCTGGTTCGATCCCGGGTTTCGGCAGTCGTTCTTGTCCTCCGTACTGTAGTGGTCAGTATCACCGAATGTCTCGCGTAAGACCGGGGTTTCATTCCCAAATATGGAGGAGTTTTTATAGATTTTATTAAAAAATATATATATAAATTATTAACGATGTTTCTATTACGTCATAGACATTTTAATGAATACATTTTTATATTTTTACTCGACTTTTTTTTCAAAGTGGTTGCGTACTTTCATCTTTCCAATATCTTATCTTCATTATACAAATGAGACAAAAGCCATTTTTGTTTATTCTTTGATCGATGTGCCGAATTAGCTCAGTTGGGAGAGCGTTAGACTGAAGATCTAAAGGTCCCTGGTTCGATCCCGGGTTTCGGCAGTCGTTCTTTTCCTCCGTACTGTAGTGGTCAGTATCCCCGAATGTCACGCGCAAGACCGGGGTTTGATTCCCTAAAGTGGAGGAGTTTTTATAGATTTTAATAAAAAAAATATATATAAATTATTAACGATGTTTCTATTACGTCATAGACATTTTAATGAATACATTTATATTTTTACTCGACTATTTTATCAAAGTGGTTGCGTACTTTCATCTTTCCAATATCTTATCTTCATTATTCACATGAGACAAAAGCAGTTTTTGTTTATTCTCTGATCGATGTGCCGAAATAGCTCAGTTGGGAGAGCGTTAGAATGAAGATCTAAAGGTCCCTGGTTCGATCCCGGGTTTCGGCAGTCGTTCTTGTCCTCCGTACTGTAGTGGTCAGTATCCCCGAATGTCACGCGCAAGACCGGGGTTTGACTCCCTAAAGTGGAGGAGTTTTTATAGATTTTAATAAAAAAAATATATATAAATTATTAACGATGTTTCTATTACGTCATAGACATTTTAATGAATACATTTTTATATTTTTACTCGACTATTTTATCAAAGTGGTTGCGTACTTTCATCTTTCCAATATCTTATCTTCTTTATTCACATGAGACAAAAGCAGTTTTTGTTTATTCTCTGATCGATGTGCCGAAATAGCTCAGTTGGGAGAGCGTTAGACTGAAGATCTAAATTCTCTGGTTCGATCCCGGGTTTCGGCAGTCGTTCTTGTCCTCCGTACTGTAGTGGTCAGTATCACCGAATGTCTCGCGTAAGACCGGGGTTTCATTCCCAAATATGGAGGAGTTTTTATAGATTTTATTAAAAAATATATATATAAATTATTAACGATGTTTCTATTACGTCATAGACATTTTAATGAATACATTTTTATATTTTTACTCGACTTTTTTTTCAAAGTGGTTGCGTACTTTCATCTTTCCAATATCTTATCTTCATTATTCACATGAGACAAAAGCCATTTTTGTTTATTCTTTGATCGATGTGCCGAATTAGCTCAGTTGGGAGAGCGTTAGACTGAAGATCTAAAGGTCCCTGGTTCGATCCCGGGTTTCGGCAGTCGTTCTTTTCCTCCGTACTGTAGTGGTCAGTATCCCCGAATGTCACGCGCAAGACCGGGGTTTGATTCCCTAAAGTGGAGGAGTTTTTATAGATTTTAATAAAAAAAATATATATAAATTATTAACGATGTTTCTATTACGTCATAGACATTTTAATGAATACATTTATATTTTTACTCGACTATTTTATCAAAGTGGTTGCGTACTTTCATCTTTCCAATATCTTATCTTCATTATTCACATGAGACAAAAGCAGTTTTTGTTTATTCTCTGATCGATGTGCCGAAATAGCTCAGTTGGGAGAGCGTTAGAATGAAGATCTAAAGGTCCCTGGTTCGATCCCGGGTTTCGGCAGTCGTTCTTGTCCTCCGTACTGTAGTGGTCAGTATCCCCGAATGTCACGCGCAAGACCGGGGTTTGACTCCCTAAAGTGGAGGAGTTTTTATAGATTTTAATAAAATATATATATGTAAATTATTAACGATGTTTCTATTAAGTCATAGACATTTTAATGGATGCATTTTTATATTTTTACTCGACTATTTTATCAAAGTGGTTGCGTACTTTAATCTTTCCAATAACCTTTCTTCATTATTCACATGAGACAAAAGCCATTTTTGTTTATTCTGTGATCGATGTGCCGAAATAGCTCAGTTGGGAGAGCGTTAGACTGAAGATCTAAAGGTCCCTGGTTCGATCCCGGGTTTCGGCAGTCGTTCTTTTCCTCCGTACTGTAGTGGTCAGTATCCCCGAATGTCACGCGCAAGACCGGGGTTTGATTCCCTAAAGTGGAGGAGTTTTTATAGATTTTAATAAAAAAAAATATATAAATTATTAACGATGTTTCTATTACGTCATAGACATTTTAATGAATACATTTTTATATTTTTACTCGACTATTTTATCAAAGTGGTTGCGTACTTTCATCTTTCCAATATCTTATCTTCTTTATTCACATGAGACAAAAGCAGTTTTGGTTTATTCTCTGATCGATGTGCCGAAATAGCTCAGTTGGGAGAGCGTTAGACTGAAGATCCAAAGGTCTCTGGTTCGATCCCGGGTTTCGGCAGTCGTTCTTGTCATCCGTACTGTAGTGGTCAGTATCACCGAATGTCTCGCGTAAGACCGGGGTTTGATTCCCAAATATGGAGGAGTTTTTATAGATTTTATTAAAAAATATATATATAAATTATTAACGATGTTTCTATTACGTCATAGACATTTTAATGAATACATTTTTATATTTTTACTCGACTTTTTTTTCAAAGTGGTTGCGTACTTTCATCTTTCCAATATCTTATCTTCATTATTCACATGAGACAAAAGCCATTTTTGTTTATTCTTTGATTGATGTGCCGAATTAGCTCAGTTGGGAGAGCGTTAGACTGAAGATCTAAAGGTACTTGGTTCGATAACGGGTTTCGGCCTTCGTTCTTTTCCTCCGTACTGTAGTGGTCAGTATCCCCGAATGTCACGTGCAAGACCGGGGTTTGACTCCCTAAAGTGGAGGAGTTTTTATAGATTTTAATAAAAAATATATATATAAATTATTAACGATGTTTCTATTACGTCATAGACATTTTAATGAATATATTTTTTTATTTTTACTCGACTTTTTTTTCAAAGTGGTTGCGTACTTTCATCTTTCCAATATCTTATCTTCATTATTCACATGAGACAAAAGCAGTTTTTGTTTATTCTCTGATTGATGTGCCGAAATAGCTCAGTTGGGAGAGCGTTAGACTGAAGATCTAAAGGTCCCTGGTTCGATCCCGGGTTTCGGCAGTCGTTCTTGTCCTCCGTACTGTAGTGGTCAGTATCCCCGAATGTCTCGCGCAAGACCGGGGTTTGACTCCCTAAAGTGGAGAAGTTTTTATAGATTTTTATAAAAAATATATATATAAATTATTAACGATGTTTCTATTACGTCATAGACATTTTAATGAATACATTTTTATATTTTTACTCGACTATTTTATCAAAGTGGTTGCGAACTTTCATCTTTCCAATATCTTATCTTCATTATTCACATGAGACAAAAGCCATTTTTGTTTATTCTCTGATCGATGTGCCGAAATAGCTCAGTTGGGAGAGCGTTAGACTGAAGATCTAAAGGTCCCTAGTTCGATCCCGGGTTTCGGCAGTCGTTCTTGTCCTCCTTACTGTAGTGGTCAGTATCCCCGAATGTCACGCGCAAGACCGGGGTTTGACTCCCTAAAGTGGAGGAGTTTTTATAGATTTTAATAAAAAATATATATATAAATTATTAACGATGTTTTTATTATGTCATAGACATTTTAATGGATACATTTTTATATTTTTACTCGACTATTTTTTCAAAGTGGTTGCGTACTTTCATCTTTCCAATATCTTATCTTCATTATTCACATGAGACAAAAGCAGTTTTTGTTTATTCTCTGATTGATGTGCCGAAATAGCTCAGTTGGGAGAGCGTTAGACTGAAGATCTAAAGGTCCCTTGTTCGATCCCGGGTTTCGGCAGTCGTTCTTGTCCTCCGTACTGTAGTGGTCAGTATCCCCGAATGTCTCGCGCAAGACCGGGGTTTGACTCCCTAAAGTGGAGAAGTTTTTATAGATTTTTATAAAAAATATATATATAAATTATTAACGATGTTTCTATTACGTCATAGACATTTTAATGGATACATTTTTATATTTTTACTCGACTATTTTATCAAAGTGGTTGCGTACTTTCATCTTTCCAATATCTTATCTTCATTATTCACATGAGACAAAAGCCATTTTTGTTTATTCTCTGATCGATGTGCCGAAATAGCTCAGTTGGGAGAGCGTTAGACTGAAGATCTAAAGGTCCCTAGTTCGATCCCGGGTTTCGGCAGTCGTTCTTGTCCTCCGTACTGTAGTGGTCAGTATCCCCGAATGTCTCGAGCAAGACCGGGGTTTGACTCCCTAAAGTGGAGGAGTTTTTATAGATTTTAATAAAAAATATATATATAAATTATTAACGATGTTTTTATTATGTAATAGACATTTTAATGGATACATTTTTATATTTTTACTCGACTATTTTTTCAAAGTGGTTGCGTACTTTCATCTTTCCAATATCTTATCTTCATTATTCACATGAGACAAAAGCAGTTTTTGTTTATTCTCTGATTGATGTGCCGAAATAGCTCAGTTGGGAGAGCGATAAACTGAAGATCTAAAGGTCCCTGATTCGATCCCGGGTTTCGGCAGTCGTTCTTGTCCTCCGTACTGTAGTGGTCAGTATACCCGAATGTCACGCGCAAGACCGGGGTTTGACTCCCTAAAGTGGAGGAGTTTTTATAGATTTTAATAAAAAATATATATATAAATTATTAACGATGTTTCTATTAAGTCATAGACATTTTAATGGATGCATTTTTATATTTTTACTCGACTATTTTATCAAAGTGGTTGCGTACTTTAATCTTTCCAATAACCTTTCTTCATTATTCACACGAGACAAAAGCCATTTTTGTTTATTCTCTGATCGATGTGCCGAAATAGCTCAGTTGGGAGAGCGTTAGACTGAAGATCTAAAGGTCCCTGGTTCGATCCCGGGTTTCGGCAGTCGTTCTTTTCCTCCGTACTGTAGTGGTCAGTATCCCCGAATGTCACGCGCAAGACCGGGGTTTGATTCCCTAAAGTGGAGGAGTTTTTATAGATTTTAATAAAAAAAAATATATAAATTATTAACGATGTTTCTATTACGTCATAGACATTTTAATGAATACATTTTTATATTTTTACTCGACTATTTTATCAAAGTGGTTGCGTACTTTCATCTTTCCAATATCTTATCTTCTTTATTCACATGAGACAAAAGCAGTTTTTGTTTATTCTCTGATCGATGTGCCGAAATAGCTCAGTTGGGAGAGCGTTAGACTGAAGATCTAAATTCTCTGGTTCGATCCCGGGTTTCGGCAGTCGTTCTTGTCCTCCGTACTGTAGTGGTCAGTATCACCGAATGTCTCGCGTAAGACCGGGGTTTCATTCCCAAATATGGAGGAGTTTTTATAGATTTTATTAAAAAATATATATATAAATTATTAACGATGTTTCTATTACGTCATAGACATTTTAATGAATACATTTTTATATTTTTACTCGACTTTTTTTTCAAAGTGGTTGCGTACTTTCATCTTTCCAATATCTTATCTTCATTATACAAATGAGACAAAAGCCATTTTTGTTTATTCTTTGATCGATGTGCCGAATTAGCTAAGTTGGGAGAGCGTTAGACTGAAGATCTAAAGGTCCCTGGTTCGATCCCGGGTTTCGGCAGTCGTTCTTTTCCTCCGTACTGTAGTGGTCAGTATCCCCGAATGTCACGCGCAAGACCGGGGTTTGATTCCCTAAAGTGGAGGAGTTTTTATAGATTTTAATAAAAAAAATATATATAAATTATTAACGATGTTTCTATTACGTCATAGACATTTTAATGAATACATTTATATTTTTACTCGACTATTTTATCAAAGTGGTTGCGTACTTTCATCTTTCCAATATCTTATCTTCATTATTCACATGAGACAAAAGCAGTTTTTGTTTATTCTCTGATCGATGTGCCGAAATAGCTCAGTTGGGAGAGCGTTAGAATGAAGATCTAAAGGTCCCTGGTTCGATCCCGGGTTTCGGCAGTCGTTCTTGTCCTCCGTACTGTAGTGGTCAGTATCCCCGAATGTCACGCGCAAGACCGGGGTTTGACTCCCTAAAGTGGAGGAGTTTTTATAGATTTTAATAAAAAAAATATATATAAATTATTAACGATGTTTCTATTACGTCATAGACATTTTAATGAATACATTTTTATATTTTTACTCGACTATTTTATCAAAGTGGTTGCGTACTTTCATCTTTCCAATATCTTATCTTCTTTATTCACATGAGACAAAAGCAGTTTTTGTTTATTCTCTGATCGATGTGCCGAAATAGCTCAGTTGGGAGAGCGTTAGACTGAAGATCTAAATTCTCTGGTTCGATCCCGGGTTTCGGCAGTCGTTCTTGTCCTCCGTACTGTAGTGGTCAGTATCACCGAATGTCTCGCGTAAGACCGGGGTTTCATTCCCAAATATGGAGGAGTTTTTATAGATTTTATTAAAAAATATATATATAAATTATTAACGATGTTTCTATTACGTCATAGACATTTTAATGAATACATTTTTATATTTTTACTCGACTTTTTTTTCAAAGTGGTTGCGTACTTTCATCTTTCCAATATCTTATCTTCATTATTCACATGAGACAAAAGCCATTTTTGTTTATTCTTTGATCGATGTGCCGAATTAGCTCAGTTGGGAGAGCGTTAGACTAAAGGTCCCTGGTTCGATCCCGGGTTTCGGCAGTCGTTCTTTTCCTCCGTACTGTAGTGGTCAGTATCCCCGAATGTCACGCGCAAGACCGGGGTTTGATTCCCTAAAGTGGAGGAGTTTTTATAGATTTTAATAAAAAAAATATATATAAATTATTAACGATGTTTCTATTACGTCATAGACATTTTAATGAATACATTTATATTTTTACTCGACTATTTTATCAAAGTGGTTGCGTACTTTCATCTTTCCAATATCTTATCTTCATTATTCACATGAGACAAAAGCAGTTTTTGTTTATTCTCTGATCGATGTGCCGAAATAGCTCAGTTGGGAGAGCGTTAGAATGAAGATCTAAAGGTCCCTGGTTCGATCCCGGGTTTCGGCAGTCGTTCTTGTCCTCCGTACTGTAGTGGTCAGTATCCCCGAATGTCACGCGCAAGACCGGGGTTTGACTCCCTAAAGTGGAGGAGTTTTTATAGATTTTAATAAAATATATATATGTAAATTATTAACGATGTTTCTATTAAGTCATAGACATTTTAATGGATGCATTTTTATATTTTTACTCGACTATTTTATCAAAGTGGTTGCGTACTTTAATCTTTCCAATAACCTTTCTTCATTATTCACATGAGACAAAAGCCATTTTTGTTTATTCTGTGATCGATGTGCCGAAATAGCTCAGTTGGGAGAGCGTTAGACTGAAGATCTAAAGGTCCCTGGTTCGATCCCGGGTTTCGGCAGTCGTTCTTTTCCTCCGTACTGTAGTGGTCAGTATCCCCGAATGTCACGCGCAAGACCGGGGTTTGATTCCCTAAAGTGGAGGAGTTTTTATAGATTTTAATAAAAAAAAATATATAAATTATTAACGATGTTTCTATTACGTCATAGACATTTTAATGAATACATTTTTATATTTTTACTCGACTATTTTATCAAAGTGGTTGCGTACTTTCATCTTTCCAATATCTTATCTTCTTTATTCACATGAGACAAAAGCAGTTTTGGTTTATTCTCTGATCGATGTGCCGAAATAGCTCAGTTGGGAGAGCGTTAGACTGAAGATCCAAAGGTCTCTGGTTCGATCCCGGGTTTCGGCAGTCGTTCTTGTCATCCGTACTGTAGTGGTCAGTATCACCGAATGTCTCGCGTAAGACCGGGGTTTGATTCCCAAATATGGAGGAGTTTTTATAGATTTTATTAAAAAATATATATATAAATTATTAACGATGTTTCTATTACGTCATAGACATTTTAATGAATACATTTTTATATTTTTACTCGACTTTTTTTTCAAAGTGGTTGCGTACTTTCATCTTTCCAATATCTTATCTTCATTATTCACATGAGACAAAAGCCATTTTTGTTTATTCTTTGATTGATGTGCCGAATTAGCTCAGTTGGGAGAGCGTTAGACTGAAGATCTAAAGGTACTTGGTTCGATAACGGGTTTCGGCCTTCGTTCTTTTCCTCCGTACTGTAGTGGTCAGTATCCCCGAATGTCACGTGCAAGACCGGGGTTTGACTCCCTAAAGTGGAGGAGTTTTTATAGATTTTAATAAAAAATATATATATAAATTATTAACGATGTTTCTATTACGTCATAGCATTTTAATGAATATATTTTTTTATTTTTACTCGACTTTTTTTTCAAAGTGGTTGCGTACTTTCATCTTTCCAATATCTTATCTTCATTATTCACATGAGACAAAAGCAGTTTTTGTTTATTCTCTGATTGATGTGCCGAAATAGCTCAGTTGGGAGAGCGTTAGACTGAAGATCTAAAGGTCCCTGGTTCGATCCCGGGTTTCGGCAGTCGTTCTTGTCCTCCGTACTGTAGTGGTCAGTATCCCCGAATGTCTCGCGCAAGACCGGGGTTTGACTCCCTAAAGTGGAGAAGTTTTTATAGATTTTTATAAAAAATATATATATAAATTATTAACGATGTTTCTATTACGTCATAGACATTTTAATGAATACATTTTTATATTTTTACTCGACTATTTTATCAAAGTGGTTGCGAACTTTCATCTTTCCAATATCTTATCTTCATTATTCACATGAGACAAAAGCCATTTTTGTTTATTCTCTGATCGATGTGCCGAAATAGCTCAGTTGGGAGAGCGTTAGACTGAAGATCTAAAGGTCCCTAGTTCGATCCCGGGTTTCGGCAGTCGTTCTTGTCCTCCGTACTGTAGTGGTCAGTATCCCCGAATGTCACGCGCAAGACCGGGGTTTGACTCCCTAAAGTGGAGGAGTTTTTATAGATTTTAATAAAAAATATATATATAAATTATTAACGATGTTTTTATTATGTCATAGACATTTTAATGGATACATTTTTATATTTTTACTCGACTATTTTTTCAAAGTGGTTGCGTACTTTCATCTTTCCAATATCTTATCTTCATTATTCACATGAGACAAAAGCAGTTTTTGTTTATTCTCTGATTGATGTGCCGAAATAGCTCAGTTGGGAGAGCGTTAGACTGAAGATCTAAAGGTCCCTTGTTCGATCCCGGGTTTCGGCAGTCGTTCTTGTCCTCCGTACTGTAGTGGTCAGTATCCCCGAATGTCTCGCGCAAGACCGGGGTTTGACTCCCTAAAGTGGAGAAGTTTTTATAGATTTTTATAAAAAATATATATATAAATTATTAACGATGTTTCTATTACGTCATAGACATTTTAATGGATACATTTTTATATTTTTACTCGACTATTTTATCAAAGTGGTTGCGTACTTTCATCTTTCCAATATCTTATCTTCATTATTCACATGAGACAAAAGCCATTTTTGTTTATTCTCTGATCGATGTGCCGAAATAGCTCAGTTGGGAGAGCGTTAGACTGAAGATCTAAAGGTCCCTAGTTCGATCCCGGGTTTCGGCAGTCGTTCTTGTCCTCCGTACTGTAGTGGTAAGTATCACCGAATGTCTCCCGTAAGACCGGGGTTTGATTCCCAAATATGGAGGAGTTTTTATAGATTTTATTAAAAAAAATATATATAAATTATTAACGATGTTTCTATTACGTCATAGACATTTTAATGAATATATTTTTTTATTTTTACTCGACTTTTTTTTCAAAGTGGTTGCGTACTTTCATCTTTCCAATATCTTATCTTCATTATTCACATGACACAAAAGCAGTTTTTGTTTATTCTCTGATTGATGTGCCGAAATAGCTGAGTTGGGAGAGCGTTAGACTGAAGATCTAAAGGTCCCTGGTTCGATCCCGGGTTTCGGCAGTCGTTCTTGTCCTCCGTACTGTGGTGGTCAGTATCCCCGAATGTCTCGCGCAAGACCGGGGTTTGACTCCCTAAAGTGGAGAAGTTTTTATAGATTTTAATAAAAAATATATATATAAATTATTAACGATGTTTTTATTATGTCATAGACATTTTAATGGATACATTTTTATATTTTTACTCGACTATTTTATCAAAGTGGTTGCGTACTTTCATCTTTCCAATATCTTATCTTCATTATTCACATGAGACAAAAGCCATTTTTGTTTATTCTCTGATCGATGTGCCGAAATAGCTCAGTTGGGAGAGCGATAGACTGAAGATCTAAAGGTCCCTGGTTCGATCCCGGGTTTCGGCAGTCGTTCTTTTCCTCCGTATTGTAGTGGTCAGTATCCCCGAATGTCACGCGCAAGACCGGGGTTTGATTCCCTAAAGTGGAGGAGTTTTTATAGATTTTATTTAAAAAAATATATATAAATTATTAACGATGTTTCTATTACGTCATAGACATTTTAATGAATACATTTTTATATTTTTACTCGACTATTTTATCAAAGTGGTTGCGTACTTTCATCTTTCCAATATCTTATCTTCTTTATTCACATGAGACAAAAGCAGTTTTGGTTTATTCTCTGATCGATGTGCCGAAATAGCTCAGTTGGGAGAGCGTTAGACTGAAGATCCAAAGGTCTCTGGTTCGATCCCGGGTTTCGGCAGTCGTTCTTGTCATCCGTACTGTAGTGGTCAGTATCACCGAATGTCTCGCGTAAGACCGGGGTTTGATTCCCAAATATGGAGGAGTTTTTATAGATTTTATTAAAAAATATATATATAAATTATTAACGATGTTTCTATTACGTCATAGACATTTTAATGGATACATTTTTATATTTTTACTCGACTATTTTTTCAAAGTGGTTGCGTACTTTCATCTTTCCAATATCTTATCTTCATTATTCACATGAGACAAAAGCAGTTTTTGTTTATTCTCTGATTGATGTGCCGAAATAGCTCAGTTGGGAGAGCGTTAGACTGAAGATCTAAAGGTCCCTGGTTCGATCCCGGGTTTCGGCAGTCGTTCTTGTCCTCCGTACTGTAGTGGTCAGTATCCCCGAATGTCTCGCGCAAGACCGGGGTTTGACTCCCTAAAGTGGAGAAGTTTTTATAGATTTTTATAAAAAATATATATATAAATTATTAACGATGTTTCTATTACGTCATAGACATTTTAATGGATACATTTTTATATTTTTACTCGACTATTTTATCAAAGTGGTTGCGTACTTTCATCTTTCCAATATCTTATCTTCATTATTCACATGAGACAAAAGCCATTTTTGTTTATTCTCTGATCGATGTGCCGAAATAGCTCAGTTGGGAGAGCGATAGACTGAAGATCTAAAGGTCCCTGGTTCGATCCCGGGTTTCGGCAGTCGTTCTTTTCCTCCGTATTGTAGTGGTCAGTATCCCCGAATGTCACGCGCAAGACCGGGGTTTGATTCCCAAATATGGAGGAGTTTTTATAGATTTTATTAAAAAAAATATATATAAATTATTAACGATGTTTCTATTACGTCATAGACATTTTAATGAATATATTTTTTTATTTTTACTCGACTTTTTTTTCAAAGTGGTTGCGTACTTTCATCTTTCCAATATCTTATCTTCATTATTCACATGAGACAAAAGCAGTTTTTGTTTATTCTCTGATTGATGTGCCGAAATAGCTCAGTTGGGAGAGCGTTAGACTGAAGATCTAGAGGTCCCTGGTTCGATCCCGGGTTTCGGCAGTCGTTCTTGTCCTCCGTACTGTAGTGGTCAGTATCCCCGAATGTCT
Organism: Metellina segmentata; assembly: GCA_947359465.1. Lineage (NCBI taxonomy): Eukaryota > Metazoa > Arthropoda > Arachnida > Araneae > Tetragnathidae > Metellina > Metellina segmentata. The sequence continues at coordinate 65,925,947 of OX375884.1, forward strand.
CGCGCAAGACCGGGGTTTGACTCCCTAAAGTGGAGAAGTTTTTATAGATTTTTATAAAAAATATATATATAAATTATTAACGATGTTTCTATTACGTCATAGACATTTTAATGAATACATTTTTATATTTTTACTCGACTTTTTTTTCAAAGTGGTTGCGTACTTTCATCTTTCCAATATCTTATCTTCATTATTCACATGAGACAAAAGCCATTTTTGTTTATTCTTTGATCGATGTGCCGAATTAGCTCAGTTGGGAGAGCGTTAGACTGAAGATCTAAAGGTCCTTGGTTCGATACCGGGTTTCGGCCGTCGTTCTTTTCCTCCGTACTGTAGTGGTCAGTATCCCCGAATGTCACGCGCAAGACCGGGGTTTGACTCCCTAAAGTGGAGGAGTTTTTATAGATTTTAATAAAAAATATATATATAAATTATTAACGATGTTTTTATTATGTCATAGACATTTTAATGGATACATTTTTATATTTTTACTCGACTATTTTATCAAAGTGGTTGCGTACTTTCATCTTTCCAATATCTTATCTTCATTATTCACATGAGACAAAAGCCATTTTTGTTTATTCTCTGATCGATGTGCCGAAATAGCTCAGTTGGGAGAGCGATAGACTGAAGATCTAAAGGTCCCTGGTTCGATCCCGGGTTTCGGCAGTCGTTCTTTTCCTCCGTATTGTAGTGGTCAGTATCCCCGAATGTCACGCGCAAGACCGGGGTTTGATTCCCTAAAGTGGAGGAGTTTTTATAGATTTTATTAAAAAAAATATATATAAATTATTAACGATGTTTCTATTACGTCATAGACATTTTAATGAATATATTTTTTTATTTTTACTCGACTTTTTTTTCAAAGTGGTAGCGTACTTTCATCTTTCCAATATCTTATCTTCATTATTCACATGAGACAAAAGCAGTTTTTGTTTATTCTCTGATTGATGTGCCGAAATAGCTCAGTTGGGAGAGCGTTAGACTGAAGATCTAAAGGTCCCTTGTTCGATCCCGGGTTTCGGCAGTCGTTCTTGTCCTCCGTACTGTAGTGGTCAGTATCCCCGAATGTCTCGCGCAAGACCGGGGTTTGACTCCCTAAAGTGGAGAAGTTTTTATAGATTTTTATAAAAAATATATATATAAATTATTAACGATGTTTCTATTACGTCATAGACATTTTAATGGATACATTTTTATATTTTTACTCGACTATTTTATCAAAGTGGTTGCGTACTTTCATCTTTCCAATATCTTATCTTCATTATTCACATGAGACAAAAGCCATTTTTGTTTATTCTCTGATCGATGTGCCGAAATAGCTCAGTTGGGAGAGCGTTAGACTGAAGATCTAAAGGTCCCTAGTTCGATCCCGGGTTTCGGCAGTCGTTCTTGTCCTCCGTACTGTAGTGGTCAGTATCACCGAATGTCTCCCGTAAGACCGGGGTTTGATTCCCAAATATGGAGGAGTTTTTATAGATTTTATTAAAAAAAATATATATAAATTATTAACGATGTTTCTATTACGTCATAGACATTTTAATGAATATATTTTTTTATTTTTACTCGACTTTTTTTTCAAAGTGGTTGCGTACTTTCATCTTTCCAATATCTTATCTTCATTATTCACATGAGACAAAAGCCATTTTTGTTTATTCTTTGATCGATGTGCCGAATTAGCTCAGTTGGGAGAGCGTTAGACTGAAGATCTAAAGGTCCTTGGTTCGATACCGGGTTTCGGCCGTCGTTCTTTTCCTCCGTACTGTAGTGGTCAGTATCCCCGAATGTCACGCGCAAGACCGGGGTTTGACTCCCTAAAGTGGAGGAGTTTTTATAGATTTTAATAAAAAATATATATATAAATTATTAACGATGTTTTTATTATGTCATAGACATTTTAATGGATACATTTTTATATTTTTACTCGACTATTTTATCAAAGTGGTTGCGTACTTTCATCTTTCCAATATCTTATCTTCATTATTCACATGAGACAAAAGCCATTTTTGTTTATTCTCTGATCGATGTGCCGAAATAGCTCAGTTGGGAGAGCGATAGACTGAAGATCTAAAGGTCCCTGGTTCGATCCCGGGTTTCGGCAGTCGTTCTTTTCCTCCGTATTGTAGTGGTCAGTATCCCCGAATGTCACGCGCAAGACCGGGGTTTGATTCCCTAAAGTGGAGGAGTTTTTATAGATTTTATTAAAAAAAATATATATAAATTATTAACGATGTTTCTATTACGTCATAGACATTTTAATGAATATATTTTTTTATTTTTACTCGACTTTTTTTTCAAAGTGGTTGCGTACTTTCATCTTTCCAATATCTTATCTTCATTATTCACATGAGACAAAAGCAGTTTTTGTTTATTCTCTGATTGATGTGCCGAAATAGCTCAGTTGGGAGAGCGTTAGACTGAAGATCTAAAGGTCCCTTGTTCGATCCCGGGTTTCGGCAGTCGTTCTTGTCCTCCGTACTGTAGTGGTCAGTATCCCCGAATATCTCGCGCAAGACCGGGGTTTGACTCCCTAAAGTGGAGAAGTTTTTATAGATTTTTATAAAAAATATATATATAAATTATTAACGATGTTTCTATTACGTCATAGACATTTTAATGAATACATTTTTATATTTTTACTCGACTTTTTTTTCAAAGTGGTTGCGTACTTTCATCTTTCCAATATCTTATCTTCATTATTCACATGAGACAAAAGCCATTTTTGTTTATTCTTTGATCGATGTGCCGAATTAGCTCAGTTGGGAGAGCGTTAGACTGAAGATCTAAAGGTCCTTGGTTCGATACCGGGTTTCGGCCGTCGTTCTTTTCCTCCGTACTGTAGTGGTCAGTATCCCCGAATGTCATGCGCAAGACCGGGGTTTGACTCCCTAAAGTGGAGGAGTTTTTATAGATTTTAATAAAAAATATATATATAAATTATTAACGATGTTTTTATTATGTCGTAGACATTTTAATGGATACATTTTTATATTTTTACTCGACTATTTTATCAAAGTGGTTGCGTACTTTCATCTTTCCAATATCTTATCTTCATTATTCACATGAGACAAAAGCCATTTTTGTTTATTCTCTGATCGATGTGCCGAAATAGCTCAGTTGGGAGAGCGATAGACTGAAGATCTAAAGGTCCCTGGTTCGATCCCGGGTTTCGGCAGTCGTTCTTTTCCTCCGTATTGTAGTGGTCAGTATCCCCGAATGTCACGCGCAAGACCGGGGTTTGATTCCCTAAAGTGGAGGAGTTTTTATAGATTTTAATAAAAAATATATATATAAATTATTAACGATGTTTCTATTACGTCATAGACATTTTAATGAATACATTTTTATATTTTTACTCGACTATTTTATCAAAGTGGTTGCGTACTTTCATCTTTCCAATATCTTATCTTCTTTATTCACATGAGACAAAAGCAGTTTTTGTTTATTCTCTGATCGATGTGCCGAAATAGCTCAGTTGGGAGAGCGTTAGACTGAAGATCTAAAGGTTTCTGGTTCGATCCCGGGTTTCGGCAGTCGTTCTTGTCCTCCGTACTGTAGTGGTCAGTATCCCCGAATGTCTCGCGCAACACCGGGGTTTGACTCCCTAAAGTGGAGAAGTTTTTATAGATTTTAATAAAAAATATATATATAAATTATTAACGATGTTTCTATTACGTCATAGACATTTTAATGAATACATTTTTATATTTTTACTCGACTTTTTTTTCAAAGTGGTTGCGTACTTTCATCTTTCCAATATCTTATCTTCATTATTCACATGAGAAAAAAGCCATTTTTGTTTATTCTTTGATCGATGTGCCGAATTAGCTCAGTTGGGAGAGCGTTAGACTGAAGATCTAAAGGTCCTTGGTTCGATACCGGGTTTCGGCCGTCGTTCTTTTCCTCCGTACTGTAGTGGTCAGTATCCCCGAATGTCACGCGCAAGACCGGGGTTTGACTCCCTAAAGTGGAGGAGTTTTTATAGATTTTAATAAAAAATATATATATAAATTATTAACGATGTTTCTATTATGTCATAGACATTTTAATGGATACATTTTTATATTTTTACTCGACTATTTTATCAAAGTGGTTGCGTACTTTCATCTTTCCAATATCTTATCTTCATTATTCACATGAGACAAAAGCCATTTTTGTTTATTCTCTGATCGATGTGCCGAAATAGCTCAGTTGGGAGAGCGTTAGACTGAAGATCTAAAGGTCTCTTGTTCGATCCCGGGTTTCGGCAGTCGTTCTTGTCCTCCGTACTGTAGTGGTCAGTATCACCGAATGTCTCGCGTAAGACCGGGGTTTGGTTCCCAAATATGGAGGAGTTTTCATAGATTTTAATAAAAAATATATATATAAATTATTAACGATGTTTCTATTACGTCATAGACATTTTAATGAATACATTTTTATATTTTTACTCGACTTTTTTTCAAAGTGGTTGCGTACTTTCATCTTTCCAATATCTTATCTTCATTATTCACATGAGACAAAAACAGTTTTTGTTTATTCTCTGATCGATGTGCCGAAATAGCTCAGTTGGGAGAGCGTTAGACTGAAGATCTAAAGGTCCCTGGTTCGATCCCGGGTTTCGGCAGTCGTTCTTGTCCTCCGTACTGTAGTGGTCAGTATCCCCGAATGTCACGCGCATGACCGGGGTTTGACTCCCTAAAGTGGACGAGTTTTTATAGATTTTAATAAAAAATATATATATAAATTATTAACGATGTTTCTATTACGTCATAGACATTTTAATGAATACATTTTTATATTTTTACTCGACTTTTTTTTCAAAGTGGTTGCGTACTTTCATCTTTCCAATATCTTATCTTCATTATTCACATGAGACAAAAGCCATTTTTGTTTATTCTTTGATCGATGTGCCGAATTAGCTCAGTTGGGAGAGCGTTAGACTGAAGATCTAAAGGTCCTTGGTTCGATACCGGGTTTCGGCCGTCGTTCTTTTTCTCCGTACTGTAGTGGTCAGTATCCCCGAATGTCACGCGCAAGACCGGGGTTTGATTCCCTAAAGTGGAGGAGTTTTTATAGATTTTAATAAAAAAAATAAACATAAATTTTTAACGATGTTTCTATTACGTCATAGACATTTTAATGAATACATTTTTATATTTTTACTCGACTTTTTTTCAAAGTGGTTGCGTACTTTCATCTTTCCAATATCTTATCTTCATTATTCACATGAGACAAAAGCAGTTTTTGTTTATTCTCCGATCGATGTACCGAAATAACTCAGTTGGGAGAGCGGTAGACTGAAGATCTAAAGGTCCCTGGTTCGATCCCGGGTTTCGGCAGTCGTTCTAATCCTCCGTACTGTAGTGATCAGTATCTCCGAATGTCATGCGCCAGACCGGGGTTTGATTCCCTGTCGTGGAGGAGTTTTTATAGATTTTAATAACAAAAATAAATATAAATTATTAACGATGTTTGTATTATGCCATAGACATTTTAATGAATACATTTTTTTATTTTTACTCGACTTTTTTTTCAAAGTGGTTGCGTACTTTCATCTTTCCAATATCTTATCTTCATTATTCACATGAGACAAAAGGAGTTTTTGTTTATTCTCTGATCATTGTGCCGAAATAGCTCAGTTGGGAGAGCGTTGGACTGAAGATCTAAAGGTCCTTGGTTCGATCCCGGGTTTCGACAGTCGTTCCTATCCTCCGTACTGTAGTGATCAGTATCTCCGAATGTCATGCGCAGTACCGGGGTTCGATTCCCTACCGTGGAGGAGTATTTATAGATTTTAATAAAAAAAATATATGTAAATTATTAACGATGTTTGCATTATGTCATAGACATTTTAATGAATACATTTTTAGATTTTTACTCGACTTTTTTTTTCAAAGTGGTTGTGCGTACTTTCTTTTTTCCAATATCTTATCTTCATTATTCACATGAGACAAAAGCAGTTTTTGTTTATTCACTGATCGATGTGCCGAAATAGCTCAGTTGGGAGAGCGTTAGACTGAAGATCTAAAGGTCTCTGGTTCGATCCCGGGTTTCGACAGTCGTTCTTATCCTCCGTACTGTAGTGATCAGTATCTCCGAATGTCATGCGCAGTACCGGGGTTTGATTCCCTACCGTGGAGGAGTTTTTATAGATTTTATTAAAAAAAATATATATAAATTAATAACTATGTTTCTATTACGTCATAGACATTTTAATGAATATATTTTTTTATTTTTACTCGACTTTTTTTCAAAGTGGTTGCTTACTTTCATCTTTCCAATATCTTATCTTCATTATTCACATGAGACAAAAGCAGTTTTTGTTTATTCTCTGATTGATGTGCCGAAATAGCTCAGTTGGGAGAGCGTTAGACTGAAGATCTAAAGGTCCCTGGTTCGATCCCGGGTTTCGGCAGTCGTTCTTGTCCTCCGTACTGTAGTGGTCAGTATCCCCGAATGTCACGCGCATGACCGGGGTTTGACTCCCTAAAGTGGACGAGTTTTTATAGATTTTAATAAAAAATATATATATAAATTATTAACGATGTTTCTATTACGTCATAGACATTTTAATGAATACATTTTTATATTTTTACTCGACTTTTTTTTCAAAGTGGTTGCGTACTTTCATCTTTCCAATATCTTATCTTCATTATTCACATGAGACAAAAGCCATTTTTGTTTATTCTTTGATCGATGTGCCGAATTAGCTCTGTTGGGAGAGCGTTAGACTGAAGATCTAAAGGTCCTTGGTTCGATACCGGGTTTCGGCCGTCGTTCTTTTTCTCCGTACTGTAGTGGTCAGTATCCCCGAATGTCACGCGCAAGACCGGGGTTTGATTCCCTAAAGTGGAGGAATTTTTATAGATTTTAATAAAAAAAATAAACATAAATTTTTAACGATGTTTCTATTACGTCATAGACATTTTAATGAATACATTTTTATATTTTTACTCGACTTTTTTTCAAAGTGGTTGCGTACTTTCATCTTTCCAATATCTTATCTTCATTATTCACGTGAGACAAAAGCAGTTTTTGTTTATTCTCCGATCGATGTACCGAAATAACTCAGTTGGGAGAGCCGTAGACTGAAGATCTAAAGGTCCCTGGTTCGATCCCGGGTTTCGGCAGTCGTTCTAATCCTCCGTACTGTAGTGATCAGTATCTCCGAATGTCATGCGCCAGACCGGGGTTTGATTCCCTGTCGTGGAGGAGTTTTTATAGATTTTAATAACAAAAATAAATATAAATTATTAACGATGTTTGTATTATGCCATAGACATTTTAATGAATACATTTTTTTATTTTTACTCGACTTTTTTTTCAAAGTGGTTGCGTACTTTCATCTTTCCAATATCTTATCTTCATTATTCACATGAGACAAAAGGAGTTTTTGTTTATTCTCTGATCATTGTGCCGAAATAGCTCAGTTGGGAGAGCGTTGGACTGAAGATCTAAAGGTCCTTGGTTCGATCCCGGGTTTCGACAGTCGTTCCTATCCTCCGTACTGTAGTGATCAGTATCTCCGAATGTCATGCGCAGTACCGGGGTTCGATTCCCTACCGTGGAGGAGTATTTATAGATTTTAATAAAAAAAATATATGTAAATTATTAACGATGTTTGCATTATGTCATAGACATTTTAATGAATACATTTTTAGATTTTTACTCGACTTTTTTTTTCAAAGTGGTTGCGTACTTTCTTTTTTCCAATATCTTATCTTCATTATTCACATGAGACAAAAGCAGTTTTTGTTTATTCACTGATCGATGTGCCGAAATAGCTCAGTTGGGAGAGCGTTAGACTGAAGATCTAAAGGTCTTTGGTTCGATCCCGGGTTTCGGCAGTCGTTCTTGTCCTCCGTACTGTAGTGGTCAGTATCACCGAATGTCTCGCGTAAGCCCGGGGTTTGGTTCCCAAATATGGAGGAGTTTTCATAGATTTTAATAAAAAATATATATATAAATTATTAACGATGTTTCTATTACGTCATAGACATTTTAATGAATACATTTTTATATTTTTACTCGACTTTTTTTTCAAAGTGGTTGCGTACTTTCATCTTTCCAATATCTTATCTTCTTTATTCACATGAGACAAAAGCCATTTTTGTTTATTCTCTGATCGATGTGCCGAAATAGCTCAGTTGGGAGAGCGTTAGACTGAAGATCTAAAGGTCCCTGGTTCGATCCCGGGTTTCGGCAGTCGTTCTTGTCCTCCGTACTGTAGTGGTCAGTATCCCCGAATGTCTCGCGCAAGACCGGGGTTTGACTCCCTAAAGTGGAGAAGTTTTTATAGATTTTTATAAAAAATATATATATATAAATTATTAACGATGTTTCTATTACGTCATAGACATTTTAATGGATACATTTTTATATTTTTACTCGACTATTTTATCAAAGTGGTTGCGTACTTTCATCTTTCCAATATCTTATCTTCATTATTCACATGAGACAAAAGCCATTTTTGTTTATTCTCTGATCGATGTGCCGAAATAGCTCAGTTGGGAGAGCGTTAGACTGAAGATCTAAAGGTCCCTAGTTCGATCCCGGGTTTCGGCAGTCGTTCTTGTCCTCCGTACTGTAGTGGTCAGTATCACCGAATGTCTCCCGTAAGACCGGGGTTTGATTCCCAAATATGGAGTAGTTTTTATAGATTTTATTAAAAAATATATATATAAATTATTAACGATGTTTCTATTACGTCATAGACATTTTAATGAATATATTTTTTTATTTTTACTCGACTTTTTTTTCAAAGTGGTTGCGTACTTTCATCTTTCCAATATCTTATCTTCATTATTCACATGAGACAAAAGCAGTTTTTGTTTATTCTCTGATTGATGTGCCGAAATAGCTCAGTTGGGAGAGCGTTAGACTGAAGATCTAAAGGTCCCTGGTTCGATCCCGGGTTTCGGCAGTCGTTCTTGTCCTCCGTACTGTAGTGGTCAGTATCCCCGAATGTCTCGCGCAAGACCGGGGTTTGACTCCCTAAAGTGGAGAAGTTTTTATAGATTTTTATAAAAAATATATATATAAATTATTAACGATGTTTCTATTACGTCATAGACATTTTAATGAATACATTTTTATATTTTTACTCAACTTTTTTTTCAAAGTGGTTGCGTACTTTCATCTTTCCAATATCTTATCTTCATTATTCACATGAGACAAAAGCCATTTTTGTTTATTCTTTGATCGATGTGCCGAATTAGCTCAGTTGGGAGAGCGTTAGACTGAAGATCTAAAGGTCCTTGGTTCGATACCGGGTTTCGGCCGTCGTTCTTTTCCTCCGTACTGTAGTGGTCAGTATCCCCGAATGTCACGCGCAAGACCGGGGTTTGACTCCCTAAAGTGGAGGAGTTTTTATAGATTTTAATAAAATATATATATATAAATTATTAACGATGTTTCTATTACGTCATAGACATTTTAATGAATACATTTTTATATTTTTACTCGACTTTTTTTTCAAAGTGGTTGCGTACTTTCATCTTTCCAATATCTTATCTTCATTATTCACATGAGACAAAAGCCATTTTTGTTTATTCTTTGATCGATGTGCCGAATTAGCTCAGTTGGGAGAGCGTTAGACTGAAGATCTAAAGGTCCTTGGTTCGATACCGGGTTTCGGCCGTCGTTCTTTTTCTCCGTACTGTAGTGGTCAGTATCCCCGAATGTCACGCGCAAGACCGGGGTTTGATTCCCTAAAGTGGAGGAGTTTTTATAGATTTTAATAAAAAAAATAAACATAAATTTTTAACGATGTTTCTATTACGTCATAGACATTTTAATGAATACATTTTTATATTTTTACTCGACTTTTTTTCAAAGTGGTTGCGTACTTTCATCTTTCCAATATCTTATCTTCATTATTCACATGAGACAAAAGCAGTTTTTGTTTATTCTCCGATCGATGTACCGAAATAACTCAGTTGGGAGAGCGGTAGACTGAAGATCTAAAGGTCCCTGGTTCGATCCCGGGTTTCGGCAGTCGTTCTAATCCTCCGTACTGTAGTGATCAGTATCTCCGAATGTCATGCGCCAGACCGGGGTTTGATTCCCTGTCGTGGAGGAGTTTTTATAGATTTTAATAACAAAAATAAATATAAATTATTAACGATGTTTGTATTATGCCATAGACATTTTAATGAATACATTTTTTTATTTTTACTCGACTTTTTTTTCAAAGTGGTTGCGTACTTTCATCTTTCCAATATCTTATCTTCATTATTCACATGAGACAAAAGGAGTTTTTGTTTATTCTCTGATCATTGTGCCGAAATAGCTCAGTTGGGAGAGCGTTGGACTGAAGATCTAAAGGTCCTTGGTTCGATCCCGGGTTTCGACAGTCGTTCCTATCCTCCGTACTGTAGTGATCAGTATCTCCGAATGTCATGCGCAGTACCGAGGTTCGATTCCCTACCGTGGAGGAGTATTTATAGATTTTAATAAAAAAAATATATGTAAATTATTAACGATGTTTGCATTATGTCATAGACATTTTAATGAATACATTTTTAGATTTTTACTCGACTTTTTTTTTCAAAGTGGTTGCGTACTTTCTTTTTTCCAATATCTTATCTTCATTATTCACATGAGACAAAAGCAGTTTTTGTTTATTCACTGATCGATGTGCCGAAATAGCTCAGTTGGGAGAGCGTTAGACTGAAGATCTAAAGGTCTCTGGTTCGATCCCGGGTTTCGACAGTCGTTCTTATCCTCCGTACTGTAGTGATCAGTATCTCCGAATGTCATGCGCAGTACCGGGGTTTGATTCCCTACCGTGGAGGAGTTTTTATAGATTTTATTAAAAAAAATATATATAAATTAATAACTATGTTTCTATTACGTCATAGACATTTTAATGAATATATTTTTTTATTTTTACTCGACTTTTTTTCAAAGTGGTTGCTTACTTTCATCTTTCCAATATCTTATCTTCATTATTCACATGAGACAAAAGCAGTTTTTGTTTATTCTCTGATTGATGTACCGAAATAGCTCAGTTGGGAGAGCGTTAGACTGAAGATCTAAAGGTCCCTGGTTCGATTCCGGGTTTCGGCAGTCGTTCTTGTCCTCCGTACTGTAGTGGTCAGTATCCCCGAATGTCACGCGCATGACCGGGGTTTGACTCCCTAAAGTGGACGAGTTTTTATAGATTTTAATAAAAAATATATATATAAATTATTAACGATGTTTCTATTACGTCATAGACATTTTAATGAATACATTTTTATATTTTTACTCGACTTTTTTTTCAAAGTGGTTGCGTACTTTCATCTTTCCAATATCTTATCTTCATTATTCACATGAGACAAAAGCCATTTTTGTTTATTCTTTGATCGATGTGCCGAATTAGCTCAGTTGGGAGAGCGTTAGACTGAAGATCTAAAGGTCCTTGGTTCGATACCGGGTTTCGGCCGTCGTTCTTTTTCTCCGTACTGTAGTGGTCAGTATCCCCGAATGTCACGCGCAAGACCGGGGTTTGATTCCCTACCGTGGAGGAGTATTTATAGATTTTAATAAAAAAAATATATGTAAATTATTAACGATGTTTGCATTATGTCATAGACATTTTAATGAATACATTTTTAGATTTTTACTCGACTTTTTTTTTCAAAGTGGTTGCGTACTTTCTTTTTTCCAATATCTTATCTTCATTATTCACATGAGACAAAAGCAGTTTTTGTTTATTCACTGATCGATGTGCCGAAATAGCTCAGTTGGGAGAGCGTTAGACTGAAGATCTAAAGGTCTCTGGTTCGATCCCGGGTTTCGGCAGTCGTTCTTGTCCTCCGTACTGTAGTGGTCAGTATCCCCGAATGTCTCGAGCAAGACCGGGGTTTGACTCCCTAAAGTGGAGGAGTTTTTATAGATTTTAATAAAAAATATATATATAAATTATTAACGATGTTTTTATTATGTCATAGACATTTTAATGGATACATTTTTATATTTTTACTCGACTATTTTTTCAAAGTGGTTGCGTACTTTCATCTTTCCAATATCTTATCTTCATTATTCACATGAGACAAAAGCAGTTTTTGTTTATTCTCTGATTGATGTGCCGAAATAGCTCAGTTGGGAGAGCGTTAGACTGAAGATCTAAAGGTCCCTGGTTCGATCCCGGGTTTCGGCAGTCGTTCTTGTCCTCCGTACTGTAGTGGTCAGTATCCCCGAATGTCTCGCGCAAGACCGGGGTTTGACTCCCTAAAGTGGAGAAGTTTTTATAGATTTTTATAAAAAATATATATATATATAAATTATTAACGATGTTTCTATTACGTCATAGACATTTTAATGGATACATTTTTATATTTTTACTCGACTATTTTATCAAAGTGGTTGCGTACTTTCATCTTTCCAATATCTTATCTTCATTATTCACATGAGACAAAAGCCATTTTTGTTTATTCTCTGATCGATGTGCCGAAATAGCTCAGTTGGGAGAGCGTTAGACTGAAGATCTAAAGGTCCCTAGTTCGATCCCGGGTTTCGGCAGTCGTTCTTGTCCTCCGTACTGTAGTGGTCAGTATCACCGAATGTCTCCCGTAAGACCGGGGTTTGATTCCCAAATATGGAGGAGTTTTTATAGATTTTATTAAAAAATATATATATAAATTATTAACGATGTTTCTATTACGTCATAGACATTTTAATGAATATATTTTTTTATTTTTACTCGACTTTTTTTTCAAAGTGGTTGCGTACTTTCATCTTTCCAATATCTTATCTTCATTATTCACATGAGACAAAAGCAGTTTTTGTTTATTCTCTGATTGATGTGCCGAAATAGCTCAGTTGGGAGAGCGTTAGACTGAAGATCTAAAGGTCCCTGGTTCGATCCTGGGTTTCGGCAGTCGTTCTTGTCCTCCGTACTGTAGTGGTCAGTATCCCCGAATGTCTCGCGCAAGACCGGGGTTTGACTCCCTAAAGTGGAGAAGTTTTTATAGATGTTTATAAAAAATATATATATATAAATTATTAACGATGTTTCTATTACGTCATAGACATTTTAATGAATACATTTTTATATTTTTACTCGACTTTTTTTTCAAAGTGGTTGCGTACTTTCATCTTTCCAATATCTTATCTTCATTATTCACATGAGACAAAAGCCATTTTTGTTTATTCTTTGATCGATGTGCCGAATTAGCTCAGTTGGGAGAGCGTTAGACTGAAGATCTAAAGGTCCTTGGTTCGATACCGGGTTTCGGCCGTCGTTCTTTTCCTCCGTACTGTAGTGGTCAGTATCCCCGAATGTCACGCGCAAGACCGGGGTTTGACTCCCTAAAGTGGAGGAGTTTTTATAGATTTTAATAAAATATATATATATATAAATTATTAACGATGTTTTTATTATGTCATAGACATTTTAATGGATACATTTTTATATTTTTACTCGACTATTTCATCAAAGTGGTTGCGTACTTTCATCTTACCAATATCTTATCTTCATTATTCACATGAGACAAAAGCCATTTTTGTTTATTCTCTGATCGATGTGCCGAAATAGCTCAGTTGGGAGAGCGATAGACTGAAGATCTAAAGGTCCCTGGTTCGATCCCGGGTTTCGGCAGTCGTTCTTTTCCTCCGTATTGTAGTGGTCAGTATCCCCGAATGTCACGCGCAAGACCGGGGTTTGATTCCCTAAAGTGGAGGAGTTTTCATAGATTTTATTAAAAAAAATATATATAAATTATTAACGATGTTTCTATTACGTCATAGACATTTTAATGAATATATTTTTTTATTTTTACTCGACTTTTTTTTCAAAGTGGTTGCGTACTTTCATCTTTCCAATATCTTATCTTCATTATTCACATGAGACAAAAGCAGTTTTTGTTTATTCTCTGATTGATGTGCCGAAATAGCTCAGTTGGGAGAGCGTTAGACTGAAGATCTAAAGGTCACTGGTTCGATCCCGGGTTTCGGCAGTCGTTCTTGTCCTCCGTACTGTAGTGGTCAGTATCCCCGAATGTCTCGCGCAAGACCGGGGTTTGACTCCCTAAAGTGGAGAAGTTTTTATAGATTTTTATAAAAAATATATATATAAATTATTAACGATGTTTCTATTACGTCATAGACATTTTAATGAATACATTTTTATATTTTTACTCGACTTTTTTTTCAAAGTGGTTGCGTACTTTCATCTTTCCAATATCTTATCTTCATTATTCACATGAGACAAAAGCCATTTTTGTTTATTCTTTGATCGATGTGCCGAATTAGCTCAGTTGGGAGAGCGTTAGACTGAAGATCTAAAGGTCCTTGGTTCGATACCGGGTTTCGGCCGTCTTTCTTTTCCTCCGTACTGTAGTGGTCAGTATCCCCGAATGTCATGCGCAAGACCGGGGTTTGACTCCCTAAAGTGGAGGAGTTTTTATAGATTTTAATAAAAAATATATATATAAATTATTAACGATGTTTTTATTATGTCATAGACATTTTAATGGATACATTTTTATATTTTTACTCGACTATTTTATCAAAGTGGTTGCGTACTTTCATCTTTCCAATATCTTATCTTCATTATTCACATGAGACAAAAGCCATTTTTGTTTATTCTCTGATCGATGTGCCGAAATAGCTCAGTTGGGAGAGCGATAGACTGAAGATCTAAAGGTCCCTGGTTCGATCCCGGGTTTCGGCAGTCGTTCTTTTCCTCCGTATTGTAGTGGTCAGTATCCCCGAATGTCACGCGCAAGACCGGGGTTTGATTCCCTAAAGTGGAGGATTTTTATAGATTTTAATAAAAAATATATATATAAATTATTAACGATGTTTCTATTACGTCATAGACATTTTAATGAATACATTTTTATATTTTTACTCGACTATTTTATCAAAGTGGTTGCGTACTTTCATCTTTCCAATATCTTATCTTCTTTATTCACATGAGACAAAAGCAGTTTTTGTTTATTCTCTGATCGATGTGCCGAAATAGCTCAGTTGGGAGAGCGTTAGACTGAAGATCTAAAGGTCTCTGGTTCGATCCCGGGTTTCGGCAGTCGTTCTTGTCCTCCGTACTGTAGTGGTCAGTATCCCCGAATGTCTCGCGCAACACCGGGGTTTGACTCCCTAAAGTGGAGAAGTTTTTATAGATTTTAATAAAAAATATATATATAAATTATTAACGATGTTTCTATTACGTCATAGACATTTTAATGAATACATTTTTATATTTTTACTCGACTTTTTTTTCAAAGTGGTTGCGTACTTTCATCTTTCCAATATCTTATCTTCATTATTCACATGAGAAAAAAGCCATTTTTGTTTATTCTTTGATCGATGTGCCGAATTAGCTCAGTTGGGAGAGCGTTAGACTGAAGATCTAAAGGTCCTTGGTTCGATACCGGGTTTCGGCCGTCGTTCTTTTCCTCCGTACTGTAGTGGTCAGTATCCCCGAATGTCACGCGCAAGACCGGGGTTTGACTCCCTAAAGTGGAGGAGTTTTTATAGATTTTAATAAAAAATATATATATAAATTATTAACGATGTTTCTATTATGTCATAGACATTTTAATGGATACATTTTTATATTTTTACTCGACTATTTTATCAAAGTGGTTGCGTACTTTCATCTTTCCAATATCTTATCTTCATTATTCACATGAGACAAAAGCCATTTTTGTTTATTCTCTGATCGATGTGCCGAAATAGCTCAGTTGGGAGAGCGTTAGACTGAAGATCTAAAGGTCCCTGGTTCTATCCCGCGTTTCGGCAGTCGTTCTTTTCCTCCGTACTGTAGAGGTCAGTATCCCCGAATGTCACGCGCAAGACCGGGGTTTGATTCCCTAAAGTGGAGGAGTTTTTATAGATTTTAATAAAAAAAATATATATAAATTATTAACGATGTTTCTATTACATCATAGACATTTTAATGAATACATTTTTATATTTTTACTCGACTATTTTATCAAAGTGGTTGCGTACTTTCATCTTTCCAATATCTTATCTTTTTTATTCACATGAGACAAAAGCAGTTTTTGTTTATTCTCTGATCGATGTGCCGAAATAGCTCAGTTGGGAGAGCGTTAGACTGAAGATCTAAAGGTCTTTGGTTCGATACCGGGTTTCGGCAGTCGTTCTTGTCCTCCGTACTGTAGTGGTCAGTATCACCGAATGTCTCGCGTAAGACCGGGGTTTGGTTCCCAAATATGGAGGAGTTTTCATAGATTTTAATAAAAAATATATATATAAATTATTAACGATGTTTCTATTACGTCATAGACATTTTAATGAATACATTTTTATATTTTTACTCGACTTTTTTTCAAAGTGGTTGCGTACTTTCATCTTTCCAATATCTTATCTTCATTATTCACATGAGACAAAAACAGTTTTTGTTTATTCTCTGATCGATGTGCCGAAATAGCTCAGTTGGGAGAGCGTTAGACTGAAGATCTAAAGGTCCCTGGTTCGATCCCGGGTTTCGGCAGTCGTTCTAATCCTCCGTACTGTAGTGATCAGTATCTCCGAATGTCATGCGCCAGACCGGGGTTTGATTCCCTGTCGTGGAGGAGTTTTTATAGATTTTAATAACAAAAATAAATATAAATTATTAACGATGTTTGTATTATGCCATAGACATTTTAATGAATACATTTTTTTATTTTTACTCGACTTTTTTTTCAAAGTGGTTGCGTACTTTCATCTTTCCAATATCTTATCTTCATTATTCACATGAGACAAAAGGAGTTTTTGTTTATTCTCTGATCATTGTGCCGAAATAGCTCAGTTGGGAGAGCGTTGGACTGAAGATCTAAAGGTCCTTGGTTCGATCCCGGGTTTCGACAGTCGTTCCTATCCTCCGTACTGTAGTGATCAGTATCTCCGAATGTCATGCGCAGTACCGAGGTTCGATTCCCTACCGTGGAGGAGTATTTATAGATTTTAATAAAAAAAATATATGTAAATTATTAACGATGTTTGCATTATGTCATAGACATTTTAATGAATACATTTTTAGATTTTTACTCGACTTTTTTTTTCAAAGTGGTTGCGTACTTTCTTTTTTCCAATATCTTATCTTCATTATTCACATGAGACAAAAGCAGTTTTTGTTTATTCACTGATCGATGTACCGAAATAGCTCAGTTGGGAGAGCGTTAGACTGAAGATCTAAAGGTCTCTGGTTCGATCCCGGGTTTCGACAGTCGTTCTTATCCTCCGTACTGTAGTGATCAGTATCTCCGAATGTCATGCGCAGTACCGGGGTTTGATTCCCTACCGTGGAGGAGTTTTTATAGATTTTATTAAAAAAAATATATATAAATTAATAACTATGTTTCTATTACGTCATAGACATTTTAATGAATATATTTTTTTATTTTTACTCGACTTTTTTTCAAAGTGGTTGCTTACTTTCATCTTTCCAATATCTTATCTTCATTATTCACATGAGACAAAAGCAGTTTTTGTTTATTCTCTGATTGATGTGCCGAAATAGCTCAGTTGGGAGAGCGTTAGACTGAAGATCTAAAGGTCCCTGGTTCGATTCCGGGTTTCGGCAGTCGTTCTTGTCCTCCGTACTGTAGTGGTCAGTATCCCCGAATGTCACGCGCATGACCGGGGTTTGACTCCCTAAAGTGGACGAGTTTTTATAGATTTTAATAAAAAATATATATATAAATTATTAACGATGTTTCTATTACGTCATAGACATTTTAATGAATACATTTTTATATTTTTACTCGACTTTTTTTTCAAAGTGGTTGCGTACTTTCATCTTTCCAATATCTTATCTTCATTATTCACATGAGACAAAAGCCATTTTTGTTTATTCTTTGATCGATGTGCCGAATTAGCTCAGTTGGGAGAGCGTTAGACTGAAGATCTAAAGGTCCTTGGTTCGATACCGGGTTTCGGCCGTCGTTCTTTTTCTCCGTACTGTAGTGGTCAGTATCCCCGAATGTCACGCGCAAGACCGGGGTTTGATTCCCTAAAGTGGAGGAGTTTTTATAGATTTTAATAAAAAAAATAAACATAAATTTTTAACGATGTTTCTATTACGTCATAGACATTTTAATGAATACATTTTTATATTTTTACTCGACTTTTTTTCAAAGTGGTTGCGTACTTTCATCTTTCCAATATCTTATCTTCATTATTCACATGAGACAAAAGCAGTTTTTGTTTATTCTCCGATCGATGTACCGAAATAACTCAGTTGGGAGAGCCGTAGACTGAAGATCTAAAGGTCCCTGGTTCGATCCCGGGTTTCGGCAGTCGTTCTAATCCTCCGTACTGTAGTGATCAGTATCTCCGAATGTCATGCGCCAGACCGGGGTTTGATTCCCTGTCGTGGAGGAGTTTTTATAGATTTTAATAACAAAAATAAATATAAATTATTAACGATGTTTGTATTATGCCATAGACATTTTAATGAATACATTTTTTTATTTTTACTCGACTTTTTTTTCAAAGTGGTTGCGTACTTTCATCTTTCCAATATCTTATCTTCATTATTCACATGAGACAAAAGGAGTTTTTGTTTATTCTCTGATCATTGTGCCGAAATAGCTCAGTTGGGAGAGCGTTGGACTGAAGATCTAAAGGTCCTTGGTTCGATCCCGGGTTTCGACAGTCGTTCCTATCCTCCGTACTGTAGTGATCAGTATCTCCGAATGTCATGCGCAGTACCGGGGTTCGATTCCCTACCGTGGAGGAGTATTTATAGATTTTAATAAAAAAAATATATGTAAATTATTCACGATGTTTGCATTATGTCATAGACATTTTAATGAATACATTTTTAGATTTTTACTCGACTTTTTTTTTCAAAGTGGTTGCGTACTTTCTTTTTTCCAATATCTTATCTTCATTATTCACATGAGACAAAAGCAGTTTTTGTTTATTCACTGATCGATGTACCGAAATAGCTCAGTTGGGAGAGCGTTAGACTGAAGATCTAAAGGTCTCTGGTTCGATCCCGGGTTTCGACAGTCGTTCTTATCCTCCGTACTGTAGTGATCAGTATCTCCGAATGTCATGCGCAGTACCGGGGTTTGATTCCCTACCGTGGAGGAGTTTTTATAGATTTTATTAAAAAAAATATATATAAATTAATAACTATGTTTCTATTACGTCATAGACATTTTAATGAATATATTTTTTTATTTTTACTCGACTTTTTTTCAAAGTGGTTGCTTACTTTCATCTTTCCAATATCTTATCTTCATTATTCACATGAGACAAAAGCAGTTTTTGTTTATTCTCTGATTGATGTGCCGAAATAGCTCAGTTGGGAGAGCGTTAGACTGAAGATCTAAAGGTCCCTGGTTCGATTCCGGGTTTCGGCAGTCGTTCTTGTCCTCCGTACTGTAGTGGTCAGTATCCCCGAATGTCACGCGCATGACCGGGGTTTGACTCCCTAAAGTGGACGAGTTTTTATAGATTTTAATAAAAAATATATATATAAATTATTAACGATGTTTCTATTACGTCATAGACATTTTAATGAATACATTTTTATATTTTTACTCGACTTTTTTTTCAAAGTGGTTGCGTACTTTCATCTTTCCAATATCTTATCTTCATTATTCACATGAGACAAAAGCCATTTTTGTTTATTCTTTGATCGATGTGCCGAATTAGCTCAGTTGGGAGAGCGTTAGACTGAAGATCTAAAGGTCCTTGGTTCGATACCGGGTTTCGGCCGTCGTTCTTTTTCTCCGTACTGTAGTGGTCAGTATCCCCGAATGTCACGCGCAAGACCGGGGTTTGATTCCCTAAAGTGGAGGAGTTTTTATAGATTTTAATAAAAAAAATAAACATAAATTTTTAACGATGTTTCTATTACGTCATAGACATTTTAATGAATACATTTTTATATTTTTACTCGACTTTTTTTCAAAGTGGTTGCGTACTTTCATCTTTCCAATATCTTATCTTCATTATTCACATGAGACAAAAGCAGTTTTTGTTTATTCTCCGATCGATGTACCGAAATAACTCAGTTGGGAGAGCCGTAGACTGAAGATCTAAAGGTCCCTGGTTCGATCCCGGGTTTCGGCAGTCGTTCTAATCCTCCGTACTGTAGTGATCAGTATCTCCGAATGTCATGCGCCAGACCGGGGTTTGATTCCCTGTCGTGGAGGAGTTTTTATAGATTTTAATAACAAAAATAAATATAAATTATTAACGATGTTTGTATTATGCCATAGACATTTTAATGAATACATTTTTTTATTTTTACTCGACTTTTTTTTCAAAGTGGTTGCGTACTTTCATCTTTCCAATATCTTATCTTCATTATTCACATGAGACAAAAGGAGTTTTTGTTTATTCTCTGATCATTGTGCCGAAATAGCTCAGTTGGGAGAGCGTTGGACTGAAGATCTAAAGGTCCTTAGTTCGATCCCGGGTTTCGACAGTCGTTCCTATCCTCCGTACTGTAGTGATCAGTATCTCCGAATGTCATGCGCAGTACCGGGGTTCGATTCCCTACCGTGGAGGAGTATTTATAGATTTTAATAAAAAAAATATATGTAAATTATTCACGATGTTTGCATTATGTCATAGACATTTTAATGAATACATTTTTAGATTTTTACTCGACTTTTTTTTTCAAAGTGGTTGCGTACTTTCTTTTTTCCAATATCTTATCTTCATTATTCACATGAGACAAAAGCAGTTTTTGTTTATTCACTGATCGATGTGCCGAAATAGCTCAGTTGGGAGAGCGTTAGACTGAAGATCTAAAGGTCTCTGGTTCGATCCCGGGTTTCGGCAGTCGTTCTTGTCCTCCGTACTGTAGTGGTCAGTATCCCCGAATGTCTCGAGCAAGACCGGGGTTTGACTCCCTAAAGTGGAGGAGTTTTTATAGATTTTAATAAAAAATATATATATAAATTATTAACGATGTTTTTATTATGTCATAGACATTTTAATGGATACATTTTTATATTTTTACTCGACTATTTTTTCAAAGTGGTTGCGTACTTTCATCTTTCCAATATCTTATCTTCATTATTCACATGAGACAAAAGCAGTTTTTGTTTATTCTCTGATTGATGTGCCGAAATAGCTCAGTTGGGAGAGCGTTAGACTGAAGATCTAAAGGTCTCTGGTTCGATCCCGGGTTTCGACAGTCGTTCTTATCCTCCGTACTGTAGTGATCAGTATCTCCGAATGTCATGCGCAGTACCGGGGTTTGATTCCCTACCGTGGAGGAGTTTTTATAGATTTTATTAAAAAAAATATATATAAATTAATAACTATGTTTCTATTACGTCATAGACATTTTAATGAATATATTTTTTTATTTTTACTCGACTTTTTTTCAAAGTGGTTGCTTACTTTCATCTTTCCAATATCTTATCTTCATTATTCACATGAGACAAAAGCAGTTTTTGTTTATTCTCTGATTGATGTGCCGAAATAGCTCAGTTGGGAGAGCGTTAGACTGAAGATCTAAAGGTCCCTGGTTCGATTCCGGGTTTCGGCAGTCGTTCTTGTCCTCCGTACTGTAGTGGTCAGTATCCCCGAATGTCACGCGCATGACCGGGGTTTGACTCCCTAAAGTGGACGAGTTTTTATAGATTTTAATAAAAAATATATATATAAATTATTAACGATGTTTCTATTACGTCATAGACATTTTAATGAATACATTTTTATATTTTTACTCGACTTTTTTTTCAAAGTGGTTGCGTACTTTCATCTTTCCAATATCTTATCTTCATTATTCACATGAGACAAAAGCCATTTTTGTTTATTCTTTGATCGATGTGCCGAATTAGCTCAGTTGGGAGAGCGTTAGACTGAAGATCTAAAGGTCCTTGGTTCGATACCGGGTTTCGGCCGTCGTTCTTTTTCTCCGTACTGTAGTGGTCAGTATCCCCGAATGTCACGCGCAAGACCGGGGTTTGATTCCCTAAAGTGGAGGAGTTTTTATAGATTTTAATAAAAAAAATAAACATAAATTTTTAACGATGTTTCTATTACGTCATAGACATTTTAATGAATACATTTTTATATTTTTACTCGACTTTTTTTCAAAGTGGTTGCGTACTTTCATCTTTCCAATATCTTATCTTCATTATTCACATGAGACAAAAGCAGTTTTTGTTTATTCTCTGATTGATGTGCCGAAATAGCTCAGTTGGGAGAGCGTTAGACTGAAGATCTAAAGGTCCCTGGTTCGATCCCGGGTTTCGGCAGTCGTTCTTGTCCTCCGTACTGTAGTGGTCAGTATCCCCGAATGTCTCGAGCAAGACCGGGGTTTGACTCCCTAAAGTGGAGGAGTTTTTATAGATTTTAATAAAAAATATATATATAAATTATTAACGATGTTTTTATTATGTCATAGACATTTTAATGGATACATTTTTATATTTTTACTCGACTATTTTTTCAAAGTGGTTGCGTACTTTCATCTTTCCAATATCTTATCTTCATTATTCACATGAGACAAAAGCAGTTTTTGTTTATTCTCTGATTGATGTGCCGAAATAGCTCAGTTGGGAGAGCGTTAGACTGAAGATCTAAAGGTCCCTGGTTCGATCCCGGGTTTCGGCAGTCGTTCTTGTCCTCCGTACTGTAGTGGTCAGTATCCCCGAATGTCTCGCGCAAGACCGGGGTTTGACTCCCTAAAGTGGAGAAGTTTTTATAGATTTTTATAAAAAATATATATATAAATTATTAACGATGTTTCTATTACGTCATAGACATTTTAATGGATACATTTTTATATTTTTACTCGACTATTTTATCAAAGTGGTTGCGTACTTTCATCTTTCCAATATCTTATCTTCATTATTCACATGAGACAAAAGCCATTTTTGTTTATTCTCTGATCGATGTGCCGAAATAGCTCAGTTGGGAGAGCGTTAGACTGAAGATCTAAAGGTCCCTAGTTCGATCCCGGGTTTCGGCAGTCGTTCTTGTCCTCCGTACTGTAGTGGTCAGTATCACCGAATGTCTCCCGTAAGACCGGGGTTTGATTCCCAAATATGGAGGAGTTTTTATAGATTTTATTAAAAAATATATATATAAATTATTAACGATGTTTCTATTACGTCATAGACATTTTAATGAATATATTTTTTTATTTTTACTCGACTTTTTTTTCAAAGTGGTTGCGTACTTTCATCTTTCCAATATCTTATCTTCATTATTCACATGAGACAAAAGCAGTTTTTGTTTATTCTCTGATTGATGTGCCGAAATAGCTCAGTTGGGAGAGCGTTAGACTGAAGATCTAAAGGTCCCTGGTTCGATCCCGGGTTTCGGCAGTCGTTCTTGTCCTCCGTACTGTAGTGGTCAGTATCCCCGAATGTCTCGCGCAAGACCGGGGTTTGACTCCCTAAAGTGGAGAAGTTTTTATAGATTTTTATAAAAAATATATATATAAATTATTAACGATGTTTCTATTACGTCATAGACATTTTAATGAATACATTTTTATATTTTTACTCGACTTTTTTTTCAAAGTGGTTGCGTACTTTCATCTTTCCAATATCTTATCTTCATTATTCACATGAGACAAAAGCCATTTTTGTTTATTCTTTGATCGATGTGCCGAATTAGCTCAGTTGGGAGAGCGTTAGACTGAAGATCTAAAGGTCCTTGGTTCGATACCGGGTTTCGGCCGTCGTTCTTTTCCTCCGTACTGTAGTGGTCAGTATCCCCGAATGTCACGCGCAAGACCGGGGTTTGACTCCCTAAGGTGGAGGAGTTTTTATAGATTTTAATAAAATATATATATATAAATTATTAACGATGTTTTTATTATGTCATAGACATTTTAATGGATACATTTTTATATTTTTACTCGACTATTTTATCAAAGTGGTTGCGTACTTTCATCTTTCCAATATCTTATCTTCATTATTCACATGAGACAAAAGCCATTTTTGTTTATTCTCTGATCGATGTGCCGAAATAGCTCAGTTGGGAGAGCGATAGACTGAAGATCTAAAGGTCCCTGGTTCGATCCCGGGTTTCGGCAGTCGTTCTTTTCCTCCGTATTGTAGTGGTCAGTATCCCCGAATGTCACGCGCAAGACCGGGGTTTGATTCCCTAAAGTGGAGGAGTTTTCATAGATTTTATTAAAAAAAATATATATAAATTATTAACGATGTTTCTATTACGTCATAGACATTTTAATGAATATATTTTTTTATTTTTACTCGACTTTTTTTTCAAAGTGGTTGCGTACTTTCATCTTTCCAATATCTTATCTTCATTATTCACATGAGACAAAAGCAGTTTTTGTTTATTCTCTGATTGATGTGCCGAAATAGCTCAGTTGGGAGAGCGTTAGACTGAAGATCTAAAGGTCACTGGTTCGATCCCGGGTTTCGGCAGTCGTTCTTGTCCTCCGTACTGTAGTGGTCAGTATCCCCGAATGTCTCGCGCAAGACCGGGGTTTGACTCCCTAAAGTGGAGAAGTTTTTATAGATTTTTATAAAAAATATATATATAAATTATTAACGATGTTTCTATTACGTCATAGACATTTTAATGAATACATTTTTATATTTTTACTCGACTTTTTTTTCAAAGTGGTTGCGTACTTTCATCTTTCCAATATCTTATCTTCATTATTCACATGAGACAAAAGCCATTTTTGTTTATTCTTTGATCGATGTGCCGAATTAGCTCAGTTGGGAGAGCGTTAGACTGAAGATCTAAAGGTCCTTGGTTCGATACCGGGTTTCGGCCGTCTTTCTTTTCCTCCGTACTGTAGTGGTCAGTATCCCCGAATGTCATGCGCAAGACCGGGGTTTGACTCCCTAAAGTGGAGGAGTTTTTATAGATTTTAATAAAAAATATATATATAAATTATTAACGATGTTTTTATTATGTCATAGACATTTTAATGGATACATTTTTATATTTTTACTCGACTATTTTATCAAAGTGGTTGCGTACTTTCATCTTTCCAATATCTTATCTTCATTATTCACATGAGACAAAAGCCATTTTTGTTTATTCTCTGATTGATGTGCCGAAATAGCTCAGTTGGGAGAGCGATAGACTGAAGATCTAAAGGTCCCTGGTTCGATCCCGGGTTTCGGCAGTCGTTCTTTTCCTCCGTATTGTAGTGGTCAGTATCCCCGAATGTCACGCGCAAGACCGGGGTTTGATTCCCTAAAGTGGAGGATTTTTATAGATTTTAATAAAAAATATATATATAAATTATTAACGATGTTTCTATTACGTCATAGACATTTTAATGAATACATTTTTATATTTTTACTCGACTATTTTATCAAAGTGGTTGCGTACTTTCATCTTTCCAATATCTTATCTTCTTTATTCACATGAGACAAAAGCAGTTTTTGTTTATTCTCTGATCGATGTGCCGAAATAGCTCAGTTGGGAGAGCGTTAGACTGAAGATCTAAAGGTCTCTGGTTCGATCCCGGGTTTCGGCAGTCGTTCTTGTCCTCCGTACTGTAGTGGTCAGTATCCCCGAATGTCTCGCGCAACACCGGGGTTTGACTCCCTAAAGTGGAGAAGTTTTTATAGATTTTAATAAAAAATATATATATAAATTATTAACGATGTTTCTATTACGTCATAGACATTTTAATGAATACATTTTTATATTTTTACTCGACTTTTTTTTCAAAGTGGTTGCGTACTTTCATCTTTCCAATATCTTATCTTCATTATTCACATGAGAAAAAAGCCATTTTTGTTTATTCTTTGATCGATGTGCCGAATTAGCTCAGTTGGGAGAGCGTTAGACTGAAGATCTAAAGGTCCTTGGTTCGATACCGGGTTTCGGCCGTCGTTCTTTTCCTCCGTACTGTAGTGGTCAGTATCCCCGAATGTCACGCGCAAGACCGGGGTTTGACTCCCTAAAGTGGAGGAGTTTTTATAGATTTTAATAAAAAATATATATATAAATTATTAACGATGTTTCTATTATGTCATAGACATTTTAATGGATACATTTTTATATTTTTACTCGACTATTTTATCAAAGTGGTTGCGTACTTTCATCTTTCCAATATCTTATCTTCATTATTCACATGAGACAAAAGCCATTTTTGTTTATTCTCTGATCGATGTGCCGAAATAGCTCAGTTGGGAGAGCGTTAGACTGAAGATCTAAAGGTCCCTGGTTCTATCCCGCGTTTCGGCAGTCGTTCTTTTCCTCCGTACTGTAGAGGTCAGTATCCCCGAATGTCACGCGCAAGACCGGGGTTTGGTTCCCAAATATGGAGGAGTTTTCATAGATTTTAATAAAAAATATATATATAAATTATTAACGATGTTTCTATTACGTCATAGACATTTTAATGAATACATTTTTATATTTTTACTCGACTTTTTTTCAAAGTGGTTGCGTACTTTCATCTTTCCAATATCTTATCTTCATTATTCACATGACACAAAAACAGTTTTTGTTTATTCTCTGATCGATGTGCCGAAATAGCTCAGTTGGGAGAGCGTTAGACTGAAGATCTAAAGGTCCCTGGTTCGATCCCGGGTTTCGGCAGTCGTTCTAATCCTCCGTACTGTAGTGATCAGTATCTCCGAATGTCATGCGCCAGACCGGGGTTTGATTCCCTGTCGTGGAGGAGTTTTTATAGATTTTAATAACAAAAATAAATATAAATTATTAACGATGTTTGTATTATGCCATAGACATTTTAATGAATACATTTTTTTATTTTTACTCGACTTTTTTTTCAAAGTGGTTGCGTACTTTCATCTTTCCAATATCTTATCTTCATTATTCACATGAGACAAAAGGAGTTTTTGTTTATTCTCTGATCATTGTGCCGAAATAGCTCAGTTGGGAGAGCGTTGGACTGAAGATCTAAAGGTCCTTGGTTCGATCCCGGGTTTCGACAGTCGTTCCTATCCTCCGTACTGTAATGATCAGTATCTCCGAATGTCATGCGCAGTACCGGGGTTCGATTCCCTACCGTGGAGGAGTATTTATAGATTTTAATAAAAAAAATATATGTAAATTATTAACGATGTTTGCATTATGTCATAGACATTTTAATGAATACATTTTTAGATTTTTACTCGACTTTTTTTTTCAAAGTGGTTGCGTACTTTCTTTTTTCCAATATCTTATCTTCATTATTCACATGAGACAAAAGCAGTTTTTGTTTATTCACTGATCGATGTGCCGAAATAGCTCAGTTGGGAGAGCGTTAGACTGAAGATCTAAAGGTCTCTGGTTCGATCCCGGGTTTCGGCAGTCGTTCTTGTCCTCCGTACTGTAGTGGTCAGTATCACCGAATGTCTCGCGTAAGACCGAGGTTTGGTTCCCAAATATGGAGGAGTTTTCATAGATTTTAATAAAAAATATATATATAAATTATTAACGATGTTTCTATTACGTCATAGACATTTTAATGAATACATTTTTATATTTTTACTCGACTTTTTTTTCAAAGTGGTTGCGTACTTTCATCTTTCCAATATCTTATCTTCTTTATTCACATGAGAGAAAAGCAGTTTTGGTTTATTCTCTGATCGATGTGCCGAAATAGCTCAGTTGGGAGAGCGTTAGACTGAAGATCTAAAGGTCCCTAGTTCGATCCCGGGTTTCGGCAGTCGTTCTTGTCCTCCGTACTGTAGTGGTCAGTATCCCCGAATGTCTCGAGCAAGACCGGGGTTTGACTCCCTAAAGTGGAGGAGTTTTTATAGATTTTAATAAAAAATATATATATAAATTATTAACGATGTTTTTATTATGTCATAGACATTTTAATGGATACATTTTTATATTTTTACTCGACTATTTTTTCAAAGTGGTTGCGTACTTTCATCTTTCCAATATCTTATCTTCATTATTCACATGAGACAAAAGCAGTTTTTGTTTATTCTCTGATTGATGTGCCGAAATAGCTCAGTTGGGAGAGCGTTAGACTGAAGATCTAAAGGTCCCTGGTTCGATCCCGGGTTTCGGCAGTCGTTCTTGTCCTCCGTACTGTAGTGGTCAGTATCCCCGAATGTCTCGCGCAAGACCGGGGTTTGACTCCCTGAAGTGGAGAAGTTTTTATAGATTTTTATAAAAAATATATATATATAAATTATTAACGATGTTTCTATTACGTCATAGACATTTTAATGGATACATTTTTATATTTTTACTCGACTATTTTATCAAAGTGGTTGCGTACTTTCATCTTTCCAATATCTTATCTTCATTATTCACATGAGACAAAAGCCATTTTTGTTTATTCTCTGATCGATGTGCCGAAATAGCTCAGTTGGGAGAGCGTTAGACTGAAGATCTAAAGGTCCCTAGTTCGATCCCGGGTTTCGGCAGTCGTTCTTGTCCTCCGTACTGTAGTGGTCAGTATCACCGAATGTCTCCCGTAAGACCGGGATTTGATTCCCAAATATGGAGGAGTTTTTATAGATTTTATTAAAAAATATATATATAAATTATTAACGATGTTTCTATTACGTCATAGACATTTTAATGAATATATTTTTTTATTTTTACTCGACTTTTTTTTCAAAGTGGTTGCGTACTTTCATCTTTCCAATATCTTATCTTCATTATTCACATGAGACAAAAGCCATTTTTGTTTATTCTTTGATCGATGTGCCGAATTAGCTCAGTTGGGAGAGCGTTAGACTGAAGATCTAAAGGTCCTTGGTTCGATACCGGGTTTCGGCCGTCGTTCTTTTCCTCCGTACTGTAGTGGTCAGTATCCCCGAATGTCACGCGCAAGACCGGGGTTTGACTCCCTAAAGTGGAGGAGTTTTTATAGATTTTAATAAAATATATATATATAAATTATTAACGATGTTTTTATTATGTCATAGACATTTTATTGGATACATTTTTATATTTTTACTCGACTATTTTATCAAAGTGGTTGCGTACTTTCATCTTTCCAATATCTTATCTTCATTATTCACATGAGACAAAAGCCATTTTTGTTTATTCTCTGATCGATGTGCCGAAATAGCTCAGTTGGGAGAGCGATAGACTGAAGATCTAAAGGTCCCTGGTTCGATCCCGGGTTTCGGCAGTCGTTCTTTTCCTCCGTATTGTAGTGGTCAGTATCCCCGAATGTCACGCGCAAGACCGGGGTTTGATTCCCTAAAGTGGAGGAGTTTTTATAGATTTTATTAAAAAATATATATATAAATTATTAACGATGTTTCTATTACGTCATAGACATTTTAATGAATATATTTTTTTATTTTTACTCGACTTTTTTTTCAAAGTGGTTGCGTACTTTCATCTTTCCAATATCTTATCTTCATTATTCTCATGAGACAAAAGCAGTTTTTGTTTATTCTCTGATTGATGTGCCGAAATAGCTCAGTTGGGAGAGCGTTAGACTGAAGATCTAAAGGTCACTGGTTCGATCCCGGGTTTCGGCAGTCGTTCTTGTCCTCCGTACTGTAGTGGTCAGTATCCCCGAATGTCTCGCGCAAGACCGGGGTTTGACTCCCTAAAGTGGAGAAGTTTTTATAGATTTTTATAAAAAATATATATATATAAATTATTAACGATGTTTCTATTACGTCATAGACATTTTAATGAATACATTTTTATATTTTTACTCGACTTTTTTTTCAAAGTGGTTGCGTACTTTCATCTTTCCAATATCTTATCTTCATTATTCACATGAGACAAAAGCCATTTTTGTTTATTCTTTGATCGATGTGCCGAATTAGCTCAGTTGGGAGAGCGTTAGACTGAAGATCTAAAGGTCCTTGGTTCGATACCGGGTTTCGGCCGTCTTTCTTTTCCTCCGTACTGTAGTGGTCAGTATCCCCGAATGTCATGCGCAAGACCGGGGTTTGACTCCCTAAAGTGGAGGAGTTTTTATAGATTTTAATAAAAAATATATATATAAATTATTAACGATGTTTTTATTATGTCATAGACATTTTAATGGATACATTTTTATATTTTTACTCGACTATTTTATCAAAGTGGTTGCGTACTTTCATCTTTCCAATATCTTATCTTCATTATTCACATGAGACAAAAGCCATTTTTGTTTATTCTCTGATCGATGTGCCGAAATACCTCAGTTGGGAGAGCGATAGACTGAAGATCTAAAGGTCCTGGTTCGATCCCGGGTTTCGGCAGTCGTTCTTTTCCTCCGTATTGTAGTGGTCAGTATCCCCGAATGTCACGCGCAAGACCGGGATTTGATTCCCTAAAGTGGAGGATTTTTATAGATTTTAATAAAAAATATATATATAAATTATTAACGATGTTTCTATTACGTCATAGACATTTTAATGAATACATTTTTATATTTTTACTCGACTATTTTATCAAAGTGGTTGCGTACTTTCATCTTTCCAATATCTTATCTTCTTTATTCACATGAGACAAAAGCAGTTTTTGTTTATTCTCTGATCGATGTGCCGAAATAGCTCAGTTGGGAGAGCGTTAGACTGAAGATCTAAAGGTCTCTGGTTCGATCCCGGGTTTCGGCAGTCGTTCTTGTCCTCCGTACTGTAGTGGTCAGTATCCCCGAATGTCTCGCGCAACACCGGGGTTTGACTCCCTAAAGTGGAGAAGTTTTTATAGATTTTAATAAAAAATATATATATAAATTATTAACGATGTTTCTATTACGTCATAGACATTTTAATGAATACATTTTTATATTTTTACTCAACTTTTTTTTCAAAGTGGTTGCGTACTTTCATCTTTCCAATATCTTATCTTCATTATTCACATGAGAAAAAAGCCATTTTTGTTTATTCTTTGATCGATGTGCCGAATTAGCTCAGTTGGGAGAGCGTTAGACTGAAGATCTAAAGGTCCTTGGTTCGATACCGGGTTTCGGCCGTCGTTCTTTTCCTCCGTACTGTAGTGGTCAGTATCCCCGAATGTCACGCGCAAGACCGGGGTTTGACTCCCTAAAGTGGAGGAGTTTTTATAGATTTTAATAAAAAATATATATATAAATTATTAACGATGTTTCTATTATGTCATAGACATTTTAATGGATACATTTTTATATTTTTACTCGACTATTTTATCAAAGTGGTTGCGTACTTTCATCTTTCCAATATCTTATCTTCATTATTCACATGAGACAAAAGCCATTTTTGTTTATTCTCTGATCGATGTGCCGAAATAGCTCAGTTGGGAGAGCGTTAGACTGAAGATCTAAAGGTCCCTGGTTCTATCCCGCGTTTCGGCAGTCGTTCTTTTCCTCCGTACTGTAGAGGTCAGTATCCCCGAATGTCACGCGCAAGACCGGGGTTTGATTCCCTAAAGTGGAGGAGTTTTTATAGATTTTAATAAAAAAAATATATATAAATTATTAACGATGTTTCTATTACATCATAGACATTTTAATGAATACATTTTTATATTTTTACTCGACTATTTTATCAAAGTGGTTGCGTACTTTCATCTTTCCAATATCTTATCTTTTTTATTCACATGAGACAAAAGCAGTTTTTGTTTATTCTCTGATCGATGTGCCGAAATAGCTCAGTTGGGAGAGCGTTAGACTGAAGATCTAAAGGTCTTTGGTTCGATACCGGGTTTCGGCAGTCGTTCTTGTCCTCCGTACTGTAGTGGTCAGTATCACCGAATGTCTCGCGTAAGACCGGGGTTTGGTTCCCAAATATGGAGGAGTTTTCATAGATTTTAATAAAAAATATATATATAAATTATTAACGATGTTTCTATTACGTCATAGACATTTTAATGAATACATTTTTATATTTTTACTCGACTTTTTTTCAAAGTGGTTGCGTACTTTCATCTTTCCAATATCTTATCTTCATTATTCACATGAGACAAAAACAGTTTTTGTTTATTCTCTGATCGATGTGCCGAAATAGCTCAGTTGGGAGAGCGTTAGACTGAAGATCTAAAGGTCCCTGGTTCGATCCCGGGTTTCGGCAGTCGTTCTTGTCCTCCGTACTGTAGTGGTCAGTATCACCGAATGTCAAGCGTAAGACCGGGGTATATTCCCAAAAGTGGAGGAGTTTTTATAGATTTTATTAAAAAAAATATATATAAATTAATAACTATGTTTCTATTACGTCATAGACATTTTAATGAATATATTTTTTTATTTTTACTCGACTTTTTTTCAAAGTGGTTGCTTACTTTCATCTTTCCAATATCTTATCTTCATTATTCACATGAGACAAAAGCAGTTTTTGTTTATTCTCTAATTGATGTGCCGAAATAGCTCAGTTGGGAGAGCGTTAAACTGAAGATCTAAAGGTCCCTGGTTCGATCCCGGGTTTCGGCAGTCGTTCTTGTCCTCCGTACTGTAGTGGTCAGTATCCCCGAATGTCACGCGCATGACCGGGGTTTGACTCCCTAAAGTGGACGAGTTTTTATAGATTTTAATAAAAAATATATATATAAATTATTAACGATGTTTCTATTACGTCATAGACATTTTAATGAATTCATTTTTATATTTTTACTCGACTTTTTTTTCAAAGTGGTTGCGTACTTTCATCTTTCCAATATCTTATCTTCATTATTCACATGAGACAAAAGCCATTTTTGTTTATTCTTTGATCGATGTGCCGAATTAGCTCAGTTGGGAGAGCGTTAGACTGAAGATCTAAAGGTCCTTGGTTCGATACCGGGTTTCGGCCGTCGTTCTTTTTCTCCGTACTGTAGTGGTCAGTATCCCCGAATGTCACGCGCAAGACCGGGGTTTGATTCCCTAAAGTGGAGGAGTTTTTATAGATTTTAATAAAAAAAATAAACATAAATTTTTAACGATGTTTCTATTACGTCATAGACATTTTAATGAATACATTTTTATATTTTTACTCGACTTTTTTTCAAAGTGGTTGCGTACTTTCATCTTTCCAATATCTTATCTTCATTATTCACATGAGACAAAAGCAGTTTTTGTTTATTCTCCGATCGATGTACCGAAATAACTCAGTTGGGAGAGCGGTAGACTGAAGATCTGAAGGTCCCTGGTTCGATCCCGGGTTTCGGCAGACGTTCTAGTCCTCCGTACTGT
The DNA here is from genome assembly GCA_947359465.1 of Metellina segmentata. NCBI lineage: Eukaryota > Metazoa > Arthropoda > Arachnida > Araneae > Tetragnathidae > Metellina > Metellina segmentata. The sequence continues at coordinate 65,958,861 of OX375884.1, forward strand.
AGTGATCAGTATCTCCGAATGTCATGCGCCAGACCGGGGTTTGATTCCCTGTCGTGGAGGAGTTTTTATAGATTTTAATAACAAAAATAAATATAAATTATTAACGATGTTTGTATTATGCCATAGACATTTTAATGAATACATTTTTTTATTTTTACTCGACTTTTTTTTCAAAGTGGTTGCGTACTTTCATCTTTCCAATATCTTATCTTCATTATTCACATGAGACAAAATGAGTTTTTGTTTATTCTCTGATCATTGTGCCGAAATAGCTCAGTTGGGAGAGCGTTGGACTGAAGATCTAAAGGTCCTTGGTTCGATCCCGGGTTTCGACAGTCGTTCCTATCCTCCGTACTGTAGTGATCAGTATCTCCGAATGTCATGCGCAGTACCGGGGTTCGATTCCCTACCGTGGAGGAGTAATTATAGATTTTAATAAAAAAAATATATGTAAATTATTAACGATGTTTGCATTATGTCATAGACATTTTAATGAATACATTTTTAGATTTTTACTCGACTTTTTTTTTCAAAGTGGTTGTGCGTACTTTCTTTTTTCCAATATCTTATCTTCATTATTCACATGAGACAAAAGCAGTTTTTGTTTATTCACTGATCGATGTGCCGAAATAGCTCAGTTGGGAGAGCGTTAGACTGAAGATCTAAAGGTCTCTGGTTCGATCCCGGGTTTCGGCAGTCGTTCTTGTCCTCCGTACTGTAGTGGTCAGTATCACCGAATGTCTCGCGTAAGACCGGGGTTTGGTTCCCAAATATGGAGGAGTTTTCATAGATTTTAATAAAAAATATATATATAAATTATTAACGATGTTTCTATTACGTCATAGACATTTTAATGAATACATTTTTATATTTTTACTCGACTTTTTTTCAAAGTGGTTGCGTACTTTCATCTTTCCAATATCTTATCTTCATTATTCACATGAGACAAAAACAGTTTTTGTTTATTCTCTGATCGATGTGCCGAAATAGCTCAGTTGGGAGAGCGTTAGACTGAAGATCTAAAGGTCCCTGGTTCGATCCCGGGTTTCGGCAGTCGTTCTTGTCCTCCGTACTGTAGTGGTCAGTATCACCGAATGTCAAGCGTAAGACCGGGGTATATTCCCAAAAGTGGAGGAGTTTTTATAGATTTTATTAAAAAAAATATATATAAATTAATAACTATGTTTCTATTACGTCATAGACATTTTAATGAATATATTTTTTTATTTTTACTCAACTTTTTTTCAAAGTGGTTGCTTACTTTCATCTTTCCAATATCTTATCTTCATTATTCACATGAGACAAAAGCAGTTTTTGTTTATTCTCTGATTGATGTGCCGAAATAGCTCAGTTGGGAGAGCGTTAGACTGAAGATCTAAAGGTCCCTGGTTCGATCCCGTGTTTCGGCAGTCGTTCTTGTCCTCCGTACTGTAGTGGTCAGTATCCCCGAATGTCACGCGCAAGACCGGGGTTTGACTCCCTAAAGTGGAGGAGTTTTTATAGATTTTAACAAAAAATATATATATAAATTATTAACGATGTTTCTATTACGTCATAGACATTTTAATGAATACATTTTTATATTTTTACTCGACTTTTTTTTCAAAGTGGTTGCGTACTTTCATCTTTCCAATATCTTATCTTCATTATTCACATGAGACAAAAGCCATTTTTGTTTATTCTCTGATCGGTGTGCCGAATTAGCTCAGTTGGGAGAGCGTTAGACTGAAGATCCAAAGGTCCTTGGTTCGATACAGGGTTTCGGCCGTCGTTCTTTTCCTCCGTACTGTAGTGGTCAGTATCCCCGAATGTCACGCGCAAGACCGGGGTTTGATTCCCTAAAGTGGAGGAGTTTTTATAGATTTTAATAAAAAAATAAATATAAATTATTAACGATGTTTCTATTACGTCATAGACATTTTAATGCATACATTTTTATATTTTTACTCGACTTTTTTTCAAAGTGGTTGCGTACTTTCATCTTTCCAATATCTTATCTTCATTATTCACATGAGACAAAAGCAGTTTTTGTTTATTCTCCGATAGATGTACCGAAATAACTCAGTTGGGAGAGCGTTAGACTGAAGATCTAAAGGTCCCTGGTTCGATCCCGGGTTTCGGCAGTCGTTCTAATCCTCCGTACTGTAGTGATCAGTATCTCCGAATGTCATGCGCAAGACAGGGGTTTGATTCCCTGTCGTGGAGGAATTTTTATAGATTTTAATAACAAAAATAAAAATAAATTATTAACGATGTTTGTATTATGCCATAGACATTTTAATGAATACATTTTTTTATTTTTACTCGACTTTTTTTTCAAAGTGGTTGCGTACTTTCATCTTTCCAATATCTTATCTTCATTATTCACATGAGACAAAAGCAGTTTTTGTTTATTCTCTGATCGATGTGCCGAAATAGCTCTGTTGGGAGAGCGTTAGACTGAAGATCTAAAGGTCCCTGGTTCGATCCCGGGTTTCGGCAGTCGTTCTTGTCCTCCGTACTGTAGTGGTCAGTATCACCGAATGTCACGCGTAAGACCGAGGTATATTAACAAAAGTGGAGGAGTTTTTATAGATTTTATTAAAAAAATAAATATAAATTAATAACTATGTTTCTATTACGTCATAGACATTTTAATGAATATATTTTTTTATTTTTACTCGACTTTTTTTTCAAAGTGGTTGCGTACTTTCATCTTTCCAATATCTTATCTTCATTATTCACATGAGACAAAAGCAGTATTTGTTTATTCTCTGATTGATGTGCCGAAATAGCTCAGTTGGGAGAGCGTTAGACTGAAGATCTAAAGGTCACTGGTTCGATCCCGGGTTTCGGCAGTCGTTCTTGTCCTCCGTACTGTAGTGGTCAGTATCCCCGAATGTCACGCGCAAGACCGGGGTTTGACTCCCTAAAGTGGAGGAGTTTTTATAGATTTTAATAAAAAATATATATATAAATTATTAACGATGTTTCTATTACGTCATAGACATTTTAATGAATACATTTTTATATTTTTACTCGACTTTTTTTTCAAAGTGGTTGCGTACTTTCATCTTTCCAATATCTTATCTTCATTATTCACATGAGACAAAAGCCATTTTTGTTTATTCTCTGATCGATGTGCCGAATTAGCTCAGTTGGGAGAGCGTTAGACTGAAGATCCAAAGGTCCTTGGTTCGATACAGGGTTTCGGCCGTCGTTCTTTTCCTCCGTACTGTAGTGGTCAGTATCCCCGAATGTCACGCGCAAGACCGGGGTTTGATTCCCTAAAGTGGAGGAGTTTTTATAGATTTTAATAAAAAAATAAATATAAATTATTAACGATGTTTCTATTACGTCATAGACATTTTAATGAATACATTTTTATATTTTTACTCGACTTTTTTTCAAAGTGGTTGCGTACTTTAATCTTTCCAATATCTTATCTTCATTATTCACATGAGACAAAAACAGTTTTTGTTTATTCTCTGATCGATGTGCCGAAATAGCTCAGTTGGGAGAGCGTTAGACTGAAGATCTAAAGGTCCCTGGTTCGATCCCGGGTTTCGGCAGTCGTTCTTGTCCTCCGTACTGTAGTGGTCAGTATCACCGAATGTCAAGCGTAAGACCGGGGTATATTCCCAAAAGTGGAGGAGTTTTTATAGATTTTATTAAAAAAAATATATATAAATTAATAACTATGTTTCTATTACGTCATAGACATTTTAATGAATATATTTTTTTATTTTTACTCAACTTTTTTTCAAAGTGGTTGCTTACTTTCATCTTTCCAATATCTTATCTTCATTATTCACATGAGACAAAAGCAGTTTTTGTTTATTCTCTGATTGATGTGCCGAAATAGCTCAGTTGGGAGAGCGTTAGACTGAAGATCTAAAGGTCCCTGGTTCGATCCCGTGTTTCGGCAGTCGTTCTTGTCCTCCGTACTGTAGTGGTCAGTATCCCCGAATGTCATGCGCAAGACCGGGGTTTGACTCCCTAAAGTGGAGGAGTTTTTATAGATTTTAATAAAAAATATATATATAAATTATTAACGATGTTTTTATTATGTCATAGACATTTTAATGGATACATTTTTATATTTTTACTCGACTATTTTATCAAAGTGGTTGCGTACTTTCATCTTTCCAATATCTTATCTTCATTATTCACATGAGACAAAAGCCATTTTTGTTTATTCTCTGATCGATGTGCCGAAATAGCTCAGTTGGGAGAGCGATAGACTGAAGATCTAAAGGTCCCTGGTTCGATCCCGGGTTTCGGCAGTCGTTCTTTTCCTCCGTATTGTAGTGGTCAGTATCCCCGAATGTCACGCGCAAGACCGGGGTTTGATTCCCTAAAGTGGAGGATTTTTATAGATTTTAATAAAAAATATATATATAAATTATTAACGATGTTTCTATTACGTCATAGACATTTTAATGAATACATTTTTATATTTTTACTCGACTATTTTATCAAAGTGGTTGCGTACTTTCATCTTTCCAATATCTTATCTTCTTTATTCACATGAGACAAAAGCAGTTTTTGTTTATTCTCTGATCGATGTGCCGAAATAGCTCAGTTGGGAGAGCGTTAGACTGAAGATCTAAAGGTCCCTGGTTCGATCCCGGGTTTCGGCAGTCGTTCTAATCCTCCGTACTGTAGTGATCAGTATCTCCGAATGTCATGCGCCAGACCGGGGTTTGATTCCCTGTCGTGGAGGAGTTTTTATAGATTTTAATAACAAAAATAAATATAAATTATTAACGATGTTTGTATTATGCCATAGACATTTTAATGAATACATTTTTTTATTTTTACTCGACTTTTTTTTCAAAGTGGTTGCGTACTTTCATCTTTCCAATATCTTATCTTCATTATTCACATGAGACAAAAGGAGTTTTTGTTTATTCTCTGATCATTGTGCCGAAATAGCTCAGTTGGGAGAGCGTTGGACTGAAGATCTAAAGGTCCTTGGTTCGATCCCGGGTTTCGACAGTCGTTCCTATCCTCCGTACTGTAGTGATCAGTATCTCCGAATGTCATGCGCAGTACCGGGGTTCGATTCCCTACCGTGGAGGAGTATTTATAGATTTTAATAAAAAAAATATATGTAAATTATTAACGATGTTTGCATTATGTCATAGACATTTTAATGAATACATTTTTAGATTTTTACTCGACTTTTTTTTTCAAAGTGGTTGCGTACTTTCTTTTTTCCAATATCTTATCTTCATTATTCACATGAGACAAAAGCAGTTTTTGTTTATTCACTGATCGATGTGCCGAAATAGCTCAGTTGGGAGAGCGTTAGACTGAAGATCTAAAGGTCTCTGGTTCGATCCCGGGTTTCGGCAGTCGTTCTTGTCCTCCGTACTGTAGTGGTCAGTATCACCGAATGTCTCGCGTAAGACCGAGGTTTGGTTCCCAAATATGGAGGAGTTTTCATAGATTTTAATAAAAAATATATATATAAATTATTAACGATGTTTCTATTACGTCATAGACATTTTAATGAATACATTTTTATATTTTTACTCGACTTTTTTTTCAAAGTGGTTGCGTACTTTCATCTTTCCAATATCTTATCTTCTTTATTCACATGAGAGAAAAGCAGTTTTGGTTTATTCTCTGATCGATGTGCCGAAATAGCTCAGTTGGGAGAGCGTTAGACTGAAGATCTAAAGGTCCCTAGTTCGATCCCGGGTTTCGGCAGTCGTTCTTGTCCTCCGTACTGTAGTGGTCAGTATCCCCGAATGTCTCGAGCAAGACCGGGGTTTGACTCCCTAAAGTGGAGGAGTTTTTATAGATTTTAATAAAAAATATATATATAAATTATTAACGATGTTTTTATTATGTCATAGACATTTTAATGGATACATTTTTATATTTTTACTCGACTATTTTTTCAAAGTGGTTGCGTACTTTCATCTTTCCAATATCTTATCTTCATTATTCACATGAGACAAAAGCAGTTTTTGTTTATTCTCTGATTGATGTGCCGAAATAGCTCAGTTGGGAGAGCGTTAGACTGAAGATCTAAAGGTCCCTGGTTCGATCCCGGGTTTCGGCAGTCGTTCTTGTCCTCCGTACTGTAGTGGTCAGTATCCCCGAATGTCTCGCGCAAGACCGGGGTTTGACTCCCTGAAGTGGAGAAGTTTTTATAGATTTTTATAAAAAATATATATATATAAATTATTAACGATGTTTCTATTACGTCATAGACATTTTAATGGATACATTTTTATATTTTTACTCGACTATTTTATCAAAGTGGTTGCGTACTTTCATCTTTCCAATATCTTATCTTCATTATTCACATGAGACAAAAGCCATTTTTGTTTATTCTCTGATCGATGTGCCGAAATAGCTCAGTTGGGAGAGCGTTAGACTGAAGATCTAAAGGTCCCTAGTTCGATCCCGGGTTTCGGCAGTCGTTCTTGTCCTCCGTACTGTAGTGGTCAGTATCACCGAATGTCTCCCGTAAGACCGGGGTTTGATTCCCAAATATGGAGGAGTTTTTATAGATTTTATTAAAAAATATATATATAAATTATTAACGATGTTTCTATTACGTCATAGACATTTTAATGAATATATTTTTTTATTTTTACTCGACTTTTTTTTCAAAGTGGTTGCGTACTTTCATCTTTCCAATATCTTATCTTCATTATTCACATGAGACAAAAGCCATTTTTGTTTATTCTTTGATCGATGTGCCGAATTAGCTCAGTTGGGAGAGCGTTAGACTGAAGATCTAAAGGTCCTTGGTTCGATACCGGGTTTCGGCCGTCGTTCTTTTCCTCCGTACTGTAGTGGTCAGTATCCCCGAATGTCACGCGCAAGACCGGGGTTTGACTCCCTAAAGTGGAGGAGTTTTTATAGATTTTAATAAAATATATATATATAAATTATTAACGATGTTTTTATTATGTCATAGACATTTTATTGGATACATTTTTATATTTTTACTCGACTATTTTATCAAAGTGGTTGCGTACTTTCATCTTTCCAATATCTTATCTTCATTATTCACATGAGACAAAAGCCATTTTTGTTTATTCTCTGATCGATGTGCCGAAATAGCTCAGTTGGGAGAGCGATAGACTGAAGATCTAAAGGTCCCTGGTTCGATCCCGGGTTTCGGCAGTCGTTCTTTTCCTCCGTATTGTAGTGGTCAGTATCCCCGAATGTCACGCGCAAGACCGGGGTTTGATTCCCTAAAGTGGAGGAGTTTTTATAGATTTTATTAAAAAATATATATATAAATTATTAACGATGTTTCTATTACGTCATAGACATTTTAATGAATATATTTTTTTATTTTTACTCGACTTTTTTTTCAAAGTGGTTGCGTACTTTCATCTTTCCAATATCTTATCTTCATTATTCTCATGAGACAAAAGCAGTTTTTGTTTATTCTCTGATTGATGTGCCGAAATAGCTCAGTTGGGAGAGCGTTAGACTGAAGATCTAAAGGTCACTGGTTCGATCCCGGGTTTCGGCAGTCGTTCTTGTCCTCCGTACTGTAGTGGTCAGTATCCCCGAATGTCTCGCGCAAGACCGGGGTTTGACTCCCTAAAGTGGAGAAGTTTTTATAGATTTTTATAAAAAATATATATATATAAATTATTAACGATGTTTCTATTACGTCATAGACATTTTAATGAATACATTTTTATATTTTTACTCGACTTTTTTTTCAAAGTGGTTGCGTACTTTCATCTTTCCAATATCTTATCTTCATTATTCACATGAGACAAAAGCCATTTTTGTTTATTCTTTGATCGATGTGCCGAATTAGCTCAGTTGGGAGAGCGTTAGACTGAAGATCTAAAGGTCCTTGGTTCGATACCGGGTTTCGGCCGTCTTTCTTTTCCTCCGTACTGTAGTGGTCAGTATCCCCGAATGTCATGCGCAAGACCGGGGTTTGACTCCCTAAAGTGGAGGAGTTTTTATAGATTTTAATAAAAAATATATATATAAATTATTAACGATGTTTTTATTATGTCATAGACATTTTAATGGATACATTTTTATATTTTTACTCGACTATTTTATCAAAGTGGTTGCGTACTTTCATCTTTCCAATATCTTATCTTCATTATTCACATGAGACAAAAGCCATTTTTGTTTATTCTCTGATCGATGTGCCGAAATAGCTCAGTTGGGAGAGCGATAGACTGAAGATCTAAAGGTCCTGGTTCGATCCCGGGTTTCGGCAGTCGTTCTTTTCCTCCGTATTGTAGTGGTCAGTATCCCCGAATGTCACGCGCAAGACCGGGATTTGATTCCCTAAAGTGGAGGATTTTTATAGATTTTAATAAAAAATATATATATAAATTATTAACGATGTTTCTATTACGTCATAGACATTTTAATGAATACATTTTTATATTTTTACTCGACTATTTTATCAAAGTGGTTGCGTACTTTCATCTTTCCAATATCTTATCTTCTTTATTCACATGAGACAAAAGCAGTTTTTGTTTATTCTCTGATCGATGTGCCGAAATAGCTCAGTTGGGAGAGCGTTAGACTGAAGATCTAAAGGTCTCTGGTTCGATCCCGGGTTTCGGCAGTCGTTCTTGTCCTCCGTACTGTAGTGGTCAGTATCCCCGAATGTCTCGCGCAACACCGGGGTTTGACTCCCTAAAGTGGAGAAGTTTTTATAGATTTTAATAAAAAATATATATATAAATTATTAACGATGTTTCTATTACGTCATAGACATTTTAATGAATACATTTTTATATTTTTACTCAACTTTTTTTTCAAAGTGGTTGCGTACTTTCATCTTTCCAATATCTTATCTTCATTATTCACATGAGAAAAAAGCCATTTTTGTTTATTCTTTGATCGATGTGCCGAATTAGCTCAGTTGGGAGAGCGTTAGACTGAAGATCTAAAGGTCCTTGGTTCGATACCGGGTTTCGGCCGTCGTTCTTTTCCTCCGTACTGTAGTGGTCAGTATCCCCGAATGTCACGCGCAAGACCGGGGTTTGACTCCCTAAAGTGGAGGAGTTTTTATAGATTTTAATAAAAAATATATATATAAATTATTAACGATGTTTCTATTATGTCATAGACATTTTAATGGATACATTTTTATATTTTTACTCGACTATTTTATCAAAGTGGTTGCGTACTTTCATCTTTCCAATATCTTATCTTCATTATTCACATGAGACAAAAGCCATTTTTGTTTATTCTCTGATCGATGTGCCGAAATAGCTCAGTTGGGAGAGCGTTAGACTGAAGATCTAAAGGTCCCTGGTTCTATCCCGCGTTTCGGCAGTCGTTCTTTTCCTCCGTACTGTAGAGGTCAGTATCCCCGAATGTCACGCGCAAGACCGGGGTTTGATTCCCTAAAGTGGAGGAGTTTTTATAGATTTTAATAAAAAAAATATATATAAATTATTAACGATGTTTCTATTACATCATAGACATTTTAATGAATACATTTTTATATTTTTACTCGACTATTTTATCAAAGTGGTTGCGTACTTTCATCTTTCCAATATCTTATCTTTTTTATTCACATGAGACAAAAGCAGTTTTTGTTTATTCTCTGATCGATGTGCCGAAATAGCTCAGTTGGGAGAGCGTTAGACTGAAGATCTAAAGGTCTTTGGTTCGATACCGGGTTTCGGCAGTCGTTCTTGTCCTCCGTACTGTAGTGGTCAGTATCACCGAATGTCTCGCGTAAGACCGGGGTTTGGTTCCCAAATATGGAGGAGTTTTCATAGATTTTAATAAAAAATATATATATAAATTATTAACGATGTTTCTATTACGTCATAGACATTTTAATGAATACATTTTTATATTTTTACTCGACTTTTTTTCAAAGTGGTTGCGTACTTTCATCTTTCCAATATCTTATCTTCATTATTCACATGAGACAAAAACAGTTTTTGTTTATTCTCTGATCGATGTGCCGAAATAGCTCAGTTGGGAGAGCGTTAGACTGAAGATCTAAAGGTCCCTGGTTCGATCCCGGGTTTCGGCAGTCGTTCTTGTCCTCCGTACTGTAGTGGTCAGTATCACCGAATGTCAAGCGTAAGACCGGGGTATATTCCCAAAAGTGGAGGAGTTTTTATAGATTTTATTAAAAAAAATATATATAAATTAATAACTATGTTTCTATTACGTCATAGACATTTTAATGAATATATTTTTTTATTTTTACTCGACTTTTTTTCAAAGTGGTTGCTTACTTTCATCTTTCCAATATCTTATCTTCATTATTCACATGAGACAAAAGCAGTTTTTGTTTATTCTCTAATTGATGTGCCGAAATAGCTCAGTTGGGAGAGCGTTAGACTGAAGATCTAAAGGTCCCTGGTTCGATCCCGGGTTTCGGCAGTCGTTCTTGTCCTCCGTACTGTAGTGGTCAGTATCCCCGAATGTCACGCGCATGACCGGGGTTTGACTCCCTAAAGTGGACGAGTTTTTATAGATTTTAATAAAAAATATATATATAAATTATTAACGATGTTTCTATTACGTCATAGACATTTTAATGAATTCATTTTTATATTTTTACTCGACTTTTTTTTCAAAGTGGTTGCGTACTTTCATCTTTCCAATATCTTATCTTCATTATTCACATGAGACAAAAGCCATTTTTGTTTATTCTTTGATCGATGTGCCGAATTAGCTCAGTTGGGAGAGCGTTAGACTGAAGATCTAAAGGTCCTTGGTTCGATACCGGGTTTCGGCCGTCGTTCTTTTTCTCCGTACTGTAGTGGTCAGTATCCCCGAATGTCACGCGCAAGACCGGGGTTTGATTCCCTAAAGTGGAGGAGTTTTTATAGATTTTAATAAAAAAAATAAACATAAATTTTTAACGATGTTTCTATTACGTCATAGACATTTTAATGAATACATTTTTATATTTTTACTCGACTTTTTTTCAAAGTGGTTGCGTACTTTCATCTTTCCAATATCTTATCTTCATTATTCACATGAGACAAAAGCAGTTTTTGTTTATTCTCCGATCGATGTACCGAAATAACTCAGTTGGGAGAGCGGTAGACTGAAGATCTGAAGGTCCCTGGTTCGATCCCGGGTTTCGGCAGACGTTCTAGTCCTCCGTACTGTAGTGATCAGTATCTCCGAATGTCATGCGCCAGACCGGGGTTTGATTCCCTGTCGTGGAGGAGTTTTTATAGATTTTAATAACAAAAATAAATATAAATTATTAACGATGTTTGTATTATGCCATAGACATTTTAATGAATACATTTTTTTATTTTTACTCGACTTTTTTTTCAAAGTGGTTGCGTACTTTCATCTTTCCAATATCTTATCTTCATTATTCACATGAGACAAAATGAGTTTTTGTTTATTCTCTGATCATTGTGCCGAAATAGCTCAGTTGGGAGAGCGTTGGACTGAAGATCTAAAGGTCCTTGGTTCGATCCCGGGTTTCGACAGTCGTTCCTATCCTCCGTACTGTAGTGATCAGTATCTCCGAATGTCATGCGCAGTACCGGGGTTCGATTCCCTACCGTGGAGGAGTAATTATAGATTTTAATAAAAAAAATATATGTAAATTATTAACGATGTTTGCATTATGTCATAGACATTTTAATGAATACATTTTTAGATTTTTACTCGACTTTTTTTTTCAAAGTGGTTGTGCGTACTTTCTTTTTTCCAATATCTTATCTTCATTATTCACATGAGACAAAAGCAGTTTTTGTTTATTCACTGATCGATGTGCCGAAATAGCTCAGTTGGGAGAGCGTTAGACTGAAGATCTAAAGGTCTCTGGTTCGATCCCGGGTTTCGGCAGTCGTTCTTGTCCTCCGTACTGTAGTGGTCAGTATCACCGAATGTCTCGCGTAAGACCGGGGTTTGGTTCCCAAATATGGAGGAGTTTTCATAGATTTTAATAAAAAATATATATATAAATTATTAACGATGTTTCTATTACGTCATAGACATTTTAATGAATACATTTTTATATTTTTACTCGACTTTTTTTCAAAGTGGTTGCGTACTTTCATCTTTCCAATATCTTATCTTCATTATTCACATGAGACAAAAACAGTTTTTGTTTATTCTCTGATCGATGTGCCGAAATAGCTCAGTTGGGAGAGCGTTAGACTGAAGATCTAAAGGTCCCTGGTTCGATCCCGGGTTTCGGCAGTCGTTCTTGTCCTCCGTACTGTAGTGGTCAGTATCACCGAATGTCAAGCGTAAGACCGGGGTATATTCCCAAAAGTGGAGGAGTTTTTATAGATTTTATTAAAAAAAATATATATAAATTAATAACTATGTTTCTATTACGTCATAGACATTTTAATGAATATATTTTTTTATTTTTACTCAACTTTTTTTCAAAGTGGTTGCTTACTTTCATCTTTCCAATATCTTATCTTCATTATTCACATGAGACAAAAGCAGTTTTTGTTTATTCTCTGATTGATGTGCCGAAATAGCTCAGTTGGGAGAGCGTTAGACTGAAGATCTAAAGGTCCCTGGTTCGATCCCGTGTTTCGGCAGTCGTTCTTGTCCTCCGTACTGTAGTGGTCAGTATCCCCGAATGTCACGCGCAAGACCGGGGTTTGACTCCCTAAAGTGGAGGAGTTTTTATAGATTTTAACAAAAAATATATATATAAATTATTAACGATGTTTCTATTACGTCATAGACATTTTAATGAATACATTTTTATATTTTTACTCGACTTTTTTTTCAAAGTGGTTGCGTACTTTCATCTTTCCAATATCTTATCTTCATTATTCACATGAGACAAAAGCCATTTTTGTTTATTCTCTGATCGGTGTGCCGAATTAGCTCAGTTGGGAGAGCGTTAGACTGAAGATCCAAAGGTCCTTGGTTCGATACAGGGTTTCGGCCGTCGTTCTTTTCCTCCGTACTGTAGTGGTCAGTATCCCCGAATGTCACGCGCAAGACCGGGGTTTGATTCCCTAAAGTGGAGGAGTTTTTATAGATTTTAATAAAAAAATAAATATAAATTATTAACGATGTTTCTATTACGTCATAGACATTTTAATGCATACATTTTTATATTTTTACTCGACTTTTTTTCAAAGTGGTTGCGTACTTTCATCTTTCCAATATCTTATCTTCATTATTCACATGAGACAAAAGCAGTTTTTGTTTATTCTCCGATAGATGTACCGAAATAACTCAGTTGGGAGAGCGTTAGACTGAAGATCTAAAGGTCCCTGGTTCGATCCCGGGTTTCGGCAGTCGTTCTAATCCTCCGTACTGTAGTGATCAGTATCTCCGAATGTCATGCGCAAGACAGGGGTTTGATTCCCTGTCGTGGAGGAATTTTTATAGATTTTAATAACAAAAATAAAAATAAATTATTAACGATGTTTGTATTATGCCATAGACATTTTAATGAATACATTTTTTTATTTTTACTCGACTTTTTTTTCAAAGTGGTTGCGTACTTTCATCTTTCCAATATCTTATCTTCATTATTCACATGAGACAAAAGCAGTTTTTGTTTATTCTCTGATCGATGTGCCGAAATAGCTCTGTTGGGAGAGCGTTAGACTGAAGATCTAAAGGTCCCTGGTTCGATCCCGGGTTTCGGCAGTCGTTCTTGTCCTCCGTACTGTAGTGGTCAGTATCACCGAATGTCACGCGTAAGACCGAGGTATATTAACAAAAGTGGAGGAGTTTTTATAGATTTTATTAAAAAAATAAATATAAATTAATAACTATGTTTCTATTACGTCATAGACATTTTAATGAATATATTTTTTTATTTTTACTCGACTTTTTTTTCAAAGTGGTTGCGTACTTTCATCTTTCCAATATCTTATCTTCATTATTCACATGAGACAAAAGCAGTATTTGTTTATTCTCTGATTGATGTGCCGAAATAGCTCAGTTGGGAGAGCGTTAGACTGAAGATCTAAAGGTCACTGGTTCGATCCCGGGTTTCGGCAGTCGTTCTTGTCCTCCGTACTGTAGTGGTCAGTATCCCCGAATGTCACGCGCAAGACCGGGGTTTGACTCCCTAAAGTGGAGGAGTTTTTATAGATTTTAATAAAAAATATATATATAAATTATTAACGATGTTTCTATTACGTCATAGACATTTTAATGAATACATTTTTATATTTTTACTCGACTTTTTTTTCAAAGTGGTTGCGTACTTTCATCTTTCCAATATCTTATCTTCATTATTCACATGAGACAAAAGCCATTTTTGTTTATTCTCTGATCGATGTGCCGAATTAGCTCAGTTGGGAGAGCGTTAGACTGAAGATCCAAAGGTCCTTGGTTCGATACAGGGTTTCGGCCGTCGTTCTTTTCCTCCGTACTGTAGTGGTCAGTATCCCCGAATGTCACGCGCAAGACCGGGGTTTGATTCCCTAAAGTGGAGGAGTTTTTATAGATTTTAATAAAAAAATAAATATAAATTATTAACGATGTTTCTATTACGTCATAGACATTTTAATGAATACATTTTTATATTTTTACTCGACTTTTTTTCAAAGTGGTTGCGTACTTTAATCTTTCCAATATCTTATCTTCATTATTCACATGAGACAAAAACAGTTTTTGTTTATTCTCTGATCGATGTGCCGAAATAGCTCAGTTGGGAGAGCGTTAGACTGAAGATCTAAAGGTCCCTGGTTCGATCCCGGGTTTCGGCAGTCGTTCTTGTCCTCCGTACTGTAGTGGTCAGTATCACCGAATGTCAAGCGTAAGACCGGGGTATATTCCCAAAAGTGGAGGAGTTTTTATAGATTTTATTAAAAAAAATATATATAAATTAATAACTATGTTTCTATTACGTCATAGACATTTTAATGAATATATTTTTTTATTTTTACTCAACTTTTTTTCAAAGTGGTTGCTTACTTTCATCTTTCCAATATCTTATCTTCATTATTCACATGAGACAAAAGCAGTTTTTGTTTATTCTCTGATTGATGTGCCGAAATAGCTCAGTTGGGAGAGCGTTAGACTGAAGATCTAAAGGTCCCTGGTTCGATCCCGTGTTTCGGCAGTCGTTCTTGTCCTCCGTACTGTAGTGGTCAGTATCCCCGAATGTCACGCGCAAGACCGGGGTTTGACTCCCTAAAGTGGAGGAGTTTTTATAGATTTTAACAAAAAATATATATATAAATTATTAACGATGTTTCTATTACGTCATAGACATTTTAATGAATACATTTTTATATTTTTACTCGACTTTTTTTTCAAAGTGGTTGCGTACTTTCATCTTTCCAATATCTTATCTTCATTATTCACATGAGACAAAAGCCATTTTTGTTTATTCTCTGATCGGTGTGCCGAATTAGCTCAGTTGGGAGAGCGTTAGACTGAAGATCCAAAGGTCCTTGGTTCGATACAGGGTTTCGGCCGTCGTTCTTTTCCTCCGTACTGTAGTGGTCAGTATCCCCGAATGTCACGCGCAAGACCGGGGTTTGATTCCCTAAAGTGGAGGAGTTTTTATAGATTTTAATAAAAAAATAAATATAAATTATATTAACGATGTTTCTATTACGTCATAGACATTTTAATGAATACATTTTTATATTTTTACTCGACTTTTTTTCAAAGTGGTTGCGTACTTTCATCTTTCCAATATCTTATCTTCATTATTCACATGAGACAAAAGCAGTTTTTGTTTATTCTCCGATAGATGTACCGAAATAACTCAGTTGGGAGAGCGTTAGACTGAAGATCTAAAGGTCCCTGGTTCGATCCCGGGTTTCGGCAGTCGTTCTAATCCTCCGTACTGTAGTGATCAGTATCTCCGAATGTCATGCGCAAGACAGGGGTTTGATTCCCTGTCGTGGAGGAATTTTTATAGATTTTAATAACAAAAATAAAAATAAATTATTAACGATGTTTGTATTATGCCATAGACATTTTAATGAATACATTTTTTTATTTTTACTCGACTTTTTTTTCAAAGTGGTTGCGTACTTTCATCTTTCCAATATCTTATCTTCATTATTCACATGAGACAAAAGCAGTTTTTGTTTATTCTCTGATCGATGTGCCGAAATAGCTCTGTTGGGAGAGCGTTAGACTGAAGATCTAAAGGTCTCTGGTTCGATCCCGGGTTTCGGCAGTCGTTCTTGTCCTCCGTACTGTAGTGGTCAGTATCACCGAATGTCACGCGTAAGACCGAGGTATATTAACAAAAGTGGAGGAGTTTTTATAGATTTTATTAAAAAAATAAATATAAATTAATAACTATGTTTCTATTACGTCATAGACATTTTAATGAATATATTTTTTTATTTTTACTCGACTTTTTTTTCAAAGTGGTTGCGTACTTTCATCTTTCCAATATCTTATCTTCATTATTCACATGAGACAAAAGCAGTATTTGTTTATTCTCTGATTGATGTGCCGAAATAGCTCAGTTGGGAGAGCGTTAGACTGAAGATCTAAAGGTCACTGGTTCGATCCCGGGTTTCGGCAGTCGTTCTTGTCCTCCGTACTGTAGTGGTCAGTATCCCCGAATGTCACGCGCAAGACCGGGGTTTGACTCCCTAAAGTGGAGGAGTTTTTATAGATTTTAATAAAAAATATATATATAAATTATTAACGATGTTTCTATTACGTCATAGACATTTTAATGAATACATTTTTATATTTTTACTCGACTTTTTTTTCAAAGTGGTTGCGTACTTTCATCTTTCCAATATCTTATCTTCATTATTCACATGAGACAAAAGCCATTTTTGTTTATTCTCTGATCGATGTGCCGAATTAGCTCAGTTGGGAGAGCGTTAGACTGAAGATCCAAAGGTCCTTGGTTCGATACAGGGTTTCGGCCGTCGTTCTTTTCCTCCGTACTGTAGTGGTCAGTATCCCCGAATGTCACGCGCAAGACCGGGGTTTGATTCCCTAAAGTGGAGGAGTTTTTATAGATTTTAATAAAAAAATAAATATAAATTATTAACGATGTTTCTATTACGTCATAGACATTTTAATGAATACATTTTTATATTTTTACTCGACTTTTTTTCAAAGTGGTTGCGTACTTTAATCTTTCCAATATCTTATCTTCATTATTCACATGAGACAAAAGCAGTTTTTGTTTATTCTCCGATAGATGTACCGAAATAACTCAGTTGGGAGAGCGTTAGACTGAAGATCTAAAGGTCCCTGGTTCGATCCCGGGTTTCGGCAGTCGTTCTAATCCTCCGTACTGTAGTGATCAGTATCTCCGAATGTCATGCGCAAGACAGGGGTTTGATTCCCTGTCGTGGAGGAGTTTTTATAGATTTTAATAACAAAAATAAATATAAATTATTAACGATGTTTGTATTATGCCATAAACATTTTAATGAATACATTTTTAGATTTTTACTCGACTTTTTTTTTCAAAGTGGTTGCTTACTTTCTTTTTTCCAATATCTTATCTTCATTATTCACATGAGACAAAAGCAGTTTTTGTTTATTCACTGACCGATATGCCGTAATAGCTCAGTTGGGAGAGCGTTAGACTGAAGATCTAAAGGTCTCTGGTTTGACCCCGTGTTTCGGCAGTCGTTCTTGTCCTCCGTACTGTAGCGGTCATTATCACCGAATGTCACGCGCATGACCGGGGTTTGATTCCCAAAAATGGAGGAGTTTTTATAGATTTTAATAAAAAAAAAATATAAATTATTAACGATGTTTCTATTACGTCATAGACATTTTAATGAATACATTTTTATATTTTTACTCGACTTTTTTTCAAAGTGGTTGCGTACTTTCATCTTTCCAATATCTTATCTTCATTATTCACATGAGCCAAAAGCAGTTTTTGTTTATTCTCTGATTGATGTGCCGAAATAGCTCAGTTGGGAGAGCGTTAGACTGAAGATCTAAAGGTCCCTGGTTCGATCCCGGGTTTCGGCAGTCGTTCTTGTCCTCCGTACTGTAGTGGTCAGTATCCCCGAATGTCACGCGCAAGGCCGGGGTTTGACTCCCTAAAGTGGAGGAGTTTTTATAGATTTTAATAAAAAATATATATATATAAATTATTAACGATGTTTCTATTACGTCATAGACATTTTAATGAATACATTTTTATATTTTTACTCGACTATTTTATCAAAGTGGTTGCGTACTTTCATCTTTCCAATATCTTATCTTCTTTATTCACATGAGACAAAAGCAGTTTTTGTTTATTCTCTGATCGATGTGCCGAAATAGCTCAGTTGGGAGAACGTTAGACTGAAGATCTAAAGGTCTCTGGTTCGATCCCGAGTTTCGGCAGTCGTTCTTGTCCTCAGTACTGTAGTGGTCAGTATCACCGAATGTCTCGCGTAAGACCGGGGTTTGATTCCCAAATATGGAGGAGTTTTCATAGATTTTAATAAAAAATATATATATAAATTATTAACGATGTTTCTATTACGTCATAGACATTTTAATGAATACATTTTTATATTTTAACTCGACTTTTTTTCAAAGTGGTTGCGTACTTTCATCTTTCCAATATCTTATCTTCATTATTCACATGAGACAAAAACAGTTTTTGTTTATTCTCTGATTGATGTGCCGAAATAGCTCAGTTGGGAGAGCGTTAGACTGAAGATCTAAAGGTCCCTGGTTCGATCCCGGGTTTCGGCAGTCGTTTTTGTCCTCCGTACTGTAGTGGTCAGTATCCCCGAATGTCACGCGCAAGACCGGGGTTTGACTCCCTAAAGTGGAGGAGTTTTTATAGATTTTAATAAAAAATATATATATAAATTATTAACGATGTTTCTATTACGTCATAGACATTTTAATGAATACATTTTTATATTTTTACTCGACTTTTTTTCAAAGTGGTTGCGTACTTTCATCTTTCCAATATCTTATCTTCATTATTCACATGAGCCAAAAGCAGTTTTTGTTTATTCTCTGATTGATGTGCCGAAATAGCTCAGTTGGGAGAGCGTTAGACTGAAGATCTAAAGGTCCCTGGTTCGATCCCGGGTTTCGGCAGTCGTTCTTGTCCTCCGTACTGTAGTGGTCAGTATCCCCGAATGTCACGCGCAAGGCCGGGGTTTGACTCCCTAAAGTGGAGGAGTTTTTATAGATTTTAATAAAAAATATATATATAAATTATTAACGATGTTTCTATTACGTCATAGACATTTTAATGAATACATTTTTATATTTTTACTCGACTATTTTATCAAAGTGGTTGCGTACTTTCATCTTTCCAATATCTTATCTTCTTTATTCACATGAGACAAAAGCAGTTTTTGTTTATTCTCTGATCGATGTGCCGAAATAGCTCAGTTGGGAGAACGTTAGACTGAAGATCTAAAGGTCTCTGGTTCGATCCCGAGTTTCGGCAGTCGTTCTTGTCCTCCGTACTGTAGTGGTCAGTATCACCGAATGTCTCGCGTAAGACCGGGGTTTGATTCCCAAATATGGAGGAGTTTTCATAGATTTTAATAAAAAATATATATATAAATTATTAACGATGTTTCTATTACGTCATAGACATTTTAATGAATACATTTTTATATTTTTACTCGACTTTTTTTCAAAGTGGTTGCGTACTTTCATCTTTCCAATATCTTATCTTCATTATTCACATGAGACAAAAACAGTTTTTGTTTATTCTCTGATTGATGTGCCGAAATAGCTCAGTTGGGAGAGCGTTAGACTGAAGATCCAAAGGTCCCTGGTTCGATCCCGTGTTTCGGCAGTCGTTCTTGTCCTCCGTACTGTAGTGGTCAGTATCCCCGAATGTCACGCGCAAGACCGGGGTTTGACTCCCTAAAGTGGAGGAGTTTTTATAGATTTTAACAAAAAATATATATATAAATTATTAACGATGTTTCTATTACGTCATAGACATTTTAATGAATACATTTTTATATTTTTACTCGACTTTTTTTCAAAGTGGTTGCGTACTTTCATCTTTCCAATATCTTATCTTCATTATTCACACGAGTCAAAAGCAGTTTTTGTTTATTCTCCGATCGATGTACCGAAATAACTCAGTTGGGAGAGCGTTAGACTGAAGATCTAAAGGTCCCTGGTTCGATCCCGGGTTTCGGCAGTCGTTCTAATCCTCCGTACTGTAGTGATCAGTATCTCCGAATGTCATGCGCAAGACCGGGATTTGATTCCCTGTCGTGGAGGAGTTTTTATAGATTTTAATAACAAAAATAAATATAAATTATTAACGATGTTTGTATTATGCCATAGACATTTTAATGAATACATTTTTTTATTTTTACTCGACTATTTTATCAAAGTGGTTGCGTACTTTCATCTTTCCAATATCTTATCTTCATTATTCACATGAGACAAAAGCCATTTTTGTTTATTCTCTGATCGATGTGCCGAAATAGCTCAGTTGGGAGAGCGTTAGACTGAAGATCTAAAGGTCCCTGGTTCGATCCCGGGTTTCGGCAGTCGTTCTTTTCCTCCGTACTGTAGTGGTCAGTATCCCCGAATGTCACGCGCAAGACCGGGGTTTGATTCCCTAAAGTGGAGGAGTTTTTATAGATTTTAATAAAAAAAATATATATAAATTATTAACGATGTTTCTATTACGTCATAGACATTTTAATGAATACATTTTTATATTTTTACTCGACTATTTTATCAAAGTGGTTGCGTACTTTCATCTTTCCAATATCTTATCTTCTTTATTCACATGAGACAAAAGCAGTTTTTGTTTATTCTCTGATCGATGTGCCGAAATAGCTCAGTTGGGAGAACGTTAGACTGAAGATCTAAAGGTCTCTGGTTCGATCCCGAGTTTCGGCAGTCGTTCTTGTCCTCCGTACTGTAGTGGTCAGTATCACCGAATGTCTCGCGTAAGACCGGGGTTTGATTCCCAAATATGGAGGAGTTTTCATAGATTTTAATAAAAAATATATATATAAATTATTAACGATGTTTCTATTACGTCATAGACATTTTAATGAATACATTTTTATATTTTTACTCGACTTTTTTTCAAAGTGGTTGCGTACTTTCATCTTTCCAATATCTTATCTTCATTATTCACATGAGACAAAAGCAGTTTTTGTTTATTCTCTGATCGATGTGCCGAAATAGCTCTGTTGGGAGAGCGTTAGACTGAAGATATAAAGGTCCCTGGTTCGATCCCGGGTTTCGGCAGTCGTTCTTGTCCTCCGTACTGTAGTGGTCAGTATCACCGAATGTCACGCGTAAGACCGGGGTATATTCCCAAAAGTGGAGGAGTTTTTATAGATTTTATTAAAAAAATAAATATAAATTAATAACTATGTTTCTATTACGTCATAGACATTTTAATGAATATATTTTTTTATTTTTACTCGACTTTTTTTTCAAAGTGGTTGCGTACTTTCATCTTTCCAATATCTTATCTTCATTATTCACATGAGACAAAAGCAGTTTTTTTTTATTCTCTGATTGATGTGCCGAAATAGCTCAGTTGGGAGAGCGTTAGACTGAAGATCTAAAGGTCCCTGGTTCGATCCCGTGTTTCGGCAGTCGTTCTTGTCCTCCGTACTGTAGTGGTCAGTATCCCCGAATGTCACGCGCAAGACCGGGGTTTGACTCCCTAAAGTGGAGGAGTTTTTATAGATTTTATTAAAAATATATATATAAATTATTAACGATGTTTCTATTACGTCATAGACATTTTAATGAATACATTTTTATATTTTTACTCGACTTTTTTTTCAAAGTGGTTGCGTACTTTCATCTTTCCAATATCTTATCTTCATTATTCACATGAGACAAAAGCCATTTTTGTTTATTCTCTGATCGGTGTGCCGAATTAGCTCAGTTGGGAGAGCGTTAGACTGAAGATCCAAAGGTCCTTGGTTCGATACAGGGTTTCGGCCGTCGTTCTTTTCCTCCGTACTGTAGTGGTCAGTATCCCCGAATGTCACGCGCAAGTCCGGGGTTTGATTCCCTAAAGTGGAGGAGTTTTTATAGATTTTAATAAAAAAATAAATATAAATTATTAACGATGTTTCTATTACGTCATAGACATTTTAATGAATACATTTTTATATTTTTACTCGACTTTTTTTCAAAGTGGTTGCGTACTTTCATCTTTCCAATATCTTATCTTCATTATTCACATGAGACAAAAGCAGTTTTTGTTTATTCTCCGATAGATGTACCGAAATAACTCAGTTGGGAGAGCGTTAGACTGAAGATCTAAAGGTCCCTGGTTCGATCCCGGGTTTCGGCAGTCGTTCTAATCCTCCGTACTGTAGTGATCAGTATCTCCGAATGTCATGCGCAAGACAGGGGTTTGATTCCCTGTCGTGGAGGAATTTTTATAGATTTTAATAACAAAAATAAAAATAAATTATTAACGATGTTTGTATTATGCCATAGACATTTTAATGAATACATTTTTTTATTTTTACTCGACTTTTTTTTCAAAGTGGTTGCGTACTTTCATCTTTCCAATATCTTATCTTCATTATTCACATGAGACAAAAGCAGTTTTTGTTTATTCTCTGATCGATGTGCCGAAATAGCTCTGTTGGGAGAGCGTTAGACTGAAGATCTAAAGGTCCCTGGTTCGATCCCGGGTTTCGGCAGTCGTTCTTGTCCTCCGTACTGTAGTGGTCAGTATCACCGAATGTCACGCGTAAGACCGAGGTATATTAACAAAAGTGGAGGAGTTTTTATAGATTTTATTAAAAAAATAAATATAAATTAATAACTATGTTTCTATTACGTCATAGACATTTTAATGAATATATTTTTTTATTTTTACTCGACTTTTTTTTCAAAGTGGTTGCGTACTTTCATCTTTCCAATATCTTATCTTCATTATTCACATGAGACAAAAGCAGTATTTGTTTATTCTCTGATTGATGTGCCGAAATAGCTCAGTTGGGAGAGCGTTAGACTGAAGATCTAAAGGTCCCTGGTTCGATCCCGGGTTTCGGCAGTCGTTCTTGTCCTCCGTACTGTAGTGGTCAGTATCCCCGAATGTCACGCGCAAGACCGGGGTTTGACTCCCTAAAGTGGAGGAGTTTTTATAGATTTTAATAAAAAATATATATAAATTATTAAATATTTTTTTATTACGTCATAGACATTTTAATGAATACATTTTTATATTTTTACTCGACTTTTTTTTCAAAGTGGTTGCGTACTTTCATATTTCCAATATCTTATCTTCATTATTCACATGAGACAAAAGCCATTTTTGTTTATTCTCTGATCGATGTGCCGAATTAGCTCAGTTGGGAGAGCGTTAGACTGAAGATCCAAAGGTCCTTGGTTCGATACAGGGTTTCGGCCGTCGTTCTTTTCCTCCGTACTGTAGTGGTCAGTATCCCCGAATGTCACGCGCAAGACCGGGGTTTGATTCCCTAAAGTGGAGGAGTTTTTATAGATTTTAATAAAAAAATAAATATAAATTATATTAACGATGTTTCTATTACGTCATAGACATTTTAATGAATACATTTTTATATTTTTACTCGACTTTTTTTCAAAGTGGTTGCGTACTTTAATCTTTCCAATATCTTATCTTCATTATTCACATGAGACAAAAGCAGTTTTTGTTTATTCTCCGATAGATGTACCGAAATAACTCAGTTGGGAGAGCGTTAGACTGAAGATCTAAAGGTCCCTGGTTCGATCCCGGGTTTCGGCAGTCGTTCTAATCCTCCGTACTGTAGTGATCAGTATCTCCGAATGTCATGCGCAAGACAGGGGTTTGATTCCCTGTCGTGGAGGAGTTTTTATAGATTTTAATAACAAAAATAAATATAAATTATTAACGATGTTTGTATTATGCCATAGACATTTTAATGAATACATTTTTAGATTTTTACTCGACTTTTTTTTTCAAAGTGGTTGCTTTTACTTTCTTTTTTCCAATATCTTATCTTCATTATTCACATGAGACAAAAGCAGTTTTTGTTTATTCACTGACCGATATGCCGTAATAGCTCAGTTGGGAGAGCGTTAGACTGAAGATCTAAAGGTCTCTGGTTTGACCCCGTGTTTCGGCAGTCGTTCTTGTCCTCCGTACTGTAGCGGTCATTATCACCGAATGTCACGCGCATGACCGGGGTTTGATTCCCAAAAATGGAGGAGTTTTTATAGATTTTAATAAAAAAAATAAATATAAATTATTAACGATGTTTCTATTACGTCATAGACATTTTAATGAATACATTTTTATATTTTTACTCGACTTTTTTTCAAAGTGGTTGCGTACTTTCATCTTTCCAATATCTTATCTTCATTATTCACATGAGCCAAAAGCAGTTTTTGTTTATTCTCTGATTGATGTGCCGAAATAGCTCAGTTGGGAGAGCGTTAGACTGAAGATCTAAAGGTCTCTGGTTCGATCCCGAGTTTCGGCAGTCGTTCTTGTCCTCCGTACTGTAGTGGTCAGTATCACCGAATGTCTCGCGTAAGACCGGGGTTTGATTCCCAAATATGGAGGAGTTTTCATAGATTTTAATAAAAAATATATATATAAATTATTAACGATGTTTCTATTACGTCATAGACATTTTAATGAATACATTTTTATATTTTTACTCGACTTTTTTTCAAAGTGGTTGCGTACTTTCATCTTTCCAATATCTTATCTTCATTATTCACATGAGACAAAAACAGTTTTTGTTTATTCTCTGATTGATGTGCCGAAATAGCTCAGTTGGGAGAGCGTGAGACAGGAGATCTAAAGGTCCCTGGTTCGATCCCGGGTTTCGGCAGTCGTTTTTGTCCTCCGTACTGTAGTGGTCAGTATCCCCGAATGTCACGCGCAAGACCGGGGTTTGACTCCCTAAAGTGGAGGAGTTTTTATAGATTTTAATAAAAAATATATATATAAATTATTAACGATGTTTCTATTACGTCATAGACATTTTAATGAATACATTTTTATATTTTTACTCGACTTTTTTTCAAAGTGGTTGCGTACTTTCATCTTTCCAATATCTTATCTTCATTATTCACATGAGCCAAAAGCAGTTTTTGTTTATTCTCTGATTGATGTGCCGAAATAGCTCAGTTGGGAGAGCGTTAGACTGAAGATCTAAAGGTCCCTGGTTCGATCCCGGGTTTCGGCAGTCGTTCTTGTCCTCCGTACTGTAGTGGTCAGTATCCCCGAATGTCACGCGCAAGGCCGGGGTTTGACTCCCTAAAGTGGAGGAGTTTTTATAGATTTTAATAAAAAATATATATATAAATTATTAACGATGTTTCTATTACGTCATAGACATTTTAATGAATACATTTTTATATTTTTACTCGACTATTTTATCAAAGTTGTTGCGTACTTTCATCTTTCCAATATCTTATCTTCTTTATTCACATGAGACAAAAGCAGTTTTTGTTTATTCTCTGATCGATGTGCCGAAATAGCTCAGTTGGGAGAACGTTAGACTGAAGATCTAAAGGTCTCTGGTTCGATCCCGAGTTTCGGCAGTCGTTCTTGTCCTCCGTACTGTAGTGGTCAGTATCACCGAATGTCTCGCGTAAGACCGGGGTTTGATTCCCAAATATGGAGGAGTTTTCATAGATTTTAATAAAAAATATATATATAAATTATTAACGATGTTTCTATTACGTCATAGACATTTTAATGAATACATTTTTATATTTTTACTCGACTTTTTTTCAAAGTGGTTGCGTACTTTCATCTTTCCAATATCTTATCTTCATTATTCACATGAGACAAAAACAGTTTTTGTTTATTCTCTGATTGATGTGCCGAAATAGCTCAGTTGGGAGAGCGTTAGACTGAAGATCTAAAGGTCCCTGGTTCGATCCCGGGTTTCGGCAGTCGTTCTTGTCCTCCGTACTGTAGTGGTCAGTATCCCCGAATGTCACGCGCAAGACCGGGGTTTGACTCCCTAAAGTGGAGGAGTTTTTATAGATTTTAATAAAAAATATATATATAAATTATTAACGATGTTTCTATTACGTCATAGACATTTTAATGAATACATTTTTATATTTTTACTCGACTTTTTTTTCAAAGTGGTTGCGTACTTTCATCTTTCCAATATCTTATCTTCATTATTCACATGAGACAAAAGCCATTTTTGTTTATTCTCTGATCGATGTGCCGAATTAGCTCAGTTGGGAGAGCGTTAGACTGAAGATCCAAAGGTCCTTGGTTCGATACAGGGTTTCGGCCGTCGTTCTTTTCCTCCGTACTGTAGTGGTCAGTATCCCCGAATGTCACGCGCAAGACCGGGGTTTGATTCCCTAAAGTGGAGGAGTTTTTATAGATTTTAATAAAAAAATAAATATAAATTATTAACGATGTTTCTATTACGTCATAGACATTTTAATAAATACATTTTTATATTTTTACTCGACTTTTTTTCAAAGTGGTTGCGTACTTTAATCTTTCCAATATCTTATCTTCATTATTCACATGAGACAAAAGCAGTTTTTGTTTATTCTCCGATAGATGTACCGAAATAACTCAGTTGGGAGAGCGTTAGACTGAAGATCTAAAGGTCCCTGGTTCGATCCCGGGTTTCGGCAGTCGTTCTAATCCTCCGTACTGTAGTGATCAGTATCTCCGAATGTCATGCGCAAGACAGGGGTTTGATTCCCTGTCGTGGAGGAGTTTTTATAGATTTTAATAACAAAAATAAATATAAATTATTAACGATGTTTGTATTATGCCATAGACATTTTAATGAATACATTTTTAGATTTTTACTCGACTTTTTTTTTCAAAGTGGTTGCTTACTTTCTTTTTTCCAATATCTTATCTTCATTATTCACATGAGACAAAAGCAGTTTTTGTTTATTCACTGACCGATATGCCGTAATAGCTCAGTTGGGAGAGCGTTAGACTGAAGATCTAAAGGTCTCTGGTTTGACCCCGTGTTTCGGCAGTCGTTCTTGTCCTCCGTACTGTAGCGGTCATTATCACCGAATGTCACGCGCATGACCGGGGTTTGATTCCCAAAAATGGAGGAGTTTTTATAGATTTTAATAAAAAAAATAAATATAAATTATTAACGATGTTTCTATTACGTCATAGACATTTTAATGAATACATTTTTATATTTTTACTCGACTTTTTTTCAAAGTGGTTGCGTACTTTCATCTTTCCAATATCTTATCTTCATTATTCACATGAGCCAAAAGCAGTTTTTGTTTATTCTCTGATTGATGTGCCGAAATAGCTCAGTTGGGAGAGCGTTAGACTGAAGATCTAAAGGTCCCTGGTTCGATCCCGGGTTTCGGCAGTCGTTCTTGTCCTCCGTACTGTAGTGGTCAGTATCCCCGAATGTCACGCGCAAGGCCGGGGTTTGACTCCCTAAAGTGGAGGAGTTTTTATAGATTTTAATAAAAAATATATATATAAATTATTAACGATGTTTCTATTACGTCATAGACATTTTAATGAATACATTTTTATATTTTTACTCGACTATTTTATCAAAGTGGTTGCGTACTTTCATCTTTCCAATATCTTATCTTCTTTATTCACATGAGACAAAAGCAGTTTTTGTTTATTCTCTGATCGATGTGCCGAAATAGCTCAGTTGGGAGAACGTTAGACTGAAGATCTAAAGGTCTCTGGTTCGATCCCGAGTTTCGGCAGTCGTTCTTGTCCTCCGTACTGTAGTGGTCAGTATCACCGAATGTCTCGCGTAAGACCGGGGTTTGATTCCCAAATATGGAGGAGTTTTCATAGATTTTAATAAAAAATATATATATAAATTATTAACGATGTTTCTATTACGTCATAGACATTTTAATGAATACATTTTTATATTTTTACTCGACTTTTTTTCAAAGTGGTTGCGTACTTTCATCTTTCCAATATCTTATCTTCATTATTCACATGAGACAAAAACAGTTTTTGTTTATTCTCTGATTGATGTGCCGAAATAGCTCAGTTGGGAGAGCGTTAGACTGAAGATCTAAAGGTCCCTGGTTCGATCCCGGGTTTCGGCAGTCGTTTTTGTCCTCCGTACTGTAGTGGTCAGTATCCCCGAATGTCACGCGCAAGACCGGGGTTTGACTCCCTAAAGTGGAGGAGTTTTTATAGATTTTAATAAAAAATATATATATAAATTATTAACGATGTTTCTATTACGTCATAGACATTTTAATGAATACATTTTTATATTTTTACTCGACTTTTTTTTCAAAGTGGTTGCGTACTTTCATCTTTCCAATATCTTATCTTCATTATTCACATGAGACAAAAGCCATTTTTGTTTATTCTCTGATCGATGTGCCGAATTAGCTCAGTTGGGAGAGCGTTAGACTGAAGATCCAAAGGTCCTTGGTTCGATACAGGGTTTCGGCCGTCGTTCTTTTCCTCCGTACTGTAGTGGTCAGTATCCCCGAATGTCACGCGCAAGACCGGGGTTTGATTCCCTAAAGTGGAGGAGTTTTTATAGATTTTAATAAAAAAATAAATATAAATTATTAACGATGTTTCTATTACGTCATAGACATTTTAATGAATACATTTTTATATTTTTACTCGACTTTTTTTCAAAGTGGTTGCGTACTTTAATCTTTCCAATATCTTATCTTCATTATTCACATGAGACAAAAGCAGTTTTTGTTTATTCTCCGATAGATGTACCGAAATAACTCAGTTGGGAGAGCGTTAGACTGAAGATCTAAAGGTCCCTGGTTCGATCCCGGGTTTCGGCAGTCGTTCTAATCCTCCGTACTGTAGTGATCAGTATCTCCGAATGTCATGCGCAAGACAGGGGTTTGATTCCCTGTCGTGGAGGAGTTTTTATAGATTTTAATAACAAAAATAAATATAAATTATTAACGATGTTTGTATTATGCCATAGACATTTTAATGAATACATTTTTAGATTTTTACTCGACTTTTTTTTTCAAAGTGGTTGCTTACTTTCTTTTTTCCAATATCTTATCTTCATTATTCACATGAGACAAAAGCAGTTTTTGTTTATTCACTGACCGATATGCCGTAATAGCTCAGTTGGGAGAGCGTTAGACTGAAGATCTAAAGGTCTCTGGTTTGACCCCGTGTTTCGGCAGTCGTTCTTGTCCTCCGTACTGTAGCGGTCATTATCACCGAATGTCACGCGCATGACCGGGGTTTGATTCCCAAAAATGGAGGAGTTTTTATAGATTTTAATAAAAAAAAAAAATATAAATTATTAACGATGTTTCTATTACGTCATAGACATTTTAATGAATACATTTTTATATTTTTACTCGACTTTTTTTCAAAGTGGTTGCGTACTTTCATCTTTCCAATATCTTATCTTCATTATTCACATGAGCCAAAAGCAGTTTTTGTTTATTCTCTGATTGATGTGCCGAAATAGCTCAGTTGGGAGAGCGTTAGACTGAAGATCTAAAGGTCCCTGGTTCGATCCCGGGTTTCGGCAGTCGTTCTTGTCCTCCGTACTGTAGTGGTCAGTATCCCCGAATGTCACGCGCAAGGCCGGGGTTTGACTCCCTAAAGTGGAGGAGTTTTTATAGATTTTAATAAAAAATATATATATAAATTATTAACGATGTTTCTATTACGTCATAGACATTTTAATGAATACATTTTTATATTTTTACTCGACTATTTTATCAAAGTGGTTGCGTACTTTCATCTTTCCAATATCTTATCTTCTTTATTCACATGAGACAAAAGCAGTTTTTGTTTATTCTCTGATCGATGTGCCGAAATAGCTCAGTTGGGAGAACGTTAGACTGAAGATCTAAAGGTCTCTGGTTCGATCCCGAGTTTCGGCAGTCGTTCTTGTCCTCCGTACTGTAGTGGTCAGTATCACCGAATGTCTCGCGTAAGACCGGGGTTTGATTCCCAAATATGGAGGAGTTTTCATAGATTTTAATAAAAAAAATATATATAAATTATTAACGATGTTTCTATTACGTCATAGACATTTTAATGAATACATTTTTATATTTTTACTCGACTTTTTTTCAAAGTGGTTGCGTACTTTCATCTTTCCAATATCTTATCTTCATTATTCACATGAGACAAAAACAGTTTTTGTTTATTCTCTGATTGATGTGCCGAAATAGCTCAGTTGGGAGAGCGTTAGACTGAAGATCTAAAGGTCCCTGGTTCGATCTCGGGTTTCGGCAGTCGTTTTTGTCCTCCGTACTGTAGTGGTCAGTATCCCCGAATGTCACGCGCAAGACCGGGGTTTGACTCCCTAAAGTGGAGGAGTTTTTATAGATTTTAATAAAAAATATATATATAAATTATTAACGATGTTTCTATTACGTCATAGACATTTTAATGAATACATTTTTATATTTTTACTCGACTTTTTTTCAAAGTGGTTGCGTACTTTCATCTTTCCAATATCTTATCTTCATTATTCACATGAGCCAAAAGCAGTTTTTGTTTATTCTCTGATTGATGTGCCGAAATAGCTCAGTTGGGAGAGCGTTAGACTGAAGATCTAAAGGTCCCTGGTTCGATCCCGGGTTTCGGCAGTCGTTCTTGTCCTCCGTACTGTAGTGGTCAGTATCCCCGAATGTCACGCGCAAGGCCGGGGTTTGACTCCCTAAAGTGGAGGAGTTTTTATAGATTTTAATAAAAAATATATATATAAATTATTAACGATGTTTCTATTACGTCATAGACATTTTAATGAATACATTTTTATATTTTTACTCGACTATTTTATCAAAGTGGTTGCGTACTTTCATCTTTCCAATATCTTATCTTCTTTATTCACATGAGACAAAAGCAGTTTTTGTTTATTCTCTGATCGATGTGCCGAAATAGCTCAGTTGGGAGAACGTTAGACTGAAGATCTAAAGGTCTCTGGTTCGATCCCGAGTTTCGGCAGTCGTTCTTGTCCTCCGTACTGTAGTGGTCAGTATCACCGAATGTCTCGCGTAAGACCGGGGTTTGATTCCCAAATATGGAGGAGTTTTCATAGATTTTAATAAAAAATATATATATAAATTATTAACGATGTTTCTATTACGTCATAGACATTTTAATGAATACATTTTTATATTTTTACTCGACTTTTTTTCAAAGTGGTTGCGTACTTTCATCTTTCCAATATCTTATCTTCATTATTCACATGAGACAAAAACAGTTTTTGTTTATTCTCTGATTGATGTGCCGAAATAGCTCAGTTGGGAGAGCGTTAGACTGAAGATCTAAAGGTCCCTGGTTCGATCCCGGGTTTCGGCAGTCGTTCTTGTCCTCCGTACTGTAGTGGTCAGTATCCCCGAATGTCACGCGCAAGACCGGGGTTTGACTCCCTAAAGTGGAGGAGTTTTTATAGATTTTAATAAAAAATATATATATAAATTATTAACGATGTTTCTATTACGTCATAGACATTTTAATGAATACATTTTTATATTTTTACTCGACTTTTTTTTCAAAGTGGTTGCGTACTTTCATCTTTCCAATATCTTATCTTCATTATTCACATGAGACAAAAGCCATTTTTGTTTATTCTCTGATCGATGTGCCGAATTAGCTCAGTTGGGAGAGCGTTAGACTGAAGATCCAAAGGTCCTTGGTTCGATACAGGGTTTCGGCCGTCGTTCTTTTCCTCCGTACTCTGTAGTGGTCAGTATCCCCGAATGTCACGCGCAAGACCGGGGTTTGATTCCCTAAAGTGGAGGAGTTTTTATAGATTTTAATAAAAAAATAAATATAAATTATTAACGATGTTTCTATTACGTCATAGACATTTTAATGAATACATTTTTATATTTTTACTCGACTTTTTTTCAAAGTGGTTGCGTACTTTCATCTTTCCAATATCTTATCTTCATTATTCACATGAGACAAAAGCAGTTTTTGTTTATTCTCCGATAGAAGTACCGAAATAACTCAGTTGGGAGAGCGTTAGACTGAAGATCTAAAGGTCCCTGGTTCGATCCTGGGTTTCGGCAGTCGTTCTAATCCTCCGTACTGTAGTGATCAGTATCTCCGAATGTCATGCGCAAGACAGGGGTTTGATTCCCTGTCGTGGAGGAGTTTTTATAGATTTTAATAACAAAAATAAATATAAATTATTAACGATGTTTGTATTATGCCATAGACATTTTAATGAATACATTTTTAGATTTTTACTCGACTTTTTTTTTCAAAGTGGTTGCTTACTTTCTTTTTTCCAATATCTTATCTTCATTATTCACATGAGACAAAAGCAGTTTTTGTTTATTCACTGACCGATGTGCCGAAATAGCTCAGTTGGGAGAGCGTTAGACTGAAGATCTAAAGGTCCCTGGTTCGATCCCGGGTTTCGGCAGTCGTTCTTGTCCTCCGTACTGTAGTGGTCAGTATCACCGAATGTCACGCGTAAGACCGGGGTATATTCCCAAAAGTGGAGGAGTTTTTACAGATTTTATTAAAAAAATAAATATAAATTAATAACTATGTTTCTATTACGTCATAGACATTTTAATGAATATATTTTTTTATTTTTACTCGACTTTTTTTTCAAAGTGGTTGCGTACTTTCATCTTTCCAATATCTTATCTTCATTATTCACATGAGACAAAAGCAGTTTTTGTTTATTCTCTGATTGATGTGCCGAAATAGCTCAGTTGGGAGAGCGTTAGACTGAAGATCTAAAGGTCCCTGGTTCGATCCCGGGTTTCGGCAGTCGTTCTTGTCCTCCGTACTGTAGTGGTCAGTATCCCCGAATGTCACGCGCAAGACCGGGGTTTGACTCCCTAAAGTGGAGGAGTTTTTATAGATTTTAATAAAAAATATATATATAAATGTAGGAACGGAATTCTTTCGTCTCCCCACCTACTATCGAAAGGAGAAAGGGACTATTTCATCCAGGAAACGGAACACCACGAACGCTAGGGGGAAAAAGGCTTGAGCCCTTGCCCGCGGCGGAGGGTCTTCAGTTTTTTGTGTGATCGGAGAGAGTTGAGACCTGTGTGGCCGCTCTTCCGTGCTTTTTTTATGCGAATCTATTGAGACCTCTGTGGCTCATATGTGTACCATCTTCAATTAATGTAATAAATGTTACGTTTTACAACACGTGGACTCATTCCAAAATACCATATCAAGTAATAGCTACAGTGCCATTCCAGTGTTGACATCACAAAATGGGGGCTGGTGCCGGGATTGCCCCATGCAAATTGAACGTGGACTAGAACCCTAGAGAGCCATCATCATCGCAAACTGTGAGTACATTTTGCTCATTTTTAATATAAAGATGTCATATTTTGGTAAAGCAAGAAAGGACGATATTTACCGTCTTGCAACGGAATTAGATATAGAAATACCCTCAAATGCGACAATTTCGAAATTAAAAAAGTTAGTGACGAAACAACTCGATTACGATGAGGAGTATACAAAAACACTTCTGGATACAATAATAGTTGAAAGAATCGAAAAAGAGCAGCTGGAGAAAGACAAACAGCAGTTAGAGAGGGAAAAAGAAAAAGAAAAAGAATTACGCCAATTTGAATTGGAAAAACTGAAACTGCAAAATGCGACACAAACAGTTAGGGAAAATCACATGACAGAATCGAACACTGCATGGGATAGAGGAAAGGAATTATCAAAGATAATTAAATGTTTTGATTCGAATGAATCCAATGATATAAGTACGTATTTAGCGCTGTTCGAGAGACAAGCGACGAAAATCAAAATCGAAAGTGAAGATTTTGTAACGCATTTACTAGGTTTATTACCCTTAGAGATAGCACAGATTATAACTCGCGAACCGGAGGAAAGATCTAATGACTATGAACACATAAAAGAAATCTTACTCAAAAGATTTAAACTTACATCTGAACAATTCAAACAAAAATTCCTGAATCATAAAAAGGAAAGTACAGCCACTTGGCGAGATTTTGCGTTTGAAATAAGTCATTATTTTGACGAATGGTTAAGAGGACTCAAAATAACAAATTTTGACGAGCTCAGGGAACTAATGGTATCCGAGCAGATAAAACGTAGAGCGCCGTTTGAAATCAAAACACACTTCATAGATGACTGGCATCAATTAAAATGCGCAGAAGTTATAGTGAAAAAGTTAGAGGAATATGAGAGTGCGAGGTTGCAATTAGGAAAAATGGAGATACGGAATGTAAATAAATACAGAAAAAATGTTTCGCAAGATGAAACTCGATATAAAGGTGAATCGTCGAACTTTCGTGCTAACCAGAATAGTAGAAATGTTGATAATTGTTATAAAACTGTTGGTTATAGTACAAATGTCAATAAGTATGTTAATAAGGTTGATTATGATGTACCAAATAGAGATCCATATAAAAGTAATAGAATTAAGTGTTATGCATGTGGAAATTATGGGCATAAGAGTAATACTTGTACATATAATTTTAAAGGTGAAAATGCAAATGTGAATAAAACTGTAAATCAAATATATGTAGCAACTCCTAAGAAAATTGAAAAGAGTGTTTATATTGAAAAGTGTTATATTAATGCAGTAATAGACACTGGATCTGAAATAACTCTAATTAATGAGGAATGTTATCATAAAATAGGATCTCCTATATTGAATGGTAGTAAGATATATTTAAATGGAATAAGTCAACACAAAATAAGTACCGAAGGGTTTTTCCGATCAGAAATTGTTATTGATAATATTTCTTTGTGTTCTGATGTGCATGTCGTTAAGAATTTACAATTTGAAGCAATAATTGGTATGAACGTATTATCAAGGGTAAAGTTTGCATTTTCTGGGGGAACATTAAACGTTACCGATAGAGACATAAATGAAATAAGGAAGTCAGAAGTAAGGGGCGAAAACGGAAGCGAAATAAAAAACAAAGCAACAACAACTTCAGGCGTTGTCATAAATCACGGGGAAGAAGAGCGCGTGAGTTTCCCTCAACATCCCCTCGTAGACTTTCAAGTATCGAAGGCGCATGAAAATGACTCATCAGCAGGTGCTTTTGTTTACACTTTAGGCGCCGTAGCGTTGGATATGTCTAGCGAAGAGACAGATCTCTCCCATATAATGAATCCCTGTTTACGAGAAAGAATCTGTCAAATTGTAGGAAATTATGTGCCTCAGCAAGTAACAAACACGGATGTTAAGATGAGAATTCTTCTGACGGACGAAGTTCCAGTTAGTCAGCGTGCTCGGCGGTTGCCGATTACTGAACAACTTATAGTTGAAAAACAAATCCAAGAGTGGTTAGAAAAAGGGATAATTAAAAACAGCTGTTCGGAATATTCTGCCCCTATAGTGCTTTGTAAGAAAAAAGATGGGAATCACAGACTTTATGTCGATTTCCGAAAGCTCAACGAAAAAATAATTAAGGACCGTTTCCCGTTACCTCTAATCGAAGACGTGTTGGACAAATTGGAGGACTCGCAAGTCTTCACAACGTTAGATTTGAAAAACGGCTTTTTTCACGTCGACATAGAAAAGGAGAGTACAAAGTACACCTCTTTTGTTACCCACGAGGGACAGTATGAGTTTTTAAAGACACCTTTTGGATTGTCAACCAGTCCAAGTGTATTTGAAAGATATATTTTTCACGTTTTTAAGGATTTGTTAAAAGATAAAACTGTTATTATTTATGTAGATGATATTATCATACCAGCCATGAATGAGGTAGAGGGTTTAGAAAAATTAGAACGTGTTTTAAATACGGCGTCAATGTACGGATTAGAACTAAACTTAAAAAAGTGTCAGTTTCTAAAACGAAAGATAGAATTCTTGGGTTACGTAGTAGAAAAAGGAACTATAAAGCCTTCACCTTTAAAAACTGCAGCCGTACGGAACTTCCCACAACCCAAAAATGCCAAACAAATACAGAGTTTTCTGGGATTGACCGGTTATTTTCGAAAGTTTGTTCGAGATTATGCCAAGATAGCGAAGCCCCTCAGTGATTTACTTCGTGATAATAGGGAATTCCATTTTGGGTCGAAGGAGAAAACTGCATTTCACGAATTAAAGCAGGCCTTGACTGGCGAGCCGGTGCTACAAATTTTCAGACAAGGACCGCCACTGGAACTTCATTGTGATGCAAGCTCACACGGATTCGGAGCAGTACTATTGCAACAGGCAGATGACGGAAAGATGTATCCAATTCAATACATGAGTAAGAAGACAACAGCACAACAAGAAAAATACGGCAGCTATGAATTAGAAATTCTAGCAGTGATCGAAGCTTTGAAAAAATTCCGGAATTATCTACTCGGAACCAAATTTAAAATAATGACGGATTGCTCAGCCTTCCAGCAAACCATGAGCAAGAAGGACTTAACCCCTAAGATAGCGAGATGGGCGTTAATCATGGAGGAATTCGAATACGAAATAATTCATCGACCAAGTGCTCAAATGAGACATGCAGATGCTTTGAGCCGAAATGTCGCTGTGATAGTACCGCAACCAACGGGTGAAGAAATAACGTGCAAGTTAGCAGCAGCCCAACGACAAGATGAGTATATTCAAGTTATTAAAGAATTATTGATGAGAGGGGAGAAGAACGACTACTTGATCAAAAACGATGTATTATATCGATATGAAAACGGAAGTGAACTGCCTGTCGTCCCCGAGAGGATGCAATCAGATATTATAAAGGAATTCCATCAAAAAGGACATTTTGCCGTGGCGAAGACCGAGGAGTTAGTGAAAAGAGATTTTTCCATTCCAGGACTCAGGAAAAAAGTGGAGAACGTCATAATGAACTGCGTTAAGTGCATCTTGACGAATAAGAAAAGGGGCAAGCAAGAGGGTCAATTAAATCCAATACCCAAAGGGAGTGTACCGCTTAGTACATACCATATTGATTTTCTGGGACCTCTGGCGACAACAAATAAACACTATCAACACATCTTCGCTGTGATAGATGCCTTCACTAAATTTACTTGGCTCTATCCTGTAAAA
Source organism: Metellina segmentata (assembly GCA_947359465.1). Lineage (NCBI taxonomy): Eukaryota > Metazoa > Arthropoda > Arachnida > Araneae > Tetragnathidae > Metellina > Metellina segmentata. Next base: position 65,995,592 of record OX375884.1, read on the forward strand.
TCAACTTCTACACGTGATGCGTTGGAGAAGCTAGAATCGCAGTCACATATTTTCGGAAATCCGTCAAGAATAATTTCAGATCGAGGCACCGCATTCACATCCAAAGAATTCGAAGGTTACTGCGACGAAAGAAGCATTGAACACTTCAAAATCACCACAGGAGTACCTCGAGGAAATGGTCAAATCGAACGAATATTTGAAACTGTGATACCGGTACTGACGAAATTAGCGATCAACGAACCAGAAAAGTGGTTTAAATATGTCAACTCAATTCAAAGAATTTTGAACAGCACCTCTAGTAAAAGTACAAAAATCACACCATTTGAATTGCTAACAGGAGTATCAATGAAGAACAAAGAAGATCTGAAGGTCAGAGAAATGTTGGAACAAGAATATGAAGAATGGTTCATAAGAAACCGAGAAGGACTTAGGGAAGAAGCTAAGGAACAAATCCTAAGGATGCAAGAAGAAAACCGAAAACAGTATAATCGGAAGCGGAAACCTGCAAGAAAGTATGCAGAAGGAGACCTGGTAGCGATACAGAGGACCCAATTTGGAGCAGGACTCAAATTACGACCAAAATATCTGGGCCCATACGAAATTATCAACAGGAAGCCACACGACCGTTACGAGGTGAGGAAAGTGGGCAGTCACGAAGGACCTATCAACACGTCCACTGCTGCCGAACACATGAAACCATGGACTAATTAACTTTAAAGAACTCTGGGAAAGAGAAACTAATGTGGAGAGAAAAATTATGTTTATTTTCAGCAATTCTCTCAAAAGTGAAATAGATACTTTTTTTTGTTTTTTTTAATTTTTTTCAGGTCCCATTGTACGTGCCTAAATGAGTGCAGTGATGTTCGGGGCGAACACCGTCAGGATGCCCCAGTGTAGGAACGGAATTCTTTCGTCTCCCCACCTACTATCGAAAGGAGAAAGGGACTATTTCATCCAGGAAACGGAACACCACGAACGCTAGGGGGAAAAAGGCTTGAGCCCTTGCCCGCGGCGGAGGGTCTTCAGTTTTTTGTGTGATCGGAGAGAGTTGAGACCTGTGTGGCCGCTCTTCCGTGCTTTTTTTATGCGAATCTATTGAGACCTCTGTGGCTCATATGTGTACCATCTTCAATTAATGTAATAAATGTTACGTTTTACAACACGTGGACTCATTCCAAAATACCATATCAAGTAATAGCTACAGTGCCATTCCAGTGTTGACATCACATAAATTATTAACGATGTTTCTATTACGTCATAGACATTTTAATGAATACATTTTTATATTTTTACTCGACTTTTTTTTCAAAGTGGTTGCGTACTTTCATCTTTCCAATATCTTATCTTCATTATTCACATGAGACAAAAGCCATTTTTGTTTATTCTCTGATCGATGTGCCGAATTAGCTCAGTTGGGAGAGCGTTAGACTGAAGATCCAAAGGTCCTTGGTTCGATACAGGGTTTCGGCCGTCGTTCTTTTCCTCCGTACTGTAGTGGTCAGTATCCCCGAATGTCACGCGCAAGACCGGGGTTTGATTCCCTAAAGTGGAGGAGTTTTTATAGATTTTAATAAAAAAATAAATATAAATTATTAACGATGTTTCTATTACGTCATAGACATTTTAATGAATACATTTTTATATTTTTACTCGACTTTTTTTCAAAGTGGTTGCGTACTTTCATCTTTCCAATATCTTATCTTCATTATTCACATGAGACAAAAGCAGTTTTTGTTTATTCTCCGATAGAAGTACCGAAATAACTCAGTTGGGAGAGCGTTAGACTGAAGATCTAAAGGTCCCTGGTTCGATCCCGGGTTTCGGCAGTCGTTCTAATCCTCCGTACTGTAGTGATCAGTATCTCCGAATGTCATGCGCAAGACAGGGGTTTGATTCCCTGTCGTGGAGGAGTTTTTATAGATTTTAATAACAAAAATAAATATAAATTATTAACGATGTTTGTATTATGCCATAGACATTTTAATGAATACATTTTTAGATTTTTACTCGACTTTTTTTTTCAAAGTGGTTGCTTACTTTCTTTTTTCCAATATCTTATCTTCATTATTCACATGAGACAAAAGCAGTTTTTGTTTATTCACTGACCGATGTGCCGAAATAGCTCAGTTGGGAGAGCGTTAGACTGAAGATCTAAAGGTCCCTGGTTCGATCCCGGGTTTCGGCAGTCGTTCTTGTCCTCCGTACTGTAGTGGTCAGTATCACCGAATGTCACGCGTAAGACCGGGGTATATTCCCAAAAGTGGAGGAGTTTTTACAGATTTTATTAAAAAAATAAATATAAATTAATAACTATGTTTCTATTACGTCATAGACATTTTAATGAATATATTTTTTTATTTTTACTCGACTTTTTTTTCAAAGTGGTTGCGTACTTTCATCTTTCCAATATCTTATCTTCATTATTCACATGAGACAAAAGCAGTTTTTGTTTATTCTCTGATTGATGTGCCGAAATAGCTCAGTTGGGAGAGCGTTAGACTGAAGATCTAAAGGTCCCTGGTTCGATCCCGGGTTTCGGCAGTCGTTCTTGTCCTCCGTACTGTAGTGGTCAGTATCCCCGAATGTCACGCGCAAGACTGGGGTTTGACTCCCTAAAGTGGAGGAGTTTTTATAGATTTTAATAAAAAATATATATATAAATTATTAACGATGTTTCTATTACGTCATAGACATTTTAATGAATACATTTTTATATTTTTACTCGACTTTTTTTTCAAAGTGGTTGCCTACTTTCATCTTTCCAATATCTTATCTTCATTATTCACATGAGACAAAAGCCATTTTTGTTTATTCTCTGATCGATGTGCCGAATTAGCTCAGTTGGGAGAGCGTTAGACTGAAGATCCAAAGGTCCTTGGTTCGATACAGGGTTTCGGCCGTCGTTCTTTTCCTCCGTACTGTAGTGGTCAGTATCCCCGAATGTCACGCGCAAGACCGGGGTTTGATTCCCTAAAGTGGAGGAGTTTTTATAGATTTTAATAAAAAAATAAATATAAATTATTAACGATGTTTCTATTACGTCATAGACATTTTAATGAATACATTTTTATATTTTTACTCGACTTTTTTTCAAAGTGGTTGCGTACTTTCATCTTTCCAATATCTTATCTTCATTATTCACACGAGTCAAAAGCAGTTTTTGTTTATTCTCCGATAGATGTACCGAAATAACTCAGTTGGGAGAGCGTTAGACTGAAGATCTAAAGGTCCCTGGTTCGATCCCGGGTTTCGGCAGTCGTTCTAATCCTCCGTACTGTAGTGATCAGTATCTCCGAATGTCATGCGCAAGACAGGGGTTTGATTCCCTGTCGTGGAGGAGTTTTTATAGATTTTAATAACAAAAATAAATATAAATTATTAACGATGTTTGTATTATGCCATAGACATTTTAATGAATACATTTTTTTATTTTTACTCGACTTTTTTTTCAAAGTGGTTGCGTACTTTCATCTTTCCAATATCTTATCTTCATTATTCACATGAGACAAAAGGAGTTTTTGTTTATTCTCTGATCGATGTGCCGAAATAGCTCAGTTGGGAGAGCGTTAGACTGAAAATCTAAAGGTCCTTGGTTCGATCCCGGGTTTCGACAGTCGTTCTTATCCTCCGTACTGTAGTGATCAGTATCTCCGAATGTCATGCGCAGTACCGGGGTTTGATTCCCTACCGTGGAGGAGTTTTTATAGATTTTAATAAAAAAAATATATGTTAATTATTAACGATGTTTGCATTATGTCATAGACATTTTAATGAATACATTTTTAGATTTTTACTCGACTTTTTTTTTCAAAGTGGTTGTGCTTACTTTCTTTTTTCCAATATCTTATCTTCATTATTCACATGAGACAAAAGCAGTTTTTGTTTATTCACTAACCGATGTGCCGAAATAGCTCAGTTGGGAGAGCGTTAGACTGAAGATCTAAAGGTCTCTGGTTTGACCCCGGGTTTCGGCAGTCGTTCTTGTCCTCCGTACTGTAGCGGTCAGTATCACCGAATGTCACGCGCAAGACCGGGGTTTGACTCCCTAAAGTGGAGGAGTTTTTATAGATTTTAATAAAAAATATATATATAAATTATTAACGATGTTTCTATTACGTCATAGACATTTTAATGAATACATTTTTATATTTTTACTCGACTTTTTTTCAAAGTGGTTGCGTACTTTCATCTTTCCAATATCTTATCTTCATTATTCACTTGAGACAAAAACAGTTTTTGTTTATTCTCTGATCGATGTGCCGAAATAGCTCAGTTGGGAGAGCGTTAGACTGAAGATCTAAAGGTCCCTGGTTCGATCCCGGGTTTCGGCAGTCGTTCTTGTCCTCCGTACTGTAGTGGTCAGTATCACCGAATGTCACGCGTAAGACCGGGGTATATTCCCAAAAGTGGAGGAGTTTTTATAGATTTTATTAAAAAAAATATATATAAATTAATAACTATGTTTCTATTACGTCATAGACATTTTTATGAATATATTTTTTTATTTTTACTCGACTTTTTTTTCAAAGTGGTTGCGTACTTTCATCTTTCCAATATCTTATCTTCATTATTCACATGAGACAAAAGGAGTTTTTGTTTATTCTCTGATCGATATGCCGAAATACCTCAGTTGGGAGAGCGTTAGACTGACGATCTAAAGGTCTCTGGTTCGACCCCGGGTTTCGGCAGTTGTTCTTGTCCTCCGTACTGTAGTGGTCAGTATCACCGAATGTCATGCGCATGACCGGGGTTTGATTCCCAAAAGTGGAGGAGTTTTTATAGATTTTAATAAAAAAAATAAATATAAATTATTAACGATGTTTCTATTACGTCATAGACATTTTAATGAATACATTTTTATATTTTTACTCGACTTTTTTTCAAAGTGGTTGCGTACTTTCATCTTTCCAATATCTTATCTTCATTATTCACATGAGACAAAAGCAGTTTTTGTTTATTCTCCGATCGATGTACCGAAATAACTCAGTTGGTAGAGCGTTAGACTGAAGATCTAAAGGTCCCTGGTTCGATCCCGGGTTTCGGCAGTCGTTCTAATCCTCCGTACTGTAGTGATCAGTATCTCCGAATGTCATGCGCAAGACCGGGATTTGATTCCCTGACGTGGAGGAGTTTTTATAGATTTTAATAACAAAAATAAATATAAATTATTAACGGTGTTTGTATTATGCCATAGACATTTTAATGAATACATTTTTTTATTTTTACTCGACTATTTTATCAAAGTGGTTGCGTACTTTCATCTTTCCAATATCTTATCTTCATTATTCACATGAGACAAAAGCCATTTTTGTTTATTCTCTGATCGATGTGCCGAAATAGCTCAGTTGGGAGAGCGTTAGACTGAAGATCTAAAGGTCCCTGGTTCGATACCGGGTTTCGGAAGTCGTTCTTTTCCTCCGTACTGTAGTGGTCAGTATCACCGAATGTCGCGCGCATGACCGGGGTTTGATTCCCCAAAGTCGAGGAGTTTTTATAGATTTTAATAAAAAATATATATATAAATTATTAACGATGTTTCTATTACGTCATAGACATTTTAATGAATACATTTTTATATTTTTACTCGACTTTTTTTCAAAGTGGTTGCGTACTTTCATCTTTCCAATATCTTATCTTCATTATTCACATGAGCCAAAAGCAGTTTTTGTTTATTCTCTGATTGATGTGCCGAAATAGCTCAGTTGGGAGAGCGTTAGACTGAAGATCTAAAGGTCCCTGGTTCGATCCCGGGTTTCGGCAGTCGTTCTTGTCCTCCGTACTGTAGTGGTCAGTATCCCCGAATGTCACGCGCAAGACCGGGGTTTGACTCCCTAAAGTGGAGGAGTTTTTATAGATTTTAATAAAAAATATATATATAAATTATTAACGATGTTTCTATTACGTCATAGACATTTTAATGAATACATTTTTATATTTTTACTCGACTTTTTTTCAAAGTGGTTGCGTACTTTCATCTTTCCAATATCTTATCTTCATTATTCACTTGAGACAAAAACAGTTTTTGTTTATTCTCTGATCGATGTGCCGAAATAGCTCAGTTGGGAGAGCGTTAGACTGAAGATCTAAAGGTCCCTGGTTCGATCCCGGGTATCGGCAGTCGTTCTTGTCCTCCGTACTGTAGTGGTCAGTATCACCGAATGTCACGCGTAAGACCGGGGTATATTCCTAAAAGTGGAGGAGTTTTTATAGATTTTATTAAAAAAAATATATATAAATTAATAACTATGTTTGTATTATGCCATAGACATTTTAATGAATACATTTTTTTATTTTTACTCGACTTTTTTTTCAAAGTGGTTGCGTACTTTCATCTTTCCAATATCTTATCTTCATTATTCACATGAGACAAAAGGAGTTTTTGTTTATTCTCTGATCGATGTGCCGAAATAGCTCAGTTGGGAGAGCGTTAGACTGAAGATCTAAAAGTCCTTGGTTCGATCCCGGGTTTCGACAGTCGTTCTTATCCTCCGTACTGTAGTGATCAGTATCTCCGAATGTCATGCGCAGTACCGGGGTTTGATTCCCTACCGTGGAGGAGTTTTTATAGATTTTAATAAAAAAAATATATGTAAATTATTAATGATGTTTGCATTATGTCATAGACATTTTAATGAATACATTTTTAGATTTTTACTCGACTTTTTTTTACAAAGTGGTTGCGTACTTTCTTTTTTCCAATATCTTATCTTCATTATTCACATGAGACAAAAGCAGTTTTTGTTTATTCACTGATGGATGTGCCGAAATAGCTCAGTTGGGAGAGCGTTAGACTAAAGGTCTCTGGTTTGACCCCGGGTTTCGGCAGTCGTTCTTGTCCTCCGTACTGTAGTGGTCAGTATCACCGAATGTCACGCGCATGACCGGGGTTTGATTCCCAAAAGTGGAGGAGTTTTTATAGATTTTAATAAAAAAAATAAATATAAATTATTAACGATGTTTCTATTACGTCATAGACATTTTAATGAATACATTTTTATATTTTTACTCGAATTTTTTTCAAAGTGGTTGCGTACTTTCATCTTTCCAATATCTTATCTTCATTATTCACATGAGACAAAAGCCATTTTTGTTTATTCTCTGATCGATGTGCCGAATTAGCTCAGTTGGGAGAGCGTTAGACTGAAGATCTAAAGGTCCTTGGTTCGATACCGGGTTTCGGCCGTCGTTCTTTTCCTCCGTACTGTAGTGGTCAGTATCCCCGAATGTTACGCGCAAGACCGGGGTTTGATTCCCTAAAGTGGAGGAGTTTTTATAGATTTTAATAAAAAAAATAAATATAAATTATTAACGATGTTTCTATTACGTCATAGACATTTTAATGAATACATTTTTATATTTTTACTCGACTTTTTTTCAAAGTGGTTGCGTACTTTCATCTTTCCAATATCTTATCTTCATTATTCACATGAGACAAAAGCAGTTTTTGTTTATTCTCCGATCGATGTACCGAAATAACTCAGTTGGGAGAGCGTTAGACTGAAGATCTAAAGGTCCTTGGTTCGATACCGGGTTTCGGCCGTCGTTCTTTTCCTCCGTACTGTAGTGGTCAGTATCCCCGAATGTTACGCGCAAGACCGGGGTTTGATTCCCTGTCGTGGAGGAGTTTTTATAGATTTTAATAACAAAAATAAATATAAATTATTAACGATGTTTGTATTATGCCATAGACATTTTAATGAATACATTTTTTTATTTTTACTCGACTTTTTTTTCAAAGTGGTTGCGTACTTTCATCTTTCCAATATCTTATCTTCATTATTCACATGAGACAAAAGGAGTTTTTGTTTATTCTCTGATCGATGTGCCGAAATAGCTCAGTTGGGAGAGCGTTAGACTGAAGATCTAAAGGTCCTTGGTTCGATCCCGGGTTTCGACAGTCGTTTTTATCCTCCGTACTGTAGTGATCAGTATCTCCGAATGTCATGCGCAGGACCGGGGTTTGATTCCCTACAGTGGAGGAGTTTTTATAGATTTTAATAAAAAAAATATATGTAAATTATTAACGATGTTTGCATTATGTCATAGACATTTTAATGAATACATTTTTAGATTTTTACTCGACTTTTTTTTTCAAAGTGGTTGCGTACTTTCTTTTTTCCAATATCTTATCTTCATTATTCACATGAGACAAAAGCAGTTTTTGTTTATTCACTGATCGATGTGCCGAAATAGCTCAGTTGGGAGAGCGTTAGACTGAAGATCTAAAGGTCTCTGGTTTGACCCCGGGTTTCGGCAGTCGTTCTTGTCCTCCGTACTGTAGTGGTCAGTATCACCGAATGTCACGCGCATGACCGGGGTTTGATTCCCAAAAGTGGAGGACTTTTTATAGATTTTAATAAAAAAATATATATAAATTATTAACGATGTTTCTATTACGTCATAGACATTTTAATGAATACATTTTTATATTTTTACTCGACTTTTTTTCAAAGTGGTTGCGTACTTTCATCTTTCCAATATCTTATCTTCATTATTCACATGAGACAAAAGCAGTTTTTGTTTATTCACTGATCGATGTTCCGAAATAGCTCAGTTGGGAGAGCGTTAGACTGTAGATCTAAAGATCCCTGGTTCGATCCCGGGTTTCGGCAGTCGTTCTTGTCCTCCGTAGTGTAGTGGTCAGTATCACCGAATGTCACGCGCATGACCGGGGTTTGATTCCCAAAAGTGGAGGAGTTTTTATAGATTTTAATAAAAAAAATATATATAAATTATTAACGATGTTTCTATTACGTCATAGACATTTTAATGAATACATTTTTATATTTTTACTCGACTTTTTTTCAAAGTGGTTGCGTACTTTCATCTTTCCAATATCTTATCTTCATTATTCACATGAGCCAAAAGCAGTTTTTGTTTATTCTCTGATTGATGTGCCGAAATAGCTCAGTTGGGAGAGCGTTAGACTGAAGATCTAAAGGTCCCTGGTTCGATCCCGGGTTTCGGCAGTCGTTCTTGTCCTCCGTACTGTAGTGGTCAGTATCCCCGAATGTCACGCGCAAGACCGGGGTTTGACTCCCTAAAGTGGAGGAGTTTTTATAGATTTTAATAAAAAATATATATATAAATTATTAACGATGTTTCTATTACGTCATAGACATTTTAATGAATACATTTTTATATTTTTACTCGACTTTTTTTCAAAGTGGTTGCGTACTTTCATCTTTCCAATATCTTATCTTCATTATTCACTTGAGACAAAAACAGTTTTTGTTTATTCTCTGATCGATGTGCCGAAATAGCTCAGTTGGGAGAGCGTTAGACTGAAGATCTAAAGGTCCCTGGTTCGATCCCGGGTATCGGCAGTCGTTCTTGTCCTCCGTACTGTAGTGGTCAGTATCACCGAATGTCACGCGTAAGACCGGGGTATATTCCTAAAAGTGGAGGAGTTTTTATAGATTTTATTAAAAAAAATATATATAAATTAATAACTATGTTTGTATTATGCCATAGACATTTTAATGAATACATTTTTTTATTTTTACTCGACTTTTTTTTCAAAGTGGTTGCGTACTTTCATCTTTCCAATATCTTATCTTCATTATTCACATGAGACAAAAGGAGTTTTTGTTTATTCTCTGATCGATGTGCCGAAATAGCTCAGTTGGGAGAGCGTTAGACTGAAGATCTAAAAGTCCTTGGTTCGATCCCGGGTTTCGACAGTCGTTCTTATCCTCCGTACTGTAGTGATCAGTATCTCCGAATGTCATGCGCAGTACCGGGGTTTGATTCCCTACCGTGGAGGAGTTTTTATAGATTTTAATAAAAAAAATATATGTAAATTATTAATGATGTTTGCATTATGTCATAGACATTTTAATGAATACATTTTTAGATTTTTACTCGACTTTTTTTTACAAAGTGGTTGCGTACTTTCTTTTTTCCAATATCTTATCTTCATTATTCACATGAGACAAAAGCAGTTTTTGTTTATTCACTGATGGATGTGCCGAAATAGCTCAGTTGGGAGAGCGTTAGACTAAAGGTCTCTGGTTCGACCCCGGGTTTCGGCAGTCGTTCTTGTCCTCCGTACTGTAGTGGTCAGTATCACCGAATGTCACGCGCATAACCGGGGTTTGATTCCCAAAAGTGGAGGAGTTTTTATAGATTTTAATAAAAAAAATAAATATAAATTATTAACGATGTTTCTATTACGTCATAGACATTTTAATGAATACATTTTTATATTTTTACTCGAATTTTTTTCAAAGTGGTTGCGTACTTTCATCTTTCCAATATCTTATCTTCATTATTCACATGAGACAAAAGCCATTTTTGTTTATTCTCTGATCGATGTGCCGAATTAGCTCAGTTGGGAGAGCGTTAGACTGAAGATCTAAAGGTCCTTGGTTCGATACCGGGTTTCGGCCGTCGTTCTTTTCCTCCGTACTGTAGTGGTCAGTATCCCCGAATGTTACGCGCAAGACCGGGGTTTGATTCCCTAAAGTGGAGGAGTTTTTATAGATTTTAATAAAAAAAATAAATATAAATTATTAACGATGTTTCTATTACGTCATAGACATTTTAATGAATACATTTTTATATTTTTACTCGACTTTTTTTCAAAGTGGTTGCGTACTTTCATCTTTCCAATATCTTATCTTCATTATTCACATGAGACAAAAGCAGTTTTTGTTTATTCTCCGATCGATGTACCGAAATAACTCAGTTGGGAGAGCGTTAGACTGAAGATCTAAAGGTCCTTGGTTCGATACCGGGTTTCGGCCGTCGTTCTTTTCCTCCGTACTGTAGTGGTCAGTATCCCCGAATGTTACGCGCAAGACCGGGGTTTGATTCCCTGTCGTGGAGGAGTTTTTATAGATTTTAATAACAAAAATAAATATAAATTATTAACGATGTTTGTATTATGCCATAGACATTTTAATGAATACATTTTTTTATTTTTACTCGACTTTTTTTTCAAAGTGGTTGCGTACTTTCATCTTTCCAATATCTTATCTTCATTATTCACATGAGACAAAAGGAGTTTTTGTTTATTCTCTGATCGATGTGCCGAAATAGCTCAGTTGGGAGAGCGTTAGACTGAAGATCTAAAGGTCCTTGGTTCGATCCCGGGTTTCGACAGTCGTTTTTATCCTCCGTACTGTAGTGATCAGTATCTCCGAATGTCATGCGCAGGACCGGGGTTTGATTCCCTACAGTGGAGGAGTTTTTATAGATTTTAATAAAAAAAATATATGTAAATTATTAACGATGTTTGCATTATGTCATAGACATTTTAATGAATACATTTTTAGATTTTTACTCGACTTTTTTTTTCAAAGTGGTTGCGTACTTTCTTTTTTCCAATATCTTATCTTCATTATTCACATGAGACAAAAGCAGTTTTTGTTTATTCACTGATCGATGTGCCGAAATAGCTCAGTTGGGAGAGCGTTAGACTGAAGATCTAAAGGTCTCTGGTTTGACCCCGGGTTTCGGCAGTCGTTCTTGTCCTCCGTACTGTAGTGGTCAGTATCACCGAATGTCACGCGCATGACCGGGGTTTGATTCCCAAAAGTGGAGGACTTTTTATAGATTTTAATAAAAAAATATATATAAATTATTAACGATGTTTCTATTACGTCATAGACATTTTAATGAATACATTTTTATATTTTTACTCGACTTTTTTTCAAAGTGGTTGCGTACTTTCATCTTTCCAATATCTTATCTTCATTATTCACATGAGACAAAAGCAGTTTTTGTTTATTCACTGATCGATGTTCCGAAATAGCTCAGTTGGGAGAGCGTTAGACTGTAGATCTAAAGATCCCTGGTTCGATCCCGGGTTTCGGCAGTCGTTCTTGTCCTCCGTAGTGTAGTGGTCAGTATCACCGAATGTCACGCGCATGACCGGGGTTTGATTCCCAAAAGTGGAGGAGTTTTTATAGATTTTAATAAAAAAAATATATATAAATTATTAACGATGTTTCTATTACGTCATAGACATTTTAATGAATACATTTTTATATTTTTACTCGACTTTTTTTCAAAGTGGTTGCGTACTTTCATCTTTCCAATATCTTATCTTCATTATACACATGAGACAAAAGCAGTTTTTGTTTATTCTCCGATCGATGTGCCGAAATAGCTCAGTTGGGAGAGCGTTAGACTGAAGATCTAAAGGTCCTTGGTTCGATCCCGGGTTTCGACAGTCGTTCTTATCCTCCGTACTGTAGTGGTCAGTATCACCGAATGTCACGCGCATGACCGGGGTTTGATTAACAAAAGTGGAGGAGTTTTTATAGATTTTAATAAAAAAAATAAATATAAATTATTAACGATGTTTCTAATACGTCATAGACATTTTAATGAATACATTTTTATATTTTTACTCGACTTTTTTTCAAAGTGGTTGCGTACTTTCATCTTTCCAATATCTTATCTTCATTATACACATGAGACAAAAGCAGTTTTTGTTTATTCTCTGATCGATGTGCCGAAATAGCTCAGTTGGGAGAGCGTTAGACTGAAGATCTAAAGGTCCCTAGTTCGATCCCGGGTTTCGGCAGTCGTTCTTGTCCTCCATAGTGTAGTGGTCAGTATCACCGAATGTCACGCTTAAGACAGGGGTTTGATTCCCAAAAGTGGAGGAGTTTTTATAGATTTTATTAAAAAAAATATATATAAATTATTAACGATGTTTCTATTACGTTATAGAAATTTTAATTAATAAATTTTTTTATTTTTAATCGATTTTTTTTTCAAAGTGGTTGCGTACTTTCATCTTTCCAATATCTTATCTTCATTATTCACATGAGACAAAAGCAGTTTTTGATTATTCTCTTTTCGATGTGCCGCAATAGCTCAGTTGGGAGAGCGTTAGACTGAAGATCTTAAGGTCCCTGGTTCGATCCCGGGTTTCGGCAGTCGTTCTTGTCCTCCGTACTGTAGTGGTCAGTATCACCGAATGTCACGCGCATGACCGGGGTTTGATTCCTCAAAGTCGAGGAGTTTTTATAGATTTTAATAAAAAAAATAAATTTTAATTATTAACGATGTTTCTATTACGTCATAGACATTTTAATGAATACATTTTTATATTTTTACTCGACTTTTTTTCAAAGTGGTTGCGTACTTTCATCTTTCCAATATCTTATCTTCATTATTCACATGAGACAAAAGCAGTTTTTGTTTATTCTCTGATCGATGTGCCGAAATAGCTCAGTTGGGAGAGCGTTAGACTGTAGATCTAAAGATCCCGTGTTTCGGCAGTCGTTCTTGTCCTCCGTACTGTAGTGGTCAGTATCACCGAATGTCACGCGCATGACCGCGGTTTGATTCCCAAAAGTGGAGGAGTTTTTATAGATTTTAATAAAAAAAATAAATATAAATTATTAACGATGTTTCTATTACGTCATAGACATTTTAATGAATACATTTTTATATTTTTACTCGACTTTTTTTCAAAGTGGTTGCGTACTTTCATCTTTCCAATATCTTATCTTCATTATTCACATGAGACAAAAGCAGTTTTTGTTTATTCTCTGATTGATGTGCCGAAATAGCTCAGTTGGGAGAGCGTTAGACTGAAGATCTAAAGGTCCCTGGTTCGATCCCGGGTTTCGGCAGTCGTTCTTGTCCTCCGTACTGTAGTAGTCAGTATCCCCGAATGTCACGTGCAAGACCGGGGTTTGACTCCCTAAAGTGGAGGAGTTTTTATAGATTTTAATAAAAAAAAAAAATATAAATTATTAACGATGTTTCTATTACGTCATAGACATTTTAATGAATACATTTTTATATTTTTACTCGACTTTTTTTCAAAGTGGTTGCGTACTTTCATCTTTCCAATATCTTATCTTCATTATACACATGAGACATAAGCAGTTTTTGTTTATTCTCCGATCGATGTGCCGAAATAGCTCAGTTGGGAGAGCGTTAGACTGAAGATCTGAAGGTCCTTGGTTCGATCCCGGGTTTCGACAGTCGTTCTTATCCTCCGTAATGTAGTGGTCAGTATCACCGAATGTCACGCGCATGACCGGGGTTTGATTCCTCAAAGTCGAGGAGTTTTTATAGATTTTAATAAAAAAAATAAATTTTAATTATTAACGATGTTTCTATTACGTCATAGACATTTTAATGAATACATTTTTATATTTTTACTCGACTTTTTTTCAAAGTGGTTGCGTACTTTCATCTTTCCAATATCTTATCTTCATTATTCACATGAGACAAAAGCAGTTTTTGTTTATTCTCTGATCGATGTGCCGAAATAGCTCAGTTGGGAGAGCGTAAGACTGTAGATCTAAAGATCCCTGGTTCGATCCCGGGTTTCGGCAGTCGTTCTTGTCCTCCATAGTGTAGTGGTCAGTATCACCGAATGTCACGCTTAAGACAGGGGTTTGATTCCCAAAAGTGGAGGAGTTTTTATAGATTTTATTAAAAAAAAATATATATAAATTATTAACGATGTTTCTATTACGTCATAGAAATTTTAATGAATAAATTTTTTTATTTTTAATCGATTTTTTTTTCAAAGTGGTTGCGTACTTTCATCTTTCCAATATCTTATCTTCATTATTCACATGAGACAAAAGCAGTTTTTGATTATTCTCTGATCGATGTGCCGCAATAGCTCAGTTGGGAGAGCGTTAGACTGAAGATCTTAAGGTCCCTGGTTCGATCCCGGGTTTCGGCAGTCGTTCTTGTCCTCCGTACTGTAGTGGTCAGTATCACCGAATGTCACGCGCATGACCGCGGTTTGATTCCCAAAAGTGGAGGAGTTTTTATAGATTTTAATAAAAAAAATAAATATAAATTATTAACGATGTTTCTATTCCGTCATAGACATTTTAATGAATACATTTTTATATTTTTACTCGACTTTTTTTCAAAGTGGTTGAGTACTTTCATCTTTCCAATATCTTATCTTCATTATTCACATGAGACAAAAGCAGTTTTTGTTTATTCTCTGATTGATGTGCCGAAATAGCTCAGTTGGGAGAGCGTTAGACTGAAGATCTAAAGGTCCCTGGTTCGATCCCGGGTTTCGGCAGTCGTTCTTGTCCTCCGTACTGTAGTAGTCAGTATCCCCGAATGTCACGCGCAAGACCGGGGTTTGACTCACTAAAGTGGAGGAGTTTTTATAGATTTTAATAAAAAAATAAATATAAATTATTAACGATGTTTCTATTACGTCATAGACATTTTAATGAATACATTTTTATATTTTTACTCGACTTTTTTTCAAAGTGGTTGCGTACTTTCATCTTTCCAATATCTTATCTTCATTATACACATGAGACAAAAGCAGTTTTTGTTTATTCTCCGATCGATGTGGCGAAATAGCTCAGTTGGGAGAGCGTTAGACTGAAGATCTGAAGGTCCTTGGTTCGATCCCGGGTTTCGACAGTCGTTCTTATCCTCCGTAATGTAGTGATCAGTATCTCCGAATGTCATGCGCGGGACCGGGGTTTGATTCCCTACCGTGGAGGAGTTTTTATAGATTTTAATAAAAAAAATATATGTAAATTATTAACGATGTTTGCATTATGTCATAGACATTTTAATGAATACATTTTTAGATTTTTACTCGACTTTTTTTTTCAAAGTGGTTGCGTACTTTCTTTTTTCCAATATCTTATCTTCATTATTCACATGAGACAAAAGCAGTTTTTGTTTATTCTCTGATCGATGTGCCGAAATAGCTCAGTTGGGAGAGCGTTAGACTGTAGATCTAAAGATCCCTGGTTCGATCCCGGGTTTCGGCAGTCGTTCTTGTCCTCCGTAGTGTAGTGGTCAGTATCACCGAATGTCACGCTTAAGACAGGCGTTTGATTCCCAAAAGTGGAGGAGTTTTTATAGATTTTATTAAAAAAAAATAATTTTAATTATTAACGATGTTTCTATTACGTCATAGACATTTTAATGAATACATTTTTATATTTTTACTCGACTTTTTTTCAAAGTGGTTGCGTACTTTCATCTTTCCAATATCTTATCTTCATTATTCACATGAGACAAAAGCAGTTTTTGTTTATTCTCTGATCGATGTGCCGAAATAGCTCAGTTGGGAGAGCGTTAGACTGTAGATCTAAAGATCCCGTGTTTCGGCAGTCGTTCTTGTCCTCCGTACTGTAGTGGTCAGTATCACCGAATGTCACGCGCATGACCGCGGTTTGATTCCCAAAAGTGGAGGAGTTTTTATAGATTTTAATAAAAAAAATAAATATAAATTATTAACGATGTTTCTATTCCGTCATAGACATTTTAATGAATACATTTTTATATTTTTACTCGACTTTTTTTCAAAGTGGTTGAGTACTTTCATCTTTCCAATATCTTATCTTCATTATTCACATGAGACAAAAGCAGTTTTTGTTTATTCTCTGATTGATGTGCCGAAATAGCTCAGTTGGGAGAGCGTTAGACTGAAGATCTAAAGGTCCCTGGTTCGATCCCGGGTTTCGGCAGTCGTTCTTGTCCTCCGTACTGTAGTAGTCAGTATCCCCGAATGTCACGCGCAAGACCGGGGTTTGACTCCCTAAAGTGGAGGAGTTTTTATAGATTTTAATAAAAAAAATAAATATAAATTATTAACGATGTTTCTATTACGTCATAGACATTTTAATGAATACATTTTTAGATTTTTACTCGACTTTTTTTTTCAAAGTGGTTGCGTACTTTCTTTTTTCCAATATCTTATCTTCATTATTCACATGAGACAAAAGCAGTTTTTGTTTATTCTCTGATCGATGTGCCGAAATAGCTCAGTTGGGAGAGCGTTAGACTGTAGATCTAAAGATCCCTGGTTCGATCCCGGGTTTCGGCAGTCGTTCTTGTCGTCCGTAGTGTAGTGGTCAGTATCACCGAATGTCACGCTTAAGACAGGCGTTTGATTCCCAAAAGTGGAGGAGTTTTTATAGATTTTATTAAAAAAAAATATATATAAATTATTAACGATGTTTCTATTACGTCATAGAAATTTTAATGAATAAATTTTTTTATTTTTACTCGATTTTTTTTTTCAAAGTGGTTGCGTACTTTCATCTTTCCAATATCTTATCTTCATTATTCACATGAGACAAAAGCAGTTTTTGTTTATTCTCTGATCGATGTGCCGCAATAGCTCAGTTGGGAGAGCGTTAGACTGAAGATCTAAAGGTCCCTGGTTCGATCCCGGGTTTCGGCAGTCGTTCTTGTCCTCCGTACTGTAGTGGTCAGTATCACCGAATGTCGCGCGCATGACCGGGGTTTGATTCCCCAAAATCGAGGAGTTTTTATAGATTTTACTAAAAAAAATAAATATAAATTATTAACGATGTTTCTATTACGTCATAGACATTTTAATGAATACATTTTTATATTTTTACTCGACTTTTTTTCAAAGTGGTTGCGTACTTTCATCTTTCCAATATCTTATCTTCATTATTCACATGAGACAAAAGCAGTTTTTGTTTATTCTCTGATTGATGTGCCGAAATAGCTCAGTTGGGAGAGCGTTAGACTGAAGATCTAAAGGTCCCTGGTTCGATCCCGGGTTTCGGCAGTCGTTCTTGTCCTCCGTACTGTAGTAGCCAGTATCCCCGAATGTCACGCGCAAGACCGGGGTTTGACTCCCTAAAGTGGAGGAGTTTTTATAGATTTTAATAAAAAAAATATATATATAAATTATTAACGATGTTTCTATTACGTCATAGACATTTTAATGAATACATTTTTATATTTTTACTCGACTTTTTTTCAAAGTGGTTGCGTACTTTCATCTTTCCAATATCTTATCTTCATTATACACATGAGACAAAAGCAGTTTTTGTTTATTCTCCGATCGATGTGCCGAAATAGCTCAGTTGGGAGAGCGTTAGACTGAAGATCTAAAGGTCCTTGGTTCGATCCCGGGTTTCGACAGTCGTTCTTATCCTCCGTACAGTAGTGATCAGGATCTCCGAATGTCATGCGCGGGACCGGGGTTTGATTCCCTACCGTGGAGGAGTTTTTATAGATTTTAATAAAAAAAATATATGTAAATTATTAACGATGTTTGCATTATGTCATAGACATTTTAATGAATACATTTTTAGATTTTTACTCGACTTTTTTTTTCAAAGTGGTTGCGTACTTTCTTTTTTCCAATATCTTATCTTCATTATTCACATGAGACAAAAGCAGTTTTTGTTTATTCTCTGATTGATGTTCCGAAATAGCTCAGTTGGGAGAGCGTTAGACTGAAGATCTAAAGGTCCCTGGTTCGATCCCGGGTTTCGGCAGTCGTTCTTGTCCTCCGTACTGTAGTGGTCAGTATCCCCGAATGTCACGCGCAAGACCAGGGTTTGATTCCCTAAAGTGGAGGAGTTTTTATAGATTTTAATAAAAAATATATATATAAATTATTAACGATGTTTCTATTACGTCATAGACATTTTAATGAATACATTTTTATATTTTTACTCGACTTTTTTTTCAAAGTGGTTGCGTACTTTCATCTTTCCAATATCTTATCTTCATTATTCACATGAGACAAAAGCAGTTTTTGTTTATTCTCTGATCGATGTGCCGAAATAGCTCAGTTGGGAGAGCGTTAGACTGAAGATCTAACGGTCCTTGGTTCGATCCCGGGTTTCGGCAGTCGTTCTTATCCTCCGTACTGTAGTGATGAGTATCTCCGAATGTCATGCGCAGGACCGGGGTTTGATTCCCTACCGTGGAGGAGTTTTTATAGATTTTAATAAAAAAAATAAATATAAATTATTAACGATGTTTGCATTATGTCATAGACATTTTAATGAATACATTTTTAGATTTTTACTCGACTTTTTTTTTCAAAGTGGTTGCGTTCTTTCTTTTTTCCAATATCTTATCTACATTATTCACATGAGACAAAAGCAGTTTTTGTTTATTCACTGATCGATGTACCGAAATAGCTCAGTGGGAGAGCGTTAGACTGAAGATCTAAAGGTCCCTGGTTCGACCCCGGGTTTCGGCAGTCGTTCTTCTCCTCCGTACTGTAGTGGTCAGTATCACCGAATGTCACGCGCATGACCGGGGTTTGATTCCCGAAAATGGAGGAGTTTTTATAGATTTTAATAAAAAAAATAAATATAAATTATTAACGATGTTTCTATTACGTCATAGACATTTTAATGAATACATTTTTATATTTTTACTCGACTTTTTTTCAAAGTGGTTGCGTACTTTCATCTTTCCAATATCTTATCTTCATTATTCACATGAGACAAAAGCAGTTTTTGTTTATTCTCTGATTGATGTGACGAAATAGCTCAGTTGGGAGAGCGTTAGACTGAAGATCTAAAGGTCCCTGGTTCGATCCCGGGTTTCGGCAGTCGTTCTTGTCCTCCGTACTGTAGTAGTCAGTATCCCCGAATGTCACGCGCAAGATCAGGGTTTGATTCCCTACCGTGGAGGAGTTTTTATAGATTTTAATAAAAAAAATATATGTAAATTATTAACGATGTTTGCATTATGTCATAGACATTTTAATGAATACATTTTTAGATTTTTACTCGACTTTTTTTTCAAAGTGGTTGCGTACTTTCTTTTTTCCAATATCTTATCTTCATTATTCACATGAGACAAAAGCAGTTTTTGTTTATTCACTGATCGATGTGCCGAAATAGCTCAGTTGGGAGAGCGTTAGTCTGAAGATCTAAAGGTCCCTGGTTCGCTCCCGGGTTTCGGCAGTCGTTCTTGTCCTCCGTACTGTAGTGGTCAGTATCACCGAATGTCACGCGCATGACCGGGGTTTGATTCCTCAAAGTCGAGGAGTTTTTATAGATTTTAATAAAAAAAAAATATAAATTATTAACGATGTTTCTATTACGTCATAGACATTTTAATGAATACATTTTTATATTTTTACTCGACTATTTTATCAAAGTGGTTGCGTACTTTCATCTTTCCAATATCTTATCTTCATTATTCACATGAGACAAGAGCCATTTTTGTTTATTCTCTGATCGATGTGCCGAAATAGCTCAGTTGGGAGAGCGTTAGACTGAAGATCTAAAGGTCCCTGGTTCGATCCCGGGTTTAGGCAGTCGTTCTTTTCCTCCGTACTGTAGTGGTCAGTATCCCCGAATGTCACGCGCAAGACCGGGGTTTGATTCCCTAAAGTGGAGGAGTTTTTATAGATTTTAATAAAAAATATATATATAAATTATTAACGATGTTTCTATTACGTCATAGACATTTTAATGAATACATTTTTATATTTTTACTCGACTATTTTATCAAAGTGGTTGCGTACTTTCATCTTTCCAATATCTTATCTTCATTATTCACATGAGACAAAGCAGTTTTTGTTTATTCTCTGATCGATGTGCCGAAATAGCTCAGTTGGGAGAGCATTAGACTAAAGATCTAAAGGTCTCTGGTTCGATCCCGGGTTTCGGCAGTCGTTCTTGTCCTCCGTACTGTAGTGGTCAGTATCACCGAATGTCTCGCGTAAGACCGGGGTTTGATTCCCAAATATGGAGGAGTTTTCATAGATTTTAATAAAAAAAATAAATATAAATTATTAACGATGTTTCTATTACGTCATAGACATTTTAATGAATACATTTTTATATTTTTACTCGACTTTTTTTCAAAGTGGTTGCGTACTTTCATCTTTCCAATATCTTATCTTCATTATTCACATGAGACAAAAACAGTTTTTGTTTATTCTCTGATCGATGTGCCGAAATAGCTCAGTTGGGAGAGCGTTAGACTGAAGATCTAAAGGTCCCTGGTTCGATCCCGGGTTTCGGCAGTCGTTCTTGTCCTCCGTACTGTAGTGGTCAGTATCACCGAATGTCACGCGTAAGACCGGGGTATATTCCCAAAAGTGGAGGAGTTTTTATATATTTTATTAAAAAAAATAAATATAAATTAATAACTATGTTTCTATTACGTCATAGACATTTTAATGAATATATTTTTACTCGACTTTTTTTTCAAAGTGGTTGCGTACTTTCATCTTTCCAATATCTTATCTTCATTATTCACATGAGACAAAAGCAGTTTTTGTTTATTCTCCGATCGATGTACCGAAATAACTCAGTTGGGAGAGCGTTAGACTGAAGATCTAAAGGTCCCTGGTTCGATCCCGGGTTTCGGCAGTCGTTCTAATCCTCCGTACTGTAGTGATCAGTATCTCCGAATGTCATGCGCAAGACCGGGGTTTGATTCCCTGTCGTGGAGGAGGTTTTTATAGATTTTAATAAAAAAAATAAATATAAATTATTAACGATGTTTGCATTATGTCATAGACATTTTAATGAATACATTTTTAGATTTTTACTCGACTTTTTTTTTCAAAGTGGTTGTGCGTACTTTCTTTTTTCCAATATCTTATCTTCATTATTCACATGAGACAAAAGCAGTTTTTGTTTATTCACTGATCGATGTACCGAAATAGCTCAGTGGGAGAGCGTTAGACTGAAGATCTAAAGGTTCCTGGTTCGACCCCGGGTTTCGGCAGTCGTTTTTCTCCTCCGTACTGTAGTGGTCAGTATCACCGAATGTCACGCGCATGACCGGGGTTTGATTCCCAAAAGTGGAGGAGTTTTTATAGATTTTAATAAAAAAAATAAATATAAATTATTAACGATGTTTCTATTACGTCATAGACATTTTAATGAATACATTTTTATATTTTTACTCGACTTTTTTTCAAAGTGGTTGCGTACTTTCATCTTTCCAATATCTTATCTTCATTATTCACATGAGACAAAAGCAGTTTTTGTTTATTCTCTGATTGATGTGCCGAAATAGCTCAGTTGGGAGAGCGTTAGACTGAAGATCTAAAGGTCCCTGGTTCGATCCCGGGTTTCGGCAGTCGTTCTTGTCCTCCGTACTGTAGTGGTCAGTATCCCCGAATGTCACGCGCAAGACCTGTGTTTGATTCTCTAAAGTGGTAGAGTTTTTATAGATTTTAATAAAAAAAATAAATATAAATTATTAACGATGTTTGCATTATGTCATAGACATTTTAATGAATACATTTTTAGATTTTTACTCGACTTTTTTTTTCAAAGTGGTTGCGTACTTTCATCTTTCCAATATCTTATCTTCATTATTCACATGAGACAAAAGCAGTTTTTGTTTATTCACTGATCGATGTACCGAAATAGCTCAGTGGGAGAGCGTTAGACTGAAGATCTAAAGGTCCCTGGTTCGACCCCGGGTTTCGGCAGTCGTTCTTCTCCTCCGTACTGTAGTGGTCAGTATCACCGAATGTCACGCGCATGACCGGGGTTTGATTCCCAAAAATGGAGGAGTTTTTATAGATTTTAATAAAAAAAATAAATATAAATTATTAACGATGTTTCTATTACGTCATAGACATTTTAATGAATACATTTTTATATTTTTACTCGACTTTTTTTCAAAGTGGTTGCGTACTTTCTTTTTTCCAATATCTTATCTTCATTATTCACATGAGACAAAAGCAGTTTTTGTTTATTCACTGATCGATGTGCCGAAATAGCTCATTTGGGAGAGCGTTAGTCTGAAGATCTAAAGGTCCCTGGTTCGATCCCGGGTTTCGGCAGTCGTTCTTGTCCTCCGTACTGTAGTGGTCAGTATCACCGAATGTCACGCGCATGACCGGGGTTTGATTCCTCAAAGTCGAGGAGTTTTTATAGATTTTAATAAAAAAAAAATATAAATTATTAACGATGTTTCTATTACGTCGTAGACATTTTAATGAATACATTTTTATATTTTTACTCGACTTTTTTTTCAAAGTGGTTGCGTACTTTCATCTTTCCAATATCTTATCTTCTTTATTCACATGAGACAAAAGCCATTTTTGTTTATTCTATGATCGATGTGCCGAATTAGCTCAGTTGGGAGAGCGTTAGACTGAAGATCTAAAGGTCCTTGGTTCGATACCGGGTTTCGGCCGTCGTTCTTTTTCTCCGTACTGTAGTGGTCAGTATCCCCGAATGTCTCGCGCAAGACCGGGGTTTGATTCCCTAAAGTGGAGGAGTTTTTATAGATTTTAATAAAAAAAATAAATATAAATTATTAACGATGTTTCTATTACGTCATAGACATTTTAATGAATAAATTTTTATATTTTTACTCGACTATTTTATCAAAGTGGTTGCGTACTTTCATCTTTCCAATATCTTATCTTCATTATTCACATGAGACAAGAGCCATTTTTGTTTATTCTCTGATCGATGTGCCGAAATAGCTCAGTTGGGAGAGCGTTAGACTGAAGATCTAAAGGTCCCTGGTTCGATCCCGGGTTTAGGCAATCGTTCTTTTCCTCCGTACTGTAGTGGTCAGTATCCCCGAATGTCACGCGCAAGACCGGGGTTTGATTCCCTAAAGTGGAGGAGTTTTTATAGATTTTAATAAAAAATATATATATAAATTATTAACGATGTTTCTATTACGTCATAGACATTTTAATGAATACATTTTTATATTTTTACTCGACTTTTTTTCAAAGTGGTTGCGTACTTTCATCTTTCCAATATCTTATCTTCATTATTCACATGAGACAAAAACAGTTTTTGTTTATTCTCTGATCGATGTGCCGAAATAGCTCAGTTGGGAGAGCGTTAGACTGAAGATCTAAAGGTCCCTGGTTCGATCCCGGGTTTCGGCAGTCGTTCTTGTCCTCCGTACTGTAGTGGTCAGTATCACCGAATGTCACGCGTAAGACCGGGGTATATTCCCAAAAGTGGAGGAGTTTTTATAGATTTTATTAAAAAAAATAAATATAAATTAATAACTATGTTTCTATTACGTCATAGACATTTTAATGAATATATTTTTACTCGACTTTTTTTTCAAAGTGGTTGCGTACTTTCATCTTTCCAATATCTTATCTTCATTATTCACATGAGACAAAAGCAGTTTTTGTTTATTCTCCGATCGATGTACCGAAATAACTCAGTTGGGAGAGCGTTAGACTGAAGATCTAAAGGTCCCTGGTTCGATCCCGGGTTTCGGCAGTCGTTCTTGTCCTCCGTACTGTAGTGGTCAGTATCCCCGAATGTCACGCGCAAGACCGGTGTTTGATTCTCTAAAGTGGTAGAGTTTTGATAGATTTTAATAAAAAAAATAAATATAAATTATTAACGATGTTTGCATTATGTCATAGACATTTTAATGAATACATTTTTAGATTTTTACTCGACTTTTTTTCAAAGTGGTTGCGTACTTTCATCTTTCCAATATCTTATCTTCATTATTCACATGAGACAAAAGCAGTTTTTGTTTATTCTCTGATTGATGTGACGAAATAGCTCAGTTGGGAGAGCGTTAGACTGAAGATCTAAAGGTCCCTGGTTCGATCCCGGGTTTCGGCAGTCGTTCTTGTCCTCCGTACTGTAGTAGTCAGTATCCCCGAATGTCACGCGCAAGATCAGGGTTTGATTCCCTACCGTGGAGGAGTTTTTATAGATTTTAATAAAAAAAATATATGTAAATTATTAACGATGTTTGCATTATGTCATAGACATTTTAATGAATACATTTTTAGATTTTTACTCGACTTTTTTTTTCAAAGTGGTTGCGTACTTTCTTTTTTCCAATATCTTATCTTCATTATTCACATGAGACAAAAGCAGTTTTTGTTTATTCACTGATCGATGTGCCGAAATAGCTCAGTTGGGAGAGCGTTAGTCTGAAGATCTAAAGGTCCCTGGTTCGATCCCGGGTTTCGGCAGTCGTTCTTGTCCTCCGTACTGTAGTGGTCAGTATCACCGAATGTCACGCGCATGACCGGGGTTTGATTCCTCAAAGTCGAGGAGTTTTTATAGATTTTAATAAAAAAAAATATAAATTATTAACGATGTTTCTATTACGTCATAGACATTTTAATGAATACATTTTTATATTTTTACTCGACTATTTTATCAAAGTGGTTGCGTACTTTCATCTTTCCAATATCTTATCTTCATTATTCACATGAGACAAGAGCCATTTTTGTTTATTCTCTGATCGATGTGCCGAAATAGCTCAGTTGGGAGAGCGTTAGACTGAAGATCTAAAGGTCCCTGGTTCGATCCCGGGTTTAGGCAGTCGTTCTTTTCCTCCGTACTGTAGTGGTCAGTATCCCCGAATGTCACGCGCAAGACCGGGGTTTGATTCCCTAAAGTGGAGGAGTTTTTATAGATTTTAATAAAAAATATATATATAAATTATTAACGATGTTTCTATTACGTCATAGACATTTTAATGAATACATTTTTATATTTTTACTCGACTATTTTATCAAAGTGGTTGCGTACTTTCATCTTTCCAATATCTTATCTTCATTATTCACATGAGACAAAGCAGTTTTTGTTTATTCTCTGATCGATGTGCCGAAATAGCTCAGTTGGGAGAGCATTAGACTAAAGATCTAAAGGTCTCTGGTTCGATCCCGGGTTTCGGCAGTCGTTCTTGTCCTCCGTACTGTAGTGGTCAGTATCACCGAATGTCTCGCGTAAGACCGGGGTTTGATTCCCAAATATGGAGGAGTTTTCATAGATTTTAATAAAAAAAATAAATATAAATTATTAACGATGTTTCTATTACGTCATAGACATTTTAATGAATACATTTTTATATTTTTACTCGACTTTTTTTCAAAGTGGTTGCGTACTTTCATCTTTCCAATATCTTATCTTCATTATTCACATGAGACAAAAACAGTTTTTGTTTATTCTCTGATCGATGTGCCGAAATAGCTCAGTTGGGAGAGCGTTAGACTGAAGATCTAAAGGTTCCTGGTTCGATCCCGGGTTTCGGCAGTCGTTCTTGTCCTCCGTACTGTAGTGGTCAGTATCACCGAATGTCACGCGTAAGACCGGGGTATATTCCCAAAAGTGGAGGAGTTTTTATATATTTTATTAAAAAAAATAAATATAAATTAATAACTATGTTTCTATTACGTCATAGACATTTTAATGAATATATTTTTACTCGACTTTTTTTTCAAAGTGGTTGCGTACTTTCATCTTTCCAATATCTTATCTTCATTATTCACATGAGACAAAAGCAGTTTTTGTTTATTCTCCGATCGATGTACCGAAATAACTCAGTTGGGAGAGCGTTAGACTGAAGATCTAAAGGTCCCTGGTTCGATCCCGGGTTTCGGCAGTCGTTCTAATCCTCCGTACTGTAGTGATCAGTTTCTCCGAATGTCATGCGCAAGAACGGGGTTTGATTCCCTGTCGTGGAGGAGGTTTTTATAGATTTTAATAAAAAAAATAAATATAAATTATTAACGATGTTTGCATTATGTCATAGACATTTTAATGAATACATTTTTAGATTTTTACTCGACTTTTTTTTTCAAAGTGGTTGCGTACTTTCTTTTTTCCAATATCTTATCTTCATTATTCACATGAGACAAAAGCAGTTTTTGTTTATTCACTGATCGATGTACCGAAATAGCTCAGTGGGAGAGCGTTAGACTGAAGATCTAAAGGTTCCTGGTTCGACCCCGGGTTTCGGCAGTCGTTTTTCTCCTCCGTACTGTAGTGGTCAGTATCACCGAATGTCACGCGCATGACCGGGGTTTGATTCCCAAAAGTGGAGGAGTTTTTATAGATTTTAATAAAAAAAATAAATATAAATTATTAACGATGTTTCTATTACGTCATAGACATTTTAATGAATACATTTTTATATTTTTACTCGACTTTTTTTCAAAGTGGTTGCGTACTTTCATCTTTCCAATATCTTATCTTCATTATTCACATGAGACAAAAGCAGTTTTTGTTTATTCTCTGATTGATGTGCCGAAATAGCTCAGTTGGGAGAGCGTTAGACTGAAGATCTAAAGGTCCCTGGTTCGATCCCGGGTTTCGGCAGTCGTTCTTGTCCTCCGTACTGTAGTGGTCAGTATCCCCGAATGTCACGCGCAAGACCTGTGTTTGATTCTCTAAAGTGGTAGAGTTTTTATAGATTTTAATAAAAAAAATAAATATAAATTATTAACGATGTTTGCATTATGTCATAGACATTTTAATGAATACATTTTTAGATTTTTACTCGACTTTTTTTTTCAAAGTGGTTGTGCGTACTTTCATCTTTCCAATATCTTATCTTCATTATTCACATGAGACAAAAGCAGTTTTTGTTTATTCACTGATCGATGTGCCGAAATAGCTCAGTTGGGAGAGCGTTGGTCTGAAGATCTAAAGGTCCCTGGTTCGATCCCGGGTTTCGGCAGTCGTTCTTGTCCTCCGTACTGTAGTGGTCAGTATCACCGAATGTCACGCGCATGACCGGGGTTTGATTCCTCAAAGTCGAGGAGTTTTTATAGATTTTAATAAAAAAAAAATATAAATTATTAACGATGTTTCTATTACGTCATAGACATTTTAATGAATACATTTTTATATTTTTACTCGACTTTTTTTTCAAAGTGGTTGCGTACTTTCATCTTTCCAATATCTTATCTTCTTTATTCACATGAGACAAAAGCCATTTTTGTTTATTCTATGATCGATGTGCCGAATTAGCTCAGTTGGGAGAGCGTTAGACTGAAGATCTAAAGGTCCTTGGTTCGATACCGGGTTTCGGCCGTCGTTCTTTTTCTCCGTACTGTAGTGGTCAGTATCCCCGAATGTCTCGCGCAAGACCGGGGTTTGATTCCCTAAAGTGGAGGAGTTTTTATAGATTTTAATAAAAAAAATAAATATAAATTATTAACGATGTTTCTATTACGTCATAGACATTTTAATGAATAAATTTTTATATTTTTACTCGACTATTTTATCAAAGTGGTTGCGTACTTTCATCTTTCCAATATCTTATCTTCATTATTCACATGAGACAAGAGCCATTTTTGTTTATTCTCTGATCGATGTGCCGAAATAGCTCAGTTGGGAGAGCGTTAGACTGAAGATCTAAAGGTCCCTGGTTCGATCCCGGGTTTAGGCAGTCGTTCTTTTCCTCCGTACTGTAGTGGTCAGTATCCCCGAATGTCACGCGCAAGACCGGGGTTTGATTCCCTAAAGTGGAGGAGTTTTTATAGATTTTAATAAAAAATATATATATAAATTATTAACGATGTTTCTATTACGTCATAGACATTTTAATGAATACATTTTTATATTTTTACTCGACTTTTTTTCAAAGTGGTTGCGTACTTTCATCTTTCCAATATCTTATCTTCATTATTCACATGAGACAAAAACAGTTTTTGTTTATTCTCTGATCGATGTGCCGAAATAGCTCAGTTGGGAGAGCGTTAGACTGAAGATCTAAAGGTCCCTGGTTCGATCCCGGGTTTCGGCAGTCGTTCTTGTCCTCCGTACTGTAGTGGTCAGTATCACCGAATGTCACGCGTAAGACCGGGGTATATTCCCAAAAGTGGAGGAGTTTTTATAGATTTTATTAAAAAAAATAAATATAAATTAATAACTATGTTTCTATTACGTCATAGACATTTTAATGAATATATTTTTACTCGACTTTTTTTTCAAAGTGGTTGCGTACTTTCATCTTTCCAATATCTTATCTTCATTATTCACATGAGACAAAAGCAGTTTTTGTTTATTCTCCGATCGATGTACCGAAATAACTCAGTTGGGAGAGCGTTAGACTGAAGATCTAAAGGTCCCTGGTTCGATCCCGGGTTTCGGCAGTCGTTCTTGTCCTCCGTACTGTAGTGGTCAGTATCCCCGAATGTCACGCGCAAGACCGGTGTTTGATTCTCTAAAGTGGTAGAGT
This sequence comes from Metellina segmentata, assembly GCA_947359465.1. NCBI lineage: Eukaryota > Metazoa > Arthropoda > Arachnida > Araneae > Tetragnathidae > Metellina > Metellina segmentata. The sequence goes on from OX375884.1 coordinate 66,024,248, forward strand.
TTTTATAGATTTTAATAAAAAAAATAAATATAAATTATTAACGATGTTTGCATTATGTCATAGACATTTTAATGAATACATTTTTAGATTTTTACTCGACTTTTTTTTTCAAAGTGGTTGCGTACTTTCTTTTTTCCAATATCTTATCTTCATTATTCACATGAGACAAAAGCAGTTTTTGTTTATTCACTGATCGATGTACCGAAAAAGCTCAGTGGGAGAGCGTTAGACTGAAGATCTAAAGGTTCCTGGTTCGACCCCGGGTTTCGGCAGTCGTTTTTCTCCTCCGTACTGTAGTGGTCAGTATCACCGAATGTCACGCGCATGACCGGGGTTTGATTCCCAAAAGTGGAGGAGTTTTTATAGATTTTAATAAAAAAAATAAATATAAATTATTAACGATGTTTCTATTACGTCATAGACATTTTAATGAATACATTTTTATATTTTTACTCGACTTTTTTTCAAAGTGGTTGCGTACTTTCATCTTTCCAATATCTTATCTTCATTATTCACATGAGACAAAAGCAGTTTTTGTTTATTCTCTGATTGATGTGCCGAAATAGCTCAGTTGGGAGAGCGTTAGACTGAAGATCTAAAGGTCCCTGGTTCGATCCCGGGTTTCGGCAGTCGTTCTTGTCCTCCGTACTGTAGTAGTCAGTATCCCCGAATGTCACGCGCAAGACCGGGGTTTGACTCCCTAAAGTGGAGGAGTTTTTATAGATTTTAATAAAAAAATAAATATAAATTATTAACGATGTTTCTATTACGTCATAGACATTTTAATGAATACATTTTTATATTTTTACTCGACTTTTTTTTCAAAATGGTTGCGTACTTTCATCTTTCCAATATCTTATCTTCATTATTCACATGAGACAAAAGTAGTTTTTGTTTATTCATTGATCGATGTGCCGAAATATCTCAGTTGGGACAGCGTTAGACTGAAGATCTAAAGGTCCCTGGTTCGATCCCGGGTTTCGGAAGTCGTTCTTATCCTCCGTACTGTAGTGATCAGTATCTCCGAATGTCATGCGCGGGACCGGGGTTTGATTCCCTACCGTGGAGGAGTTTTTATAGATTTTAATAAAAAAAATATATGTAAATTATTAACGATGTTTGCATTATGTCATAGACATTTTAATGAATACATTTTTAGATTTTTACTCGACTTTTTTTTTCAAAGTGGTTGCGTACTTTCTTTTTTCCAATATCTTATCTTCATTATTCACATGAGACAAAAGCAGTTTTTGTTTATTCACTGATCGATGTGCCGAAATAGCTCAGTTGGGAGAGCGTTAGACGGAAGATCTAAAGGTCTCTGGTTCGACTCCGGGTTTCGGCAGTCGTTCTTGTCCTCCGTACTGTAGTGGTCAGTATCACCGAATGTCACGCGCATGACCGGGGTTTGATTCCCAAAAGTGGAGGAGTTTTTATAGATTTTATTAAAAAAAAATATATATGTAAATTATTAACGATGTTTTTATTACGTCATAGAAATTTTAATGAATAATTTTTTTTATTTTTACTCGATTTTTTTTTCAAAGTAGTTGAGTACTTTCATCTTTCCAAAATCTTATCTTCATTATTCACATGAGACAAAAGCAGTTTTTGTTTATTCTCTGATCGATGTGCCGCAATATCTCAGTTGGGAGAGCGTTAGACTGAAGATCTAAAGGTCCCTGGTTCGATCCCGGGTTTCGGCAGTCGTTCTTGTCCTCCGTACTGTAGTGGTCAGTATCACCGAATGTCACGCGCATGACCGGGGTTTGATTCCTCAAAGTCGAGGAGTTTTTATAGATTTTAATAAAAAAAATAAATATAAATTATTAACGATGTTTCTATTACGTCATAGAAATTTTAATGAATAAATTTTTTTATTTTTACTCGACTTTTTGTCAAAGTGGTTGCGTACTTTCATCTTTCCAATATCTTATCTTCTTTATTCACATGAGACAAAAGCCATTTTTGTTTATTCTATGATCGATGTGCCGAATTAGCTCAGTTGGGAGAGCGTTAGACTGAAGATCTAAAGGTCCTTGGTTCGATCCCGGGTTTCGGCAGTCGTTCTTGTCCTCCGTACTGTAGTGGTCAGTATCACCGAATGTCACGCGTAAGACCGGGGTATATTCCCAAAAGTGGAGGAGTTTTTATAGATTTTATTAAAAAAAATATAAATATAAATTAATAACTATGTTTCTATTACGTCATAGACATTTTAATGAATATATTTTTACTCGACTTTTTTTTCAAAGTGGTTGCGTACTTTCATCTTTCCAATATCTTATCTTCATTATTCACATGAGACAAAAGCAGTTTTTGTTTATTCTCCGATCGATGTACCGAAATAACTCAGTTGGGAGAGCGTTAGACTGAAGATCTAAAGGTCCCTGGTTCGATCCCGGGTTTCGGCAGTCGTTCTAATCCTCCGTACTGTAGTGATCAGTATCTCCGAATGTCATGCGCAAGACCGGGGTTTGATTCCCTGTCGTGGAGGAGGTTTTTATAGATTTTAATAACAAAAATAAATATAAATTATTAACGATGTTTGTATTATGCCATAGACATTTTAATGAATACATTTTTTTATTTTTACTCGACTTTTTTTTCAAAGTGGTTGCGTACTTTCATCTTTCCAATATCTTATCTTCATTATTCACATGAGACAAAAGCAGTTTTTGTTTATTCTCCGATCGATGTACCGGAATAACTCAGTTGGGAGAGCGTTAGACTGAAGATCTAAAGGTCCCTGGTTCGATCCCGGGTTTCGGCAGTCGTTCTTGTCCTCCGTACTGTAGTGGTCAGTATCCCCGAATGTCACGCGCAAGACCGGTGTTTGATTCTCTAAAGTGGTAGAGTTTTTATAGATTTTAATAAAAAAAATAAATATAAATTATTAACGATGTTTGCATTATGTCATAGACATTTTAATGAATACATTTTTAGATTTTTACTCGACTTTTTTTCAAAGTGGTTGCGTACTTTCATCTTTCCAATATCTTATCTTCATTATTCACATGAGACAAAAGCAGTTTTTGTTTATTCTCTGATTGATGTGCCGAAATAGCTCAGTTGGGAGAGCGTTAGACTGAAGATCTAAAGGTCCCTGGTTCGATCCCGGGTTTCGGCAGTCGTTCTTGTCCTCCGTACTGTAGTAGTCAGTATCCCCGAATGTCACGCGCAAGACCGGGGTTTGACTCCCTAAAGTGGAGGAGTTTTTATAGATTTTAATAAAAAAAATAAATATAAATTATTAACGATGTTTCTATTACGTCATAGACATTTTAATGAATACATTTTTATATTTTTACTCGACTTTTTTTTCAAAGTGGTTGCGTACTTTCATCTTTCCAATATCTTATCTTCATTATTCACATGAGACAAAAGTAGTTTTTGTTTATTCATTGATCGATGTGCCGAAATATCTCAGTTGGGACAGCGTTAGACTGAAGATCTAAAGGTCCCTGGTTCGATCCCGGGTTTCGGCAGTCGTTCTTATCCTCCGTACTGTAGTGATTAGTATCTCCGAATGTCATGCGCGGGACCGGGGTTTGATTCCCTACCGTGGAGGAGTTTTTATAGATTTTAATAAAAAAAATATATGTAAATTATTAACGATGTTTGCATTATGTCATAGACATTTTAATGAATACATTTTTAGATTTTTACTCGACTTTTTTTTTCAAAGTGGTTGCGCGTACTTTCTTTTTTCCAATATCTTATCTTCATTATTCACATGAGACAAAAGCAGTTTTTGTTTATTCACTGATCGATGTGCCGAAATAGCTCAGTTGTGAGAGCGTTAGACTGAAGATCTAAAGGTCTCTGGTTCGACTCCGGGTTTCGGCAGTCGTTCTTGTCCTCCGTACTGTAGTGGTCAGTATCACCGAATGTCACGCGCATGACCGGGGTTTGATTCCCAAAAGTGGAGGAGTTTTTATAGATTTTATTAAAAAAAAATATATATGTAAATTATTAACGATGTTTTTATTACGTCATAGAAATTTTAATGAATAAATTTTTTTATTTTTACTCGATTTTTTTTTCAAAGTAGTTGAGTACTTTCATCTTTCCAAAATCTTATCTTCATTATTCACATGAGACAAAAGCAGTTTTTGTTTATTCTCTGATCGATGTGCCGCAATATCTCAGTTGGGAGAGCGTTAGACTGAAGATCTAAAGGTCCCTGGTTCGATCCCGGGTTTCGGCAGTCGTTCTTGTCCTCCGTACTGTAGTGGTCAGTATCACCGAATGTCACGCGCATGACCGGGGTTTGATTCCTCAAAGTCGAGGAGTTTTTATAGATTTTAATAAAAAAAATAAATATAAATTATTAACGATGTTTCTATTACGTCATAGAAATTTTAATGAATAAATTTTTTTATTTTTACTCGACTTTTTGTCAATGTGGTTGCGTACTTTCATCTTTCCAATATCTTATCGTCATTATTCACATGAGACAAAAACAGTTTTTGTTTATTCCCTGATCGATGTGCCGAAATAACTCAGTTGGGAGAGCGTTAGACTGAAGATCTAAAGGTCCCTGGTTCGATTCCGGGTTTCGGCAGTCGTTCTTGTCCTCCGTACTGTAGTGGTTAGTATCACCGAATGTCACGCGTAAGACCGGGGTATATTCCCAAAAGTGGAGGAGTTTTTATAGATTTTAATAAAAAAAAAATTTAAATTATTAACGATGTTTCTATTACGTCATAGACATTTTAATGAATACATTTTTATATTTTTACTCGACTTTTTTTTCAAAGTGGTTGCGTACTTTCATCTTTCCAATATCTTATCTTCTTTATTCACATGAGACGAAAGCCATTTTTGTTTATTCTATGATCGATGTGCCGAATTAGCTCAGTTGGGAGAGCGTTAGACTGAAGATCTAAAGGTGCTTGGTTCGATACCGGGTTTCGGCCGTCGTTCTTTTTCTCCGTACTGTAGTGGTCAGTATCCCCGAATGTCTCGCGCAAGACCGGGGTTTGATTCCCTAAAGTGGAGGAGTTTTTATAGATTTTAATAAAAAAAATATATATAAATTATTAACGATGTTTCTATTACGTCATAGACATTTTAATGAATAAATTTTTATATTTTTACTCGACTATTTTATCAAAGTGGTTGCGTACTTTCATCTTTCCAATATCTTATCTTCATTATTCACATGAGACAAGAGCCATTTTTGTTTATTCTCTGATCGATGTGCCGAAATAGCTCAGTTGGGAGAGCGTTAGACTGAAGATCTAAAGGTCCCTGGTTCGATCCCGGGTTTAGGCAGTCGTTCTTTTCCTCCGTACTGTAGTGGTCAGTATCCCCGAATGTCACGCGCAAGACCGGGGTTTGATTCCCTAAAGTGGAGGAGTTTTTATAGATTTTAATAAAAAATATATATATAAATTATTAACGATGTTTCTATTACGTCATAGACATTTTAATGAATACATTTTTATATTTTTACTCGACTATTTTATCAAAGTGGTTGCGTACTTTCATCTTTCCAATATCTTATCTTCATTATTCACATGAGACAAAGCAGTTTTTGTTTATTCTCTGATCGATGTGCCGAAATAGCTCAGTTGGGAGAGCATTAGACTAAAGATCTAAAGGTCTCTGGTTCGATCCCGGGTTTCGGCAGTCGTTCTTGTCCTCCGTACTGTAGTGGTAAGTATCACCGAATGTCTCGCCTAAGACCGGGGTTTGATTCCCAAATATGGAGGAGTTTTCATAGATTTTAATAAAAAAATAAATATAAATTATTAACGATGTTTCTATTACGTCATAGACATTTTAATGAATACATTTTTATATTTTTACTCGACTTTTTTTCAAAGTGGTTGCGTACTTTCATCTTTCCAATATCTTATCTTCATTATTCACATGAGACAAAAACAGTTTTTGTTTATTCTCTGATCGATGTGCCGAAATAGCTGAGTTGGGAGAGCGTAAGACTGAAGATCTAAAGGTCTCTGGTTCGACTCCGGGTTTCGGCAGTCGTTCTTGTCCTCCGTACTGTAGTGGTCAGTATCACCGAATGTCACGCGCATGACCGGGGTTTGATTCCCAAAAGTGGAGGAGTTTTTATAGATTTTATTAAAAAAAAATATATATGTAAATTATTAACGATGTTTTTATTACGTCATAGAAATTTTAATGAATAAATTTTTATATTTTTACTCGACTTTTTTTCAAAGTGGTTGCGTACTTTCATCTTTCCAATATCTTATCTTCTTTATTCACATGAGACAAAAGCCATTTTTGTTTTTTAGCCACGGCGGTGCGGTTGCTTAATTATAATTTAGACTGAAAACAATTAAACTTAACATTTATTAAAACTTAACAAGTTAACTACATTAACAAAGTATAATCTATCAGCGCGCTAACAAAGGTGGTTACGAGACTGAAACTCGAAACTGCAATCTCAAGAACAGCTTGAGGTATTTAAAGCGTGAACGCATGACGCAGCATGCGCACGTCAGAAGTCTCTTGAAGTTGAAGTGGAAGTAGTCTCTGATTTGCATAACACCACAGTACTCCCTCGCCAGTCGACGAGACGATACGATGTTGGAAACTTAGGCCTGATAGGGCACAATGAATCGTACTTTCCTACCGGACCGGGTCTTCACATCAGGCTTTGACGTCTCAGGAAAAATTGACTGTTGGATTGTCGTAGGAGGTGATGTCGACATGAAAAAAGCTGGCTTCAAACGATTAATGGTGACATTGGTCTTCTTGCAGTTGATTTGAAGCGTAAAAAATTTGTCGTTTCGTGCTATCACAGGAAATGGACCTTCGTACGGCTGCTGTAGTGGTTTCCGTACCATGTCTTGTCGGACAAACACGTGAGAAGAAGTCATCAGATCTTTATGTATAAAGATATCCTTGCTTCCGTGTTGGGACGTTGGAACGGGCTTCACTTGCCGGAATTGTTCTCTTAAGCGGTGTAGGAAATTTAGGCGTGGCGGCCAATCGGAAACTGCTGTCGTCCGGAAAAATTCGCCAGGAAGTCTGAGAGTTGTTCCATAAACCAGCTCTGCTGATGAAACACCAAGATCTTCCTTCATGCAGGATCGGATTCCTAAGAGAATGTTCGGCAGCAACTTCGTCCATCTGTTCGAAGCGTAGCACTTTATAGAGCTTTTCAATTGCCTATGAAAACGCTCTACAATACCGTTGGATGCTGGATTGTAAGCCGTTGTTCTGGCTTTCTGTGAACCGATGAACTTCATTAGAGAACGGAACAGGTCACTCTCGAATTGACGTCCTTGATCCGTCGCAAGATGTTCAGGAACACCAAAACGCGCAATCCATCCGGTATAAAACGTTTCAGCAACAGTTTCGGCAGTCTGGTCTATCATGGGAAATGCTTCTGGCCAGCGGGTGTAACGGTCTACGCACGTCAGTAGGTAGCAAAATCCTCTCGATGGGGGAAGAGGTCCTACGATGTCGATGTTGACAGCGCTAAACCTACAGCTGGGTAAAGGATATTTCCCGACGGCTGACTGGACGTGTCTGTGGATCTTTGCTTTCTGGCATCCAAGACATGCTTTGCACCAGGCCGCTACATCTCTATTGAGGTCTTTCCATATGAATCTCTCTTTGATAAGCTTCTGCGTAGCCAGAACTCCAGGATGATTCAAGTTGTGTAAAGTCTGAAAAACACTCAAGCGGAATTCTTTAGGTACATATGGTCGTACAGCGCCAGTGGAAGTATCGCAAAATAAAAGCTTACCTGAATGACCCGCAAGCGAGGACATTGGCTTCAGCACAAGTCCCGTGTCTGATTTTAATAAGCTCTTGAGCTCATCATCAACCTGTGCTCTAGCCATACCCTCGAAGTCAATAGACTCGATCTCGTTTATGCGGGACAAAGCATCTGCAACACAATTATTTCTACCCTCGATGTACCGAATATCTGTAGAAAACTGACTAATAAATTCCAAATGTCTCTGTTGTCGCGGAGAACACTTGTCACTTTTAGTTGTAAAAGCAAAGGTGAGTGGTTTATGATCAGTAAACAAAATAAAGTGTCTGCCTTCTAACATGTGCCTGAAATGTTTAGTTGCACAGTAAGCAGCGAGTAATTCCCGATCATACGTGCTGTACCTTTGTTCAGTTTTACTCAGTTTTCTAGAAAAGAAAGACAATGGTTGGCACACTTTGCTATGCGTTTGCTGAAGCACTGCTCCAATTGCTATATCCGAAGCATCTACCATTAGTGAATACGTAGCATCAATTTTCGGATGGACAAGCAATGTTGCGTCAGCTATCGTAAGCTTGCAAGCGTCAAACGCTTTGCAAAGTTGATTGTTCCATTCTATGGAAGTCCTATCATTTTTCTTTTTCCCTTTAGTTAACTCGTGTAACGGAGCTTGCCTTTCAGCCGCGTGGGGAATAAATCTGTGATAGAAGTTCAACATGGCCAAAAAACGTCTTCGTTCATCGATTGTTTTGGGCTGAGGGTAATCTTTTAACACCTGCACTTTTTCGGGCAAGGGTGAAATTCCTTTCGCCGATACTTGAAATCCCAGAAAAGATAAAGATTCCACTCCAAAAACACATTTCTGAAGGTTTAGAACGACACCGTGATTACGAAAACGTTCAAGAATGGTTTTTAGATCTTGTTTATGCTCCTCCTCGTTACGTGATGCAACTAAAACATCGTCGAGGTAAGCAAAACAGCAATCAAGACCTCGTAAAACGTTGTCCATAAATCGTTGGAATGTTTGAGCAGCGTTTACTAAACCAAAAGTCATGTAAACATATTCAAACAAACCAATAGGTGTAATTACTGCGGTCTTAGGGATATCGCATGGTTCAACCGGAATTTGGTGATAGGCTTTCACAAGATCCAATTTTGAAAAAATAGTTTTCCCGTCGAGTTCTTGTGTGAAATCCTGTATATGTCGGATCGGATACCTATCTACCTCTGTCACTGCATTCAACCTGCGATAGTCACCGCATACACGAAACTCACCAGTCTTTTTAAGTACTAAATGAATAGGACTAGCCCAAGTACTGTTAGATGGTCTTATTATACCCTGTTCGAGTAAACTGGAAAACTCTTTCTTAACAGCGGCTAATCGTTCAGGACATAGTCGTCTAGCCTTAGCAAAAATGGGTGGTCCTTTCGTCAGAATGCAATGAGTTACATCGTGACTATTGCGCTTTATGTTAAGTGTAGGAGCAAATACACTCGGAAAATCACGCAATAATTGTCTGTAATTGCAATCAGAACCGATAGTTGTTATACCTAATGATTGCGTAGACTTAACATTACCTTTCGAAGAAAGGGTTGTTGTACCATCAATAAGGCATCGATTTTTAATATCGACTAACAAACTGTAGCGTTCTAAGAAATCTGCGCCTATGATCGGTCGAGTAACGTCTGCAATAACAAAAGCCCAAGGGAAATCGCGTCTAAGACCCAAATTTAATACGATTCGGCAACTACCATAAGTGCTTATTTTTGATCCGTTTGCCGCATAAAGACAAAACAAGTCTTCTTTTCTGTTTTGACCACGAAATGCATGCTTGGGATAAACGGAAACCGCAGCACCAGTATCAATAAGGAAACTACTATTTGTCGACCTTTCAAAAATAAATAGGCGACCTAATGCTTGGCTATCATCTGTCATCGCCAGTTCAGATGAGCCCTTTAGTTTTCCTGAAATTTACATGGTGTTTTACACTTATGCGCTCTTTTCCCAAATTTAGCATGATACCAGCATAAATCTAACCGGTTGTCCCTATGTGAGCTGCGACTTTGACTACCTGATCTCGACCTCTTCCTCAAACCAAAGCGTCCGTCATTACTCCTTGAAAGTCCCCGAACCTCGGCGCTCAAAGCTGAAATTTGCGCGTGTAAACTTTCAAGCGAAAATTCCGTATTCCGCGGTATTTCTGCAACTGTTGAGGAAATACCAGGTACGTCTAGTATTTTGTCAGCTATCAGAGCTAGACCGTTTAAATCGTCCGAGCTGACAGACAAAATCTGCTGCACCTGTATCGGTAACCGTTGCATCCATAGACTGCGCAAAATATCGTCGGGTAATTTATTTGCCGCGAGTTCTTTCATTTCAAATAACAACTGCGATGGGCGTTTATCGCTTAACTGGAGATCTTGTAACAGAGTTTTTAATCGAGAAGTTTCAGTTTGTGCAAATTGCTTGATAATTCGTGTTCTCAAAGCCTCATACTTATTTTCGATGGGAGGAGATCGAACTAGATCACAAACGAATGTTAAAATCTCAGTATCAACTGCTGCTACTGCTTTGTGAAATTTCGTTTCATCGCTAGTGATTCCAGCGTTTTTAAATTGGCTCTCAATTTGTAAAAACCACAACTCGGGGTTTGCACGCCAAAAAACTGGAGCTTTGAAAGAGACTCTTGATAGTTCAAAGTCAGATTCTAAATCAGGCATTTTTTTAAAAAATGGGCTATCGCAGCATTAAACACGATTTTGGAATTAAAACACTGAAAATATTGACATCGAAGGCAGGGAGGAACAAGGACTTGAACTAAAGCCAAAAACTCACCCACAGGCATTCAGGATCCTATTCGATGCAGTTGAAAATTCGAGTCTATGGTCATCAGTTTAGAACCATGGCCACGTCACGGGTCACCACTTTAGCCACGGCGGTGCGGTTGCTTAATTATAATTTAGACTGAAAACAATTAAACTTAACATTTATTAAAACTTAACAAGTTAACTACATTAACAAAGTATAATCTATCAGCGCGCTAACAAAGGTGGTTACGAGACTGAAACTCGAAACTGCAATCTCAAGAACAGCTTGAGGTATTTAAAGCGTGAACGCATGACGCAGCATGCGCACGTCAGAAGTCTCTTGAAGTTGAAGTGGAAGTAGTCTCTGATTTGCATAACACCACAGTTTATTCTATGATCGATGTGCCGAATTAGCTCAGTTGGGAGAGCGTTAGACTGAAGATCTAAAGGTCCTTGGTTCGATACCGGGTTTCGGCCGTCGTTCTTTTTCTCCGTACTGTAGTGGTCAGTATCCCCGAATGTCTCGCGCAAGACCGGGGTTTGATTCCCTAAAGTGGAGGAGTTTTTATAGATTTTAATAAAAAAAATAAATATAAATTTTATTAACGATGTTTCTATTACGTCATAGACATTTTAATGAATAAATTTTTATATTTTTACTCGACTATTTTATCAAAGTGGTTGCGTACTTTCATCTTTCCAATATCTTATCTTCATTATTCACATGAGACAAGAGCCATTTTTGTTTATTCTCTGATCGATGTGCCGAAATAGCTCAGTTGGGAGAGCGTTAGACTGAAGATCTAAAGGTCCCTGGTTCGATCCCGGGTTTAGGCAGTCGTTCTTTTCCTCCGTACTGTAGTGGTCAGTATCCCCGAATGTCACGCGCAAGACCGGGGTTTGATTCCCTAAAGTGGAGGAGTTTTTATAGATTTTAATAAAAAATATATATATAAATTATTAACGATGTTTCTATTACGTCATAGACATTTTAATGAATACATTTTTATATTTTTACTCGACTATTTTATCAAAGTGGTTGCGTACTTTCATCTTTCCAATATCTTATCTTCATTATTCACATGAGACAAAGCAGTTTTTGTTTATTCTCTGATCGATGTGCCGAAATAGCTCAGTTGGGAGAGCATTAGACTAAAGATCTAAAGGTCTCTGGTTCGATCCCGGGTTTCGGCAGTCGTTCTTGTCCTCCGTACTGTAGTGGTCAGTATCACCGAATGTCTCGCGTAAGACCGGGGTTTGATTCCCAAATATGGAGGAGTTTTCATAGATTTTAATAAAAAAAATAAATATAAATTATTAACGATGTTTCTATTACGTCATAGACATTTTAATGAATACATTTTTATATTTTTACTCGACTTTTTTTCAAAGTGGTTGCGTACTTTCATCTTTCCAATATCTTATCTTCATTATTCACATGAGACAAAAACAGTTTTTGTTTATTCTCTGATCGATGTGCCGAAATAGCTCAGTTGGGAGAGCGTTAGACTGAAGATCTAAAGTTCCCTGGTTCGATCCCGGGTTTCGGCAGTCGTTCTTGTCCTCCGTACTGTAGTGGTCAGTATCACCGAATGTCACGCGTAAGACCGGAGTATATTCCCAAAAGTGGAGGAGTTTTTATAGATTTTATTAAAAAAAATAAATATAAATTAATAACTATGTTTCTATTACGTCATAGACATTTTAATGAATATATTTTTACTCGACTTTTTTTTCAAAGTGGTTGCGTACTTTCATCTTTCCAATATCTTATCTTCATTATTCACATGAGACAAAAGCAGTTTTTGTTTATTCTCCGATCGATGTACCGAAATAACTCAGTTGGGAGAGCGTTAGACTGAAGATCTAAAGGTCCCTGGTTCGATCCCGGGTTTCGGCAGTCGTTCTAATCCTCCGTACTGTAGTGATCAGTATCTCCGAATGTCATGCGCAAGACCGGGGTTTGATTCCCTGTCGTGGAGGAGTTTTTATAGATTTTAATAACAAAAATAAATATAAATTATTAACGATGTTTGTATTATGCCATAGACATTTTAATGAATACATTTTTTTATTTTTTCTCGACTTTTTTTTCAAAGTGGTTGCGTACTTTCGTCTTTCCAATATCTTATCTTCATTATTCACATGAGATAAAACGAGTTTTTGTTTATTCTCTTATCGATGTGCCGAAATAGTTCAGTTGCGAGAGCGTTAGACTGAAGATCTAAAGGTCCTTGATTCGATCCCGGGTTTCGACAGTCGTTCTTATCCTCCGTACTGTAGTGATCAGTATCTCCGAATGTCATGCGCAGGACCGGGGTTTGATTCCCTACCGTGGAGGAGTTTTTATAGATTTTAATAACAAAAATAAATATAAATTATTAACGATGTTTGTATTACGTCATAGACATTTTAATGAATACATTTTTATATTTTTACTCGACTTTTTTTTCAAAGTGATTGCGTACTATCATCTTTCCAATATCTTTTCTTCATTATTCACATGAGACAAAAGCAGTTTTTGTTTATTCTCTGATCTACGTGACGAAATAGCTCTGTTGGGAGAGCGTTAGACTGAAGATCTAAAGGTCCCTGGTTCGATCCCGGGTTTCGGCAGTCGTTCTTATCCTCCGTACTGTAGTGATCAGTATCTCCGAATGTCATGCGCAAGACCGGGGTTTGATTCCCTATCGTGGAGGAGTTTTTATAGATTTTAATAACAAAAATAAATATAAAATATTAACGATGTTTGTATTATGTCATAGTCATTTTAATGAATACATTTTTAGATTTTTACTCGACTTTTTTTTCAAAGTGGTTGCGTACTTTCATCTTTCCAATATCTTATCTTCATTATTCACATGAGAAAAAAGCAGTTTTCGTTTATTCAATGATCGATGTGCCGAACTAGCTCAGTTGGGAGAGCGTTAGACTGAAGATCTAAAGGTCCTTGGTTCGATCCCGGGTTTCGGCAGTCGTTCTTATCCTCCGTACTGTAGTGATCAGTATCTCCGAATGTCATGCGCAGGACCGGGGTTTGATTCCCTACCATGGAGGAGTTTTTATAGATTTTAATAAAAAAATATATATAAATTATTAACGATGTTTGCATTATGTCATAGACATTTTAATGCATGCATTTTTAGATTTTTACTCGACTTTTTTTTTTAAAGTGGTTGCGTACTTTCATCTTACCAATATCTTATCTTCATTATTCACATGAGACAAAAGCAGTTTTTGTTTATTCTCTGATCTACGTGCCGAAATAGCTCAGTTGGGAGAGCGTTAGACTGAAGATCTAAAGGTCCCTGGTTCGATCCCGGGTTTCGGCAGTCGTTCTGGTCCTCCGTACTGTAGTGGTCAGTATCACCGAATGTCACGCGTAAGACCGGGGTTTGATTCCCTATCGTGGAGGAGTTTTTATAGATTTTAATAAAAAAAATATATATAAATTATTAACGATGTTTGCATTATGTCATAGACATTTTAATGCATGCATTTTTAGATTTTTACTCGACTTTTTTTTTCAAAGTGGTTGCGTACTTTCATCTTACCAATATCTTATCTTCATTATTCACATGAGACAAAAGCAGTTTTTGTTTATTCTCTGATCTACGTGCCGAAATAGCTCAGTTGGGAGAGCGTTAGACTGAAGATCTAAAGGTCCCTGGTTCGATCCCGGGTTTCGGCAGTCGTTCTGGTCCTCCGTACTGTAGTGGTCAGTATCACCGAATGTCACGCGTGAGACCGGGGTTTGATTCCCAAAATTGGAGGAGTTTTTATAGATTTTAATAACAAAAATAAATATAAATTATTAACAATGTTTGTATTATGCCATAGACATTTTAATGAATACATTTTTAGATTTTTACTCGACTTTTTTTTCCAAAGTTGTTGCGAACTTTCATCTTTCCAATATCTTATCTTCATTATTCACATGAGACAAAAGCAGTTTTAGTTTATTCTCTGATCGATGTGCCGAAATAACTCAGTTGGGCGAGCGTTAGACTGAAGATCTAAAGGTCCTTGGTTCGATCCCGGGTTTCGGCAGTCGGTCTTATCCTCCGTACTGTAGTGATCAGTATCTCCGAATGTCATGCGCAGGACCGGGGTTTGATTCCCTACCGTGGAGTAGTTTTTGTAGATTTTAATAAAAAAATATATATATAAATTATTAAATATGTTTGCATTATGTCATAGACATTTTAATGCATGCATTTTTAGATTTTTACTCGACTTTTTTTTTCAAAGTGGTTGCGTACTTTCTTTTTTCCAATATCTTATCTTCATTATTCACATGAGACAAAAGCAGTTTTTGTTTATTCTCTGATCTACGTGCCGAAATAGCTCAGTTGGGAGAGCGTTAGACTGAAGATCTAAAGGTCCCTAGTTCAATCCCGGGTTTCGGCAGTCGTTCTGGCCCTCCGTATTGTAGTGGTCAGTATCCCCGAATGTCACGCGCAAGACCGGGGTTTGATTCCCATAATTGGAGGAGTTTTTATAGATTTTAATAAAAAAAAATGTATAAATTATATTAACTATGTTTCTATTACGTCATAGACATTTTAATGAATACATTTTTATATTTTTACTCGACTTTTTTTTCAAAGTGGTTGCGTACTTTCATCTTTCCAATATCTTATCTTCATTATTCACATGAGACAATAGCAGTTTTTGTTTATTCTCTTATCTACGTGCCGAAATAGCTCAGTTGGGAGAGCGTTAGACTGAAGATCTAAAGGTCCTTGGTTCGATCCCGGGTTTCGGCAGTCGTTCTTAACCTCCGTACTGTAGTGATCAGTATCTCCGAATGTCATGCGCAGGACCGGGGTTTGATTCCTTACCGTGGAGGAGTTTTTATAGATTTTAATAAAAAAAATAAATATAAATTATTAACGATGTTTGCATTATGTCATAGACATTTTAATGCATGCATTTTTAGATTTTTACTCGATTTTTTTTTCAAAGTGGTTGCGTACTTTCATCTTTCCAATATCTTATCTTCATTATTCACATGAGACAAAAGCAGTTTTTGTTTATTCTCTGATCTACGTGCCGAAATAGCTCATTTGGGAGAGCGTTAGACTGAAGATCTAAAGGTCCTTGGTTCGATCCCGGGTTTAGGCAGTCGTTCTGGTCCTCCGTGCTGTAGTGGTCAGTATCACCGAATGTCACGCGTAAGACCGGGTTTGATTCCCATAATTGGAGGAGTTTTTATAGATATTAATAAAAAAATATACATATAAATTATTAACTATGTTTCTATTACGTCATAGACATTTTAATGAATACATTTTTATATTTTTACTCGACTTTTTTTTCAAAGTGGTTGCGTACTTTCATCTTTCCAATATCTTATCTTCATTATTCACATGAGAAAAAAGCAGTTTTTGTTTATTCACTGATCGATGTGCCGAACTAGCTCAGTTGGGAGAGCGTTAGACTGAAGATCTAAAGATCCCTGGTTCGATACCGGGTTTCGGCAGTCGTTCTGGTCCTCCGTACTGTAGTGGTCAGTATCACCGAATGTCACGCGCATGACCGGGGTTTGATTCCCAAAAGTGGAGGAGTTTTTATAGATTTTAATAAAAAAAATAAATATAAATTATTAACGATGTTTCTATTAAGTCATAGACATTTTAATGAATAAATTTTTTTATTTTTACTCGACTTTTTTTTCAAACTGGTTGCGTACTTTCATCTTTCCAATATCTTATCTTCATTATTCACATGAGACAAAAGCAGTTTTTGTTTATTCTCTGTTCGATGTGCCGAAATAGCTCAGTTGTGAGAGCGTTAGTATGAAAATCTAAAGGTCCCTGGTTCGATCCCGGGGTTCGGCAGTCGTACTTGTCTTCTGTACTGTAGTGGTCAGTATCCCCGAATGTCATGCGCAAGACCGGGGATTGATTCCCTAAAGTGGAGGAGTTTTTATAGATTTTAATAAAAAAAATAAATATAAATTATTAACTATGTTTCTATTACGTCATAGACATTTTAATGAATTCATTTTTATATTTTTACTCGACTTTTTTTTCAAAGTGGTTGCGTACTATCATCTTTCCAATATCTTTTCTTCATTATTCACATGAGACAAAAGCAGTTTTTGTTTATTCTCTGATCTACGTGACGAAATAGCTCAGTTGGGAGAGCGTTAGACTGAAGATCTAAAGGTCCCTGGTTCGATCCCGGGTTTCGGCAGTCGTTCTTATCCTCCGTACTGTAGTGATCAGTATCTCCGAATGTCATGCGCAGGACTGGGGTTTGATTCCCTACCATGGAGGAGTTTTTATAGATTTTAATAAAAAAAATAAATATAAATTATTAACGATGTTTGCATTATGTCATAGACATTTTAATGCATGCATTTTTAGATTTTTACTCGACTTTTTTTTTCAAAGTGGTTGCGTACTTTCATCTTACCAATATCTTATATTCATTATTCACATGAGACAAAAGCAGTTTTGTTTATTCTCTGATCTACGTGCCGAAATAGCTCAGTTGGGAGAGCGTTAGACTGAAGATCTAAAGGTCCCTGGTTCGATCCCGGGTTTCGGCAGTCGTTCTGGTCCTCCGTACTGTAGTGGTCAGTATCACCGAATGTCACGCGTAAGACCGGGGTTTGATTACCAAAATTGGAGGAGTTTTTGTAGATTTTAATAACAAAAATAAATATAAATTATTAACAATGTTTGTATTATGCCATAGACATTTTAATGAATACATTTTTAGATTTTTACTCGACTTTTTTTTTCAAAGTCGTTCCGTACTTTCTTTTTTCCAATATCTTATCTTCATTATTCACATGAGACAAAAGCAGTTTTTGTTTATTCACTGATCGATGTGCCGAAATAGGTCAGTTGGGAGAGCGTCAGACTGAAGATCTAAAGGTCCCTGGTTCGATCCAGGGTTTCGGCAGTCGTTCTTATCCTCCGTACTGTAGTGATCAGTATATCCGAATGTCATGCGCAAGACCGGGGCTTGATTCACTGTCGTGGAGGAGTTTTAATAGATTTTAATAACAAAAATAAATATAAGATATTAACGATGTTTGTATTATGTCATAGACATTTTAATGAATACATTTTTAGATTTTTACTCGACTTTTTTTGTCAAAGTGGTTGCGTACTTTCATCTTTCCAATATCTTATCTTCATTATTCACATGAGAAAAAAGCAGTTTTTGTTTATTCACTGATCGATGTGCCGAACTAGCTCTGTTGGGAGAGCGTTAGACTGAAGATCTAAAGGTCCCTGGTTCGATCCCGGGTTTCGGCAGTCGTTCTTATCCTCCGTACTGTAGTGATCAGTATCTCCGAATGTCATGCGCAGGACCGGGGTTTGATTCCCTACCATGGAGGAGTTTTTATAGATTTTAATAAAAAAAAAATATAAATTATTAACTATGTTTCTATTACGTCATAGACATTTTAATCAATACATTTTTATATTTTTACTCGACTTTTTTTTCAAAGTGGTTGCGTACTTTCATCTTTCCAATATCTTATCTTCATTATTCACATGAGTTAAAAGCAGTTTTTGTTTATTCTCTGATCTACGTGCCGAAATAGCTCAGTTGGGAGAGCGTTAGACTGAAGATCTAAAGGTCCCTGGTTCGATCCCGGGTTTCGGCAGTCGTTCTTATCCTCCGTACTGTAGTGATCAGTATCTCCGAATGTCATGCGCATGACCGGGGTTTGATTCCCTACCATGGAGGAGTTTTTATAGATTTTAATAACAAAAATAAATATAAGATATTAACGATGTTTGTATTATGTCATAGACATTTTAATGAATACATTTTTAGATTTTTACTCGACTTTTTTTCTCAAAGTGGTTGCGTACTTTCATCTTTCCAATATCTTATCTTCATTATTCACATGAGACAAAAGCAGTTTTTGTTTATTCTCTGATCTACGATCCGAAATAGCTCAGTTGGGAGAGCGTTAGACTGAAGATCTAAAGGTCCCTGGTTCGATCCCGGGTTTCGGCAGTCGTGCTTGTCTTCCCTACTGTAGTGGTCAGTATCCCCGAATGTCACGCGCAAGACAGGGGTTTGATTCCCTAAAGTGGAGGAGTTTTTATAGATTTTAATATAAAAAATAAATATAAATTATTAACGATGTTTCTATTACGTCATAGACATTTTAATGAATAAATTTTTATATTTTTACTCGACTTTTTTTTCAAAGTGGTTGCGAACTTTCATCTTTCCAATATTTTATCTTCATTATTCACATGAGAAAAAAGCAGTTTTTGTTTATTCTCTGATCGATGTGCCGAAATAGCTCAGTTGGGCGAGCGTTAGACTGAAGATCTAAAGGTCAATGGTTCGATCCCTTGTTTCGGCAGTCGTTCTTGTCTTCCGTACTGTAGTGGTCAGTATCCCCGAATGTCACGCGCAAGACCGGGGTTTGATTCCCTACCATGGAGGAGTTTTTATAGATTTTAATAAAAAAAATAAATATAAATTATTAACGATGTTTCTATTACGTCATAGACATTTTAATGAATACATTTTTATATTTTTACTCGACTTTTTTTTCAAAGTGGTTGCGTACTTTCATCTTTCCAATATCTTATCTTCATTATTCACATGAGAAAAAAGCAGTTTTTGTTTATTCACTGATCGATGTGCCGAACTAGCTCTGTTGGGAGAGCGTTAGACTAAAGATTTAAAGGTCCCTGGTTCGATCCAGGGTTTCGGCAGTCGTTCTTATCCCCCGTACTGTAGTGATCAGTATCTCCGAATGTCACGCGCATGACCGGGGTTTGATTCCCAGAAGTGGAGGAGTTTTAATAGATTTTAATAACAAAAATAAATATAAGATATTAACGATGTTTGTATTATGTCATAGACATTTTAATGAATACATTTTTAGATTTTTACTCGACTTTTTTTGTCAAAGTGGTTGCGTACTTTCATCTTTCCAATATCTTATCTTCATTATTCACATGAGAAAAAAGCAGTTTTTGTTTATTCACTGATCGATGTGCCGAACTAGCTCTGTTGGGAGAGCGTTAGACTGAAGATCTTAAGGTCCCTGGTTCGATCCCGGGTTTCGGCCGTCGTTCTGGTCCTCCGTACTGTAGTGGTCAGTATCACCGATTGTCCCGCGTAAGACCGGGGTTTGCTTTCCATAATTGGAGGAGTTTTTATAGATTTTAATTAAAAAAAAATATATAAATTATTAACGATGTTTCTATTAAGTCATAGACATTTTAATGAATAAATTTTTTTATTTTTACTCGACTTTTTTTTCAAATTGGTTGCGTACTTTCATCTTTCCAATATCTTATCTTCATTATTCACATGAGACAAAAGCAGTTTTTGTTTATTCTCTGTTCGATGTGCCGAAATAGCTCAGTTGTGAGAGCGTTAGTATGAAAATCTAAAGGTCCCTGGTTCGATCCCGGGGTTCGGCAGTCGTACTTGTCTTCTGTACTGTAGTGGTCAGTATCCCCGAATGTCATGCGCAAGACCGGGGATTGATTCCCTAAAGTGGAGGAGTTTTTATAGATTTTAATAAAAAAAATAAATATAAATTATTAACTATGTTTCTATTACGTCATAGACATTTTAATGAATTCATTTTTATATTTTTACTCGACTTTTTTTTCAAAGTGGTTGCGTACTATCATCTTTCCAATATCTTTTCTTCATTATTCACATGAGACAAAAGCAGTTTTTGTTTATTCTCTGATCTACGTGACGAAATAGCTCAGTTGGGAGAGCGTTAGACTGAAGATCTAAAGGTCCCTGGTTCGATCCCGGGTTTCGGCAGTCGTTCTTATCCTCCGTACTGTAGTGATCAGTATCTCCGAATTTCATGCGCAGGACCGGGGTTTGATTCCCTACCATGGAGGAGTTTTTATAGATTTTAATAAAAAAAATAAATATAAATTATTAACGATGTTTGCATTATGTCATAGACATTTTAATGCATGCATTTTTAGATTTTTACTCGACTTTTTTTTTCAAAGTGGTTGCGTACTTTCATCTTACCAATATCTTATATTCATTATTCACATGAGACAAAAGCAGTTTTGTTTATTCTCTGATCTACGTGCCGAAATAGCTCAGTTGGGAGAGCGTTAGACTGAAGATCTAAAGGTCCCTGGTTCGATCCCGGGTTTCGGCAGTCGTTCTGGTCCTCCGTACTGTAGTGGTCAGTATCACCGAATGTCACGCGTAAGACCGGGGTTTGATTACCAAAATTGGAGGAGTTTTTGTAGATTTTAATAACAAAAATAAATATAAATTATTAACAATGTTTGTATTATGCCATAGACATTTTAATGAATACATTTTTAGATTTTTACTCGACTTTTTTTTTCAAAGTCGTTCCGTACTTTCTTTTTTCCAATATCTTATCTTCATTATTCACATGAGACAAAAGCAGTTTTTGTTTATTCACTGATCGATGTGCCGAAATAGGTCAGTTGGGAGAGCGTCAGACTGAAGATCTAAAGGTCCCTGGTTCGATCCAGGGTTTCGGCAGTCGTTCTTATCCTCCGTACTGTAGTGATCAGTATATCCGAATGTCATGCGCAAGACCGGGGCTTGATTCACTGTCGTGGAGGAGTTTTAATAGATTTTAATAACAAAAATAAATATAAGATATTAACGATGTTTGTATTATGTCATAGACATTTTAATGAATACATTTTTAGATTTTTACTCGACTTTTTTTGTCAAAGTGGTTGCGTACTTTCATCTTTCCAATATCTTATCTTCATTATTCACATGAGAAAAAAGCAGTTTTTGTTTATTCACTGATCGATGTGCCGAACTAGCTCTGTTGGGAGAGCGTTAGACTGAAGATCTAAAGGTCCCTGGTTCGATCCCGGGTTTCGGCAGTCGTTCTTATCCTCCGTACTGTAGTGATCAGTATCTCCGAATGTCATGCGCAGGACCGGGGTTTGATTCCCTACCATGGAGGAGTTTTTATAGATTTTAATAAAAAAAAAATATATAAATTATTAACTATGTTTCTATTACGTCATAGACATTTTAATCAATACATTTTTATATTTTTACTCGACTTTTTTTTCAAAGTGGTTGCGTACTTTCATCTTTCCAATATCTTATCTTCATTATTCACATGAGTTAAAAGCAGTTTTTGTTTATTCTCTGATCTACGTGCCGAAATAGCTCAGTTGGGAGAGCGTTAGACTGATGATCTAAAGGTCCCTGGTTCGATCCCGGGTTTCGGCAGTCGTTCTTATCCTCCGTACTGTAGTGATCAGTATCTCCGAATGTCATGCGCATGACCGGGGTTTGATTCCCTACCATGGAGGAGTTTTTATAGATTTTAATAACAAAAATAAATATAAGATATTAACGATGTTTGTATTATGTCATAGACATTTTAATGAATACATTTTTAGATTTTTACTCGACTTTTTTTCTCAAAGTGGTTGCGTACTTTCATCTTTCCAATATCTTATCTTCATTATTCACATGAGACAAAAGCAGTTTTTGTTTATTCTCTGATCTACGATCCGAAATAGCTCAGTTGGGAGAGCGTTAGACTGAAGATCTAAAGGTCCCTGGTTCGATCCCGGGTTTCGGCAGTCGTGCTTGTCTTCCGTACTGTAGTGGTCAGTATCCCCGAATGTCACGCGCAAGACAGGGGTTTGATTCCCTAAAGTGGAGGAGTTTTTATAGATTTTAATATAAAAAATAAATATAAATTATTAACGATGTTTCTATTACGTCATAGACATTTTAATGAATAAATTTTTATATTTTTACTCGACTTTTTTTTCAAAGTGGTTGCGAACTTTCATCTTTCCAATATTTTATCTTCATTATTCACATGAGAAAAAAGCAGTTTTTGTTTATTCTCTGATCGATGTGCCGAAATAGCTCAGTTGGGCGAGCGTTAGACTGAAGATCTAAAGGTCAATGGTTCGATCCCTTGTTTCGGCAGTCGTTCTTGTCTTCCGTACTGTAGTGGTCAGTATCCCCGAATGTCATGCGCAAGACCGGGGCTTGATTCACTGTCGTGGAGGAGTTTTAATAGATTTTAATAACAAAAATAAATATAAGATATTAACGATGTTTGTATTATGTCATAGACATTTTAATGAATACATTTTTAGATTTTTACTCGACTTTTTTTGTCAAAGTGGTTGCGTACTTTCATCTTTCCAATATCTTATCTTCATTATTCACATGAGAAAAAAGCAGTTTTTGTTTATTCACTGATCGATGTGCCGAACTAGCTCTGTTGGGAGAGCGTTAGACTGAAGATCTAAAGGTCCCTGGTTCGATCCCGGGTTTCGGCAGTCGTTCTTATCCTCCGTACTGTAGTGATCAGTATCTCCGAATGTCATGCGCAGGACCGGGGTTTGATTCCCTACCATGGAGGAGTTTTTATAGATTTTAATAAAAAAAATAAATATAAATTATTAACGATGTTTCTATTACGTCATAGACATTTTAATGAATACATTTTTATATTTTTACTCGACTTTTTTTTCAAAGTGGTTGCGTACTTTCATCTTTCCAATATCTTATCTTCATTATTCACATGAGAAAAAAGCAGTTTTTGTTTATTCACTGATCGATGTGCCGAACTAGCTCTGTTGGGAGAGCGTTAGACTAAAGATTTAAAGGTCCCTGGTTCGATCCAGGGTTTCGGCAGTCGTTCTTATCCCCCGTACTGTAGTGATCAGTATCTCCGAATGTCACGCGCATGACCGGGGTTTGATTCCCAAAAGTGGAGGAGTTTTAATAGATTTTAATAACAAAAATAAATATAAGATATTAACGATGTTTGTATTATGTCATAGACATTTTAATGAATACATTTTTAGATTTTTACTCGACTTTTTTTGTCAAAGTGGTTGCGTACTTTCATCTTTCCAATATCTTATCTTCATTATTCACATGAGAAAAAAGCAGTTTTTGTTTATTCACTGATCGATGTGCCGAACTAGCTCTGTTGGGAGAGCGTTAGACTGAAGATCTTAAGGTCCCTGGTTCGATCCCGGGTTTCGGCCGTCGTTCTGGTCCTCCGTACTGTAGTGGTCAGTATCACCGATTGTCCCGCGTAAGACCGGGGTTTGCTTTCCATAATTGGAGGAGTTTTTATAGATTTTAATAAAAAAAATAAATATAAATTATTAACTATGTTTCTATTACGTCATAGACATTTTAATGAATACATTTTTATATTTTTACTCGACTTTTTTTTCAAAGTGGTTGCGTACTATCATCTTTCCAATATCTTTTCTTCATTATTCACATGAGACAAAAGCAGTTTTTGTTTATTCTCTGATCTACGTGACGAAATAGCTCAGTTGGGAGAGCGTTAGACTGAAGATCTAAAGGTCCCTGGTTCGATCCCGGGTTTCGGCAGTCGTTCTTATCCTCCGTACTGTAGTGATCAGTATCTCCGAATGTCATGCGCAAGACCGGGGTTTGATTCCCTATCGTGGAGGAGTTTTTATAGATTTTAATAACAAAAATAAATATAAAATATTAACGATGTTTGTATTATGTCATAGTCATTTTAATGAATACATTTTTAGATTTTTACTCGACTTTTTTTTTCAAAGTGGTTGCGTACTTTCATCTTTCCAATATCTTATCTTCATTATTCACATGAGAAAAAAGCAGTTTTTGTTTATTCACTGATCGATGTGCCGAACTAGCTCTGTTGGGAGAGCGTTAGACTGAAGATCTAAAGGTCCTTGGTTCGATCCCGGGTTTCGGCAGTCGTTCTTATCCTCCGTACTGTAGTGATCAGTATCTCCGAATGTCATGCGCAGGACCGGGGTTTGATTCCCTACCATGGAGGAGTTTTTATAGATTTTAATAAAAAAAATAAATATAAATTATTAACTATGTTTCTATTACGTCATAGACATTTTAATGAATACATTTTTATATTTTTACTCGACTTTTTTTTCAAAGTGGTTGCGTACTTTCATCTTTCCAATATCTTATCTTCATTATTCACATGAGTTAAAAGCAGTTTTTGTTTATTCTCTGATCTACGTGCCGAAATAGCTCAGTTGGGAGAGCGTTAGACTGAAGATCTAAAGGTCCTTGGTTCGATCCCGGGTTTCGGCAGTCGTTCTTATCCTCCGTACTGTAGTGATCAGTATCTCCGAATGTCATGCGCATGACCGGGGTTTGATTCCCTACCATGGAGGAGTTTTTATAGATTTTAATAACAAAAATAAATATAAGATATTAACGATGTTTGTATTATGTCATAGACATTTTAATGAATACATTTTTAGATTTTTACTCGACTTTTTTTCTCAAAGTGGTTGCGTACTTTCATCTTTCCAATATCTTATCTTCATTATTCACATGAGAAAAAAGCAGTTTTTGTTTATTCACTGATCGATGTGCCGAACTAGCTCTGTTGGGAGAGCGTTAGACTGAAGATCTAAAGGTCCCTGGTTCGATCCCGGGTTTCGGCAGTCGTTCTGGTCCTCCGTACTGTAGTGGTCAGTATCACCGATTATCCCGCGTAAGACCGGGGTTTGCTTTCCGTAATTGGAGGAGTTTTTATAGATTTTAATAAAAAAAATAAATATAAATTATTAACTATGTTTCTATTACGTAATAGACATTTTAATGAATACATTTTTATATTTTTACTCGACTTTTTTTTCAAAGTGGTTGCGTACTTTCATCTTTCCAATATCTTATCTTCATTATTCACATGAGACAAAAGCAGTTTTTGTTTATTCTCTGATCTACGATCCGAAATAGCTCAGTTGGGAGAGCGTTAGACTGAAGATCTAAAGGTCCCTGGTTCGATCCCGGGTTTCGGCAGTCGTGCTTGTCTTCCGTACTGTAGTGGTCAGTATCCCCGAATGTCACGCGCAAGACAGGGGTTTGATTCCCTAAAGTGGAGGAGTTTTTATAGATTTTAATATAAAAAATAAATATAAATTATTAACGATGTTTCTATTACGTCGTAGACATTTTAATGAATACATTTTTATATTTTTACTCGACTTTTTTTTCAAAGTGGTTGCGAACTTTCATCTTTCCAATATTTTATCTTCATTATTCACATGAGAAAAAAGCAGTTTTTGTTTATTCTCTGATCGATGTGCCGAAATAGCTCAGTTGGGCGAGCGTTAGACTGAAGATCTAAAGGTCAGTGGTTCGATCCCTTGTTTCGGCAGTCGTTCTTGTCTTCCGTACTGTAGTGGTCAGTATCCCCGAATGTCACGCGCAAGACCGGGGTTTGATTCCCTACCATGGAGGAGTTTTTATAGATTTTAATAAAAAAAATAAATATAAATTATTAACGATGTTTCTATTACGTCATAGACATTTTAATGAATACATTTTTATATTTTTACTCGACTTTTTTTTCAAAGTGGTTGCGTACTTTCATCTTTCCAATATCTTATCTTCATTATTCACATGAGAAAAAAGCAGTTTTTGTTTATTCACTGATCGATGTGCCGAACTAGCTCAGTTGGGAGAGCGTTAGACTAAAGATTTAAAGGTCCCTGGTTCGATCCAGGGTTTCGGCAGTCGTTCTTATCCCCCGTACTCTGTAGTGATCAGTATCTCCGAATGTCACGCGCATGACCGGGGTTTGATTCCCAAAAGTGGAGGAGTTTTTATAGATTTTAATAACAAAAATAAATATAAATATTAACGATGTTTGTATTATGTCATAGACATTTTAATGAATATATTTTTAGATTTTTACTCGACTTTTTTTGTCAAAGTGGTTGAGTACTTTCATCTTTCCAATATCTTATCTTCATTATTCACATGAGACAAAAGCAGTTTTTGTTTATTCTTGGATCGATGGCCCGAAGTAGCTCAGTTGGGAGAGCGTTAGACTGAAGATCTAAAGGTCCTTGGTTCGATCCCGGGTTTCGGCAGTCGTTCTTATCCTCCGTACTGTAGTGATCAGTATCTCCGAATGTCATGCGCAAGACCGGGGTTTGATTCCCTGTCGTGGAGGAGTGTTTATAGATTTTAATAACAAAAATAAATATAAATATTAACGATGTTTGTATTATGTCATAGACATTTTAATGAATATATTTTTATATTTTTACTCGACTTTTTTTTCAAAGTGGTTGCGTACTTTCATCTTTCCAATATCTTATCTTCATTATTCACATGAGACAAAAGCAGTTTTTGTTTATTTACTGATCGATGTGCCGAAATAGCTCAGTTGTGAGAGCGTTAGACTGAAGATCTAAAGGTCCTTGGTTCGATCCCGGGTTTCGGCAGTCGTTCTTATCCTCCGTGCTGTAGTGATCAGTATCTCCGAATGTCATGCGCATTACCTCGGTTTGATTCCCTACCGTGGAGGAGTTTTTATAGATTTTAATAAAAAAAAATACATAAATTATTAACGATGTTTGCATTATGTCATAGACATTTTAATGCATGCATTTTTAGATTTTTACTCGACATTTTTTTTCAAAGTGGTTGCGTACTTTCATCTTTCCAATATCTTATCTTCATTATTCACATGAGAAAAAAGCAGTTTTTGTTTATTCACTGATCGATGTGCCGAACTTGCTCAGTTGGGAGAGCGTTAGACTACAGATTTAAAGGTCCCTGGTTCGATACAGGGTTTCGGCAGTCGTTCTTATCCTTCGTACTGTAGTGATCAGTATCTCCGAATGTCATGCGCAAGACCGGGGCTTGATTCCCTGTCGTGGAGGAGTTTTAATAGATTTTAATAACAAAAATAAATATAAAATATTAACGATGTTTGTTTTATGTCATAGACATTTTAATGAATACATTTTTAGATTTTTACTCGACTTTTTTTTTCAAAGTGGTTGCGTACTTTCTTTTTTCCAATATCTTATCTTCATTATTCACATGAGACAAAAGCAGTTTTTGTTTATTCACTGATCGATGTGCCGAAGTAGCTCAGTTGGTAGAGCGTTAGACTGAAGATCTAAAGGTCCCTGGTTCGATCCCGGGTTTCAGCAGTCGTTCTTGTCCTCCGTACTGTAGTGATCAGTATCTCCGAATGTCACGCGCATGACCGGGGTTTGATTCCCAAAAGTGGAGGAGTTTTTATAGATTTTAATAAAAAAAAGAAATATAAATTATTAACGATGTTTCTATTACGTCATAGACATTTTAATGAATACATTTTTATATTTTTACTCGACTTTTTTTTCAAAGTGGTTGCGTACTTTCATCTTTCCAATATCTTATCTTCATTATTCACATGAGACAAAAGCAGTTTTTGTTTATTCTCCGATCGATGTGCCGAAATAGCTCAGTTGGGAGAACTTTAGACTGAAGATTTAAAGGTCCCTGGTTCGATCCAGGGTTTCGGCAGTCGTTCTTATCCTCCGTACTGTAGTGATCAGTATCTACGAATGTCATGCGCAAGACCGGGGTTTGATTCCCTGTCGTGGAGGAGTTTTTATAGATTTTAATAACAAAAATAAATATAAATATTAACGATGTTTGTATTATGTCATAGACATTTTAATGAATACATTTTTAGATTTTTACTCGACTTTTTTTGTCAAAGTGGTTGCGTACTTTCATCTTTCCAATATGTTATCTTCATTATTCACATGAGACAAAAGCAGTTTTTGTTTATTCTTGGATCGATGTGCCGAAATAGCTCAGTTGGGAGAGCGTTAGACTGAATATCTAAAGGTCCCTGGTTCGATCCCGGTTTCGGCAGTCGTTCTTGTCCTCCGTACTATAGTGGTCAGTATCCCCGAATGTCACGAGCAAGACCGGGGTTTGATTCCCTACCGTGGAGGAGTTTTTATAGATTTTAATAAAAAAATACATAAATTATTAACGATGTTTGCAATATGTCATAGACATTTTAATGCATGCATTTTTAGATTTTTACTCGACTTTTTTTTTCAAAGTGTTTGCGTACTTTCATTTTTCCAATATCTTATCTTCATTATTCACATGAGACAAAAGCACTTTTTGTTTACTCTCTGATCGATGTTCCGAAATAGCTCAGTTGGGAGAGCGTTAGACTGAAGATCTAAAGGTCCTTCGTTCGTTCCCGGTTTTCGGCAGGCGTTGTTATTCTCCGTACTGTAGTGATCCGTATCTCCGAATGTCATGCGCAAAACCGGGGTTCGATTCCCTACCGTGGAGGAGTATTTATAGATTTTAATAAAAAAAAAATATATAAATTATTAACGATGTTTGCATTATGTCATAGACATTTTAATGCATGCATTTTTAGATTTTTACTCGACTTTTTTTGTCAAAGTGGTTGCGTACTTTCATCTTTCCAATATCTTATCTTCATTATTCACATGAGACAAAAGCACTTTTTGTTTATTCTCTGATCGATGTGCCGAAATAGCTCAGTTGGGAGAGAGTTAGACTGAAGATCTCAAGGTCCCTGGTTCGATCCCGGGTTTCGGCAGTCGTTCTTGTCCTCCGTACTGTAGTGGTTAGTATCCCCGAATGTCACGAGCAAGACCGGGGTTTGATTCTCTGACGTGGAGGAGTTTTTATAGATTTTAATAACAAAAATAAATATAATCTATTAACGATGTTTGTATTATGTAATAGACATTTTAATGAATACATTTTTAGATTTTTAATCGACTTTTATTTTCTAAGTGGTTGCATACTTTCATCTTTCCAATATCTTATCTTCATTATTCACATGAGACAAAAGCAGTTTTTGTTTATTCACTGATCGATGTGTCGAAATAACTCAGTTGGGAGAGCGTTAGACTGAAGATCTGAAGGTCCCTGGTTCGATCCCGGGTTTCGGCAGTCGTGCTTGTCTTCCGTACTGTAGTGGTTAGTATCCCCGAATGTCACGCGCAAGACCGGGGTTTGATTCCCTATCGTGGAGGAGTTATTATAGATTTTAATAACAAAAATAAATATAAATTATTAACGATGTTTGTATTATGCCATCAAAGTCAGACAAAAGCAGTTTTAGTTTATTCTCCAACCGATGTGCCGAAATAACTCAGCTGGGAGAGCGTTAGACTAAAGGTCCCTGGTTCGATCCCGGGTTTCGGCAGGTGTTGTTATTCTCCGTACTGTAGTGATCCGTATATCCGAATGTCATGCGCAAGTCCGGGGTTTGATTCCCATAAGTGGAGGAGTTTTTATAGATTTTAATAAAAGAAATAAATATTAATTATTAACGATGTTTCTATTACGTCATAGACATTTTAATGAATACATTTTTATATTTTTACTCGATTTTTTTTCAAAGTGGTTGCGTACTTTCATCTTTCCAATATCTTATCTTCATTATTCACATGAGACAAAAGCAGTTTTTGTTTATTCTTGGATCGATGTTCCGAAATAGCTCAGTTGAGAGAGCGTTAGACTGACGATCTAAAGATCCCTGGTTCGATCCCGGGTTTCGGCAGTCGTTCTTGTCCTCCGTACTGTAGTGGTCAGTATCCCCGAATGTCACGAGCAAGACCGGGGTTTGATTCCCTAAAGCGGAGGAGTTTTTATTGATTTTAATAAAAAAAATAAATATAAATTATTAACGATGTTTCTGTTACGTCATAGACATTTTAATGTATACCATTTTATATTTTCACTCGACTTTTTTTTCAAAGTGGTTGCGTACTTTCATCTTTCCAATAACTTATCATTATTATTCACATGAGACAAAAGCACTTTTTGTTTATTCTCTGATCGATGTGCCGATATAGCTCAGTTGGGAGAGCGTTAGACCGAAGATCTAAAGGTCCTTGGTTCGTTCCAGGTTTTCGGCAGTCGTTCTTGTCCTCCGTACTGTAGTGGTCAGTATCCCCGAATGTCACGAGCAAGACCTTGGTTTGATTCCCTGACGTGGAGGAGTTTTTATAGATTTTAATAACAAAAATAAATATAAATTATTAACGATGTTTGTATTATGTCATAGACATTTTAATGAATACATTTTTAGATTTTTACTCGACTTTTTTTGTCAAAGTGGTTGCGTACTTTCATCTTTCCAATATCTTATCTTCATTATTCACATGAGAAAAAAGCAATTTTTGTTTATTCACTGACCGATGTGCCGAACTAGCTCAGTTGGGAGAGCGTTAGACTGAAGATCTAAAGGTCCGTGGTTCGATACCGGGTTTCGGCAGTCGTTCTGGTCCTCCGTACTGTAGTGGTCAGTATCACCGAATGTCACGCGCATGACCGGGGTTTGATTCCCAAAAGTGGTGGAGTTTTTATAGATTTTAATAAAAAAAATAAATATAAATTATTAACGATGTTTCTATTACGTCATAGACATTTTAATGAATGCATTTTTTTATTTTTACTCGACTTTTTTTTCAAAGTGGTTGCGTACTTTCATCTTTCCAATATCTTATCTTCATTATTCACATGAGACAATAGCAGTTTTTGTTTATTCTCTGATCGATGTGCCGAAATAGCTCAGTTGGGAGAACGTTTGACTGAAGATCTAAAGGTCCTTGGTTCGATCCCGGGTTTCGGCAGTCGTTCTTATCCTCCGTACAGTAGTGATCAGTATCTCCGAATGTCATGCGCAAGACCGGGGTTTGATTCCCTACCGTGGAGGAGTTTTTATAGATTTTAATAAAAAAAAAATGTATAAATTATTAACGATGTTTGCATTATGTCATAGACATTTTAATGCATGCATTTTTAGATTTTTACTCGACATTTTTTTTCAAGTGTTTGCGTACTTTCATCTTTCCAATATCTTATCTTCATTATTCACATGAGACAAAAGAAGTTTTTGTTTATTCTCTGACCTAAGTGCCGAAATAGCTCAGTTGGGAGAGCGTTAGACTGAAGATCTAAAGGTCCCTGGTTCGATCCCGGGTTTCGGCAGTCGTTCTGGTCCTCCGTACTGTAGTGGTCAGTATCACCGAATGTCATGCGCAAGACCGGGGTTTGATTCACTACCGTGGAGGAGTTTTTATAGATTTTAATAAAAAAATATATATATAAATTATTAACGATGTTTGCATTATGTCATAGACATTTTAATGCATGCATTTTAAGATTTTTACTCGACTTTTTTTTTCAAAGTGTTTGTGTGTGTGTGTGTGTGTGCGTACTTTCATCTTTCCAATATCTTATCTTCATTATTCACATGAGACAAAAGCAGTTTTTGTTTATTCACTGATAGATGTTCCGAAATAGCTCAGTTGGGAGAGCGTTAGACTGAAGATCTAAAGGTCCCTGGTTCGATCCAGGGTTTCAGCAGTCTTTCTTGTCCTCCGTACTGTAGTGATCAGTATCTCCGAATGTCATGCGCAAGACCGGGGCTTGATTCCCTGTCGTGGAGGAGTTTTAATAGATTTTAATAACAAAAATAAATATGAAATATTAACGATGTTTGTATTATGTCATAGACATTTTAATGAATACATTTTTAGATTTTTACTCGACTTTTCTTTCAAAGTGGTTGCGTACTTTCATCTTTCCAATATCTTATCTTCATTATTCACATGAGACAAAAGCAGTTTTTGTTTATTCTCTGATCTACGTTCCGAATTAGCTCAGTTGGGAGAGCGTTAGACTGAAGATCTAAAGGTCCCTGGTTCGATACCGGGTTTCGGCGGTCGTTCTTATCCTCCGTACTGTAGTGATCAGTATCCCCGAATGTCATGCGCAAGACTGGGGTTTGATTCTCTATCGTGGAGGAGTTTTTATAGATTTTAATATAAAAAATAAATATAAATTATTAACGATGTTTCTATTACGTCATAGACATTTTAATGAATACATTTTTATATTTTTACTCGACTTTTTTTTCAAAGTGGTTGCGTACTTTCATCTTTCCAATATCTTGTCTTCATTATTCACATGAGACAAAAGCAGTTTTTGTTTATTCTCTGATCGAAGTGCCGAAATAGCTCAGTTGGGAGAGCGTTAAACTGAAGATCTAAAGGTCCCTGTTTCGATCCCGGGTTTCGGCAGTCGTGCTTGTCTTCCGTACTGTAGTGGTTAGTATCCACGAAAGTCACGCGCAAGACCGAGGTTTGATTCCCTAAAGTGGAGGAGTTTTTATAGATTTTAATATAAAAATTAAATATAAATTATTAACGATGTTTGCATTATGTCATAGACATTTTAATGCATGCATTTTTAGATTTTTACTAGACTTTTTTTTTCAAAGTGTTTGTGTGTGTGTGTGTGCGTACTTTCATCTTTCCAATATCTTATCTTCATTATTCACATGAGAAAAAAGCAGTTTTTGTTTATTCACTGATTGATGTGCCGAACTAGCTCAGTTGGGAGAACGTTAGACTAGAGATCTAAAGGTCTCTGGTTCGATACCGGGTTTCGGCAGTCGTTCTGGTCCTCCGTACTGTATTGGTCAGTATCACCGAATGTCACGCGCATGACCGGTGTTTGATTCCCAAAAGTGGTGGAGTTTTTATAGATTTTAATAAAAAAAAATATATATAAATTATTAACGAGGTTTCTATTACGTCATAGACATTTTAATGAATACATTTTTATATTTTTACTCGACTTTTTTTTCAAAGTGGTTGCGTACTTTCATCTTTCCAATATCTTATCTTCATTATTCACATGAGACAAAAGCAGTTTTTGTTTATTCTCTGATCTACGTGCCGAATTAGCTCAGTTGGGAGAGCGTTAGACTGAAGATCTAAATGTCCCTGGTTCGATCCCGGGTTTCGGCGGTCGTTCTTCTCCTCCGTACTGTAGTGATCAGTATCTCCGAATGTCAACCGTAAGACCGGGGTTTGATTCACTGTCGTGGAGGAGTTTTAATAGATTTTAATAACAAAAATAAATATAAGATATTAACGATGTTTGTATTATGTCATAGACATTTTAATGAATACATTTTTAGATTTTTACTCGACTTTTTTTGTCAAAGTGGTTGCGTACTTTCATCTTTCCAATATCTTATCTTCATTATTCACATGAGAAAAAAGCAGTTTTTGTTTATTCACTGATCGATGTGCCGAACTAGCTCAGTTGGGAGAGCGTTAGACTGAAGATCTAAAGGTCCCTGGTTCGATTCCGGGTTTCGGCAGTCGTGCTTGTCTTCCGTACTGTAGTGGTTAGTATCCCCGAATGTCACGCGCAAGACCGGGGTTTGATTCCCTATCGTGGAGGAGTTATTATAGATTTTAATAACAAAAATAAATATAAATTATTAACGATGTTTGTATTATGCCATCAAAGTCAGACAAAAGCAGTTTTAGTTTATTCTCCAACCGATGTGCCGAAATAACTCAGCTGGGAGAGCGTTAGACTAAAGGTCCCTGGTTCGATCCCGGGTTTCGGCAGGTGTTGTTATTCTCCGTACTGTAGTGATCCGTATATCCGAATGTCATGCGCAAGTCCGGGGTTTGATTCCCATAAGTGGAGGAGTTTTTATAGATTTTAATAAAAGAAATAAATATTAATTATTAACGATGTTTCTATTACGTCATAGACATTTTAATGAATACATTTTTATATTTTTACTCGATTTTTTTTCAAAGTGGTTGCGTACTTTCATCTTTCCAATATCTTATCTTCATTATTCACATGAGACAAAAGCAGTTTTTGTTTATTCTTGGATCGATGTTCCGAAATAGCTCAGTTGAGAGAGCGTTAGACTGACGATCTAAAGATCCCTGGTTCGATCCCGGGTTTCGGCAGTCGTTCTTGTCCTCCGTACTGTAGTGGTCAGTATCCCCGAATGTCACGAGCAAGACCGGGGTTTGATTCCCTAAAGCGGAGGAGTTTTTATTGATTTTAATAAAAAAAATAAATATAAATTATTAACGATGTTTCTGTTACGTCATAGACATTTTAATGTATACCATTTTATATTTTCACTCGACTTTTTTTTCAAAGTGGTTGCGTACTTTCATCTTTCCAATAACTTATCATTATTATTCACATGAGACAAAAGCACTTTTTGTTTATTCTCTGATCGATGTGCCGATATAGCTCAGTTGGGAGAGCGTTAGACCGAAGATCTAAAGGTCCTTGGTTCGTTCCAGGTTTTCGGCAGTCGTTCTTGTCCTCCGTACTGTAGTGGTCAGTATCCCCGAATGTCACGAGCAAGACCTTGGTTTGATTCCCTGACGTGGAGGAGTTTTTATAGATTTTAATAACAAAAATAAATATAAATTATTAACGATGTTTGTATTATGTCATAGACATTTTAATGAATACATTTTTAGATTTTTACTCGACTTTTTTTGTCAAAGTGGTTGCGTACTTTCATCTTTCCAATATCTTATCTTCATTATTCACATGAGAAAAAAGCAATTTTTGTTTATTCACTGACCGATGTGCCGAACTAGCTCAGTTGGGAGAGCGTTAGACTGAAGATCTAAAGGTCCGTGGTTCGATACCGGGTTTCGGCAGTCGTTCTGGTCCTCCGTACTGTAGTGGTCAGTATCACCGAATGTCACGCGCATGACCGGGGTTTGATTCCCAAAAGTGGTGGAGTTTTTATAGATTTTAATAAAAAAAATAAATATAAATTATTAACGATGTTTCTATTACGTCATAGACATTTTAATGAATGCATTTTTTTATTTTTACTCGACTTTTTTTTCAAAGTGGTTGCGTACTTTCATCTTTCCAATATCTTATCTTCATTATTCACATGAGACAATAGCAGTTTTTGTTTATTCTCTGATCGATGTGCCGAAATAGCTCAGTTGGGAGAACGTTTGACTGAAGATCTAAAGGTCCTTGGTTCGATCCCGGGTTTCGGCAGTCGTTCTTATCCTCCGTACAGTAGTGATCAGTATCTCCGAATGTCATGCGCAAGACCGGGGTTTGATTCCCTACCGTGGAGGAGTTTTTATAGATTTTAATAAAAAAAAAATGTATAAATTATTAACGATGTTTGCATTATGTCATAGACATTTTAATGCATGCATTTTTAGATTTTTACTCGACATTTTTTTTCAAGTGTTTGCGTACTTTCATCTTTCCAATATCTTATCTTCATTATTCACATGAGACAAAAGAAGTTTTTGTTTATTCTCTGACCTAAGTGCCGAAATAGCTCAGTTGGGAGAGCGTTAGACTGAAGATCTAAAGGTCCCTGGTTCGATCCCGGGTTTCGGCAGTCGTTCTGGTCCTCCGTACTGTAGTGGTCAGTATCACCGAATGTCATGCGCAAGACCGGGGTTTGATTCACTACCGTGGAGGAGTTTTTATAGATTTTAATAAAAAAATATATATATAAATTATTAACGATGTTTGCATTATGTCATAGACATTTTAATGCATGCATTTTAAGATTTTTACTCGACTTTTTTTTTCAAAGTGTTTGTGTGTGTGTGTGTGTGTGCGTACTTTCATCTTTCCAATATCTTATCTTCATTATTCACATGAGACAAAAGCAGTTTTTGTTTATTCACTGATAGATGTGCCGAAATAGCTCAGTTGGGAGAGCGTTAGACTGAAGATCTAAAGGTCCCTGGTTCGATCCAGGGTTTCAGCAGTCTTTCTTGTCCTCCGTACTGTAGTGATCAGTATCTCCGAATGTCATGCGCAAGACCGGGGCTTGATTCCCTGTCGTGGAGGAGTTTTAATAGATTTTAATAACAAAAATAAATATGAAATATTAACGATGTTTGTATTATGTCATAGACATTTTAATGAATACATTTTTAGATTTTTACTCGACTTTTCTTTCAAAGTGGTTGCGTACTTTCATCTTTCCAATATCTTATCTTCATTATTCACATGAGACAAAAGCAGTTTTTGTTTATTCTCTGATCTACGTTCCGAATTAGCTCAGTTGGGAGAGCGTTAGACTGAAGATCTAAAGGTCCCTGGTTCGATACCGGGTTTCGGCGGTCGTTCTTATCCTCCGTACTGTAGTGATCAGTATCCCCGAATGTCATGCGCAAGACTGGGGTTTGATTCTCTATCGTGGAGGAGTTTTTATAGATTTTAATATAAAAAATAAATATAAATTATTAACGATGTTTCTATTACGTCATAGACATTTTAATGAATACATTTTTATATTTTTACTCGACTTTTTTTTCAAAGTGGTTGCGTACTTTCATCTTTCCAATATCTTGTCTTCATTATTCACATGAGACAAAAGCAGTTTTTGTTTATTCTCTGATCGAAGTGCCGAAATAGCTCAGTTGGGAGAGCGTTAAACTGAAGATCTAAAGGTCCCTGTTTCGATCCCGGGTTTCGGCAGTCGTGCTTGTCTTCCGTACTGTAGTGGTTAGTATCCACGAAAGTCACGCGCAAGACCGAGGTTTGATTCCCTAAAGTGGAGGAGTTTTTATAGATTTTAATATAAAAATTAAATATAAATTATTAACGATGTTTGCATTATGTCATAGACATTTTAATGCATGCATTTTTAGATTTTTACTAGACTTTTTTTTTCAAAGTGTTTGTGTGTGTGTGTGTGCGTACTTTCATCTTTCCAATATCTTATCTTCATTATTCACATGAGAAAAAAGCAGTTTTTGTTTATTCACTGATTGATGTGCCGAACTAGCTCAGTTGGGAGAACGTTAGACTAGAGATCTAAAGGTCTCTGGTTCGATACCGGGTTTCGGCAGTCGTTCTGGTCCTCCGTACTGTATTGGTCAGTATCACCGAATGTCACGCGCATGACCGGTGTTTGATTCCCAAAAGTGGTGGAGTTTTTATAGATTTTAATAAAAAAAAATATATATAAATTATTAACGAGGTTTCTATTACGTCATAGACATTTTAATGAATACATTTTTATATTTTTACTCGACTTTTTTTTCAAAGTGGTTGCGTACTTTCATCTTTCCAATATCTTATCTTCATTATTCACATGAGACAAAAGCAGTTTTTGTTTATTCTCTGATCTACGTGCCGAATTAGCTCAGTTGGGAGAGCGTTAGACTGAAGATCTAAATGTCCCTGGTTCGATCCCGGGTTTCGGCGGTCGTTCTTCTCCTCCGTACTGTAGTGATCAGTATCTCCGAATGTCAACCGTAAGACCGGGGTTTGATTCACTGTCGTGGAGGAGTTTTAATAGATTTTAATAACAAAAATAAATATAAGATATTAACGATGTTTGTATTATGTCATAGACATTTTAATGAATACATTTTTAGATTTTTACTCGACTTTTTTTGTCAAAGTGGTTGCGTACTTTCATCTTTCCAATATCTTATCTTCATTATTCACATGAGAAAAAAGCAGTTTTTGTTTATTCACTGATCGATGTGCCGAACTAGCTCAGTTGGGAGAGCGTTAGACTGAAGATCTAAAGGTCCCTGGTTCGATTCCGGGTTTCGGCAGTCGTGCTTGTCTTCCGTACTGTAGTGGTTAGTATCCCCGAATGTCACGCGCAAGACCGGGGTTTGTTTCCCTATCGTGGAGGAGTTATTATAGATTTTAATAACAAAAATAAATATAAATTATTAACGATGTTTGTATTATGCCATCAAAGTCAGACAAAAGCAGTTTTAGTTTATTCTCCAACCGATGTGCCGAAATAACTCAGCTG
Source organism: Metellina segmentata (assembly GCA_947359465.1). Lineage (NCBI taxonomy): Eukaryota > Metazoa > Arthropoda > Arachnida > Araneae > Tetragnathidae > Metellina > Metellina segmentata. Next base: position 66,062,170 of record OX375884.1, read on the forward strand.
GGAGAGCGTTAGACTAAAGGTCCCTGGTTCGATCCCGGGTTTCGGCAGGTGTTGTTATTCTCCGTACTGTAGTGATCCGTATATCCGAATGTCATGCGCAAGTCCGGGGTTTGATTCCCATAAGTGGAGGAGTTTTTATAGATTTTAATAAAAGAAATAAATATTAATTATTAACGATGTTTCTATTACGTCATAGACATTTTAATGAATACATTTTTATATTTTTACTCGATTTTTTTTCAAAGTGGTTGCGTACTTTCATCTTTCCAATATCTTATCTTCATTATTCACATGAGACAAAAGCAGTTTTTGTTTATTCTTGGATCGATGTTCCGAAATAGCTCAGTTGAGAGAGCGTTAGACTGACGATCTAAAGATCCCTGGTTCGATCCCGGGTTTCGGCAGTCGTTCTTGTCCTCCGTACTGTAGTGGTCAGTATCCCCGAATGTCACGAGCAAGACCGGGGTTTGATTCCCTAAAGCGGAGGAGTTTTTATTGATTTTAATAAAAAAAATAAATATAAATTATTAACGATGTTTCTGTTACGTCATAGACATTTTAATGTATACCATTTTATATTTTCACTCGACTTTTTTTTCAAAGTGGTTGCGTACTTTCATCTTTCCAATAACTTATCATTATTATTCACATGAGACAAAAGCACTTTTTGTTTATTCTCTGATCGATGTGCCGATATAGCTCAGTTGGGAGAGCGTTAGACCGAAGATCTAAAGGTCCTTGGTTCGTTCCAGGTTTTCGGCAGTCGTTCTTGTCCTCCGTACTGTAGTGGTCAGTATCCCCGAATGTCACGAGCAAGACCTTGGTTTGATTCCCTGACGTGGAGGAGTTTTTATAGATTTTAATAACAAAAATAAATATAAATTATTAACGATGTTTGTATTATGTCATAGACATTTTAATGAATACATTTTTAGATTTTTACTCGACTTTTTTTGTCAAAGTGGTTGCGTACTTTCATCTTTCCAATATCTTATCTTCATTATTCACATGAGAAAAAAGCAATTTTTGTTTATTCACTGACCGATGTGCCGAACTAGCTCAGTTGGGAGAGCGTTAGACTGAAGATCTAAAGGTCCGTGGTTCGATACCGGGTTTCGGCAGTCGTTCTGGTCCTCCGTACTGTAGTGGTCAGTATCACCGAATGTCACGCGCATGACCGGGGTTTGATTCCCAAAAGTGGTGGAGTTTTTATAGATTTTAATAAAAAAAATAAATATAAATTATTAACGATGTTTCTATTACGTCATAGACATTTTAATGAATGCATTTTTTTATTTTTACTCGACTTTTTTTTCAAAGTGGTTGCGTACTTTCATCTTTCCAATATCTTATCTTCATTATTCACATGAGACAATAGCAGTTTTTGTTTATTCTCTGATCGATGTGCCGAAATAGCTCAGTTGGGAGAACGTTTGACTGAAGATCTAAAGGTCCTTGGTTCGATCCCGGGTTTCGGCAGTCGTTCTTATCCTCCGTACAGTAGTGATCAGTATCTCCGAATGTCATGCGCAAGACCGGGGTTTGATTCCCTACCGTGGAGGAGTTTTTATAGATTTTAATAAAAAAAAAATGTATAAATTATTAACGATGTTTGCATTATGTCATAGACATTTTAATGCATGCATTTTTAGATTTTTACTCGACATTTTTTTTCAAGTGTTTGCGTACTTTCATCTTTCCAATATCTTATCTTCATTATTCACATGAGACAAAAGAAGTTTTTGTTTATTCTCTGACCTAAGTGCCGAAATAGCTCAGTTGGGAGAGCGTTAGACTGAAGATCTAAAGGTCCCTGGTTCGATCCCGGGTTTCGGCAGTCGTTCTGGTCCTCCGTACTGTAGTGGTCAGTATCACCGAATGTCATGCGCAAGACCGGGGTTTGATTCACTACCGTGGAGGAGTTTTTATAGATTTTAATAAAAAAATATATATATAAATTATTAACGATGTTTGCATTATGTCATAGACATTTTAATGCATGCATTTTAAGATTTTTACTCGACTTTTTTTTTCAAAGTGTTTGTGTGTGTGTGTGTGTGTGCGTACTTTCATCTTTCCAATATCTTATCTTCATTATTCACATGAGACAAAAGCAGTTTTTGTTTATTCACTGATAGATGTGCCGAAATAGCTCAGTTGGGAGAGCGTTAGACTGAAGATCTAAAGGTCCCTGGTTCGATCCAGGGTTTCAGCAGTCTTTCTTGTCCTCCGTACTGTAGTGATCAGTATCTCCGAATGTCATGCGCAAGACCGGGGCTTGATTCCCTGTCGTGGAGGAGTTTTAATAGATTTTAATAACAAAAATAAATATGAAATATTAACGATGTTTGTATTATGTCATAGACATTTTAATGAATACATTTTTAGATTTTTACTCGACTTTTCTTTCAAAGTGGTTGCGTACTTTCATCTTTCCAATATCTTATCTTCATTATTCACATGAGACAAAAGCAGTTTTTGTTTATTCTCTGATCTACGTTCCGAATTAGCTCAGTTGGGAGAGCGTTAGACTGAAGATCTAAAGGTCCCTGGTTCGATACCGGGTTTCGGCGGTCGTTCTTATCCTCCGTACTGTAGTGATCAGTATCCCCGAATGTCATGCGCAAGACTGGGGTTTGATTCTCTATCGTGGAGGAGTTTTTATAGATTTTAATATAAAAAATAAATATAAATTATTAACGATGTTTCTATTACGTCATAGACATTTTAATGAATACATTTTTATATTTTTACTCGACTTTTTTTTCAAAGTGGTTGCGTACTTTCATCTTTCCAATATCTTGTCTTCATTATTCACATGAGACAAAAGCAGTTTTTGTTTATTCTCTGATCGAAGTGCCGAAATAGCTCAGTTGGGAGAGCGTTAGACTGAAGATCTAAAGGTCCCTGTTTCGATCCCGGGTTTCGGCAGTCGTGCTTGTCTTCCGTACTGTAGTGGTTAGTATCCCCGAAAGTCACGCGCAAGACCGAGGTTTGATTCCCTAAAGTGGAGGAGTTTTTATAGATTTTAATATAAAAATTAAATATAAATTATTAACGATGTTTGCATTATGTCATAGACATTTTAATGCATGCATTTTTAGATTTTTACTAGACTTTTTTTTTCAAAGTGTTTGTGTGTGTGTGTGTGCGTACTTTCATCTTTCCAATATCTTATCTTCATTATTCACATGAGAAAAAAGCAGTTTTTGTTTATTCACTGATTGATGTGCCGAACTAGCTCAGTTGGGAGAACGTTAGACTAGAGATCTAAAGGTCTCTGGTTCGATACCGGGTTTCGGCAGTCGTTCTGGTCCTCCGTACTGTATTGGTCAGTATCACCGAATGTCACGCGCATGACCGGTGTTTGATTCCCAAAAGTGGAGGAGTTTTTATAGATTTTAATAAAAAAAAATATATATAAATTATTAACGAGGTTTCTATTACGTCATAGACATTTTAATGAATACATTTTTATATTTTTACTCGACTTTTTTTTCAAAGTGGTTGCGTACTTTCATCTTTCCAATATCTTATCTTCATTATTCACATGAGACAAAAGCAGTTTTTGTTTATTCTCTGATCTACGTGCCGAATTAGCTCAGTTGGGAGAGCGTTAGACTGAAGATCTAAATGTCCCTGGTTCGATCCCGGGTTTCGGCGGTCGTTCTTCTCCTCCGTACTGTAGTGATCAGTATCTCCGAATGTCAACCGTAAGACCGGGGTTTGATTCACTGTCGTGGAGGAGTTTTAATAGATTTTAATAACAAAAATAAATATAAGATATTAACGATGTTTGTATTATGTCATAGACATTTTAATGAATACATTTTTAGATTTTTACTCGACTTTTTTTGTCAAAGTGGTTGCGTACTTTCATCTTTCCAATATCTTATCTTCATTATTCACATGAGAAAAAAGCAGTTTTTGTTTATTCACTGATCGATGTGCCGAACTAGCTCAGTTGGGAGAGCGTTAGACTGAAGATCTAAAGGTCCCTGGTTCGATTCCGGGTTTCGGCAGTCGTTCTAGGCCTCCGAACTGTAGTGGTCAGTATCAACGAATGTCACGCGCATGACCGGGGTTTGATTCCCAAAAGTGGAGGAGTTTTTATAGATTTTAATAAAAAAAATATATATAAATTATTAACGATGTTTCTATTACGTCATAGACATTTTAATGAATGCATTTTTTTATTTTTACTCGACTTTTTTTTTCAAAGTGGTTGCGTACTTTCATCTTTCCAATATCTTATCTTCATTATTCACATGAGACAAAAGCAGTTTTTGTTTATTCACTGATCGATGTGCCGAACTAGCTCAGTTGGGAGTGCGTTAGACTAAAGATCTAAAGGTCCCTGGTTCGATACCGGGTTTCGGCAGTCGTTCTGGTCCTCCGTACTGTAGTGGTTAGTATCCCCGAATGTCACGCGCAAGACCGGGGTTTGATTCCCTAAAGTGGAGGAGTTTTTATAGATTTTAATATAAAAAATAAATATAAATTATTAACGATGTTTGCATTATGTCATAGACATTTTAATGCATGCATTTTTAGATTTTTACTAGACTTTTTTTTTCAAAGTGTTTGTGTGTGTGTGTGTGTGTGTGCGTACTTTCATCTTTCCAATATCTTATCTTCATTATTCACATGAGAAAAAATCAGTTTTTGTTTATTCACTGATCGATGTGCCGAACTAGCTCAGTTGGGAGAGCGTTAGACTAAAGATCTAAAGGTCTCTGGTTCGATACCGGGTTTCGGCAGTCGTTCTGGTCCTCCGTACTGTATTGGTCAGTATCACCGAATGTCACGCGCATGACCGGTGTTTGATTCCCAAAAGTGGAGGAGTTTTTATAGATTTTAATAAAAAAATATATATATAAATTATTAACGATGTTTCTATTACGTCATAGACATTTTAATGAATACATTTTTATATTTTTACTCGACTTTTTTTTCAAAGTGGTTGCGTACTTTCATCTTTCCAATATCTTATCTTCATTATTCACATGAGACAAAAGCAGTTTTTGTTTATTCTCTGATCTACGTGCCGAATTAGCTCAGTTGGGAGAGCGTTAGACTGAAGATCTAAATGTCCCTGGTTCGATCCCGGGTTTCGGCGGTCGTTCTTCTCCTCCGTACTGTAGTGATCAGTATCTCCGAATGTCAACCGTAAGACCGGGGTTTGATTCCCTATCGTGGAGGAGTTGTTATAGATTTTAATAACAAAAATAAATATAAATTATTAACAATGTTTGTATTATGCCATAGACATTTTAATGAATAGGTTTTTACTCGACTTTTTTTTTCAAAGTGGTTGCGTACTTTCTTTTTTCCAATATATTATCTTCATTATTCACATGAGACAAAAGCAGTTTTTGTTTATTCACTGATCGATGTACCGAAATAGCTCAGTTGGGAGAGCGTTAGACTGAAGATCTAAAGGTCCCTGGTTCGATCCCGGGTTTCGGCAGTCGTTTTTATCCTCCGTACTGTAGTGATCAGTATCTCCGAATGTCATGCGCAAGACCGGGGCTTTATTCCCTGTCGTGGAGGAGTTTTAATAGATTTTAATAACAAAAATAAATATAAGATATTAACGATGTTTGTATTATATGTCATAGACATTTTAATGAATACATTTTTAGATTTTTACTCGACTTTTTTTGTCAAAGTGGTTGCGTACTTTCATCTTTCCAATATCTTATCTTCATTATTCACATGAGAAAAAAGCAGTTTTTGTTTATTCACTGATCGATGTTCCGAACTAGCTCAGTTGGGAGAGCGTTAGACTGAAGATCTAAAGGTCCCTGGTTCGATACCGGGTTTCGGCAGTCGTTCTAGGCCCTTGAACTGTAGTGGTCAGTATCAACGAATGTCACGCGCATGACCGGGGTTTGATTCCCAAAAGTGGAGGAGTTTTTATAGATTTTAATATAAAAAATAAATATAAATTATTAACGATGTTTCTATTACGTCATAGACATTTTAATGAATACATTTTTATATTTTTACTCGACTTTTTTTTCAAAGTGGTTGCGAACTTTCATCTTTTCAATATCTTATCTTCATTATTCACATGAGACAAAAGCAGTTTTTGTTTATTCTCTGATAGATGTGCCGAAATAGCTCAGTTGTGAGAGCGTTAGACTGAAGATCTAAAGGTCCTTGGTTCGATCCCGGGTTTCGGCAGTCGTTCTTATCCTCCGTACAGTAGTGATCAGTATCTCCGAATGTCATGCGCAAGACCGGGGTTTGATTCCCTACCGTGGAGGAGTTTTTATAGATTTTAATAAAAAAAAAATGTATAAATTATTAACGATGTTTGCATTATGTCATAGACATTTTAATGCATGCATTTTTAGATTTTTACTCGACATTTTTTTTCAAGTGTTTGCGTACTTTCATCTTTCCAATATCTTATCTTCATTATTCACATGAGACAAAAGAAGTTTTTGTTTATTCTCTGACCTAAGTGCCGAAATAGCTCAGTTGGGAGAGCGTTAGACTGAAGATCTAAAGGTCCCTGGTTCGATCCCGGGTTTCGGCAGTCGTTCTGGTCCTCCGTACTGTAGTGGTCAGTATCACCGAATGTCATGCGCAAGACCGGGGTTTGATTCACTACCGTGGAGGAGTTTTTATAGATTTTAATAAAAAAATATATATATAAATTATTAACGATGTTTGCATTATGTCATAGACATTTTAATGCATGCATTTTAAGATTTTTACTCGACTTTTTTTTTCAAAGTGTTTGTGTGTGTGTGTGTGTGTGTGCGTACTTTCATCTTTCCAATATCTTATCTTCATTATTCACATGAGACAAAAGCAGTTTTTGTTTATTCACTGATAGATGTGCCGAAATAGCTCAGTTGGGAGAGCGTTAGACTGAAGATCTAAAGGTCCCTGGTTCGATCCAGGGTTTCAGCAGTCTTTCTTGTCCTCCGTACTGTAGTGATCAGTATCTCCGAATGTCATGCGCAGGACCGGGGCTTGATTCCCTGTCGTGGAGGAGTTTTAATAGATTTTAATAACAAAAATAAATATGAAATATTAACGATGTTTGTATTATGTCATAGACATTTTAATGAATACATTTTTAGATTTTTACTCGACTTTTCTTTCAAAGTGGTTGCGTACTTTCATCTTTCCAATATCTTATCTTCATTATTCACATGAGACAAAAGCAGTTTTTGTTTATTCTCTGATCTACGTTCCGAATTAGCTCAGTTGGGAGAGCGTTAGACTGAAGATCTAAAGGTCCCTGGTTCGATACCGGGTTTCGGCGGTCGTTCTTATCCTCCGTACTGTAGTGATCAGTATCCCCGAATGTCATGCGCAAGACTGGGGTTTGATTCTCTATCGTGGAGGAGTTTTTATAGATTTTAATATAAAAAATAAATATAAATTATTAACGATGTTTCTATTACGTCATAGACATTTTAATGAATACATTTTTATATTTTTACTCGACTTTTTTTTCAAAGTGGTTGCGTACTTTCATCTTTCCAATATCTTGTCTTCATTATTCACATGAGACAAAAGCAGTTTTTGTTTATTCTCTGATCGAAGTGCCGAAATAGCTCAGTTGGGAGAGCGTTAGACTGAAGATCTAAAGGTCCCTGGTTCGATCCCGGGTTTCGGCAGTCGTGCTTGTCTTCCGTACTGTAGTGGTTAGTATCCCCGAAAGTCACGCGCAAGACCGAGGTTTGATTCCCTAAAGTGGAGGAGTTTTTATAGATTTTAATATAAAAATTAAATATAAATTATTAACGATGTTTGCATTATGTCATAGACATTTTAATGCATGCATTTTTAGATTTTTACTAGACTTTTTTTTTCAAAGTGTTTGTGTGTGTGTGTGTGTGCGTACTTTCATCTTTCCAATATCTTATCTTCATTATTCACATGAGAAAAAAGCAGTTTTTGTTTATTCACTGATTGATGTGCCGAACTAGCTCAGTTGGGAGAACGTTAGACTAAAGATCTAAAGGTCTCTGGTTCGATACCGGGTTTCGGCAGTCGTTCTGGTCCTCCGTACTGTATTGGTCAGTATCACCGAATGTCACGCGCATGACCGGTGTTTGATTCCCAAAAGTGGAGGAGTTTTTATAGATTTTAATAAAAAAAAATATATATAAATTATTAACGATGTTTCTATTACGTCATAGACATTTTAATGAATACATTTTTATATTTTTACTCGACTTTTTTTTCAAAGTGGTTGCGTACTTTCATCTTTCCAATATCTTATCTTCATTATTCACATGAGACAAAAGCAGTTTTTGTTTATTCTCTGATCTACGTGCCGAATTAGCTCAGTTGGGAGAGCGTTAGACTGAAGATCTAAATGTCCCTGGTTCGATCCCGGGTTTCGGCGGTCGTTCTTCTCCTCCGTACTGTAGTGATCAGTATCTCCGAATGTCAACCGTAAGACCGGGGTTTGATTCACTGTCGTGGAGGAGTTTTAATAGATTTTAATAACAAAAATAAATATAAGATATTAACGATGTTTGTATTATGTCATAGACATTTTAATGAATACATTTTTAGATTTTTACTCGACTTTTTTTGTCAAAGTGGTTGCGTACTTTCATCTTTCCAATATCTTATCTTCATTATTCACATGAGAAAAAAGCAGTTTTTGTTTATTCACTGATCGATGTGCCGAACTAGCTCAGTTGGGAGAGCGTTAGACTGAAGATCTAAAGGTCCCTGGTTCGATTCCGGGTTTCGGCAGTCGTTCTAGGCCTCCGAACTGTAGTGGTCAGTATCAACGAATGTCACGCGCATGACCGGGGTTTGATTCCCAAAAGTGGAGGAGTTTTTATAGATTTTAATAAAAAAAATATATATAAATTATTAACGATGTTTCTATTACGTCATAGACATTTTAATGAATGCATTTTTTTATTTTTACTCGACTTTTTTTTTCAAAGTGGTTGCGTACTTTCATCTTTCCAATATCTTATCTTCATTATTCACATGAGACAAAAGCAGTTTTTGTTTATTCACTGATCGATGTGCCGAACTAGCTCAGTTGGGAGTGCGTTAGACTAAAGATCTAAAGGTCCCTGGTTCGATACCGGGTTTCGGCAGTCGTTCTGGTCCTCCGTACTGTAGTGGTTAGTATCCCCGAATGTCACGCGCAAGACCGGGGTTTGATTCCCTAAAGTGGAGGAGTTTTTATAGATTTTAATATAAAAAATAAATATAAATTATTAACGATGTTTGCATTATGTCATAGACATTTTAATGCATGCATTTTTAGATTTTTACTAGACTTTTTTTTTCAAAGTGTTTGTGTGTGTGTGTGTGTGTGTGCGTACTTTCATCTTTCCAATATCTTATCTTCATTATTCACATGAGAAAAAATCAGTTTTTGTTTATTCACTGATCGATGTGCCGAACTAGCTCAGTTGGGAGAGCGTTAGACTAAAGATCTAAAGGTCTCTGGTTCGATACCGGGTTTCGGCAGTCGTTCTGGTCCTCCGTACTGTATTGGTCAGTATCACCGAATGTCACGCGCATGACCGGTGTTTGATTCCCAAAAGTGGAGGAGTTTTTATAGATTTTAATAAAAAAATATATATATAAATTATTAACGATGTTTCTATTACGTCATAGACATTTTAATGAATACATTTTTATATTTTTACTCGACTTTTTTTTCAAAGTGGTTGCGTACTTTCATCTTTCCAATATCTTATCTTCATTATTCACATGAGACAAAAGCAGTTTTTGTTTATTCTCTGATCTACGTGCCGAATTAGCTCAGTTGGGAGAGCGTTAGACTGAAGATCTAAATGTCCCTGGTTCGATCCCGGGTTTCGGCGGTCGTTCTTCTCCTCCGTACTGTAGTGATCAGTATCTCCGAATGTCAACCGTAAGACCGGGGTTTGATTCCCTATCGTGGAGGAGTTGTTATAGATTTTAATAACAAAAATAAATATAAATTATTAACAATGTTTGTATTATGCCATAGACATTTTAATGAATAGGTTTTTACTCGACTTTTTTTTTCAAAGTGGTTGCGTACTTTCTTTTTTCCAATATATTATCTTCATTATTCACATGAGACAAAAGCAGTTTTTGTTTATTCACTGATCGATGTACCGAAATAGCTCAGTTGGGAGAGCGTTAGACTGAAGATCTAAAGGTCCCTGGTTCGATCCCGGGTTTCGGCAGTCGTTTTTATCCTCCGTACTGTAGTGATCAGTATCTCCGAATGTCATGCGCAAGACCGGGGCTTTATTCCCTGTCGTGGAGGAGTTTTAATAGATTTTAATAACAAAAATAAATATAAGATATTAACGATGTTTGTATTATATGTGTCATAGACATTTTAATGAATACATTTTTAGATTTTTACTCGACTTTTTTTGTCAAAGTGGTTGCGTACTTTCATCTTTCCAATATCTTATCTTCATTATTCACATGAGAAAAAAGCAGTTTTTGTTTATTCACTGATCGATGTTCCGAACTAGCTCAGTTGGGAGAGCGTTAGACTGAAGATCTAAAGGTCCCTGGTTCGATACCGGGTTTCGGCAGTCGTTCTAGGCCCTTGAACTGTAGTGGTCAGTATCAACGAATGTCACGCGCATGACCGGGGTTTGATTCCCAAAAGTGGAGGAGTTTTTATAGATTTTAATAAAAAAAAAATATATAAATTATTAACGATGTTTCTATTACGTCATAGACATTTTAATGAATGCATTTTTTTATTTTTACTCGACTTTTTTTTTCAAAGTGGTTGCGTACTTTCATCTTTCCAATATCTTATCTTCATTATTCACATGAGACAAAAGCAGTTTTTGTTTATTCGCTGATCGATGTGCCGAAATAGCTCAGTTGGGAGAGCGTTAGACTGAAGATCTAAAGGTCCCTGGTTCGATCCCGGGTTTCAGCAGTCTTTCTTGTCCTCCGTACTGTAGTGATCAGTATCTCCGAATGTCATGCGCAAGACCGGGGCTTGATTCCCTGTCGTGGAGGAGTTTTAATAGATTTTAATAACAAAAATAAATATAAAATATTAACGATGTTTCTATTACGTCATAGACATTTTAATGAATACATTTTTAGATTTTTACTCGACTTTTCTTTCAAAGTGGTTGCGTACTTTCATCTTTCCAATATCTTATCTTCATTATTCACATGAGACAAAAGCAGTTTTTGTTTATTCTCTGATCTACGTGCCGAATTAGCTCAGTTGGGAGAGCGTTAGACTGAAGATCTAAAGGTCCCTGGTTCGATCCCGGGTTTCGGCAGTCGTGCTTGTCTTCCGTACTGTAGTGGTCAGTATCCCCGAATGTCACGCGCAAGACCGGGGTTTGATTCACTAAAGTGGAGGAGTTTTTATAGATTTTAATATAAAAAATAAATATAAATTATTAACGATGTTTCTATTACGTCATAGACATTTTAATGAATACATTTTTATATTTTTACTCGACTTTTTTTTCAAAGTGGTTGCGAACTTTCATCTTTTCAATATCTTATCTTCATTATTCACATGAGACAAAAGCAGTTTTTGTTTATTCTCTGATAGATGTGCCGAAATAGCTCAGTTGTGAGAGCGTTAGACTGAAGATCTAAAGGTCCTTGGTTCGATCCCGGGTTTCGGCAGTCGTTCTTATCCTCCGTACTGTAGTGATCAGTATCTCCGAATGTCATGCGCATGACCGGGGTATGATTCCCTACCGTGGAGGAGTTTTTATAGATTTTAATAAAAAAAAAATATATAAATTATTAACGATGTTTGCATTATGTCATAGACATTTTAATACATGCATTTTTAGATTTTTACTAGACTTTTTTTTTCAAAGTGTTTGTGTGTGTGTGTGTGTGCGTACTTTCATCTTTCCAATATCTTATCTTCATTATTCACATGAGAAAAAAGCAGTTTTTGTTTATTCACTGATCGATGTGCCGAACTAGCTCAGTTGGGAGAGCGTTAGACTAAAGATCTAAAGGTCTCTGGTTCGATACCGGGTTTCGGCAGTCGTTCTGGTCCTCCGTACTGTATTGGTCAGTATCACCGAATGTCACGCGCATGACCGGGGTTTGATTCCCAAAAGTGGAGGAGTTTTTATAGATTTTAATAAAAAAAAATATATATAAATTATTAACGATGTTTCTATTACGTCATAGACATTTTAATGAATACATTTTTAGATTTTTACTCGACTTTTTTTGTCAAAGTGGTTGCGTACTTTCATCTTTCCAAAATCTTATCTTCATTATTCACATGAGAAAAAAGCAGTTTTTGTTTATTCACTGATCGATGTGCCGAACTAGCTCAGTTGGGAGAGCGTTAGACTGAAGATCTAAAGGTCCCTGGTTCGATACCGGGTTTCGGCAGTCGTTCTAGGCCTCCGAACTGTAGTGGTCAGTATCAACGAATGTCACGCGCATGACCGGGGTTTGATTCCCAAAAGTGGAGGAGTTTTTATAGATTTTAATAAAAAAATATATATAAATTATATTAACTTTATTTCTAATATGTCATAGACGTCTTTATGAATACATATTTTCAGATTTTTACTCCACTTTTTTTTCAAAGTTGTTGCGTACTTTCATCTTTCCGTTATATTATCTTTATTATTCACGTGAGACAAAAGCAGTTTTTGTTTATTCTCCGATCGATGTGCCGAAATAGCTCAGTTGTGAGAGCGTTAGACTGAAGATCTAAAGGTCTCTGGTTCGATCACGGGTTTCGGCAGTCGTTCTCATCCTCCGTACAGTAGTGGTCGTTATCCCCGTATGTCACGCGAAAGACCGGGGTTTGATTCCTTGCCGTGGAGGAGTTATTATACATTTTAATAACAAAAATAAATATAAATTATTAACTATGTTTGTATTATGCCATAGACATTTTAATGAATACATTTTTAGATTTTTACTCGACTTTTTTTTCAAAGTGGTTGCGTACTTTCTTTTTTCCAATATCTTATCTTCATTATTCACATGAGACAAAAGCAGTTTTTGTTTATTATTGGATCGACGTGCCGAAATAGCTCAGTTGGGAGAGCGTTAGACTGAAGATCTAAAGGTCCCTGGTTCGATCCCGGGTTTCAGCAGTCGTTCTTATCCTCCGTATTGTAGTGATCAGTATCTCCGAATGTCATACGCAAGACAGGGGCTTGATTCCCTGTCGTGGAGGAGTTTTAATAGATTTTAATAACAAAAATAAATATAAATATTAACGATGTTTGTATTATGTCATAGACATTTTAATGAATACATTTTTAGATTTTTACTCGACTTTTTTTGTCAAAGTGGTTGCGTACTTTCATCTTTCCAATATCTTATCTTCATTATTCACATGAGACAAAAGCAGTTTTTGTTTATTATTGGATCGACGTGCCGAAATAGCTCAGTTGGGAGAGCGTTAGACTGAAGATCTAAAGGTCCCTGGTTCGATCCCGGGTTTCGGCAGTCGTTCTTGTCCTCATTACTGTAGTGGTCAGTATCCCCGAATGTCACGAGCAAGACCGGGGTTTGATTCCCTAAAGTGGAGGAGTTTTTATTGATTTTAATAAAAAAAATAAATATAAATTATTAACGATGTTTCTGTTACGTCATAGACATTTTAATGTATACATTTTTATATTTTCACTCGACTTTTTTTTCAAAGTGGTTGCGAACTTTCATCTTTCCAATATCTTATCATCATTATTCACATGAGACAAAAGCAGTTTTTGTTTATTCTCTGATCGATGTGCCGAAATAGCTCAGTTGGGAGAGCGTTAGACTGAAGATCTAAAGGTCCTTGGTTCGATCCCGGGTTTCGGAAGTCGTTCTTATCCTCCGTACTGTAGTGATCAGTATCTCCGAATGTCATGTGTAAGACCGGGGTTTGATTCCATACCGTGGAGGAGTTTTTATAGATTTTAATAAAAAAATATATATATAAATTATTAACGATGTTTGCATTATGTCATAGACATTTTAATGCATGCATTTTAAGATTTTTTTCTCGACTTTTTTTTTCAAAGTGTTTGTGCGTACTTTCATCTTTCCAATATCTTATCTTCATTATTCACATGAGACAAAAGCAGTTTTTGTTTATTCACTGATCGATGTGCCGAAATAGCTCAGTTGGGAGAGCGTTAGACTGAAGATCTAAAGGTCCCTGGTTCGATCCCGGGTTTCGGCAGTCGTTTTTATCCTCCGTACTGTAGTGATCAGTATCTCCGAATGTCATGCGCAAGAACGGGCTTTATTCCCTGTCGTGGAGGAGTTTTAATAGATTTTAATAACAAAAATAAATATAAATTATTAACGATGTTTCTATTACGTCATAGACATTTTAATGAATGCATTTTTTTATTTTTACTCGACTTTTTTTTCAAAGTGGTTGCGTACTTTCATCTTTCCAATATCTTATCTTCATTATTCACATGAGACAAAAGCAGTTTTTGTTTATTCTCTGATCGATGTGCCGAAATAGCACAGGTGGGAGAGCTTTAGACTGAAGATCTAAAGGTCCTTGGTTCGATCCCGGGTTTCGGCAGTCGTTCTTATCCTCCGTACTGTAGTGATCAGTATCTCCGAATGTCATGCGCAAGACCGGGGTTTGAATCCCTACCGTGGAGGAGTTTTTATAGATTTTAATAAAAAAAATATATATAAATTATTAACGATGTTTGCATTATGTCATAGACATTTTAATGCATGCATTTTAAGATTTTTACTCGACTTTTTTTTTCAAAGTGGTTGTGTGTGTGTGTGTGTGTGTGTGTGTGTGTGTGTGTGTGTGTGTGCGTACTTTCATCTTTCCATTATCTTATCTTTATTATTAGACAAAAGCAGTTTTTGTATATTCACTTTTCGATGTTCCGAAATAGCTCAGTGGGGAGAGCGTTAGACTGAAGATCTAAAGGTCTCTGGTTCGATCCCGGGTTTAGGCAGTCGTTCTTGTCCTCCGTACTGTAGTGGTCAGTGTCCCCGAATGTCACTCGCAAGACCGGGGTTTGATTCGCTATCGTGGAGGAGTTTTTATAGATTTTAATAACAAAAATAAATATAAATTATTAACGATGTTTGTATTATGTCATAGACATTTTAATGAATACATTTTTAGATTTTTACTCGACTTTTTTTTTCAAAGTGGTTGTGCGTACTTTCATCTTTCCAATATCTCATCTTCATTATTCACATAAGACAAAAGCAGTTTTTGTTTATTCTCTGATTGATGTGCCGAAATAGCTCAGTTGGGAGAGCGTTAGACTGAAGATCTAAAGGTCACTGGTTCGATCCCGGGTTTCGGCAGTCGTTCTTATCCTCCGTACAGTAGTGGTCGTTATCCCCGTAAGTCACGCGAAAGACCGGGGTTTGATTCCCTATCGTGGAGGAGTTTTTATAGATTTTAATAACAAAAATAAATATAAATTATTAACGATGTTTGTATTATGTCATAGACATTTTAATGAATACATTTTTAGATTTTTACTCGATTTTTTTTTCAAAGTGGTTGCGTACTTTCATCTTTCCAATATCTTATCTTCATTATTCACATGAGACAAAAGCACTTTTTGTTTATTCTCTGAACGATGTGCCGAAATAGCTCAGTTGGGAGAGCGTTAGACTGAATATCTAAAGGTCCCTGTTCGATCCCGGGTTTCGGCAGTCGTTCTTGTCCTCCGTACTGTAGTGATCAGTATCTCCGAATGTTATGAGCGAGACCGGGGTTTCATCCACTAACGTGGAGGAGTTTTTATAGATTTTACTAACAAAAATAAATATAAATTATTAACTTTATTTCTAATATGTCATAGACGTCTTTATGAATACATATTTTCAGATTTTTACTCCACTTTTTTTTCAAAGTGGTTGCGTACTTTCATCTTTCCTTTATCTTATCTTTATTATTCACGTGAGACAAAAGAAGTTTTTGTTTATTCTCCGATCGATGTGCCGAAATATCTCAGTTGTGAGAGCGTTAGACTGAAGATCTAAAGGTCCCTGGTTCGATCTCGGGTTTCGGCAGTCGTTCTCATCCTCCGTACAGTAGTGGTCGTTATCCCCGTATCTCACGCGAAAGACCGGGGTTTGTTTCCTTGCCGTGGAGTAGTTTTTATAGATTTTATTAAAAAATATATATATAAATTATTAACGATGTTTGCATTATGTCATAGACATTTTAATGAATGCATTTTTAGATTTTTACTCGACTTTTTCTTTCAAAGTGGTTGCGTACTTTCATCTTTCCAATATCTTATCTTCATTATTCACATGAGACAAAAGCAGTTTTTGTTTATTCTCTGATCGATGTGCCGAAATAGCGCAGTTGGGAGAGCGTTAGACTGAAGATCTAAAGGTCACTGGTTTGATCCCGTGTTTCGGCAGTCGTTCTTTTCCTCCGTACTGTAGTGATCAGTATCTCCGAATGTCATGCGAAAGACCGGGGTATGATTCCCTCTCGTGGAGGAGTTTTTATAGATTTTTATAACAAAAATAAATATAAATCATTAACGATGTTTGTATTATGTCATAGACATTTTAATGAATACATTTTTAGATTTTTACTCGATTTTTTTTCAAAGTGGTTGCGTACTTTCATCTTTCCAATATCTTATCTTCATTGTTCACATGAGACAAAAGCAGTTTTTGTTTATTCTCAGATAGATGTGCTGAAATAGCTCAGTTGGGAGAGCGTTAGACTGAAGATCTAAAGGTCTCTGGTTCGTTTACGGGTGTCGGCAGTCGTTCTGGTCCTCCGTACTGTTGTTGTCAGAATGTCACGCGCAAGACCGGGGTTTGTTTCGCTACCGTGGAAGAGTTTTTATAGATTTTAATAACAAAAATAAATATAAATTATTAATGATGTTTCTATTACGTCATAGACATTTTATTGAATCAATTTTTGATTTTTACTCGACTGTTTTTTTCAAAGTGGTTGTGTACTTTCATCTTTCCAATATCTTATCTTCATTATTCATATGAGTCAAAAGCAGTTTTTGTTTATTCTCCGATCGATGTGCCGAAATAGCTCATTTGGGAGAGCGTTAGACTGAAGATCTAAAGGTCCCTAGTTCGATAACGAGTTTCGGTTGCCGTTCTCACCATCCTTACGGTTGTGGTCACTATCCCCGAATGTCACGCTCAGGACCGGGGTTTTATTTACTAATTTGGAGGAGTTTTAATATATTTTTTTAACAAAAATAAATATAAATTATTAACTTTATTTCTAATATGTCATAGACGTCTTTATAAATACATATTTTCAGATTTTTACTCCACTTTTTTTTCAAAGTGGTTGCGTACTTTCATCTTTCCATTATCTTATCTTCATTATTCACGTGAGACAAAAGCAGTTTTTGTTTATTCTCTGATCGAAGTGCCAAAATAGCTCAGTTGGGAGAGTGTTTGACAGAATATCTGAAAGTCCCTGGTTCAATCCCGGGTTTCGGCAGTCGTTGTTATCCTCCGCACAGTAGTGGTCAGTATCCCCGTATGTCACGCGCAAGACCGGGGTTTGATTCCCTACCGTGGAGGAGTTTTTATAGATTTTAATAACAAAAATAAGTATAAATTATTAACGATGTTTCTATTACGTCATAGACATTTTAATGAATACATTTTTAGATTTTTACTCGCTTTTTTTTTTCAAAGTGGTTGCGTACTTTCATCTTTCCAATATCTTATCTTCATTATTCACCTGAGACAAAAGCAGTTTTTGTTTATTCACTGATCGATTTGCTGAAATAGCTCAGTTGGGAGAGAGTTAGACTGAAGATCTAAAGGTCCCTGGTTCGTTTACGGGTTTCGGCAGTCGTTCTTGTCCTCCGTACTGTAGTGGTCAGTATCCCCTAATGTCACGCGCAAGACCGGGGTTTGTTTCGCTACCGTGGAGGAGTTTTTATAGATTTATGAACAAATATAAATATAAATTATTAACTTTATTTCTAATATGTCATAGACGGCTTTATGAATACATATTTTCAGATTTTTACTCCACTTTTTTTTCAAAGTGGTTGCGTACTTTCATCTTTCCATTATCTTATCTTCATTATTCACGTGAGACAAAAGCAGTTTTTGTTTATTCTCCGATCGATGTGCCGAAATAGCTCAGTTGGGAGAGCGTTAGACTGAAAATCTAAAGGTACCTGGTTCGATCCCGGGTTTCTGCAGTCGTTTTTATCCTCCGTACAGTAGTGGTCGGTATCCTCGTATGTCACGCGAAAGAACGGGGTTTGGTTCCTTCCCGTGGAGAATATTTATAGATTTTAATAAAAAAAATAAATATATATTATTAACGATGTTTGTATTATGTCATAGACATTTTAATGAATACATTTTTAGATTTTTACTCCACTTTTTTTTCAAAGTGGTTGCGTACTTTCATCTTTCCATTATCTTATCTTCATTATTCACATGAGACAAAACCAGTTTTTGTTTATTCTCTGATCGACGTGCCGAAATATCTCAGTTGGGAGAGCGTTAGACTGAAGATCTAAAGGTAACTGGTTCGATCCCGTGTTTCGGCAGTCGTTCTTGTCCTCCGTACAATAGTTGTCAGTATCCCCGAATGTCACGCGCAAGACCGGTGTTTGATTCCCTAAAGTGGAGGAGTTTTTATAGATTTTAATAACAAAAATAAATATAAATTATTAACGATGTTTCTATTACGTCATAGACATTTTAATGAATACATTTTTAGATTTTTACTCGACTTTTTTTTCAAAGTGGTTGCGTAATTTCATCTTTACAATATCTTATCTTCATTATTCACATGAGACAAAAGTAGTTTTTGTTTATTCTCTAATCGATGTTTTGAAACAGCTCAGTTAAGAGAGCGTTTGACTGAAGATCTAAAGGTCACTGGTTCGTTCCCGGGTTTCGGCAGTCGTTCTTATCCTCCGTACTGCAGTGGTCAGTATCCTCGAATGTTTCACGCAAGACTGGTGTTTGATTACCTACCGTGGTAGAATTTTTCTAGATTTTAATAAAAAAATATATATATAAATTGTTAACGTTATTTCTATTATGCCATAGACGTCTTAATGAATACATTTTTAGATTTTTACTCGACTTTTTATTCAAAGTGGTTGCGCGTACTTTTATCTTTCCAATATCTTATCTTCATTATTCACATGAGACAAAAGTAGTTTTTGATTATCGTCCACGGTAAGCAGTCGTTCTTATCCTCCGTAATGTAGTGGTCAGTATCCCCGAATGTCACGTGCAAGACCGGGGTTTGATTCCATAACTTGGAAGAGTTTTTATAGATTTTATTAACAAAAATAAAAATATAAATTATTATTAACGTTGTTTCCATTATGTCAAAGACATTTAAGGAATACATTTTTAGATTTTTACTCGACATTTTTTTTTAAAAGTGGTTGTGTGTGTGTGTGTGCGTACTTTAATCTTTCCAATATTTTATCTTCATAGTTTACATGTGACAAAAGCAGTTTTTGTTTATTCTCTGATCGATGTGCCGAAATAGCTCAGTTGGGAGAGCGTTAGACTGAAGATCTAAAGGTCTCTGGTTTGATCCCGGGTTTCGGCAGTCGTTCTTATCCTCCGTACTGTAGTGATCAGTATCTCCGAATGTCATGCGCAAGACCGGGGTTTGATTCGCTACCGTGGAGGAATTTTTATAGATTTTTGAACAAATATAAATATAGATTATTAACTTTATTTCTAATATGTCATAGACGTCTTTATAAATACATATTTTCAGATTTTTACTCCACTTTTTTTTCAAAGTGGTTGCGTACTTTCATCTTTCCAATATCTCATCTTCATTATTCACATGAGACAAAAGCAGTTTTAGTTTATTCTCCAATCGATGTGCCGAAATAGCTCAGTTGGGAGAGCGTTAGACTGAAGAACTAAAGGTCCCTGGTTCGATCCCGGGTTTCGGCAGTCGTTCTTATCATCCGTATAGTAGTGGTCGTTATCCTCGTATGTTACGCGAAAGACCGTTTTTTGATTCCTAATCTTGGAGGAGTTTTTATAGATTTTAATAACAAAAATAAATATAAATTATTAACGATGTTTGTATTATGTCATAGACATTTTAATGAATACATTTTTAGATTTTTACTCGACTTTTTTTTTCAAAGTGGTTGCGTACTTTAAGCTTTCCAATATCTTATATTCATAGTTTACATGTGACAAAAGCAGTTTTTGTTTATTCTCTGCTCGATGTGCCGAAATAGCTCAGTTGGGAGAGCGTTAGACTGAAGATCTAAAGGTCTCTGGTTCGATCATAGGTTTCGGTAGTCGTTCTTATCATCCGTTCTGTTGAGGTCAGTATACCCGAATGTCACACGCAAGTCCGGGGGTTGATTACACACCATGGTAGAGTTTTTCTAGATTTTAATAACAAAAATACATATAAATTATTAACGTTATTTCTAATATGCCATAGACGTCTTAATAAATACATATTTAGATTTTTACTCGACTTTTTTTTTCAAAGTGCTTGCGTACTTTCATCTTTCCAATATCTTATCTTCATAGTTTACAATTGACAAAAGCAGTTTTTGTTTATTCTGTGATCCATGTGCCGAAAAAGCTCAGTTGGGAGAGTGTTAGACTGAAGATCTAATGGTCTCTGGTTCGGTTTCGGCAGTCGTTCTTATCCTACGTACTGTAGTGGTCAGTATCCCCGAATGTCACACGCAAGACCTAGGTTTGATTTCTGACCGTGGAAGAGTTTTTACAGATTTTATTAACAAAAATAAATATAAATTATTATTAACGTTGTTTCCATTATGTCATAGACATATAAAGAATGCATTTTTAGATTTTTACTCGACTTTTTTTTCAAAGTGGTTGCGTACTTTCATCTTTCCATTATTTTATCTTCATTATTCACGTGAGACAAAAGCAGTTTTTGTTTATTCTCCGATCGATGTGCCGAAATAGCTCAGTTGGGAGAGCGTTAGACTGAAAATCTAAAGGTACCTGGTTCGATCCCGGGTTTCGGCAGTCGTTTTTATCCTCCGTACAGTAGTGGTCGGTATCCTCGTATGTCACGCGAAAGAACGGGGTTTGGTTCCTTCCCGTGGATAATATTTATAGATTTTAATAAAAAAAATAAATATATATTTTATTAACGATGTTTGTATTATGTCATAGACATTTTAATGAATACTTTTTTAGATTTTTACTCCACTTTTTTTTCAAAGTGGTTGCGTACTTTCATCTTTCCATTATCTTATCTTCATTATTCACATGAGACAAAACCAGTTTTTGTTTATTCTCTGATCGACGTGCCGAAATATCTCAGTTGGGAGAGCGTTAGACTGAAGATCTAAAGGTAACTGGTTCGATCCCGTGTTTCGGCAGTCGTTCTTGTCCTCCGTACAATAGTTGTCAGTATCCCCGAATGTCACGCGCAAGACCGGTGTTTGATTCCCTAAAGTGGAGGAGTTTTTATAGATTTTAATAACAAAAATAAATATAAATTATTAACGATGTTTCTATTACGTCATAGACATTTTAATGAATACATTTTTAGATTTTTACTCGACTTTTTTTTCAAAGTGGTTGCGTAATTTCATCTTTACAATATCTTATCTTCATTATTCACATGAGACAAAAGTAGTTTTTGTTTATTCTCTAATCGATGTTTTGAAACAGCTCAGTTAAGAGAGCGTTTGACTGAAGATCTAAAGGTCACTGGTTCGTTCCCGGGTTTCGGCAGTCGTTCTTATCCTCCGTACTGCAGTGGTCAGTATCCTCGAATGTTTCACGCAAGACTGGTGTTTGATTACCTACCGTGGTAGAATTTTTCTAGATTTTAATAAAAAAATATATATATAAATTGTTAACGTTATTTCTATTATGCCATAGACGTCTTAATGAATACATTTTTAGATTTTTACTCGACTTTTTATTCAAAGTGGTTGCGCGTTCTTTTATCTTTCCAATATCTTATCTTCATTATTCACATGAGACAAAAGTAGTTTTTGATCATCGTCCACGGTAAGCAGTCGTTCTTATCCTCCGTAATGTAGTGGTCAGTATCCCCGAATGTCACGTGCAAGACCGGGGTTTGATTCCATAACTTGGAAGAGTTTTTATAGATTTTATTAACAAAAATAAAAATATAAATTATTATTAACGTTGTTTCCATTATGTCAAAGACATTTAAGGAATACATTTTTAGATTTTTACTCGACTTTTTTTTTCAAAGTGGTTGTGTGTGTGTGTGCGTACTTTAATCTTTCCAATATTTTATCTTCATAGTTTACATGTGACAAAAGCAGTTTTTGTTTATTCTCTGATCGATGTGCCGAAATAGCTCAGTTGGGAGAGCGTTAGACTGAAGATCTAAAGGTCTCTGGTTTGATCCCGGGTTTCGGCAGTCGTTCTTATCCTCCGTACTGTAGTGATCAGTATCTCCGAATGTCATGCGCAAGACCGGGGTTTGATTCGCTACCGTGGAGGTATTTTTATAGATTTTTGAACAAATATATAAATATAGATTATTAACTTTATTTCTAATATGTCATAGACGTCTTTATAAATACATATTTTCAGATCTTTACTCCACTTTTTTTTCAAAGTGGTTGCGTACTTTCATCTTTCCAATATCTCATCTTCATTATTCACATGAGACAAAAGCAGTTTTAGTTTATTCTCCAATCGATGTGCCGAAATAGCTCAGTTGGGAGAGCGTTAGACTGAAGATCTAAAGGTCCCTGGTTCGATCCCGGGTTTCGGCAGTCGTTCTTATCATCCGTATAGTAGTGGTCGTTATCCCCGTATGTTACGCGAAAGACCGTTTTTTGATTCCTAATCTTGGAGGAGTTTTTATAGATTTTAATAACAAAAATAAAAATATAAATTATTAACGATGTTTGTATTATGTCATAGACATTTTAATGAATACATTTTTAGATTTTTACTCGACTTTTTTTTTCAAAGTGGTTGCGTACTTTAAGCTTTCCAATATCTTATCTTCATAGTTTACATGTGACAAAAGCAGTTTTTGTTTATTCTCTGCTCGATGTGCCGAAATAGCTCAGTTGGGAGAGCGTTAGACTGAAGATCTAAAGGTCTCTGGTTCAATCCCGGGTTTCGGTAGTCGTTCTTATCATCCGTACTGTTGAGGTCAGTTTACCCGAATGTCACACGTAAGATCTAGGTTTGATTTCTTACCGTGGAAGAGTTTTTACAGATTTTATTAACAAAAATAAATATAAATTATTATTAACGTTGTTTTCATTATGTCATAGACATATAAAGAATGCATTTTTAGATTTTTACTCGACTTTTTTTTTCAAAGTGGTTGCGTACTTTTATCTTTCCAATATCTTATCTTCATAGTTCACATGTAACAAAAGCAGTTTTTGTTTATTCTTTGATCGATGTGACGAAATAGCTCAGTTGGTAAAGCGTTAGACTGAAGATCTGAAGGTCCCTGTTTCGATCCTGGGTTTCGGCAGTCGTTCTTATCCAGCGTAATGTAGTGGTCAGTATCCCCGAATGTCACGTGCATTAACGGAGTTTGATTCCTTACTGTGGAAGAGTTTTTACAGCTTTTATTAACAAAAATAAATATAAATTATTAACGTTGTTTCCATTATGTCATAGACATTTAAGGAATACATTTTTAGATTTTTACTCGACTTTTTTTTTCAAAGTGGTTGCGTACTTTAATGTTTTCAATATCTTATCTTCATAGTTCACATGTAACAAAAGCAGTTTTTGTTTATTCTGTGATCGATGTGACGAAATAGATCAGTTGGTAGAGCGTTAGACTGAAGATCTGAAGGTCAATGGTTCGATCCCGGGTTTCGGCAGTCGTTCTTATCCTACGTACTGTAGTGGTCAGTATCCCCGAATGTCACACGCAAGACCTAGGTTTGATTCCTTACCGTGGAAGAGTTTTTACAGATTTTATTAACAAAAATAAATATAAATTATTATTAACGTTGTTTCCATTATGTCATAGACATATAAAGAATGCATTTTTAGATTTTTACTCGACTTTTTTTTTCAAAGTGGTTTTGTACTTTTATCTTTCCAATATCTTATCTTCATAGTTCACATGTAACAAAAGCAGTTTTTGTTTATTCTTTGATCGATGTGACGAAATAGTTCAGTTGGTAAAGCGTTAGACTGAAGATCTGAAGGTCCCTGTTTCGATCCTGGGTTTCGGCTGTCGTTCTTATCCAGCGTAATGTAGTGTTCAGTATCCCCGAATGTCACGTTCATTAACGGGGTTTGATTCCTTACCGTTGAAGAGTTTTTACAGATTTTATTAACAAAAATAAATATAAATTATTAACTTTGTTTCCATTATGTCATAGACATTTTAATGAATATATTTTTAGATTTTTACTCGACTTTTTTTTTCAAAGTGGTTGCGTACTTTCATCTTTCCAATATCTTATCTTCATAGTTTACATGTGACAAAAGCAGTTTTTGTTTATTCTCTGATCGATGTGCCGAAATAGATCCGTTGGGAGAGCGTTAGACTGAAGATCTAAAGTTCACTGGTTCGATCCCTGGTTTCGGCAGTCGTTCTTATCCTCCGTACTGTTGTGATCAGTATCCCCGAATGTCACACGCAAGACCTGGGTTTGATTACCTACCATGGTAGAGTTTTTCTAGATTTTAATAACAAAAGTAAATATAAATTGTTAACGTTATTTCTAATATGCCATAGACGTCTTAATGAATAGATTTTTACTCGACTTTTTTTTGCAAAGTGGTTGCGTACTTTCATCTTTCCAATATTTTATCTTCATAGTTTACATGTAACAAAAGCAGTTTTTGTTGATTCTCTGATCAATGTTCCGAAATAGCTCAGTTGGGAGAGCGTTAGACTGAAGATCTAAAGGTCCCTTGTTCGATCCCGGGTTCCGGCTGTCGTTCTTATCCTCCGTCATGTAGTGGTCAATATCCGCGGAAGACCGGGGTTTGATTCATTACCGTGGAAGATTTTTTACAGATTTCATTAAGAAATATAAATATAAATTATTAACGTTGTTACAATTATGTCATAGACATTTTAATGAATACATTTTTAGATTTTTACTCGACTTTTTTTTTCAAAGTGGTTGCGTACTTTAATCTTTCCAATATCTTATCTTCATAGTTTACATGTGACAAAAGCAGTTTTTGTTTATTCTCCGATCGATGTACCGAAATAGCTCAGTTGGGAGAGCGTTAGACTGAAGATCTAAAGGTCACTGGTTCGATCCCGAGTTTCGGCAGTCGTTCTTATCCTACGTACTGTATTGGTGAGTATCCCCGAATGTCACATGCAAGACCTAGGTTTGATTCCCTACCGTGGAGGATTTTTTCTAGATTTTAATAACAAAAATAAATATAAATTATTAACTTTGTTTCCATTATGTCATAGACATTTTAATGAATGCATTTTTAGATTTTTACTCGACTTTTTTTTCAAAGTGCTTGCGTACTTTAATCTTTCCAATATCTTATCTTTATAGTTCACATGTAACAAAAGCAGTTTTTCTTTATTCTTTGATCGATGTACCGTAATAGCTCAGTTGGGAGAGCGGTAGACTGAAGATCTAAATGTCTCTGGTTCGATCCCTGGTTTCTGCAGTCGTTCTTATCCTCCGTAATGTAGTGGTCAGTATCCCCGAATTTCACGTACAAGACCGGGGTTTGATTCTATAACGTGGAAGAGTTTTTACAGATTTTATTAACAAAAATAAATATAAATTATTATTAACGTTGTTTTCATTATGTCATAGACATTTAAGGAATACATTTTTAGATTTTTACTAGACTCTTTTTCAAAGTGGTTTCGTACTTTAATATTTCCAATATATTATCTTCCTAGTTCACATGTTACAAAAGCAGTTTTTGTTTATTCTCTGATCGATGTGACAAAATAGATCAGTTGGTAGAGCGTTAGACTGAAGATCTAAAGGTCCCTGGTTCGATCCAGGGTTTCGGCAGTCGTTCTTGTCCTCCGTACTGTAGTGGACAGTAACCCCGAATGTCACACGCAAGACCGGGGTTTGATTACCTAACGTGCTGGAGTTTTTCTAGATTTTAATAACAAAAAACAAATATAAATTTTTAACGTTATTTCTAATATGCCATAGACGTCTTAATGAATACATTTTTAGAGTTTTACTCGACTTTTTTTTTCAAAGTGGTTGCGTACTTTCATCTTTCCAATATCTTATCTTCATAGTTTACATGTGACAAAAGCAGTTTTTGTTTGTTCTATGAACGATGTGCCGAAATAGATCCGTTGGGAGAGCGTTAGACTGGAGAACTAAAGGTCCCTGGTTCGATCCCGGGATTCGGCAGTTGTTCTTATCCTCCTTACTGTAGTGGTCAGTATCCCCGAATGTCACACGCAAGATCGGTGTTTGATTACCTACCATGGTAGAGTTTTTCTAGATTTTAATAACAAAAATAAATATAAATTGTTAACGTTATTTCTAATATGCCATAGACGTCTTAATGAATAGATTTTTACACGATTTTTTTTTCAAAGTGGTTGCGTACTTTCATTTTTCCAATATTTTATCTTCATAGTTTACGTGTGACAAAAGCAGTTTTTGTTTATTCTCTGGTCGATGAGACGAAATACCTCGGTTGGGAGAGCGTTAGACTGAAGACCTAAAGGTCCCTGGTTCGATCCCGGGTTTCGGCTGTCGTTCTTATCCTCCGTAATGTAGTGGTCAATATCCGCGGAAGACCGGGATTTGATTCATTACCGTGGAAGTTTTTTTACAGATTTTATTAAGAAAAATAAATATATATATAAATTGTAATGGTAATGGTAATTTTTAGTTAACGTCGTACTAGAGCAACACAACGGGCTATTGACGACGGTCCGGAATCAGTCCCTTAAGGGAAAGATTCGAGGACAACACCTCGTAATTTTTAACCACGGTCAGATGACGAAGCAACACCTGAGCTGGCACCCCACTCTCCAAACTTCCACGCCAACCCAACGTGAGGACTTTCGGCCACGACAGATTTAAGGTGCACCAGCCGCCTCTACACCATACGTTTACAAACATCCATGCCCGGACCCGGATTCGAACCAGGAACCTTCCGATCTAGAGGCTAATACCTTAACCACTATACCGGTTGGTCGGCTAAATATAAATTATTAACGTTGTTACAATTATGTCATAGACATTTTAATGAATACATTTTTAGATTTTTACTCGACTTTTTTTTTCAAAGTGGTTGTGCGTACTTTAATCTTTCCAATATCTTATATTCATAGTTTACATGTGACAAAAGCAGTTTTTGTTTATTCTCTGATCGATGTACCGAAATAGCTCAGTTGGGAAAGCGTTAGACTGATGATCTAAAGGTCATTGGTTCGATCCCGGGTTTCGGCAGTCGTTCTTATCCGACGTACTGTAGTGGTGAGTATCCCCGAATGTCACACGCAAGACCGGTGTTTGATTACCTACCATGGTAGAGTTTTTCTAGATTTTAATAACAAAAATAAATATAAATTGTTAACGTTATTTCTAATATGCCATAGACATCTTAATGAATACATTTTCAATTTTTTACTTGACTTGTTTTTCAAAGTGGTTGCGTACGTTCATCATTTCAGTATCTTATCTTTACTGATACCTTTCAACGACTGAAAAAATGCCTCGCCGCAGGATTCGAGCTCATTAGGAGTAACTTTCAGAGTTTGAAAGAGGTCGTATCATTGGATTGAAAGAGTCAGGTTGGGCAAATCGGAGAATCGCTCGTCATGTAAGTCGAAGCGATGCGGTGATTAGAAGATGCTGGCAAGAGTGGGTGGACAGTGGCATATTTCAGCGTCATGATGGTAGCGGTCGACGTAGGGCCAGAACAGATCGCGAGGACAAAGTGATTGTCAGATCACCTGTCACAGCGCCTGATTCATCGCTGTCAACCATCAGTCGTGCGACCCACACACGAGTGTCCACCATGGCCATTCACAGACGGCAGAGTTCGAAATCTAAGCTTGTACCGACCGTTACGCCACCTGCCACTCACGCCTGCACACTGTCGAACCAAATTACAGTGTAGCTTGGCTCGATGAGGCTGGGATGAGGCTGACTGGGGAAGTATAGTCTTTAGCGACGAATCCCGCTTCCAACTGTGTCCTGACGATCATCGAAGACGTGTTGGAGACGCCCAGGGCAGCGTGCCGATCCTGCTTTCACTTATGCACGCCACACGGGCCCTCAACAAGGAGTTATGGTCTGGGGTGCCATTTCCCTTGATAGCCGGACCCCTTTGGTCGTCATTAGAGGTACACTTACTGCACAGCGGTACGTTGACGACATTCTGAGACCTGTTTTTCTACCGTTCCTTTCGCAGTACCCTGGGCTTATTTTTCAGCAAGATAATGCCAGACCATATACGGCACGTGTTGCTATAAACTGTCTTCAAGCTTGTCAAACACTTCCTTGGCCAGCCAGATCACCAGATCTCTCTCCTATCGAGCATGTCGGGGATATGATGGGAAGGCGACTGCATCCGGTAGGGAATGTTGATGACGTAGTCCGACAATTGGAGCAAACTCGGCAAGAAATACTGCAGGATACCATCCGGAAGCTTTATCGGTCTATGCCACGCCGTGTGGCAGCTTGCATCCAGGCTAGAGGCGGGTCAACACCTTATTGACCTCGTTACTGTAACTCTGAAATAAATCATTCATTTCTTCTGAAATTTTAATCATTTTCTATTCTGTACATAATTTTCCTATCCACCAATTTTAGTCTCCATCGGACAACTCCTTCTTGGTACGTCGATTTTTTTGTAATAGAGTGTAATATGTTTCAGTCTATATTAGTGTCGAGTTGACACTGATGATTATCAGAAAAGTACTCGATTGATCGACCGTGATTCGGTATTTTCAAACCGTTACAAATCGGTGAAAAATGCAATAAAATTGATGTACTTTTTTCATTTCCGCCTGAAATTGTGCGTATAATCCAAATTTGTGATAAAAGTTGATGGTTAGTATTGAATATATTGGAGCAAGCACCCAATTTAATATGAAGACGGCCCCTTAGACAAATTTTAAATATTGATATTTGTAGAAAACATTAATCCCATTCGATTGCTAACTTGTGTTTTGCTCTGCGATGTGTAAATTGTGCAATTGCGATCGGGTGAGTCGTTTTTTTTCGACGGGTGTACATCATTGGAGGATTAACTCAAACACTTCACAATAAAATAATATGATTCAGTCTATATTAGTGTCGAGTTGAAACTGATGATTATCAGAAAAGTACCCGATTGATCCACCGTGATTCGGTATTAGTTCGTCCTCTGCATTGCTTCCCAAACGATGTGCCACGAATAGACTGGAAATGTGACGTGATTTAACCGTAAAATCCTGATTATGAGGGGACGGTACCGGAAGGATAGTTCACAGATAAGTTTTGTCTGCTCCGTTTTACTGTGCCTCAATGACTCATACCTGAAAAGTTGTCAAATGAACGAAGATGCCAAGTAAGCCATCTACAATTTTTTAACTAGCATCCTTAGTACATCGATAAGGATTTTAGCTATTTTAAACGTCTGCGAACTCATATTGAAATGCAAAGTGCAATCATGATTTCAGCCATAACGCTATCTAATTAAACTCTAGAAGCAAGTTACGAAGTCGTGAGATTGATAGCAAAAGCTCTCATGTCAAATAGCTTTCCTCCAGAATTAAAGTCCACAATTAATGACATTATAAAAATATCGAATGTGATCAAAAGTAGACCTCTTCAATCGCGTCTTTTTCCCCTTTTATGTGATAAAATGGGATCAGATCATCAATCTTCCTACAGAAGTTTGTTGGCTTTCAAGAGGGAGAGTTCTGTCCAGAGGTCATGAGTTGAAAGAGGAATTAAAAGTATTTTTTGAGGGTATCTTAGTATTCAGTTAAGTTGGGAAATAATTACTGGTTGCAGAAAAAGGTCTACTTAGCTGACATATTTGAATACCTAAATGAACTTGATCAAAAAATGCAAGGACCGCTTAAGAATATATTAACTTGCACTGACAAAATTAATGCATTCAAAAACAATATCAGTTTTGGAAAGTTGTGAAAATTGGTTCCCTTGAAATGTTTAGTCGGTGTTAGTTGATCAGTTCGAGTCTTAAAAATGAACTCATAGAACTTGTAGACCAATACCTGTGCATGCTTGAGAGAAAGCTTCATCACTACTTTGAACTAACGGAGACAAAGAAATTAGATTGGGTTCGAAATCCATTTGCATCTTCATTAGATCACATGGCATTCGATTTATCAGTAAAATAACAGAATGAGTTATTAAACTTTAAAAATAATGACACACATATGTACCTTTTAAGTTGAGTTTAAGGATGTTCCTTTATCTCAATTCTGTGGGTAACTGTAAAAAAAGGAGTTTCCATCCATAGACGAAAAAACCATAGCCATTATTTTACGATGATTTTCTACAACGCACATGCGTCCAAAGTTCTATCAAGTAACCTCACTATCAAGTAATTTAAAGAGATCATCATTAAAAATTCTTGATCATGAATATATATATATATATATATATATATATATATATATATATATATACAGGGTGGTCCCGAATTCATGGTACAAACTTTAATGGTAGGTACAGGACATTGTAACAATGATTTATTGTATAGGAATGTATAGTCGCAAGTGACGCGGTGAGGCGAAAACAGGGGAAATAACGGCCGAAAGGAAAAACAAAGATTTTATTGAAAGCGTTGTTGACAAGTGTCATGTTTACAGTAATTGTTCAAAATTGCGTCCACCAGTATCGATACATGCTTGACAGCGTCGGTGGAGCGATTGGCGTACACGTTCAAAGATGCCTGGTATACGCAGCTCTGCCGTTACCATTTGCACGGCCGTACATGTAATGCATGTCTGCTTTTTCTGCATACGTAAAGTCACCCATCGTCTACGGCAGCACAATTGTGAATGGCGCTTTTCCCTACTGCGATGCATCAAGTTCAACAGCGGCTAGACATCTACTGCCCTCTACCGGCAATGATACCAACCGATCACTCCATTTCTCTTTCCTTTTATTTCCCCTGTTTACGCCTCACCGCGTCACTTGCGACTATACATTCCTATACAATAAATCATTGTTACAATGTCCTGTACCTACCATTAAAGTTTGTACCATGAATTCGGGACCACCCTGTATATATATATATATATATATATATATATATATATATATATATATATATATATATATATATATATATATATATTGGACAAATGGAATAAAAATTAATTTTGCACAATCTCCATCTCTTGGAGTAGAACTTATCAAGAGCACGATGGGAAAAGCACCAACACAAATGAAAATCATTGAAGGTTAGGGGTTTGCGAACAGAAAATAAGACCTTCATTGGTGGTACCAAGTCTTACCCACAGTGCACCTAATGTAAAAAAAGATCCAGCCTCTTCACATATCATCAATGTCAATAGTCAAAAGATCTCCAACCTTACTAAAACAGCTGAAAATTTCCACAACCTCCGTGTCTTGAATTAGAACTTATCTAGCACCTTGGGATGAGCACCAATCAACCAAATTGAAAATAAGTTCGTTTTGTTTTAAGGGCTTACGAACTAAGGACCTCATGGATAGTACCAAGTCTTACACACAGTGCACCAAATGTAAACAAAGTGCAAAGCTTATCCACATTGGATCAATGTCAATAGTCAAGAGATATCCTATCCCATTGCAATAGCTGAAAAATTAATTTTGTACAACCTCCAATTCTTGGTAGAATTTATCTAGCACCAAGGGATAAGCACCAATCAAATTAGAAATAGTAGGGGTTTACGAACTGAAAATATGACCTCTTCGATGGTACCAAGTCCTTCCCACAGTGCACCAAATATAAAAAAAGAGCCAGCCTGTTCATATTGCATCAATGTCAATAGTCAACAGATCTCCAACCCCACTACAATAGCTGAAAAATTAATTTTGCACAACCTCCAAGTTTTGGTGCAAAGCTTATCAAGCACCATTGAATAAGCACCAACCAACCGACCAACCATTCATCCAACCAACCAATCCAAGAACCGAAGCTTAAACGTGCGACTCAAAAGCTTGATTTAAAGGTGGTATGCCTTAACAAAAGAGACCGTATACTCAGAGGGTGCCAACGCCTGACATCTGAAAACGTCCCCGTTAATAGGAACGCTAAAAAGCGCTTAATAAAGCCTTCGTTTTTTCAAAACCAACATGCGGCTCATTGTTGGGACGGTAGCTTTCCGGGTGTCAGAGTGAGTGCGTGTATCTGTCGCAGAGAATGAAAAATATGAAAAATAAAATACAAGTAATAAAAATAAAGCGCAAAATAAAAAACAGCGGGCGCAAAAGATGGCATTAATAAAAGGAAAGTGAAAAAGCTTTTTATCGGAAGTTTTTTCGGGCTTAAGAAAAGGGTGAATAGGGCTTTTTAAAAGAAGAAAGACCGAATCCATTACTAGAACACAGTACACACACGCGCCGGTGCCCAGGGAAAAAGTGCGCTGCCTAGGGCCATATCTGTTTGTGCGGTGCCACGGGTGGTGTTTTCCACCAAGCCAGCTGTTTAGACCGACATTTTTTTTGCCTTATTCCACTTTTGTCCCCCGCGGGTGCGAATGTTTGGATGGTTTTGTGCTCAAACTCAAATCTGCAAAGCGCATACGCAGGAGGTCGATCTCGACTCTGCCAGAACTCGCAGCCTTATAAGTGGGACGATTTCTGCAAGCAAGTGCTCGACTTGCCATTGCTTTTACTTCGCTGGCGATACTTTTTAATGGCTTCGCCGACACCTTACATCGGCATTGCGCGGCCGGATAGGGGAGCCTTTCAGCGTCTTTATAATTTGGGGAAAAGTATACATTTCCTTTCAAAAGAGGGTTTTCATTCAGTCGGAGCACCCACAGACAGGAGGGAAGTTAGGGTTGAAAAACATCCGTTACTTATCGTTTTACCTGAGGTACTGAAGTTTTTATACACCTCCTACTGCTTGAAAATATTTTTGTTTACTTAATTTTCTAGACATACCCTGAGATGGAAGGGGCTGGGACTTAGTGAGTCCTTATAATCTCGATTTGGATGCCAGTTAACTTCTTCATGTATCATTTCATGTTTGATTTTTGCGTTGTCAAATCTGTTTGTGCAGTATCTAAGTTTTTTTTTCGCATTTATTACAGCCAGATGGGGATGGGATTCCATATGATGAGACATTTATAATGTACTTGTTAATTATAAAAAATGACTTACCGACATTTGTAAACGTTGCTGAATAAATTAGTTATGGGACATGTCAGCGGTCCATATCTTCTAAAGGTAAATAATTCAAAAATAAAGTCTAATTTTCTAAACAAATTTATTTACTCTTAATCCTTCTTGTGGTTGCTACGACGAGTTAACCATCTCGTCTTTAGTAAAACTGTTCAGATCTTGATGAATGAGATATCTAGTCATAGGAAGAAAACCTCCTTCTTCCTATGTCTGATGTTCCATGAAGAAGATCTTCATGGATCAGACATCACGTCACTAGAAAAAGACTGACCAGATCCTGGTAGGTATTTTGATTGACGTCGCACTGAATCAACACAGCGGTCTATTGGCGACTGTCCGGGATCAAACCCGATAGGAAATATCCGAGGACAACACCGTCATTTTGAACCACGGTCAGAAAACGAGGCCACACCTGAGTTGGCACCCCACTCTCCAAACTTCCACACCACGTCAACGTGAGGATATTTGAGGTCACGAACGTGTATCACCCCCCCCCCCTTGTACATGACGGTCTTCCATTGGATTCACTTTTGTCAGCGATTTGGACACTTATAATAGAAGTATTGAAAGCGAAGTTTTACCTTGCTGTAGAAATGCAGTAAATGTAAGTAATACAGACATTTGAGGCCACGACTGATAAACAGCGCTAATCCACTGCTCTTTCAACTGGGAAACCGAGGCCCACCTTGTTGACGAGATATCTGATCATCATCAAAATTGGTCAGATCTTGATGGACGATATATCTCGTCAAAACCACTTGGAGTGTTAACAAAAAGAATATCGAATAGAGTGTATATATATATGCTTTGCTGCCGAGAGATTATAAAGAGAAAGAAGAAAGCAATAAAAGGAAGTATATTTATAAAAATCACAAATTTTGAAACTATAAACAACTAAATTTTAGAACAAGGTTTATTTCATGTGCTAGAATTTCTGTGGAGATATATATATTTTTTAATTACTATTGTTAAGTTTTATTTCGTTACTATTGTTTAAGTCTTATATCAAAGAGGCATTTTATATAATACCTTTGGTATTTATTAAAATGTCACATGACGGCCCTGAACTCGGATTAATATTCATTACTATTCAAATACTTATTTACAATCCAATGATCATGTGCCAAAACAATATAACATTTCTATTACTTTTATTAAAGAAGCTATTGAAATGAGTTGGTGTTCAAATTTTTAATTGAGGTTCAAATCTAAGAATACTTTTTATCTATTTGGCAGATGTTATCATAATATCGAGATATCGATAGATAATACTCGATTTCCCTCAAAGTTGTCAATAACTGAAATCTCAAAGCAACTAAATTTATGGGAAGTTTATATCCAGCCTAGCTCTCAAACCACCCAATGCAACGAATCAATATGCGACAGTGAAATAGGGAAAAAATGCTCTAAAATTGCAAGATCTGTGCATGCGAAATTTAGCGATAAAAGGCTTTCCTTGTAGATTTCATATCTATCTATACAGATAGATAGAT
Source organism: Metellina segmentata (assembly GCA_947359465.1). NCBI lineage: Eukaryota > Metazoa > Arthropoda > Arachnida > Araneae > Tetragnathidae > Metellina > Metellina segmentata. Next base: position 66,096,884 of record OX375884.1, read on the forward strand.
ATAAGAAATACAGATATATTTTCAGGACGGATTTCAATGGATTTATAGAAACGTTTTGAAGTATTGCGCGGAAATTTTCAGACAGGTCATACTTATAGGATTCTTGGCTATTTTTGTGATGTAAAGCGAAATATTTTATATCGATTGCTTTATCTCTGCATGTATCGATTTAGATCTTTTCCGCTTCCCCATGTCCTTTGGGAAGAGCAGTCCCCTAAATCTGGTGCTTTTTTTGAAGGATGGATGCGACAAAAATTCTATTAAGGTCATAGAAAAGATAAAGATGCAAGTAATGGAGCTGTTAAAGGAATTTCTGTCTCAAAATTTCGAATTTACAAGTTCAGATTTTGCATTGAGAAATATATTGTGAGACGTTGAAGAGAAATGAGAGCTTCACATTTTAATTTTGTATTTAGCATATTTTTATGATTTAATTAAAAATATTTTGTAGAATTTTCAACGATTTTTGTCATTTACAAAACATTACCAATGATTTCACTAATTTCTAAACGAGGAAATTTGTTTCTCTTGAAAAATAATTTTTAAATTTTTAATGATAATATTGTATTTTATATATAATATAGTACATTTATTTTATGATACATAATGGGGTTTTAAAACTATCCCTTTTCGATTTTTTTCGTTTGAGATAGCTTTTTTCTCCATTACGACGCTAATTATTATACCTACCTACTTACCTTATAATTAGTATTTGACTTAATTACGAGGCATTCTTTTTAAAATGCGAGACTTGGGTTTTAGTACCGTGTCTCTTTCTGTAATTTGTATCTCGGTTGGAAGAGTAACGGATTACCAATCGGAGAGTTGTGAATTCGAATCCAATCATAGACTTTCGTGTACAAAGGGTACTGGTTCATGTTAAATTTGTCGTCACCTCAAATGTCCTCACATTGGCATGGTGTGGAAGTTTGGAGAGTGGGGTGCCATCACTTCATTTGACCGTGGTTCAAAATTGCGTGGTGTTGTTCAAGGATCTTGGAGGGTGCTTAAAGCAGGAGCGTTAGCAGCAAGTGCTTAACATGTTCAAAGCGGGTAAACTAAGTTCAGCATTAGCGGTGTAACTAATGAGCGTGGACTTTATATTGGGGTTGCGATGAACAAACCAAATGAACATGTGATGCCTTTTTATGAAAACTGTGGTTTATTCAAATGAAGAAGGAGCACTGCATTGCTCCACAATGGGAGAACACATCACATGTCCAAAGCGAATTCCGTTTTGACCTTTTGGCGGGCAAAAAAAGGCAACCCTTCAGTGAGAGAGGGCGCGCCAAGCATGGAGCGTTAGCAGTAAGTATTTAACAGATCTTTTCCTTGGGGGATTGATCCCGGACCACCGCCAATAGTCCGCTGTGTTTCTTAAGTGCGACGCTGATTAAAATATCTACTAACCCTTCTATAATTTGGGGAAGGGCTGTTAGCTGAGTGGTTGAAATGCTGGTCCTCGGTTCAAAAGGTTCAGAGTTGAAATCCCTGCGGGGGAATCAATATCAGTATTGGTTCTGAATTCATTTTAAACAATAAAGGGGTTTGGGCCTAATTAGGCCTTGAGTAGGAAAAACAGACGGTAGAGAGACAAACAGACTCAAATTGAGAGAGTGACTCTGACTCTATGAAATCCACTACAAAATAATAGACCCCTAATGAAATCGGCCCAAGACTCAACACGACGAAACTCGCATCGTGGTAGAAATTCGCGAACTCGTGCCAAATATGTGATCAGCAAGCACAGGTGAGTTGATATAAAACTGCATCCTATCAAGTTAAGCAAATTTAACTGTCAAGCAAACATTCCACTGGTTAGCAACACGTATGAGCACGGAATTGCATAACATCTATAAAAGTTAACATATTTCAATTTATTAGAAACTATTGAGAAATCTTCCTGTGTGAATTTTTTCTAAATTTCTTCTCTTAAAATACAAAAAAAAATCCACTATCTAATATTTCCTTTTTAATAAAATTCTTAACTTTTTCACTTTACAATGATTTTAATTCTTTACTTAACGACGATTTTCCTTTTTCGTATTACGACGGACACTTCTGGACGGATCACTCTCTAATCCACTCACTTATTTCCTTTAATATTTCCTTTTTAGGTATAACAATATTTCCTTTTATTTTCTTATTAATAATATTTCCTTTTTAATAAATTTCTTAACTTTTTCACTTTACAATGATTTTAATTCTTTACTTAACGACGATTTTCCTTTTTCGTATTACGACGGACACTTCTGGACGGATCACTCTCTAATCCACTCACACGATGGATTTTTCTTTTCTTAAATGTATGATCTTAAATAATGGTTTATGAATATAGATACAGATTAAGTAACACTGAAACATTAATAGCTACAGCTGAAAGGAGATAAAACCATAAATTATATTTTACAGCAATGAAAAGTTCTTCAAGCATGAAAACTTTTTACTTTAAAAAATATTTTGAATGATGGTCATTTCTTTAATACTTGTTTACTCCGAAAATGATAGGAGTTGCGATTCTAGGTATAACAATAATCTTCGATTCTAGTCTGCATAAATATATTAAATTCTTCTACTGTTTGCATGCCTAGCAAAATAGCTATTATTTTCTTTCACCCTATTCTGACATATAATAGATATTCCAATTGTTTTCAATGTAACATTGCAGAATCTTCGTGCCGATTCCGTAAATATTTCCCACACAAAGAATACTGTCCCCCAAAGTCTCATTTAATAATGCGTCAAACGCGGATTAGAGATCTTAAAGTACAGAGCTTGCATTCAATCATTAATGAATTTCGCGTAATAAGTTTTCCCATAAAAACTCTTATAAATACGATTGCTAAGACGCGATTGCAAAGATACAGAAGCGAAATTTCTTAGCCTCGGGCTGTATTCCATTGAGCATTCTCTCTCGAAATGGTGCGCCCGTAAAAGCCCACCAAAGTAACAGGGGGAAAGAGAAAGAAAGGATGAATAAAAACTCCGCATTAATACTAATTACGGGGGAAAAGTTAAGATACAGAAAAATCCTCGAAGCCCGTTGTGAAGTAAATAAAAAGTGTATTTTCTTTTAATCAATTAGAAAATCTCGAGTCCCTAGGAGCACAATATCACTTGGTGGTATAGCTCATATTTAATGATTTCGAAAAACGCCTAAGTTTTTCTGCTAGGCCAATTCAGTAAAAGAGAAGGGAAAAATGAAATAAAGAGATATTGACGGAAGCTTAAGAGAAGCAGTGAACGTGAGCCTTATTAACTGTTGGTGGAGGGACAAAGTAATTTGGTCTATGGTGCTTTTAAATTTATAGAGCAAATTTTAAAGTTTTCTCGTTGGAATCAAGAAATTAATGATGCATATCACACAGACGCTGTGCTTTAGTTTTCATTGTGGGTTTAAAAATAGATCAACGAAATGTCTAAACTTGCCTTGCTGCAACTATGGCAATAATAAATATACTGTGGGAATTTATGCATTACAGAAATTAAGTTTCTATATAGTAGTATATAAAACAGACAAGCAGGTCTAAAACATGGAGTATTTTCCAGTGGATTGAATTTCTGTCTTGATACGTTCTCCGCTACATTAGTTATCGGTGGACGTGGTCAGACTAATGCCTCTTAAAAACTCTAGATGGCGCTCATCACATTAGGCGTTCTGAAATTTCAATGGAGTCCCACGGAGCAAACTTAAGACTTTCAATTGCAAACTTCTCACACCTTTCTCAATTAAAATGTGATTTTAAATTCGTCGCTCCTGCCGATACCACAGATTCACTCCGTGTTGCTATACAACTTTCATAACTATATAGGAATAAGTTCCAAATCCGCCATTAGAACTAGTTAAAGCTGAAATTCCTGTAAAAATTAGATGCCTATATTTTTTAAATCAAGTTTTAATAAATCATTTTGATAACCTAACAAGATTAACAAATAAGTTCTTGCTTGTTCTGACTGAAAAATTAATTTCAACTGAGATTTCAAAATTTTCTCAGCAAATTTCAATGATTTTTCTCTTTTAACTCTCAATTGGCTTGTACGAGATATTTCGTCCATCAAAATCTGTCCGTACTAATGACGAGATATCTCGTCATCACTGTACTGACGATTTTTTTTATGACTAGATCAAGATCTGGTAAGTTTTTTCCAAATGACGAGATATCTCGTCCATCAAGATCTGGTCAATTTTGCTAATGACAAGACAACAACCAGGAGGGTTAAAAACATACCTCTCTCCACGGAATCTTACCACGGAAGTCTAGCCGACCAACCGGTATAGTGGTTAAGGTGTTAGCCTCTAGATCGGAAGGTTCCTGGTTCGAATCCGGGTCCGGGCATGGATGTTTGTAAACGTATGGTGTAGAGGCGGCTGGTGCACCTTAAATCTATCGTGGCCGAAAGTCCTCCCGTTGGGTCGGAGTGGAAGTTTGGAGAGTGGGGTGCCAGCTCAGGTGTTGCTTCGTCATCTGACCGTGGTTCAAAATTACGAGGTGTTGTCCTCGGATCTTTCCCTTAAGGGACTGATCCCGGACTGTCGTCAATAGCCCGTTGTGGTGTTCTAGTACGACGTTAACTAAAAAATTAATTAATTAACCACGGAAGTCTATTATTATATTGCTTAACTTAGATACTAGATTAACACTTTAAAGGGGATGTCTGACGTCCTACGTCCTACCTTCTTGAAAAGGTTCTGCCTAGGTACATTAAGGCTGTGAAGGTACATAAATATCCTAATTTGACATTATCATTCTTAGGAGTGCTCTATATTGGTATTGAGACAAAAAGGGTCCTACCACCATCTAAGAAAAATTAAATGTTTTGCAACAAGGAAAATGCTTTCCTATAAGAAGAGGTGCCGTGGTATCCCGGTTGGAATTGTAACGGATTAGCAGCCTGAGGGTTACGGGTTCAAATCCAGCCAAAGACCATGGTGCACAAAGGGGACTGGTGCACGTAAAATATGCCGTGGCATCAAATATCCTCATTTTGACGTGGTGTGGAAGTTTGGAGAGAAGGGTGCCAGCTCAGGTGTGGCCTCGTCTTCTGACGGTGGTTCAAAATGACGTGGTGTTGTCCTCGGATATTTCTTTTCGGGTTTGATCTCGGACTGTCACCAATTACCCGTTGTGTTGCTACAGTGCGCCGTTCGTTAAAATACCTACCTATAAGAGGATAGGTCACCGCTCTTCAAATTCTAGGAGTTTCATCTCCTTGACCCTCCTCCCGTATAAGTAAATGAACTTCTCCTTCGAGCTAAAGTTTTGAAATCGAGTTAGGAAATTATCATAGATCACGAGTTAATGTCCCAAACAACACTGAGAAAATGGAGACATTCCAGTAAAATCCCGATTTCCAGAATTTACATTTATTGAAATTAGACCCTTTTCCCAATTTTCCAACCGAGACAGTCATGCCAATCTCAGTATGACACAAAAGACGACGTATTCGTAAACGCTATACCGTGTTACCGAGACGGTGCGAAATCGACCGCAACAGTTTAGAAAACTTCATTAAAAATATCACTCCACGGCGAGAGCTTTCAAACTGTCATTTAATCACGAAATACCCCATTCATCCTCAGCAAGCGAAGCCGATGAAAACGACACGAAAAGCGCCCAATGTTCCTATCAATTGTCTGTTTGTGCGCTAATAGATTCCGTGACCATTTCGTATAATTAAATAAATCCATCTCTTTCAAAACAATGGTTCATGATGAAATCCTGCCGCGGGGAGCTTACCGCTAATAACTCCGCCGGAGGATTTTAAACGACACACTTGGGTCTGAGCTCCCTCATATTTCCTAATATAAAAGAGCTACGCCGGTGCTATTACCCCCAAATCCATCACGGCAGCAACGCTCTTGTGGATGATATTCCGGGATTTCGCATTTGTATTCCTGCCAATAATCGGCATGCGAAAAGTATACTCAAATGGGAATGCTCCCAGAGGGACCTAAAGGGACTCCCCCACTCCAAGCCAGAGCGATTGGCTAGCAAAGGAGAAAGTCCACGTTTAAAACCATTCTGCAATTTTTCTTCCCATTGACAGACCTCATCTTGAGCCTCCCACTTTTCCCCCATCCTGCTCTTTACCGAGTGATTCTCGGAACATCGAAGCGAAATTTGCGGACGTCGATTTGCGCTTTGCGCAAATATAGCAGATCCAATTCCAGATCTATGTATCTTATTTCTTCCTCCTTTTTCTTTATTTCTTCCACGCGTGTGGTTTTTCCTCATTTCATTTATGGGACTATCTTCATCGCCTCCCCGGGTTCATTCAGCGCTGCCAGCTCTTACCGATTAAGTGGTAAAATCTGCTGCTGGCAGATTAATGCCTTTTTTCGACTTTTGGTCAAACTGCGGAGAAAGAAAATATTCGGGATTGATCCTATCAAAAGCCCCTTTTCATGAAAACGCCCGGAGTTAGCGTTCAGGGCAGCAGTGGTGTAGTTGCAGTGCTATTCGCCATGTCAGATGGTGAGTTCCAGAAATAAATGCATTCGCGAAGAGATACGTGGTAATGTGTGCATCATTGCTGAATACCATCAGCCTATATTTTGCGTTGTGAAATATTCCCGAATCGCGTTCCCAAAATTTCGAATAATGTAACTTTTTCGTGTTTAACCCTCCTGGAGGTTGTCTCGACTTGGTGTCTCATCATTACAAAACTGACCAGATCTTGATGGACGAGATGTCTCTTCATTAGAAGCTGACCAGATCTTGATCTTGTCATCATCAAAAATTATCGGCAATATGTCGATGACGGATATCCCGTCACCATCAAAATTGGCCAGATTTTTATGGACGAGATATCTCGTCGAAACCACCTGGAGGATTAAGCAGTCTTGTTATGCATGTTAAGTACTCAAGAACTGCCTTATGGCGGAGTCTAGCTTTCTGGTTCGTTACAGTCCCATTAAGTGCATTGAAGTTTCATTTAAGCCATCTATAGATCTCGCGTAGCTAGAGTTTCCGTAGACTGATAAACCAATTTAGACACATGAAGTAGATTTCGAAACTTGTGAGCAAGTTTTGCATTATAATCTGTTACTATTACGCTTATACCCAATTTTAAAACATGGGACGGCAAACGTTTTTTGGAGTTTTGTCATCATTTTAACATCTCTAAGTGGTTTTGACGAGCTATCTCGTCATCAAGATTGCGGATTGAATGTCTAATGATGAAGATACCGTCGTTTTTGATAGTGGAGAGATCAAGATGAGATCAGTTTTTCTAATGACGAGTTCTATCGTCCATCAGGATCTGGTCAATTTTGCTAATGACGAGATATCTCGTAGAGACCATCAGGAGCGTTAATGTAATTAGTTAAGAATAAAATAATATAAATATCTTCATGATAGATTTATTACTTTAAAACCATCCAGGTTTTAAAAAGGGAATGTATATTCTTTCGTATTTGTTAACATTTGTTGAGCTATCTTTGAAGTTTTATTTTGGACATATATCAATACAGCTGATATTTTGTTAAACATTATCCTTGACTTTTTAAATTGTTTTTTGGTGTTGTAGATGATATTAGATATTTTCCTTAGGGATTGTTAGGAGAGACCGTCGTCAATAGCCCGTTGATTTCTGCAATGCGACGCTAACTAACTACCTATTACATTGAAGATGATAAGATAAATATTATTAATTTTTGTATACCAGATTTTTAAGTAATCAATTTCTCATGTATTGGTAACGATAATTTAATTCTGTGTAGAATCGAAATCTGTTTTAACTTTATCAAGCGCCTTTTTTCTTATTTCAATACCTATTTTTAAAAAACAATGGAAACAATTCAAATTTTTAAATAGATAGATCATTAACTTTTTCTCTTTTTGTGAAATAAAAATATATTATGGATCAGTTTAAATAATTCAATAAATTTTATCATTAATTTTTTTATTGTTTTGTATATTAAATATATGCTTTTAAGGCAATTTACTAAAAACAATAAAAAAATTATTAGGTGTTCATATTTGAGTGATCACCTTCTTGCAATATTAATGCCTTTATGGCAAAATTATTCAATGCGTTTTGTTGAACCTTTAAACTAGAAATATGTTTTGTACATTTTAAACTGTTTCATTCGAATCTCATAACTTTAAAATATATAATAATCAACTATAAATGAACTATAAAATACATAATAATCAACAACACGTATAATCAACTATAAAAATAAGTCACGAATTGCGTATTACATTATTGTGATTGACAATTAGTAACAAAATGGAAAGACATTAAGTTTTCAGAACCGATTTTAGAAATCTTATAATTTAATTTATTTTTATGTGATTGTCATTCATTAAACATTACGGGACTGAAACTTGTCTGTTGAAAGTTGCAACCTGTACCAGATTGTCAGGTTTTAGTTATGGTTGTTCCGACAGATTCGAAAGGTTCTACAGACTATCTAGTACTGATTATCAAACAGCCGTTATGTAAAGCAAATATATCAAACTGTATATAGAGTCGAAGACATACGATTTTGAAGGAAAAACTGGTATATGATTGATTAAAAGGTGTTTTTAAAGTGTGATAAAATTAATGATTTGAGTGAAGATTTTGAAGGGTGAACTGTATACAACCGTTAAAGAGGAGCTTAAAGTGTGGTAAAAATAGTGATTTGAGAAAAGATTTTGAAGGGAGGAACTGTATACTACCAATAAAGAGGTGTAAAGTGTGATAAAACTAATGATTTGAACGATAAGAAAATTAGAAGATATACCCACCCTAACTATTAGTTGAATTTTCCATTTTTTGCTTGCTATGTACCTAAAACATAGAAGTGGTCTGATTATCTGGAGAATGTGGCCCATTTTGCATAGGAATTTATATTAGAGGGCCAAATGGATTGGTATACTTGAGGGCTCACAAAATATTTAAATTTTTTCCAATTAATTAAGGCTATTTCCAATTATTCCCATTTGATATATCCAATCAAAATAAACTTTGAATACATATTTATCATAAATTATAGCATTTATAGTTAAAATATAGTATTTATATAATATAAGGTAGGTAGGTATTTAATTAACGTTGAATTGGAACAACATGACGGGCTTTTGGCGACGGTCCGGGATCAAACCCGAAGGGAACGATCCGAGGACACACTCTGCTCAGGAGAGCATACTGTTTCAATGCTACTGAAGTAATAACAAAAGTGTATTTAATGTTAAGCTTCACCTCTCTGACTAATACTAATCGGATTCTGTTAATGCCAAATTGATCAAATCATTTGCAATAGTGTGGCCCTCAATAGACTGGTCTATTCCAACGGGGTAATAAATTAACGAGCTATTGGAGACGGTATGGGACCAATCCCCAAGGGAAAGACCCGAGGACAACTCCCCGAAATTTTGAACCATTGTCAGATGAAGAGATCACACCTGGGCTGGCACCCCACTTCTCCAAACTTCCACGCCACACCAACTACATAATTCAAAAATTGATTATTTTATCTATAATTAAAGTGATATTTAAGAGTATCATAGTTTAAATTTTACAGATATGTATATATTACTTTTCAAAATATTTATTAATTCAGCGTAAGAGAAATTAAAGGAAATTTTTAAAAATATGTGAATTGTATAGATAAGGTCAGCCAAAATATTTTTCACATAAATTTTAAAGGACAGCCCACCTTTTAATACACTAAAGACGGTTTTACTGAGTGATGCTTTAGGTTTTATTGATGATCACAAACTTTTAAGGGAGCTTTCAGCGTAAAATCAAGACTCAACAGCGAAAATGTGGAATATTTTCAACGCATCTTTAAAAGCGCGATCTTTCTCTTCGGGATTGACTCCGGACCGTTTTTAATAGCCCATCCCATTCCTCCAGTGCGACGTTAATTGAAATACCTACCACAGCTTTTTTACGGGCAAAGTACCGATGAATAATGTACAACTGAATAATTAATTTCTTTGTAAAGGAGGTTTTCCACCCAAATGGGCTTTTCGGCGATTGATTTTCCATAAAAATCAATTTTTTCCAGTCAGGTCAGTGCGTACGGGAACGGACTCACGCCATTCTCGCCAGAATCGACGAAAATAAAAAGCGGCTTGAAAAGAAATTCTCTTCCGGCATTCATCTGTATGCGATCCAGAATGTATAGATCTTCGTGATATCTCTATCGGCCCGACTTCCCGAGCACCATCCATTCAAGCAACTTGATTTCCGAAGCGTCAGGTGAAATGACGTTTGATGGTTCTCGGAGACTATCTAAGAGATGGATTGTTGTTATAGGGACTTGATGAAGTGCCGCAGCAAGCGCGCTATTGCCGGCTTGTTGTTTGCGGAGAATACACGCCCAGCTGATCAACATGATGCGCTTTCGGGGAGGCATTAAAGCGAGGGGAAGAGAATCGGGCGCTATTCCTCGGGAGATTATTATTGATGAAAGGATGAAGGATGCTGAAAGAGTCGTTACTGGCCTTAAGCGAAGGAAGTAAAAATGAGTTTCCGAGTCTAATGTTTGTGGAAGAGAATTGAAGGGGAGGAGGAGTGAGAACTCTGTGAGTGTTTGTTGATGCAGCGGAGAACGAATATCGATATGACTTTTATACTGTAGGTTTTTTTATTTTCGTTTAAAGCATAAATACTTTTGTTTTCTCGGCAGACAAGGGTTTTTCTTGTGAAGTAATATGGTAGAGCGAACGTATCTTCAATGGTACCCGGACTATTGAAGAGTTGGCCTCAAATTAATTTTCATTTCGGTTTAAAGTGTGTGTAAATTAATATAGTGGCTATGGGGCATTCCAAAAGATGAAGGAAAGCATTTTACTTTTATATTCTAAGTCAACAAGGGTTTTTCTTGTGGAGTATTGTGGTAGTTTACATATCTTCAATGGTATCCGCACTCTCGAAAAGTTGGCCTTAAATTAAATTTTATTTCGGTTTAAAGTGTATGTAAATTAATATAGTGGCTAGGGGGCAATCCGAAAGATGAAGGAAAGCATAAATACCTCTATATTCTAAGTCAACAAGGGTTTTTCTTGTGGAGCATTGTGGTAGTTTGCATATCTTCAAAGATACTCGTGATCTTGAAGAGTAGGCTTCGAAAAAAATTTTATTTGGCTTTGAAGCATATATAAATTAATATTGTGACTAAGGAGCATAAATTGAAGGATTCTCAGTATACAAGTGTTTTTCTTGTGGAGTATTATGATAGCTTATTATCTTTAATGATACCCGCACTCTCGGATAGTTGGCCTCGAATTAAATATAATTTCGGTTTAAAGTGTATGTAAATTAATATAGTAACTAAGGAGCATAAATTGAAGAAAAGCTTAAATACTTTTACTTTCTCAGTATACAAGGATTTTTCTTGTGGAATATAATGGTATATATATAGAGCTTACGTATCTTCAAAGATACTTGCGGTCTTGAAAAGTTGACCTCAAATAAAATTTAATTTCGCTTTAAAAGGTATGTAAATTAATATAGGGACTAAAGAGCATTCCGAAAGTTGAAGAAATACATTCTTATTGATAGTATATAAAACTGCTTGAAGAATAGGTCCCTTTTTTTAATGTTATGGAATGAAAAGATGACTTAAAATATGCATTGTTTATAAATTTAAATCTTATGCGTTTTACGATTATTTACTGCTTTTTATTTTCTAAAATATACTTCGGATACACATTAAAAAATGAGTTTGTGCACATGTGTAACTAAGAAAGAAACGTCACCTCATGGATGTACCACGATCTGATTTGTTTATCTTCTTGATGGTTGTCTCAAGGAGGTGTCTCGTCTTTATCAAAACTGATCAGATCTAGATAAACGAGACATCTTGTGTTAAGAATTAAAACAGACCAGATTTTGATCTTGTCATGATCAAAAGATTGGTCACCGAGTTACCTCGTTATTAGCAAAATTGGTTGGATCTTGATGGACGAGATACCTCGTCAAGATTACTTGGAAAGTTCAAAAGAACCCTTAAGTAAATACAACTGTGATCAAAATGTATCCGGAATGCTTCCTTTAAAATACACATTTGGTATATATCAACTGCAAATTTTATCAAATATTTTTACGACTTATATAAACATGTGGCAACAATCAGGGATTTATTTAATTTTATCGTCTGAAAATAAATTTATTTTTAGTAAGAAAGGAATTTTTATTTCGCGTTAGTTTTCGAAAATGTCAAATGTAATTGAGCAAAGAACATGCATTAAATTTTGTTTCCGTAATGGAATATCTGCTACAAACACATATGAAATGTTGCAAAAAGCTATTACAAATGACTGTTTATAAAAAAAAAACAGTTTTTGATAGGTATAAAAAATTTAAAGAAGACAGAGAATCTGTCGTAGATGTTTCGCGATCTGGTAGATCATTCACATCGACCAATGATCAACATGTCAATCAAGTCAGAGAATTGGTGCTTAGTGATCGTCGTTTAACAATAAAAGACACTGTTGAACACGTTCCTATATTAATCAAAAAGAAAAGTTGGAAAGGACCTGAATTGTGTCGAGAAAACTCGTTGGTTTTGCTTCACGATAATACTCCTTCTCGCAATGTCATTATTATTCGTGATTTTTGACAAAGCATTCAACAAATACGGCTTCTCAAGTTCCGTATTTACCTGATATTACACCGTGTGATTGTTTCTTATTTCCACGGGTGAAACTCCCTTTTCATGGTCACCGTTTTGAGTCCATTGATGCAATAAAAGTAAATTCGATAGGATTCCTGAAGTGGTTTCACAAAAACGACATTAAGGCATGTTTTGACTATTGGAAAAACGTTGGCAGAAGTGCATTGAAGTCGGAGGAGATTACTTTGAAGGAGACGTAATGCATTTTGACTAATAAATTGATACCTTTTGTTTTATGACAGCATTCCGAGTTTTTTTTATCATAGAAGTAGAACGCAGTGTCATATTTCTTAATAGATGCTATTATTGTTCCTTCTTAAGCAACATATTCTGCGATTTTTCCGCTGTCAAAAATAAATAAGTTTAACTATCAATTAAAGTTTGGTTTAAAGATTACGAAAATAAATTATCACATTGATTAACTCATTCAAATTAAATGTAATAAAAGGATACCTAATGCAATAAATAGTATAGTGGACGAACAAAGCCCGACCTAGAGTCATATCACAATCTGAGTTGCAATCAGAAGGGGAATATGAGCGAACAAGCTTCCGGTTAGTTCAACCCTTTTCAAACTTTTGGTCCACCGGCTCCCATTAAAAACCGCAAAACTCAACGGCTGGCTCCCTTGTATAAAAACGATGTCAATAAACTGAGTTCTAATAACCGTAAATATTTAAATTATTTGTTTTGTTGACTTTATTTCCATGTTTGTTTCTTTATTAGTTCTTCAAATTGGAGCACGATTTCGGAAAGTATGATTCGAGCACCTTTTTTAATAATTTATCTCAGTAAATTTCAATAGTATCCTGTTATCAGCTCATCTTCAGTTTTTCATGGCAGATATACCTCAATTGTTATTCCCCTTAGATAATTCTGACAGTTATCTCGATCAACGGCTTGAGTTTCATAGCATTTTTCACAAAATATCCTCAGTTAAAAGTATTCGTGATTTTCTCTTAATTCTACATCAGGAATATCTAATATCATATAGCGAAACAGGGATGCAGTTGAATTAATGTTGCATGGGAGCAACACAACGGGATATTGGCTACGGTTGGGATAAATCCCGTAGGGTATGATCCGAGAACAACACCTATTCATTTTGAGCCACGGTCAGATGACAAATCAACACCCCACTCCCCAAACTTCCACACTACGCCCCAACTTGAGGCCAGGACAAATTTAACGTGTACCAACCCCGCGTACACGACGGGGTTTGGCTGGACGGAGTTACGAAGTCTCAACCTTCCTGTTGCTCAGGAAACCGTTACACTTCCAACTGAGCTACTGCATCCCCTTATATACAACAAGGGAAATAATTAGGTGTATTTGTGGCCTGTCACACCATGGTCTTCATTTGCTACACGACGGCTTATAGACCACGATCTACGGCTGAAATAGACTACAAACATCCCGGTTCGGCCCAAATTCGAACCCAGATCCTGTCGAAGCGAGGGTCGGAGGGCTAACCACTCAGCTACCAGAGATTTATTACACAAAATTCTCAATGTACTTAAAATATACAGCTATTTTTAGTTTTAATCTTTTCATAGTTTTACCGAATATAATTCAAAGAAATACGTCTCCATTCTATTCCGAGGGAATTTCTCCCCAAACTATGCGTCTTCATCTTGTTGCGCTTTCTCATCAGAGGGCTTTTTCGCTTTCCTTTACTCCCAAACAAAAAAGCTGGAGCTCTTTTTTTCCCTCTAACCATGAAACTTCCCCCTTTATATCTTCTCCCCCTTTTTTTCCCGCAGAATCTCCTCTCTGAGACTACAATTTTCTGCCTTTAAATTCATCCGAACACTTCCACTCTCATAGATCTCCGTATAATAAAAAGGAAAAAAGCCAGAACTTAAAGGGATATCCGATCAAGGTTTTGGAGATCGTTATGACGAGTCCCGGTAACCGGAGAGGGGCAATCATTTTTGAATCGAAAAGGTATTGCATGCATGGCACAAAAAGAAGCAACCTGCAATGAACGTCACCCGATCTACCCGGGCAATCAGGTGGGTGGGGGTCTCTGTGATAAAGCCCTCTGCACGTTATGGAGCGATACACTACAGAAAGTAATTGGCACGGAACTTTGTGAAAGAGAGAGACTAGTAAGACTTGGCAGGCAAATGAAAAACCACGAGCGCCGAGTTTGATTCGATTTTAAACAATTGAAAGCTCTGACTCGGGTTGCGTTTCAGTCGGAACTTTGCTCTAGTTATGTTTGACTTTTTGTATTTGGCTTAACATGTGTTGAGTTATGGACCAAATACTTCGCATATGAATGAGTGTGCTATTGTATTGTCTCTGGGATAAAGCTTTCTGCACGTTATTGTGCAATACACTACAAAAACTAATTGGCATGGAATTTTGTGAAAGAGAGACAAGTAAGATATATGGCAGGTAAAGGGGAGAAACCACGAGCGCCGAGTTTGATTCGATTTTAAACAATTGAAAGCTCTGACTCAGGTTGCGTTTCAGTCGGAACTTTGCTCTAGTTATGTTTGACTTTTTGTATTTGGCTTACCATGTGTTGAGTTATGGACCAAATACTTCGCATATGAATGAGTGTGCTATTGTATTGTCTCTGGGATAAAGCTTTCTGCACGTTATTTTGCAATACACTACAAAAACTAATTGGCATGGAACTTTGTGAAAGAGAGACTAGTAAGATATGGCAGGTAAGGGGAGAAACCACGAGCGCCGAGTTTGATTCGATTTTAAACAATTGAAAGCTCTGACTCGGGTTGCGTTTCAGTCGGAACTTTAGCTCTAGTTATGTTTGACTTTTTGTATTTGTCTTGCCATGTGTTGAGTTACGGACCAAATACTGCGCATATTAATGAGTGTGTTATTGTATTGTCTCTGGGATAAAGCCTTCTGCACGTTATTGTGCGATACACTACAAAAACTAATTGGCATGGAACTTTGTGAAAGAGAGACTACTAAGACTTGGCAGGCAAATGAAAAACCACGAGCGCCGAGTTTGATTCGATTTTAAACAATTAGCTCTGACTCGGGTTGCGTTTCAGTCGGAACTTTTGCTGTAGTTATGTTTGACTTTTTGTATTTGGCTTGCCATGTGGTAGAGTTATGGTCCTAATACTGCGCATATGAAGTAGTGTGCTATTGTATTGTCTCTGGGATAAAGCCTTCTGCTTATTATTGTGCGGTACACTACAAAAACTAAATGGCACGGAACTCTGTGAAAGAGAGACTAGCAAAATTTGGTAAACCAACGGGAAAAACCACGAGCGCCGAGTTTGATTTGATTTTAAGCAGTTTAAAGCTCTGACTCGGGCTGCGTTTCAGTCGAAACTTTTGCTGCAATTATGCTTGACTTTTTGTACTTGGCTTGTCATGTGTAGAGTTATAAACCAAATAGTGCACATTTGTATGAGTATGCTATTATACTCCTCATGCTTTAGTATATTTAACACTAAATGCACGAAGTGGGTCAAATGACCTGTTTTAAAATTTTAACAAAATTACTTTCTGTTATATCTAATGACTAAACAACTTTTTCTGAAATGCTTATAAAATTGATTCAGTAGTATATATATTTCGATTTCCCTCTCTTTGCCTCCATCCGATTATATTAAAATTGTTTGATCACCCTCCACAAGCATCGCAGAGCCTATTTTGGTAGATAGATATTTTCAATTAACATCGCACTGGAACAACACAATACGCAATTGGCGACAGTCATCCCAACTGAGCTGATAGTCATAACGAAAATGCTTAATTACGAAGTTTTTCTGCATCTTGGTGATACCCAAAGAGAGGTATTGAAGAGACCCCAAAGCAAGATTAAGTTTTTCGTTGATTTGGAACATCAATTGGCATAGAGTGAATTTACTACATCTTTTTGTACTGATAATTTAAATTAATTGGTAAAGGTAATTTGAGATGTACTACACATTAGTTTCAGTCTAGCGGTTACTTTTCAATTTCCATAGACTTAGGGAATAGGACACATTTTATGGTGTGCGAAAAGCCTATAGCGGGTTTGAAGTATAGTGGTGTATTTCCATCCTTTTTTTGTAAATTGACACCAGAACGATTAAGATGGGGGTGTAGGCACAATTTAAAAGTATTCTTTAAATGTAAGGTGTTCTAAAATAGAATGTACAGTAGCGAAAAATGAACGGACTACCTAGTTTATTTCGAGCACTATTCATACTAGAGCAAATTCAAAGGTATCAGTCAATAGGGAATAACGTCCTCTACAAATTCAAATCCAAAAACTTTGCATTAGAGGGCTTCTTTACATCAAATCCGGCACAGACATCAAAATTTCTAATGGAAACACCGTGTTTTGATGCCATACTCAGATTCTGCATAATTAAATGAGTCTAAATATAAAATTTCATGACTTTACTATTTATACATCCCAAGATATCTAATGTTACAACTAGTTTCCAGGGATCATCTCCACAAAGAAAGACGCTATTCGTAGATCGAGATTAATTGTAGTTAATAGCTAGCCAAATTTCAAATTTGAGCTATATTTCAAACGTATTTTTCATCAATTCAATTATTATTATATTTATTATACAAGTGCAAACGATTTGAGAATTACATTATTATTGTTATTACGCAAGTGCAAACGATCTGAGAACTATCATCCGAAGTTTGTGAAGCGTTTTATAAACTTTTGTTTTCTCCCTAACATCACTATAATTGTGAAAATTTAATGTAGCTCAAAAATCAATGATCGGAAAGAGCTGAAATTTTGCATGGTCATACTAGAAGTTCTTCTGAATCCATTTCCATAAAAATATAATAGGGTTGCAATTCATAATTTTTTCAAACATTAATGTAATAATTATTATTGCACACATAAAACTATTTTTTAAATAAAATACTAGGTGGATTGTGTTTGGGTTGTTTAACAGTAACGTGGTACAAAATATCAGCGCTAAAGAAATATTATTTATGTAGATATCCATAAAAGTCTAAGAAACTGATTTATATAACATTAGGACTTCCAATCTTTCTGTCCTCATAACTTCGAAACGGCAAGTCCTATTGACATGAGATTTGGAGTCTGAAGTTAAATTTTGATATAGATTCGAAACTATGTGTCCAAAATAGGGAGTTCCTGATGGAAACAATGAGGTTGGTGCTCAATTTAATATGAAGACGGCCCCTTATTCAAATTTTATTTGAATTTGAATTGAAAGGAGACGTTAGCTCCTGTCAAACCCCATCTTTGAATTTACTGTAATGTTAAAATTGCTCGAATGAAGAGGGGTGATTCGAATTTTTTTTTACGCGACTGTACTACATAAAAAAAAAAAAGAAAACAAGTATCTGACACGTGATAGACACTAAACTCGTCATTTACCTTAAAAGTGTATTTATCGATGTATATATTAGCTTTAATAGAGATGTTAGCTTTATAGATGTATATATTAGCTTTAATAATAACTTTACCATTCTGAGAAGTATTTATTTCCCCACCAGAGTATATTAACTTCATGTGACGAAATCAGCTATGTAGATTTAAGAATCTATAATTTCTTCTTACCTGTAGACTTTATCTCCAGATTAACCCTATGGGAAAGTCTGGATTTGAGAACCGAAGGGGCAGAAGGATAACTGAATTTCTAATACATTTTAGTACAGGGCTCGAAATACCCGGGTGCACTGTGCACCTGAAAATAAAATTGTGCACCTAATTTTTTCCTTCTAGTTGCACACAGTGCACCTATCTTTAAAAAAAGCGTGGGAAACGTATTTTATGTTGTTTTGATGTCTGAATTAGTATCGACCTCTCTAAAAGAACGTAATTAAAATTCCTAAATACACACTATGCGAAAACTTTAATCCAGAAAATACTATGTTGCAATGAAGGAAAAATACAAAAAGAAGGATGGACACTAAACCTTATGGGTAAAGATCTGCCTAAAACGTAGATGTTTCTGATTGCCCACCAATGTCTGATGATGACTAAATAGTTGTAAGTAATATTTCCGCAGATAAAAAAAAAATTTTAATATTTTTATTTACTATCTACTTGTAACATATCCAAACATACCCAACTAATAAAGTAGTTTATATTACATTAATGCTCTTATATTACGGTTTTTTTAATGTGCACCTAAAATAAAATCTGTGCACCCAATTTAAAAACTTAGGTGCACAAGGTGCACCTGTATTTAAAAATCTATTTCGAGGCCTGTTTTAGTAAATAAAAGATTCAGGATTCAGTTCTTAGTTTTTTGCTTTTCATAATGTACGTCAATTCCGTTCATCTTCATCTCACAGCAGATACAAAGTTACATGATCTGCAGATGACATTGCCATCTGGCACTCCAACGTAAACATATAGGAGCCCAAAAAGTCTTTAATGAGTCAACGAAAGGACTGGTGAAATCGGCAGGGGATCTGAAAATTAGTATCAACCCAAATAAAACTAAACTTTGCATCTTCAGCACTGACTAGCTTATGCTAATCACAGCATCTTTGATTGCAGTTGCACCTATCTGTATCACATGATAAGGTGAATCGACAGTTATTAAAAGACCCGTCTCAATGGATTACAGAAAACCATAACCCATTAAAGCGTATCGAGGCTTGTGTTTGGCTCGCCACCCAAATCACAGATGAAATTTAATAACTTTTAAACTAACTAAACACTTACACACTTACACAGTATCACTCACCTAATAAGGTGAACCGACAATTATAAAAAGATCTCCCTCGATGGGGTTACAAAACACTATAACCCATTAAAACGTATCGAGACGTGTGTGGCTCTTCTCACAAATAACATTGAAGTTACATAACTGTTAAATAACTGTTTTCATTATGTTTGTGCTATAGGAATGCAAGCCGTTGCTATTTCGGTCGCTCTTTGAACCCTATGGGTATGTGACTGAATCTCTACTATTATAAAATGAAGTGTTTGTTTGTCTGTTTCGCAGCCGTAAAATCCTGACTATCTATGGCACAACAGCAATGAGATTTGGCACACAGGTAGTCCGAAGTTAGCAATTTTTAGGTCGCTGCGAATTTTAAAATGCAATCTAGAAGATTTTTAAATGAATTTGATAGTTTTATTCTCCATCGGTTTTTCAACGCCTTTCTTCCGCGAAAGAAGAAACACCCCAATCTTGACTTTTTCTACCCTCGTGACCTTGCCGTCAGCCTTGGAACCATGCCATTTTTTTCATCGCGGAGAACGCTAAGAATATTATTATTTTCGTTTCCGCTTTGATTTTGCGCGGAGGAATGATTTTTCCGGTCAGACGATAAATATTTTAACTAAAGTCACAGTTATTTTTTCTATCTCCTAGACCGTTGAAGATAGAGTAAAAATTTCAACGGATTTGAAATCTGCGGCAAATTTCACTTTAGATCGATAGCTAAAAATATAATTTTCATTAAATACATAATTTTTAAATTTAATACATCTTTTACATTTTCGCAAGAGATTGTGACATCACGTGAAACAGATTACATCTTCTGCCCCTCGCGTTAGAAAAAAAGAAACAGATTACATTTCCTGTCCTATTCCATTTCAGGGAATGAGAGCAAAAATTAAAAACATTTTGACTGGTATTGTTAATTCTTTTTCATAAAATCGGAATTGCTAAAAATAGATTGAAAATTTCAACGGATTTAAAATCTGCGGAAAATTTTATACCAGTTTAATAACTACAACCACTGCCACGCCGGGCTAGCCACGAAGTGCTAGTGAATGATGAACCTATTCAAATCTCTGAAATACAACGTCTGTCTAAGATTCTAGCCACATTTCTTGAATCTGAATAATAAAACATTCTGAATAAATCTAAAAGCTGAAAACTAGAATTATCGAAGTATGAAGCTTTCAACTTCTTAAAATTTCCAAATGTTGTGAAGAAATACATATATTTGTGCTTGTTTCAAATCGTAGCATTTAATCTCAAATTTAATATATATAGTGTGTTATTACATCACGATAATTTATAAATTTGCTGACATACGCAACCAATTGTGTGCTTATGTGATGTTACTTTGCATGGTCTTGTCTATTAGTTTATCTAGCACTTCACTGTATATTATAATCCAATAACTAGACAATAATTTAGAGTATTCTTAACCATTTATATCGAATTTCTGTAAAATATTATTTTGTTCATTTTTTGTTTCGTAAACAGAGAGTGAAAATTCAAAAATGGTTTACAAAACAACTGTACTAATTTCAAATCATGTATCATTATTTTTTTATTATTTTCTACTAGAACATCATTTCTTGGGTGAAGAATGAGAGTAATTAAAAATCTAAAAATAATAAATGAGTTAAAATAATGCATCATCATTATGTTGGGGAAAAAACTTGAAATGAAAGATTCGTGTATTGTTTAAAAAAAAAATCCTATAGGTTTTTAATAAATAATACGTATAAAAATAGGATGTCAGCCTCATGAACTATATCACTCCTCTCCCGTTGAAGCTGCCATCTGTTGGCGACGCAAAGCATTTGCTTTTTTATAACTTTTCTTAGCGTCTTTTAATTTGAATAAATGCGGTTCTATCCAAACTTAAAGAAACAGACATCTTCTTCCAACAAACGATGTTCGTTAAAATAAACAACCGATTGATAAGCGAATCTTACAGAATAAATCACCCTATAAAAGTACCTTGAATACTCAAGCTGAGAATCAATTTAAATAAAACATGATACTTTGACCTAAATAGAAAAGTCCAAATGCGTGATCCAAATTGTACCTGTATCATTAATGGTAAGAGCTTGTGTAAAAATGGAAATTTGATTTCCCAAAGCTCAGCATATGCATTATTCCAAGTCATCAACAGATTTTGCGTTTTTTCACCTTTTTTTCGGATCAAATAGTCTATCTGTTTTTTGTGCTTCTTTGGAGCATGTGTGAATTGAACTCCTAATTGTATCAATTATATTAAATTATATACTTCATCTTATTTAGATTCTTATTAATCAAATACCGTCATAGCTACTCTCTTAAAGCGAGGTTCAATTAATTATAAAATTTTATAATTATGATCTTTAAGGTTCGCTGATTTTCAGTAAGGTACTCCGTAATTGATACGTCCATTCCATTCACACATAAATATGCCCAAAATATGAAATAAGTCGAAGGAATTTGTTAATGACTTCAAAAGTTAATTAAAATTTTATTCAGAATTCCTTGATTAATCTATAAAAATAAAAATCGGTTTAGCACCGACATTGATATTTTTATTTGTTTTTCTCAAAAAAACTTTAGGCAATGCATCAGTGTAGTATCTAAGGGGATGATGACGACAAGCTCATTGCATCCGGATGGTATTTCTGATACATGTATTAATATTGTGGTTTTTCTATGAAAAAAATTTATTTGCTTTCTGAAACTTTTGAAAACCTTCAAACTTAACAGAATGGTTAAATTAGTGATAGTTACTTTTATTATTTGGGTACTAGGGATACTAGGTCCTTTCCATTATAGCTCATAGCACTCGCGTTAACATAGTGAGATAAACACCTGAAATAACGCATCCAGGGAAGACCACGGCTATTAGACAGCAAAGAAAATTTGTCTACAGTTGAAAGTAACCCAAACCATTTATAGTACTGATTTCATCTGTCAAAATTAACTCGAGTCCAGCTTTTTTTTTAAGTTACGTCTAAGCGTAAATTTGTTTTGGCAAACGAAGTTTATACGTAATTATACATTAATTTTGTCTCGGACGAAGAGTGAGAAGCCATTGTTTTCTCTCCGGTTCTAAGAAAATATAACTTGATGCTACTTAAAGTATTTGTCTAAAAGTGAAGAATAACAAATACAAATTTGTTTGTTGTAGTGAGTATTTTAAAAGGACGAAAGGAGATAGTTCGATTCATGTGAATTGAACGATATTTAAATAATCAATATTTCGTTTTTAACAGCTTAGAAGTAATTATGATACCTGGCACTTTAAGATCCTCAAAATATCAATTTGTTAAACTATAAAACGTGATTAGATTGCTTTTCCATATTGATCGATTCAATTAGATAAGTGATTAATAACAGAAAAGATGGATTAATCAATCTAAAACGAAGGAGAAATTTACTGATTAACATTGATAGAGGGCAGCACCTCACCATTTCAATTTCGGATAATAATTTAACATTATTTTCTCCTGAGTCACATCTTAGCCCCGAAAGGAAAAGTGGCGAAAATTTTCCTGTTCCGCAAACGCACTTCGATACAACAAAAATATGTTATTTTTATTTTATGTCTCAACGTGTGCTAACTAGGGCATGAATTAAAGTTAACACTGATTTATGTCCACAGAGGGCAGCACATCTCTGTTTCCATTTGGGATCAGAATATCCCAAAAGAATCAAGGAACTAACACCGAATAGTAATAGAATTCAATAAGAAATAATTTCACCTATTATTTCCCTCTTTAGTTGAAGAAACAGTGTATTATTTTTAATGATAAGTGGTAGTTCCAGGTGTATTAACAATAACACAGCCCAACACAAAATTTGGTACCAGCGTTTTTTAAAACTGTTTTTGTGTGTATTTCATATGCTGAAAACAAATATGACGTTAATTTTTGCACATCAACTCTTGTTTGTGCGATATGACAGTAGCGTTATTTACGTTAATACATTAAATTAAGATTGGGGTATAGACGTTAATTTAAAAAAAACAACCTTTTCCTTAATAAATTTTGTAAAACACTTTAATCAATCGAAAAAAAAGCACCCACAAAAAACACTCCTGTAAATCTACAATATATTAATTAAGAGCTGTCTTATTTGAGTACCATCAAAAATTCCAGCTTTAAATTTTTCTGTATTTATTACAGGCATTTTTTTTTTTTTTGCCCTGCGTATGCAAGGCTATCCTGATCAGGAGTTTTCATGAACTATTTCATTAATCCTAGCTTTATATGCAGCGGTGGGAAGATTATTCTTTCTCGTCTGATTAAGTGTTCGTGAATGATCATTTCTTTCTCCAACAACCATGTTCTCTCTTGTAGGCCACTCTCTTCTCATACAGTGGTAATGTTTGGCTCTGCTATCCCATAGGCACAAGAAGCACGGATATTTCGTTTAGCCCCCTTGCTGAACAAGGAGAAAGTTAACCATATTTAAGTCCACACAAATTACCCATTGATGTTCGTGAAACTTAACCTTCTCCATGACCAAAGTTATGGTATCAAATTCTTTCATTTCGGTTGCGTGAGCAATGGGTCAATACCCACTTGTATTTGTTGCCATTATATAAAAGTACACACTTCAAACTCTGCTTAGAGCTGTCAATAAACAGTCGCCAATCAATTGGGAAATATTCAGGAAGACCCATTTTTATCAGAATGAGGGGGGGGGGTCAATTAATCAAGTAGATTGCATTCTACTACTGTCAAGTAGATTCTCATCATTTAATCTAGAAGCGAGTAATGCAAATGCTTCTTTTGAGACACTCAGATTTTTTTATCAGGTCACTTAACTCGTTTCTATTAAAACGATGAGGATTTGATGATGCTCCCTCACAACAGTATAGCTCCCTTAATCCGTAACACAAGGAACATCATAAATAAGAAATTCGTCCTCAGAGATCTCTGGAAGCTGATGGAAAGATGGCACAGGAAATTCGTCTGAGTGAGGAACAGGCCGTCTTGCAGAGACTAAATCAGGATATGTCCACTTGATGCGGTTATTTCGGCTTATGGCGGTGATGTTCACAATACAAAAATAAAAGTCATCAAAGTGGTTTATGGGTTCCCTTCAAAGTAATCGTGACACCAATTTTATTCTTTTTTGTCTTACTTAAATATCATGCAGTGATCACCAAAGGATGCAACAGCATTTGAATGACGATGAAATAAAAACACGAAAGGAAATTAATACTGAGATTAATGTGAATTCATATGAGCATCGAAATTCTTCCGAGAAACATTTTAGAGCCTATAAGAGCACACCAAATGAATAAATTCTTAAATTTAGTTATCCATTATTAAACCTTGACTTTTATCAAAAAGGAAAACTTGTTCCTTTTCGAAAAAAAAGTTGAAGGATATTTATAAAAATGACATTGGTGCTTTGTAGACGAATTTGACCATTTTTTAATATTTCCTAAAGAAAACGAGGACACCATAAAAACCACACAAGTCATCTATCGAGACTCCAAAGAAATGTCTTGCGCATTTCCAAATGCTGAAACATTATTGAATTTTTTTTTTTTTTTTTAATAATTCCCTTATCTAACGCAACAGGAGAAACGTTGTTTCCTGTTTTAAAAGAGTGTAAAAAATTATTTAAGGAGTTCTATGGGAGAAGAAAGATGAATTAATCGGGCCATTCTGTATATAGAGCAAGGAATCGTAAACCGAATTGACACTTCCAAAATAATTGACGAATTTGCAAAAAATAAAGCAAGACAGAAATTCATTAAAATAAACATTTTAACAAATTCATTAAATAAATTCATCTAATAAATTCATTAAATTTTCATTAAAAACATTTTTGTAATAAATTCATTTAATGGGCTTTTATGAAAATTTTGATTACTTTTCTTTTTTGTTAATAACTTAATGAGAGTTTCCTTGAAATTTTTTTCTAACTTGAGATTGAGGGCCCCGAAAGTTTTACCGCTTGGGGCCCCCACTTTACTTGATCCGCCACTGTGTATCATATATGTGCATCTTTTTCTCCGTCATTCTGAATAAAAACTGTCCTTTTTATCAACTGTCCTAGTTCCATTAAAACTAAAATTGTAGCGTTGAACATTGCTTAATTTGAGATTAATTGTCGTTAGAATGTTAAATAAATAACAGTTCAATTGGAAATTGGTAATTTTTAGTTAACGTCGCACTAGAGCAACACAACGGGCTATTGACGACGGTCCGGGATCAGTCCCTTAAGGGAGAGATTCGAGGACAACACCTCGTAATTTTGAACCACGGTCAGATGACGATGCAACACCTGAGCTGGCACCCCACTCTCCAAACTTCCACGCCAACCCAACGTGAGGACTTTCGGCCACGACAGATTTAAGGTGCACCAGCCGCCTCTACACCATACGTTTACAAACATCCATGCCCGGACCGGATTCGAACCAGGAACCTTCAGATCTAGAGGCAAACACCTAAACCACTA
The DNA here is from genome assembly GCA_947359465.1 of Metellina segmentata. NCBI lineage: Eukaryota > Metazoa > Arthropoda > Arachnida > Araneae > Tetragnathidae > Metellina > Metellina segmentata. The sequence continues at coordinate 66,122,600 of OX375884.1, forward strand.
TACCGGTTGGTCGGCAATATAACAGTTTAAAATTAATTATATCTTAACATTTAATAGAATCTGTAATTAGTACGTTTTTACATCTATTGCATGTTTTTTTTTTTTTTTTTTTTTTTTTTTTTTTTTTTAATTTGCTGACTTCACTGAATTATTTGGGGTTTTTTTTCACCGAAATGCCCAGCGTCCTCAAATGAGGACGGGCTGTAATTTTAGAACTAAATCACAAATTTCTTGAATTTTTGGTTTTTAGCATTCAGACGGTCATAGATTTACATAGATTTGAGATTATCATGAAAATATTTTGAGCAGAAATAATTCGGGCGTTAAAGATTTAAACAGCTAACTTGCCACCTGTGTAGGTTTTAAAATGTAGTATTATTGTCAGACTCACAGGCTGCCATTCATCAGTCCATCACCTCTATTCAGGCTCCACTAACAAATTAGATTTACCAATGTCAAGAGCTGTTGATTTCCTTGAGGTCTCGGCATAAACGAGTTGTTTTACAGTTGATCCCTGGGCATTGCAATTTATATGGTAACGATAAGGCAGATTTTCTTGCCAAAAAGGGTGCTATGCTAAACTGCATAAAACGAGAAACCTCTTTCCTCACTGCTAAACTGTTTAAAATAGAATTTATGCAATTGAGGTACCAGGATGAACTCCTATGTAAAATGGAAACTAAATGTTAAAAAGACTGCTTTTTGTGTGTTCCTTATAGACCAAGATGGGAGACAGTGGCTGCTTTACGCTTATTGATCGGGCATGATTGCCTTGCTGAGCATTTGTGTCGTATTGGCATTCTTAATGAAGCTGCCTGTCCCCTGTGTGAAAAAAAACCGAGCATATGGACAAACATCATCTGCGTGTCTGTGGAACTTTCCGTGGATAGACTGATACTCCGAGATACTGGGAAGCTAGAAGACTCTTGGGGTGATAGTCTTCGGCTATCCTTTGAACTTTTTGATGTTTCTTGTTGTTATTGTTCTTCTTCTGTTCGCGTTCTTTTTTGTTTTCTTGCTCATGTACCCCAGTCATTGGAAATAAAAATTAAAAAATATATTTATGCATACTGACATATTCTACCCAATCACTCTTTGAAGGATTCCTAGGATGGCGTTGGAAAAATAATTATTAATATAATTTTATTGTTAGTTTATTCATACAGTTCAATGTTACTCTCGTTTGTAAATATTTGTGAATAATTCTTTGATTGTTTTGTAAATATTTTCATTTGTAATATACTCACACAACTTTCTATAAAGGAACCTGCAAGTGGAAAACTGATTTAAAGAATTGAATCACAAAACAATTAATTTATTACTCAAATGTTTATACTCAAAGCATGAAATCCTAACTTAAATGATAGTTTTTCTTTTAACTAGAAGTGAATACCATTTAAAAGGGCCTAGGTGTAATTTAAAAAAAATTCTTTTTTTTTAGACCAAAGAAACAATCTGCTTCAAAATCAATGATCTAGTGAAAAGTTGCCTTACTAGCAGCTTTAACGATCACATAATCACCATAATTTTTCTCAAAAATTCACTTAGTCATATCCTCGAAATATTACAAAAAACAAATTGAGATATAAAACGTATATCTCTGAAGAAGCTTAGGACATACTGCCATCTATGTATCATATTTTAAACTACAAGACATGAACGGAAATGTTCACATATTTTCAACGAAATTACGTTTTTACACGTATTTCTCATTTTATGGAAGAAGCAAGTTTTAAGTTTTGCTACCTGCAATTCAATCGTTTTTCTCAGCATATGTTGCAATTGGTAAGCAGAAGAAAATTAGATTTACAGTTGGAATTTGTGCAATTATCAGCTTCTAGTTTTACTTTGGGGTTATCAGGCGGTTCAATCAAATTGAAGTCGCTATATTTTATCAACAGTTCAGGCTCCAGTGTTTGTTATCTATTGGGATTTTCCATTGAAAAAGGGGCTGCTGTAGTAACGGATTAGCAATCGGAGGGCTGCGAGTTCGAAACTCGGTCCAGCGAAAGACCATCGTGTAGGGAAAAGGCGGGTTAGATGGCGAGCATAAGCTTTGGCAATTTTTCCTGGCCTTAATATTTGTTGCAAAAGGGTTATCATTTCGGTAAAATCTTCTTACAACTCTTTAGTTTAAAGTTATATTTTTTTAAATGGTTATTTCTCAAGTTTGAGGCTTCAAAATTTCATTTTTGACTGCGGGTAAGATGACGAATGGAGTCGGGTAAGCTGACGAAGTGAGACAATAATTTAATTCAACATCATATATTAAACTATTTAAAACTATTGAGATCACATCTTGAACATAACAAATTGCACGTAACACAAAACAAACAGAAACAAACTAAAGAAACAGCATCAATCCAAATTTTAGATAAAAAAAACATTAAGATATTAACTCAATCACAAAAATCGCATCACCATAGGCGAGGTGTAGTTTGACTTCGTCCCGGCCACTACAGACGGAATGGGTCCAGAGCTTGCACATAAAACATTAGAACCACAATTCAGTTTTTCCTTGCTCACCACAAACGACACATTCTTTATTATCAAGGTCCTCTGGGTCCAGAACGTCAATAGTGTCAACGTAAGGAACTTCAAATGAGTAAGTTGAGTCTTCAGACTCAGAAGATTGGAAGTCGAGCTGTCGCTTAGCTAGTTTCTTCTATTTTGTAGGATTTTAGCAGGTTTGTCGCGTTTAGTCTTGCTAACTTCAGCCTTCATCAACTGTCGCGGTTTTCGTTAGCTTTCTTTTTCATCTTTCTCCTTTCTTCAATGAGAAGCTCATTTTTCACTGGAGTGCCAGTGAGGTGTATGGAGGGCAATTTCTTTCTAGGTTAATTTCCCCCTCATGTTCGGAGGCGGTGGAAGATATGAAGTCGTACATGCTTTAGGTAGAAGAGAATTGCATAAGTTAGGAGCTCCTTCAGGTATAGGTGGATCAATCTGATCAGGATCATTATTATTCGGAGAGATTTCAGTTTCAACTTTGTCATGAGGTATTTCAGTCGTGAGTGAAGGAGCGAATTATTCTTCAGTGAAAGTAAAACCGTTGAATAGCTCAATTCCTATAGCTGCGAACTCCTTAATAGCCATCCTTGCATGGGCAACCTGGAGGTACGCATTACCAAATATTCCAGCGACGTACCTGATGTAGATTGTGTGGTCTGTATTGTTAACCACAAAGTCACAACAGCTCACATTATAGGCGGTTTTCAACGGACCACAGACGCCACATCAAGAGGCTGTAGCTTATGACTCGTGTGTGTAGGCATCCTCATCATTTAGGTTCATCATCTTACCCTCCACCCAATTCGTCATCTTACCCACCATCGCCATTTTTATTTCGAAAAAACATTGAAGGTTATCAACTCATCAGAAAAAATTAGAATGATACATCATTGAACACGTTTTAATTGGCACTTTACGAATATCACATGTATAAATCAAAAATATTTTCTCCGTATACGGTATCCCTTACCAAACAGCAACCAAAAGTTATATCGGAAAAACACTCAAAAACACATTCCCGCGTACTGTGAATCACACAAATGACGGGATGAAATCTTTTGGCGTTACACTGGTAGACGGTTGCTAGAGATATCTGATGATACAGGATCGGGGCTGTCAACAAGCGTAATTTAAGTGAAAAATCCAATTCGTCATCTTACCGCCATCGTCATCTTACCCGACTTTCTCCTACACTGGGACTGGTGAGTGTTTAATTTGTCGTGGCCCTAAATTTCCTGATTTTGAAGTGGTGTGTAAGTTTGGAAAGTGGGATGCCAGCTCTGGAGTTATCTCGTCATCTGACCTTGGCTCAAAATTGCGTGGTGTTGTCCTCAGGCTTTTCCTTAGGGATTGATCCCGGACCAAATCCAATAGCCCGTTAATTAATTACCAATTACCCAGTTAAATAGACGAGGCTATTGTGGGCCAACTCAACACTCTAATGCAAATTAATTTATCAATTTGGCATCAACGGAATCATATTAGTATTGCCAGTTTGGTAAGGCTCAGAAACTTTTCTTCAAACTCAATTATCAATTCCAAAGCATATTTTCTGGAGATCGATTGATTTAGCACACACAATCCGACTTGGGTGCACACAAAGAATGCTTATTTTGCTGTCACAGAAGGGAGTATACACAGGGAGGAATACAACCTGACAGGAATCTAAGTTGAACCGCCTACAAATCGAAGGTTTCTAGTTCAGTGGCCCCTTTTCTAAAAACCTTGAGGGAAGTTAGCTGTACATGATGCAAGTGTGATTCCTGCAGCCTTACCATGGGTGTATTCCTCTTCTGTATCGGTAAGCGTTCCCTGTGTGTATCTCCATTACATGACGTTATCTGTCTTGAGCTTGTCCAAATATGCGGCCATAAAACGCAACCATCCTTGACGGAAAGTAGGTATTTTAATTAGTGTCGCACTGGAGCAACACATCGGGCTATTGACGAACATCCGGGATCAAATCCGAAGGGACAGATCCGAGTTAGGAATTTTAATTAACGTAATACTGGGGGGAGGGGCCACACAATTGGGCTATTGACGACTGTTCGGGATCAATCCCTAAACGGCAGGACAGATTCGAGAACAACACCACGTAATATTGAACTGCGGTCAGATGACAAGGTAACACCTGAGCTGGTACCCCACTCTATAAACTTCCACACTACACCAACGTGAGGACGTTTGAGGCCAAGACATATTCAACGTGCATCGACCCCTTTTGTACACGACGGTCTTTGGTTGGATTCGAACTAGGGATGCGAAATCGACAACAAAACATCGATGTTCAATATTAAAACATAGATGTTAATAATACGCCCAAAAACCATCGATGTTTTTAAACATCGATGCATTTAATTCCGCCCCCCCCCCCGCCATTTTTTAAAATATTGGTTTAGTAGCCTATAACATTAATGTTAGCCCTGGGAAGGGGAGATTTAATTTGTCAATTGCCGTGTTTATTAATTTATAACTAAGATTTTTTTTAACTGTCAAAACAAAGTAAAAAAATTAATTAGAACAATTAACAAATCTTTTGTTTTCAAATTGAATAATAAAATAAAATAATCTTTACAACAATTTGGAATAGGTACTACTAACTATAAATATAAATAGGTAGATATATAACAATAATTATTGTTAGTTATTATTAATTATTTATCAACTCTTATGGGGGAAATATATACTTTTTTTTTATGTCCTGCAAATAAAAAATGTTATTTCTTTTTTTTATTATATGGCCCCAATATTTGTTAGTTACAGTTTGTAAAAAAAAGAAGTTTGATAACTTTTTCCCCTTAAGCCGACTCCTTCCTTTTTTCACTAACTATCCCATGGTTAGAGAAAAAAATCTTTCTGATGAGACGGATGTCGCCATCACTAACAAATACTTAGGTGCACGGTTAATTTTTAAATTTTCACAATAGTACTTTTTTCATTCAAAAATAAAACATCGACAACGTAAAAATATCAACAGTGTAAAAACATCGATGTTAAATAAACATCGACTCCAATAAATTGACCTTCACCCTTGACCACTTTGGTCAAAAAGATGTTCAATTTACTGATAGTGAAAAGTATGCTACTTGGTTATTTTTTTATTTTCTATAATGCTACTTTTTTCATTTAAAAATAAAACATCGACGACCTAAAATCATCGACAAGTATAAACATCGATGTTAAAAAAACATCGCCTCCAATACATTCGATGGTAAATAAATCAATGTTTATAAAACATCGACATCGATGTCGCAAAACCGATGCTCTTCCAACTGGGCTTATGTTGATGATGAGATGCTTTTTATATTTTAATGCATTGCTTTTTTTACACTTTTGAAGGGTTTATTTTGTTTTCGTATTGCTTACTTTATCTGTTCATCTAATCCGTTACTCTACCAACCGAGTTACCGTGGCCCTTGATTAAAGGTGCCCTCATTTACTTATCGACTTGAAGAAACCACTATCGAGTTGGATGCACGGAACCCCTTTGCTCTCGCAGCTTCATTTGTGGTTGGGTTTTCATGACGCAGAGCTATATTTGGCTAAGCTCCACCAAACACGAAAGACAGCGGTAAGAAATGGACATCTGTGGAAGAGATTGAGGTGCCAAATGGCATCTGGGAATTAGCCAATCAGAGGCGGATACCGGGTAGCGACCGTACCGGGGCGCTACCGTTTGAGGGAGGTGAGCTGAAATCAAATATTGCGCGGAGAAAACTATAGCTGTTTGTACATTCAGTTGGTGCAATTTTTACTAAACCTATCAAAACTTATTTACTTTCGACTATGTGTCAGGAAAGGCTTTCGGATCTTGCAGTTATATCCATTGAAAACAATATTGCGCGAAGTATAAATTCTTCCGACTTAATATAGTAATTTGGCAGTGCTAAATCAAGAAAAATTACCATACAGTATGTTTAATTAATTTGATGAATTTTGAGAGAGAGAATCTCCTGTTTATGTAATAAAAATCTACTTATCGAAAAAAAGTTGTGTTTTAACCAAATACCGGACGATCATAAGTTAACGTGAAGTGTTCAGAGCCCTCTAGCGAGTGTAATGTATTAGACGAAACGTAACAAAATTTGGTGGGCGTACCCAGTGGGACAGGATTTCGATTTCTAAAAAAATGTTCCAAATGTCGCCTCTAGTGGATATTTTGGCGCTGCAAAATATAGTATTGTAAATGATGAATGAGTAAATGCAAATGAGACACAACACATCAATTTTGCCAACAATGCATGGTAATGTTTATTGTTAATTACAAATGAGGTTCAATATGACCGTCATTGTGACGTTCTAAGAACTGCATGCGTTGCACGACATTTTCCGACTCTCAACATGTCAGAAGTTATGTGCTCATCGGTCCTTTTCGTAAGCTCTTCAACCGCCGAACTTCACTAAGTGAAGCATTAGCATTCTGGTTCCGCTCATAATAAAGCTTGACATACAAAGCGCGGTCACATAAGGTAAGAGCCATCTGAAGGTACTAGGTAGCTCATCTCCGAATGAATAGAATTCTCCTACCTTTTTTTTTTATTCACATAACCGCTACACGGAGCGCAATTATGCAAAGTAGTGCATTTTACCCGGTAAACAGCCCCAAACTTGCCACTGGAGGCGACATTTGGAACGAAATTTTTTTTAGAAATAGAAATCTCATGTTCCATTGTGTACGCCTACCAAATTTTGTTACGTTTCGTCCAATACATTACTCGCTAAAGGGATCTGAACACCTCACGTTAAATTCTGATCACCCGGTACAATAAGACAACGCAATACAATAAGGCAAAGTGCCAATCTCTCTATATTAAAAAAAAAGTTACCGCCGTCAGTTGTCGCAGGATTGAATACTGTGTCGTTTAGCTCGATTCTTAAACTGTTTCTCGAGAAAGTACGGAACTGAAAAATATGAAATTAACATCGTGTCCACTGGACAACTGTAAAGATCTTTTTCCGATGCGGTTATTTGTTTAGGATTTATTAAGTGTCAAAGTTGAAAAGGCGAAATTTCTTCCGCGAGTGAGCAAAACACATAGAAATTTTCAGTCTTCAGCCATGAGTTTTTTTTAAAGAGTAGCTCTCAACGTAAATTTTTACAGCTCGTCGAGTTTTTTTAGAAATTTCAATTTGGTTCTTGATAATATTTTTTTGAAATTCGGGAAAAATTTTTCGTTACTTTTTTTTTAAACTTTCAAATCTATATCTTATTAATATTAGTTTTTTATTTTGAAAATATCGCAGTATACCTCAGAATGTACTCTTTTTTACGGTATAATTATTTTTGAAATTGGTTAATAACTAAATTCGATGCGATCAAAAGTTGGTCATACAAAATTCGGAATCTTTGGATATTTTCGCTACTTTTTGTTAAAACTGTTTAATATTCTTTTTAATTGAATGCATCTTTTGTCATTGTATAGGGCCGCTGGAGCCCGGTCAGAAGAGTAACAGATTAGCAACAGGAGGATTGCGAGTTCAAATTCAAATATAGACCGTCGTGTACAAAGGGGACTGGAGCACGATAAATCTGTCGTGGCCTTAAATGTCCTCACTCTGACGTGGTGGGAAGTTTGGAGAGAGTGTTACCGGCCTTTATGTTACCCTCGTCATATGAGCTTGTTTTAAAAATACGAGTTGTCCCCGGATCTTTCCTTTGGGGATTGATCCCGGACCGTCGTCAATGCAACCGCTGTGCCTGCTCCATTGCGACGCTGATTAACTAACCCCGTGCGCTTCACACATTACGGGTAAGTTTGTAGGTATTTTAATTAACGTCGTAGTGGAGCAACACGACGAGCTATTGACAACTGTCCGGGATTAACCCCCAAGGAAAAGATCCGTGGACAACACCACGTAATTTTGATTCACGGTCAGATGACACCTGAGCTGGTACCAGACTGTCTAAACTTCCACTGACTGTGGATAAAAATTACGTGGTGTTGTCCTCGGATCATTCCTGTAGGGGATTGGTAATTTCAGAGCCCGTTGTGTAATTAGCCTGTTGTGTTACTCCAGAACGACGTTAATTAAACCTTACCCCGATTACTATTCCAAACTTCCACATCATGCCGACGTGAGTACATATGAAACCACGACAGATTTAACCAGACAAAGGGTTTGTTGGTTTCGGGGTTTTATGGCACAAGGGTCATATTTGGCCATGCTACGCCAGACATAAAACATCCAACATCAAGCAATTTTTTAAGACCCTCCCCGGGTCCGCTCGCTAGGGGCTTGGAGCACTTTTTATGCTTCTGGGGGGGGGCCTCCATTGAGGCATGCCACATTTATTGAAAATCCATTATTTAAGTGTGCAAGTGGCAACAGGTCAGAATAAAAACATGAACAACGGAACAACGCCGGAACTTGAAAAAAAATTTCTGCTAAAAAATAAAAACCGGAATACATTGGTCAGAAAAAGGATGTAAAAAACCTCTGAACATACAAGAACACACAAAAGAAACACATGCGGTCGATATTAGAAAAAAATACATGACAAAACGAAGAGAGTTTAAAAGGTTAAAAGGTTTTATAAAGTTAAAATAGGTCTGAACATAGTTCCAGGCCCTTACAAAACCCAGGCCGGAGAGGCACGAAAAGATCACAGGACCACCAGTTTCCCGAGGCGTAGCCTCGATTGGAGATAATCCCGCTGCGGATTGTAAATAAATATAAATAAATCAACAAACATGGCTCCTCAACATTCGCAACCGAGAGACAGCCCGCTGTTTAAGGACCCCTTGCTCTTTGATTATGTAATGTAATGCTGTGACTATGTCTAGGTCCATTTTAAAGCCTTATTACAACTATCTTATCAAAGCCTTATATAACTTTATTGTAAAGACAACGAGAGTAAACTTTCTAGATCTGGTATTAGAGATACCATTTGTGAGAAAAATATATTTATTTGGGAGGATAAGAGGTCGATGTGTCAAATGTTTCGGTAATGTAACACGTAGAGAAGAAAACAATTATTCAAATAGGACCGCGACAGCTGAAATCGGACCGCTACATTTCCCTGCATTAACTCAAGTACACAAACCCTGTAGAACGTGTTTCCTTGTCCTTGTCCATTGTTTGCAGGAAAACAAACTTTAGATTTTAAAGTTGGGGCTTTGAGGGGCCCTTTTAAGACTGCCGGTGTAAAAAATTTCATGGCTGCAGATGATTTCCTGAAGACAGCAAAGAAATAGCCTATGTTTTCCACAGTGATCCAAAGCATAAGCGTAACAAATTGGGTGGATGGGTCTAACGGTGTAGATATATATATAGAATATACACACACGTGCATCCTTTTTTAAATATACACAGATAAGCCAAAATATTATGACCATCCCTACATTTTCCAATGAACTCGTCTGTATGACGTGGAGGGCACGTGATTAAATGAGAATGGTATGTAACTGCTGCTGGAGAAGGTAAGTAATCATTCTTGCACTTTCTTTTGCGAGTGGTGGGAAAAGCTGCCGATCTAAGCGAATTTGATAGAGGACAGATCGTAATGGCCCAAAGACTCGGAACTAGTATCACCGAAACTGCACGACTGGTAGGTTGTTCACGATCTGCCGTTGTTAGTTTTCATACAAAGTGGATAAATGACGGTGATACCAGCACTAGACGCCAAGGTGTTGGTCATCCACGCGTCATCAAAGAAAAGGAAGTCGGAGACTGTCCCGCTTGGTAAAGCAAAATCGTCGCGAGACAGTGGTTCAGCTGACAGCCCAATACAATGCAGGTCCAAGCGCAAGTGCTTCGGAACACACAGTTCAGCGGACACTGTTGGATATGGGACTATGCAGCAGACGCACCACTCGTGTGCCTCTGTTGACCAAGCGTCATCGTCAACTACGCCCACAGTGGGCCCGGGAACATCGAGACTGGACCATGGATGAGTGGAAGAGAGTTGTCTGGTCAGATGAATCCCGATTTCTCATTTATCACGTCGATGGTCGTGCCAGGGAACACCGTCTGACAGTTGCTCCCCTCATGTAAAACAGGTCATACACATGCTGGTGGTGGCGATATTATGATTTGGAGGACATTCTCATGGGCCACTCAGGGACTCGTAGTTGTGGTAGAACAGACCACGAACGCTAGAACGAGTTGCAGCTGTTTTGCAGGCCAAATTAGGCACAACGCGTTATTGAGAGTAGGCGGTCATAATGTTTTGGCTCTTCAGTGCATTTTAACGTCTATTTCTCGTTTATCTTTTGTTCACTTCTCTTTATCGTGGTTGGTATTCTCGCTGTTCCTTTTTGACCAATGTCTGGTGTTTTCCCCTCTAAGATACTACTGTTTGTAAAAAATGCAACACCACGAAGGAGTCTTCAGAATTAAATGAAATTTAATACACAAACGACTTGTATTAGTACAAATAATGAATAAATTTTCAAAGCAAAAAAAACAATATTAAGTGTCCGAAAACAGTATTTGGTGTAGGCACCACGCGCTGAAATAAGTGTTGCTATACGACGTGGCATGGAGTGAAACAGATGTTGAATGTCTGCTTGTGGAAGAGAATTCCATATTGTTTGTATGCGCACCCAAAGTTCGTCTTTTGAAGCTGTAGGACGCGGATCACGAGCGAGACGCCGACCAACCAAATCCCACTCGTGCTCAATAGACGACATATCCGGAGAAAAAGCAGGCCAAGGAAGAAGTTACATGTGTTGGGCCGAATAGAAGTCTCGAACATTCCTTGCGACATGTGGGCGTCCTGTTGGTGTGGGCGTATCCTGTTGAAATATAGATGCAGGGATGGCTTGAAGGAAGGGAACGACATCGGGCTCTAGCACTTGACGGCAGTACCTGTTGCTATTCAGATTACACTCAATTCGCAGCAGCTGAGATCGTCCATGATACAAAATCGCACCCCAGACCATAACTCCGGGTGTTCGGCCACTATGACGTTCGATAACGCTCTCTGGAAGGCAGCGTTCACCGGCATAGCGTCTGACACGAATGCGACCATCATGGTTGCACTAATTAAAGCTGGATTCGTCAGAAAAGACAACTTGTTAAAAATCAGCCCGCCTGGCTCTGTGCTCATGAGCCCATTGCAGACGCAGCCGTCGATGGTTTGGCATGAGGGGAATCCTGTGTAAAGGAATCCTTGCACGCAGTCCACGGTGCAGCAGACGTCGTCTAATTGACGAAGCCGACATTAGTACACCTGTAGCAGTAGACAAAAGTGCTGCCAACTGCCTGGAGGAAGCTGTACGGTCATTCACCGCCATGTGGACCACGTGTCTATCATCGCGCGCTTATGTCACTCTCCGTCATACACTCCCAGTTTTTCGAGTTGTCCTGTGCTCGTCGGTCCACTACTTTTAAACTCGCATCACTGAGGAACTGTTCCGCTGCACACGAGCTGCTATTGCGAGATAGGAAAATCTTCCTTCACGACGGCCGATGATTCTCCCCCGTTCAAACTCCGTAAGTTGTTGAAATTTCACCCTATTTCGTCGTGGAGGCATACTTAGGTCTCACTAAACGTTCGCCACTAAAAAATAACCAGCACTATTTTCTATTTTCAACGTCCCGCTACAGCCCTCTATTTAGCATCAGTTCAGAGGGCGCTTCTCACACCACGCATGCGTGATGGCTTTGAAACTTTACTACTTTGCATAACATCCTATAATTGACATTTGCTGCAAATTTCATTTCATTCGGATGGTTCCTTCATGGTGTTTCATATTTTACAAACAGCAGTGTAGTTTATCTTTCACTGTTGGTTTCACTGTTGTGCTGTATGCCGTTATGTGTTCCAATACAACCGCCGCCAGCACACACTGTCTCAGACCATACAGATTCTGAAGGAGAGTTGCTAATGTCCTGTTCAGTCACTCGGGCTTATTTGAGACCGAAGGCCTGGTAATGTGAAAATCCTTTGTGCGTGGGGAGTCGAAGTGGTAATGGTCGTCGTCACAACATCAAGTAATAGGCAGTCACACATAATGCAAGTTTTACTGACACAGAAGTGAGAAATACCCCCCAAAGAGGAATGCACTTGGTAGGAATCTAACCTGCGCATTTTTTCTGTGTGTGTGATGAATGTATTATTTTTTAAACTAATTCCCGTAAATAGTTATGATTAAAGCTGTCACATTTACGCTTAATAGTGTGCATAAATGTACATGTACTTCGATGGTATTCATGAGAATTAATTAACGTCGCACTAGAGCAACACAACTGGCTATTGAGAAGGTAAAAGGGACAGCAAGCATCATCGATCCACATCCTTAAAAAAAATACGAATTCAAACAACCACTCCCCCTTGCAACCCCTATATAGTCAAACTCTTTACCAATAGGATGTACAATCCTTCCCGTAATAATAGTCCCATTCTGCAATATCGAGATGATGAGATATCCTGCCATCAGCAAAATTGGTCAGATCCTGGTGGTTGTCTCAACGAGGTGCCTCCTTGTCAAACCTAACCAGATCTTTATGGACGAGATATCTCGTCATTAGAAAATATCAGACCAGATCTTGATCTCGTCATCATAAAACTATCGGTTGTTTCTTGAGGATGATATATCTTGTCATTAGTAAAATTGGTTAGATCTTGATGAACTAGATATCTCGTTGAAACCACTTAAAGGGTCAAACGAGGTAGATGGGAAGTCAAACTTACAGGCGTGGAAATCCTTAACCACAGCGAGAGGCCTGCACTCCACACACTGGAATATGTTTTGCAAAAGCAGTACAGTTCTTCACTCTGGTTTGGTTTGTCATTTCAAACATTATTTGGCCAAAGAAGATTCCATCATTTTGATGCAATCCTTCGAGTCGAATCTGAAAAAAACCAAACACACAAACAAACAAAACAACACAAACACAAAAAACAAACAACAACAGAGACAAATTCCAATCTTGAATATTCTCCTATTTGTGTTAGGGGTGGCAGATTGGAAGAGTAACTGAATTTTTGGAACCAGTAGTTGCGAGTTCGAATCTTACCAATGACCGCCATGTACAAAGGGGGCTGGTGCATGTTAAATCAGTAAAGAACTCAAATATCCGCACGTTGGGGTGGAGTGGAAGTTTGGAGAGTGGGGTGACGGCTCAGGTGTGACCTCGTCCTCGAGACTTTCCCTTAAACCGCCATTAAACCGTTGTGTTCTACTCCAGTGCGACGTTAATTAAAATACGTAGCTAAAAATATGTATTTAGAAGACGAGTCCTGTGAGATGGACTCTCAAACGTCAGAAGGAACCCTATGTGAAATTCAAAAGCTTCCAATCTGAATCTCGACACCTATTTTTAATTTTTTAACTTCTACACCATGCCAATGTGACCACATTGAAGTCATTAGTTTTAACGTGCACCAACAATCCACGACATATGAAGTTTAATTTGCAATCCGGCGATCTTATTAGTATATAACTAAATTTAAAAATAACAATTCGAGTTTTTATGTACAGAAAAATGACTTTTCAACAAACCCTGACAAAGGTAAAAAGAAATGCAAGAAGAAATAAACATTTTTTTCCATATTTTTACCACTCGAAATGACAAGATCAATTATTAGTAGACCTAACCTCCACAACAGGTACCCATATTTAGTTCTAAGGAAGGCCGCTAGATGTCATTACGTGTTTCGAAAACGGGAATCTACTTTCAGTCATCCTATGATACAACTGGAAGCAAAACAATTTTTCCGTAGCTTTGAAGTACATACGCATTTCTTGGTATCTTGATTTTCAAGTTATTTTCTTCAACAATAGCTCAGCTGTTTTTATTGAAAAAAGATGAATTCCTCCCAAATAAAAATTGTAACTTCACAATTTTCGCTTTAAATTCATTTGTTGATCTTGGTTTCAATGAATCAAAATTCTCGCTTAAAAATATTCTAGACTCCGTGTTTCATATCTACATCCGAAAGTGTTGGTTTCTGATATTCTTGAAATATCTCTAAAAATAAAGTACTATAAATGCATGTAATGCCTTTTCGTTTCCTTCAACTATAATAATAATTACATTATTTTTTAAGTTATTATTTTATGAAATATATAATAGTCATTATAATGTAAGGGCCTTACAATAGTTTAATGACATTCATTACGAATTATGAAAACAATAATAGACTGTATTGCATTTCCTAGGTTGATGCAATCATTTTCTCACAAATCTATGGACCGTTTTAATCCTCCAACAGCAACACACAAAAGGTGAATTTCCAGTAACAATGTTTGAAGATTTAACACTGCAACAGTTTTATATAACTTATTAAGTTTTGTGGAAAAACCATCGTAGTCATTTCTGCACTTAAATCAACAGATTCCCACTTCGTATGCGCTTATAATAATCCTTTTAAAGTTCATTATCTAGAGACAAATGTCACAATAAGCCTAAAAATTTAACACGATCTATGACTTTGCATAAAAGTTCCAAATATCCCGTTGTGTTGCTCCAGTGCGACGTTAATTAAAATACCTACCGACCGTAACAGTTCCGTTTTTAATTTTGGGACTCCTGGCAGCGTTACTGATGAGTAGATAAAAAATTGTAGCTAATGCATGTAACTTTCAATAACCTGTAGGGTATATGCATGTAATACGAGAGGGATTTTCAGTGTGGTTCGGGGGATCTATCGTGATGGGAAATATCCGAGGATAACACCTCATAATTTTTTGCCTTGGTAGGATGACGGAAACACCTGAGGTGGCAGCCCATCCTCCAAACTTCGTGAGGACCTCAGATTTAACTTGCACCAGTCCCCAAGTACGGTCAGGCTCTGCCATTCTTCCAGGCAAATCCATAAAATACAACCAACAGAAAATTAAAATTTAGACTTTGTATCTTGTATTTTTTTGTAATCTTGGATATATGGATGGGTATAAAACCGAACTCAACAGTGTTTCGAGTCCAACAAACCACATACCCATATTAATTCTACATTTAGTCAACTTTGCATCTAATATCTTAGGCAATGTATGTTTCCGACCTAACGGTGTATTTAACGATTTCGATTCTTCTAGTTCACCGTTCAATCTTAACCAGCATACTTGATCTCTATGGTTCACTCTTTACTAACTACGTCTAAAACACTTGATCTATGGTTCGCTTTTCACAGGTGCAGTTCTTCTATATGAGCAAACAATCCAATACAAAATACATAATATATTATAATTCAATATTGTAAAGAAAAATTATATTAAAATAAAAGATTGTATGCATGTTTGTCTGGAAGTCACAGAAGGAACTACTGTACAGTCCGACAGACTTAATTTTCCACAGCTGTTATAATAGCCTGTTGTGTTGCTTTCGTGCGACGTTAATAAAAATTCTACCTCTATACTATCCATGACTAATATTTCAGCCAATATCTAAATTCTTCAGATTTGCGGGGTTTTATGGCGAATGGCCATATTTAACCAGTGCTCCAAAAGACCTGCAGTAACTCGGTTGGAAGAGTAACGGATTAGCAACTGTTCAAATCCAACTGGAGACCGTAGTGTACGAAGGGGGCTGATGCATGTTAAATTTGTTGTGGCCATAAATATTCTCACGTTGGTATAGTGAGGAAGTTTGAAGAGTGAGGTGACAACTCAGGGTGTTTTAGGAAAGCTGCAAGGAAGTTAACTATTGCCTACAAAACCTACAGAAAATAAAGTTCAATTTGCAAACATTAAATTAAATAAAGCAGTAAATGTAGGAAGCAAGGCACAATACCTTCCAGGAGGATTTTAAATTAAACTTAAGTACGTAAGAGTATGTTTTACCAATTTAAAACTTTAACGACGTTTTTCTCAGTGATGCTTTTTATCGTCATCTGATCGTGATTCAAAATTACATGGTGTCTCCCTTCGGGTTTGATCTCAGTCCTTCGCGAATAGCCCGTTGCGTTGTTTCTGTGCAACGATAATCAAAATACTTACATATACTAACAAAAGTTCATATCACTGACTTGTAAATGGGAAGGAATTATGTGTAATATATAAAAAGAAAATGATAATCTAAAAAAATTCCACAAACCAAATTATTTAGAAAACAATTCGATTTTTTAAAATTTTTGGAATTAAATGAAAGAATCTCTAAACCGTCGTTAAGGTTTAACAAAGATGACTATTCCATTGAAGAAAGATGTTTTTATTTATATAAAAAAAATAAAAATTGGAAGGTTTGTTTCCGCATTGAATATTTTCGACTTATTTCAAGTTTTTTATCCGTTTTCCTTCTGATGCCAAATCTGCCTCTTGCGCGTTTGGTGTATCTCTGTCTAGAATGTGTCTGTCTTGAATATACACGTCCACACGGTTTAATATATTTTCATGAAAATTTGAAAACAGTGAGTACTTATCTTCATTTCGTGAGTGAAATTGGCTGCAAAAGACTATCTGGTCTGTCTTTTGTATATTCGATATTGAGTTTGTGTATTTGTGCAGGTATCACATTGTATCTAGATATTTGATTGCAATATGCAATTTGATATCAATTGTATTCTAGATATTTGATTGCAATATGCTTTATTTTATACATTATAAATAAATTTAGTGAATGTAGCATAAAGCATTTCTTTATTGTTATATTTAAATAAGTTTCATGTTAAAACACCTGAATAAGTATACTTAAATCAACCATAGTTTGGAAGTTTTGGAATAGCTGGAAAGTAGATTGAGGTTTGTAATTAGTTTAATTGCTTTACAGTGCTGCTGAGAAAAAAATTATTGTTTCAAAAATCATTTTACGGAATTTAAGTTCTAATTGTTTATTTTTAAGTTCTTAGCTCTTTTTTCTGTACAAAATATAAAAATATTCTGAACATTTGGGACAGATGATAAAGATAATAAAATATGTAGCCCAAAACCTTTTAAATTACGACTTATAAATAACATGGTATCCTTGGTAGTTTTTGAAATTTTTTTAAGTAACAAACAGACAAACACTTTCTAGAGACTAGCAAAACACCCGATCTTACTCGGTTTGAATTGATTTTCTCTAGATTGATGATGAAAATAATACAATGACTTACACTTGTCGTAGATTAAAATAATATTTTAACACCTTTCGCCATTTTTATAATTTCAACAACTTTACTTTGGACACGAATCCTACACATGCATGCATATCCATTTATGTTACACATTACACATACATCGCTGCTGTATGACAAAGCACATATGCTACACCCTTGCTGTATGACAAAGCTACAGAATGACGAAAGGTGACACTAAGGTTACTACTACAAAAGACGATTTTGAGGGAGATTTGGAATTCCCTTTCTTAAGTTCTTTTCATGCTTAACTGAATTTATAAAAGACGCTTTAGGGCAAGTGCTCTCGCACTCCTAGTCAACAAAATAATATATCTTTACTTATGGTACTCTAGCATCCGGCGTGCGACATTGTGGAATTTCGCAATCTCCTCTTGCCATTATGACAAAGAATTTTTTAATAATTGTGAAAAGTTCTAGTAGTAAATAAAATATACAGAATAAGATCTTTTTTCTAGAACTGGTAGATAATATGATCTTTACATTTTGTTTATCGTTTACTTTTTCAAATTTGTGCCCACGTTTTATTTAAATAATATATTTTGTAGTGAAAAAACAGATCAATTCATTGCTTTTCTTTCGAACCTTTTTTTATTTTCTGATTAAAGATGTATTTCTGGATTTTTGATGTGAGGTTCTTTGTTCAACAACTTTAATCAAGATAAGTAATGGTTTAATTACTTTTAAAAACAGTTTTAATCATTGTATGATAATTTTGGGAAATACTTTAGCTTTTAAAATGACTTACAATGCATTAATATGCATACTCTGAATTGTTCTATGCATTCTGGGTAACATTTGCACATCTAGAGAGATTTTTCTTTCTAACTAAAAATTTCACCTCTACAAAAATGTAAAATGTTAAATATGACATTTATTTACATTTGTAAAAATGTGTATTTAATGAGTGTGTACCTTTTAAGAGTATGGTAGTTGTTACATCTGATGAATAGAAATTAAAGTTTATTAAGGAAAGCGTAAGATAATAAACCAATTCAACCCGAGTATTGCCGGGTAATTATGCTAGTCAATGATATAAGTATTCTACTTTAGTTTTGGATTCTTTACCAAAAAAGTTTATTTTTGTTTATCTCATGCATTGTCTCTATTTTCAAAAGAGTAAATACGCCTATCCAATCTTGAAATGTTAAAATATTCTCTAAGATAAGTTCTTGTATTAATATCCTAATAAAAGCTTATTTCCTATCTTCTTTACGCGCAACACATAAACAAAACTTAAATCTCCAAAAGTTTCAAAGAACTCTGTAAACTAAATGACTGCTCGAAAGGTATCAACTGTAATTGTACATCGTAAACGGATAAAACAGGGTTAGATGAATTGTTCCCTTATATGTTTTTACGCCTTTCACTTTTTGTTCAAAAATATTTATAGAATACAAATGGAAAATAAGAAAACTGTCGCACCTGTTTAAATATTTCAAAATTACTAAAGAGGTGAGGAAAATTATTCAGAGCATTGTTTACTTCAGGTAGGTTAATTAACATTGCACTGGAGTAACACAACGGGCTATTAGCGAAAGTACGGGATCCAACCCGAAGGATCAGATGACGAGGTCAAGTCTGATATGGCACCCCTCTCTCCAAACTTCCACACTACGCCAACTTGAAGACATTTGAGATCTCGACGGATTTAACATGCACCAGCCTTCTTTGTACACGAAAGTCTTCGATTGGATTCGAACTACGCAACACTCCTGTTGTTAATCTGTTACTCTCTCAATATGGGTATTCGGATCTTTCCCTTAAGGGAACCCGGACCGTCGTCAATAGCCCGTTGTGTTGCTCTAGTACGACGTTAACTAAAATTACCATTACCAATATGGGTATCGCGGCCTAAATGGATAAACGAAAAATATGAAATAAAAAATATCTCATTCCATTTCATCTGAAGACCATAAATTCCGTTTTTTACTGTATCATTAATGAATATTCATCTAATTTTTAAAGGAGTTACATACGATTTGCGTAAAGAGGGGATTCTCCATGAAAGAGTACAAACAATGCTTTTCAATGCTCCGATTGCCCAAAGTCGTCTTTTAGACAGTCTTTAAATAGATGAAAGTCGTCAAGAGGCAACGTATAGAGTTTCATAAGTCGGCATCTAAAAGTGCGTTTCGGAAACTACACAGAAGTGCAACGTTTTCACCTATCAGAATTACAATCTAGAGAGAAAGAGAAAAAAATTGGCTAATCTGTAGTTAATGAGCATATGAAGAAATGTAGCGACATAAAATGATTTGGAATGCATCCAAATGTCTCATAATGTGTGTTTGTGTAATCGTCGTGTTTCATCAAAAGTCATCTGTACCATATTAAGTCTTGTTTCGGGGCTATTTTAGATTGAGTCGGACTTTCACTGATGCATACGTGAACTTTAAATAGTTTGTTCCGATTAAGATCGCGGTTAATGGAGACGTTGATCACATAATTTCCTACTGAAAATGTGGAATAAAATTAGCTTCTGGTATGTAATTAAGCACTGGTGTTTGCATCAGCTTCTGCTGTGTTGTGGTTTTGATTATTCACTTAATTTTTACGTGTACGCGCATAAAAACAAATCCCCAGTAATGCAGTTAACAGGTACGTTTATTTCATTTAAATTTTATTTAATTCTAAAATTGTGACTTTAATTCAAAACAAATTTAAATTTTAACCATTCGACTCACAAGATTTATGAGTATATATATACTATGATCAAAATATATCCGGAATGCTTCCTTTAAATTACACGTAGATTAGGTATCGTCTGAAAACTTTTATCAAATATTTTTACGACTTATATAAACATGCGGCAACAGTCATGGATTTAATTAATTTTATCATTTGAAAATAAATTTGTTTTTAATAAAAGAATTTTCACTTCGTTGATTTTCTAAAATGTTAAATGTAATTGAGCAAAGAACATGCATTAAATTTTTTTTCCGCAATGGAATTTCTGCTGCAAACACATTTGAAATGCTGCAAAAAGCTTTTATAGACGACTGTCTATCAAAAACAACAGTATTTGATTGGTATAAAAAGTTTAAAGAAGGTAGAGAATACCTCGTAGATGATTCGCGATATTTGGGGAACACCATCCATTTCGACTAATACTCAACACGTCAATCAGGTCAGAGAATTAGTGCTTAGTGATCGTCGTTTAACAATAAGATACATTATTGAACAAGTTATCATTCATCGAAACAACAAGTCGAAAACGACCTGAATTGTAGCGAGATAACTCAAGGGTTTTGCATCACGATAATGCGCCTTCTCACAGTACAATTATTATTCGTGATTTTTTGACAAAGCATTTAACAACACAAAAAAATTTATATTTGGTAATATTATAAATATATTTTGCTATTTCAAGTGTAGAGCTATCAATAACAAAATGCATGTTTTAAAATTGTGCTGTTTTGCATGTACTTAAGTTTTGTCCCTACTCTGATTGCTGAAAGTGAATAGAAAACAAATAATCTGAAATTTTTGAGTCACGGTATAATTATCGTTGAATAATCTGTGCGGAATCTGAGAGTGGTCCAGATTCCAGATTGTGTGGTCTAAGAGGTGAGGGGGCAGTCAAAATAGTGAAAGCGTAGATTTAAGTTTAATGTCTCGGATTATCAGAAATTCAAGCAATCAATATATGTGTGTGATATCAAAAGAAGGATATCTCTAACAATGATTGATCGGATGAGCTTTATTTAGGTAACCTCCAAGTGATAAGATTGAACGTGTTTCACCTTTTAAATTATACGAAAATCTTTAAAACTTTCAACGAGAACTCTATTGATTAATCCTCGTACAAGACTGAACATACTTCGATGGATAATATATATATTGTCATTATAAGAAAAGTGACCAGACCTTGATCTCGTAATCATAAAATAACCGGTAATATCTTGATGGCAAGATATTTGGTCATGAGAGCAACATTGATCAAATCTTGATGGACGAGATATTTCGTCAAAATCCCTTGGAGGGTTAAATGTAAAAACATTGTCCTGATAATCGTAATTTTGTGATACGAGTATCTTAAAACCATGTTTCATAAGACATACATTTAGATAACCTTTTTAGCATATTAAATTGAAAAACATTCAATGAATTATTTACAATATACATATATGCATACTTTTCAAAAGTGTAATAAGTTATTTGCAAAATTGAATAAATGCATCTAATCCGTCATTAGTGGCACCAAGCTAGAAAAGTCTTACACTCATACCAACAAATTTCTAAACATATTATTAATAGTTAGAATTGATTAATTAATAACTAAATTTATTAATTATTGAACAAAGCTTTTAGCTATTAGAAAGTTATTTCACTGATATTTGTATCACACTTAATAAAATCATTCGATTTTAGTCATAGATATATAGAGATTTGAACTCTTGTATGCATGATTGTAAGTTTCTTTGATAAACTAAGCTTAGACTTGATTTGCAAAGGCAAAATATATATATCATGGACCGAAAAATAAAAATAACAGTGAAATCTTTTTGACTATGTAAAAACAATCCTCTTTATGCTTTTTTTTTAAATTAACCAAAAGAACTAATTAAAATCTATTTATCGATCATATAGCTATATTAAAAATGAAATAGTGCAATGCATAATAATTAAAATATCATCAATTACGTTACATAAGCAGTAAATGTTTGCAACAGTTAGTTACATTCTGATTGCTCTATTTTATACTTACAAATGTTATTTATCGACTTTGTAAAGATTAACTTACAAAAACAGTTAGAAAAAAAATCTGCAATACAAATCCTCAACTACATGTTATAGGTAATATGGATAGAGAATATGAGGAATCTGAACAAATTAAATTACCTCCATTCCAATAATTTTAGTTGTAAGAAGAATTTCTTTGATCTCTAACATTTTGATAAATTTTACGATATTTCCCCCTCAACTCTATATCTAAAGTATAAAAGTTAGAGGTAATATGGATAGATGATATGAGGAATCTGAACAAATTAAATTACCTCCATTCCAACAATTTTAGAGGTAAGAAACATTTCTTTTATCTCTAACATTTTGATAAATTTTACAATATTTCCCCTTCAACTCTATATCTAAAGCATTAAAGTTGTAAAGTGCAACCAAATACGCTTATAACGAGTTCACCATGTATCTCAAAGAAAATTATTTGTATCTTGACTCATATTTTACCCTGTGTAGATAGCCGGTTTGAAGACATTCATTCAATTGATGGAAAAGATGTATAGAAAGTTCAAGCTTAGGTAACGAAAATTACCGAGCAGAAATGCTCCCTATAATACACCAATTAAATTTATTTATTTATCTGCATTCAATTCGCTTTAAATGAGAAAATAATCATTTTGAAAAATTATCTAATCTTTGAAGAACCCAAATCAACGTATTTAAAACGGAATGCTTCACTTATTGAATTAACTCCATTTTTCTCTTCTGGTGGTTTATAAAATAAATGTCATTTGATTATCTTCAAACAAAAAGAAAAAGATCGTATTCAACATTAGCAGATAAATATTTAATTGGGCTATTAGCTCATTTTTTCGCGCACCGAGAGCGTTTGAATACGTTTTTCGGTTTGTTTTCTAATTTTTCTCTTTTAATTAATACCAATGCAACCTCCCGTTTAATCTCCTAAAGCGTGTCCAAAAAGTGCCTCCACACACATACATTAGCATTTTAATAAGAAAATTTCGAGATAATATCCATACCGAGTTAAGAGTGCGACGAAAAAAGAAATCTTTTTAATGGCCGCCTGGAAAGGCCGTAGCCCAGAGCCAGAGTTAATGAGCAAAACTGGAGCGCTAATTGTTTTAATTGATTCTCTCTCTAATTAAATCTAAGTACGTTGAATTTCCGGCTCTAAGTAAAGAGCGGCGGCAATTTTGCTGAAGGCTTTGGCACTTTTAACCTCCGATAAGACACTTGGTGCTCATTAACAGTCAATTATTTGGCGCAGGGCGTTTTTGCCCGCATTAATTAAGAAAAAAAAAGCGGCAATTCCTCATTTTGATTAACTTGAAAACGATTGAGAGAAAATTAAAAGGAGGGAGAACGCTCTCTTTACCCTCGGTGAAAAGCACCGACGGATACGTCCATTCATCCGCTGCTTCTCACAACCAACGATTTAATCTCAAAGATACAATCAAGGGAGAAATTTAATTTCCTCAGTAAATACAGTTTTGATGTATACCTAATCAATTAATTCAATCCCGTTCCCCTTGCTCCACTTACAAAGGCTCCTGATTTTCCAGGTAGTCGAGCCCCATCATGTGTCGGGGCAAAGAGATTCCTGGAAACAGGAGAGAAAGAGAGAGAGAGAGAGCGAAATTGGCATCCAGTTTTGGCGGGGGAAGCGAAGTTTTGCAGGGATAACTCCAGCGGCATTCTTTGTGCGAGCTCTGCGCGATGAAAGTTTGATGAGAGAACCCGATGAATAATTTATTTACTCGAAACTGCTTGTCCGAGGAAAATTAATTTCCAAAGAGCGGAAAAGTTACCTTCCCCTCTTCTCGGTCCCTTTGTTAATTTTATCCAAAGTAATGGAGCGACTTCCGGCCGCGCTCTTGCGACGGCCCGCAACCCTCTTTTTCTTGCCTCCTTTCATTATTATTTTTTCTCCTGTTTACTTTCGGTATTGTTTTTGTGTTTTAATTTTTTAGCTCCCTTTTTCCGGAAAAAAACCCGCGGTTGCGTTCGTCCCCAGCTTCGTTTGATGTTGTCGGGGTTTTCCTTTTTTTCGCTCTCCCAACTCGCACGTTTTCCCCTACACTTTTAATTCAAAACCTTTCGAGGCGGCTCGACAGAGGGCGAAGGGCAAAAAAAGCAAAACCGGGCAAAAGTTTCCGGGCACATCGCGTTCTCATTGCCCGACAAATAGAGAAATTCCATTTTGTGATGAAGATGCGAGGCGGAGCTATGAGGAACGAAAAGTCGTTTCCTATCGGTCGCTTTCGCATTTAAACTAAAAGCTTTCGTAAATTTTAAATTCGTTAATTTTGCGTCGGTGCGCGCTCTCATTCGCTGTGTGCGGCAGTCTCGCATTAATAAATATTTTGCGGGGAACTAATTCCATTTACGAAAATCGACTTTTTGAATTTAATTACCAATTAAGATGATGAGATTGAATCCCTTACTTCGTTACAGGTTCGGATGTTAGTTAAGCTCTTATGGCGTTTCCCCGCGTTTTGTGTCTAATAAACTAAAAGCGTGTCTAATAAACTAAATTGTTTTTTAAGGAAACAATTTCCGTTATTACTTTATCGAGCGCAAATCACTCGGATCGCCTCCGTACTAATTTGGATGTTGTTTTATTCTGTCTCGTAAATGAAGTTTTGATTAACTTTGATGGACATCAATTACGTTTTTTGATTGCGCGTGAAAGTATTTTTTCGCAGTTGAATAATACGCCGATGAGTAATGACCAATCGTTCGTTGACTTACTATGGATTGAAAAATAAACATTTTTTAAATCTTTCGACGATTTTTAAATAATTGCTGATTTAAAATACTTCTATACTGTACAAATAAACTGAAACGAGACAGTTATTTTTAATAACTCACTTATTTTGTAATTTTCGCGTCACTTATTTGCAATTTTTAACGATGACCTTGAATGCTGTACGTAGGCATTAAATTAACGTCACACTGGATTCCACACAACGTGCTGTTGGCGACGATCTAGTAACAATCCCGAAGGGAAAGATCCGAGGTCAGCACCAGAACTCGGCATCCTACTCTCCAAACTTCTAACACCACATCAGCCGACCAACCGGTATAGTGGTTAAGGTGTCAGCCTCTAGATCGGAAGGTTCCTGGTTCGAATCCGGGTTCGGGCATGGATGTTTGTAAACGTATGGTGTAAAGGCGGCTGGTGCACCTTAAATCTGTCGTGGCCGAAAGTCCTCACGTTGGGTTGGCGTGGAAGTTTGGAGAGTGGGGTGCCAGCTCAGGTGTTGCTTCGTCATCTGACCGTGGTTCAAAATTACGAGGTGTTGTCCTCGGATCTTTCCTTTAAGGGACTGATCCCGGACCGTCGTCAATAGCCCGTTGTGTTGCTCTAGTACGACGTTAACTAAAATTAACATTACCATTACCATTACCACCACCACATCAACGTAGGGACATTTGAGGCCACTAGAGATTTAACCAGAACCTGCCATCAAGTACTCGGGATGCGAAATCGACAGCAAAACATCGATGTTGATAATACATCGCCCAAAAATCATCGATGTTTTTAAACATAAGAGTATTTAAAGTTTTATTTCCCCATTTCTTAAAACTGGCTTAGCAATCTCAAACATTAATGTTCGCCGGGAAGGGGAGATTTAATTTGTCATTTGCCGTTATTATTTATTTATAACTAAGACTTTTTTTTAACTGTCGAAACAAAGTCAAAATAATTAGTAAGAACAATTAACAAATCTTTTATTTCAAATTGAATAACATAAAAGAAAATAATAAAAACAACAATTTGACATAGGTACTACTAAATATAAGTATAAATAGGTAGGTACATAACAATAATTATTGTTAGTTATTATTAATTATTTATCAGCTTATGGGGGAGGGGGCTAACGCAACAAACTTTTACTAACAAATACTTAGTTGCACGGTTATTTTTCGAAATGTTTACTATGGTGCTTTTTTCATTTAAAAATAAAACATCGACAACGTTAAAACATCAACAACGTAAAAACATCGTAAATTTAAACAAGGACAAGTTTAAACATCGACAAGTTTAAAAATCGATGTTAAAAAAACATCGTCTCCAATACATCGATCACGTTGGGTTGGTGTGAAAGTTTGGTGAGTGGAGTGTCAGCTCAGGTGTTGCCTCGTCATCTGACCGTGGTTCAAAATTACGTGGTGTTGTCCTCGGATCTTTACCATAGGGGATTGATCCCGGATCGTCAATAGCCCGTTGTGTTGCTCTAGTCCGACGTTAACTAAAAATTACCTTACCAATACATCGATGTTAAATACATAGATGTTTTAAAACATCTATGTTTTGAAAACATTGACATTGAAATCGCATCCCTATCACGTACACAGAGGTCTTTGATTGAATCCTCCGGTTGCTAATCCGCGACTCTACCGACTAGATTACCACCTCCCTCTTAAACAACTTATAAGTTCTCTAAGCTTAAACTTACCTTGGGTGTATTGCTTTCTTCTGTGTCAGTAAAACTGTTCTTGTGCGTGTGTTCATTACTTGGCATTGTATGCCTTTGGTTTCGGGCTGTTTGACCAAATATGGCCCTTGCGCCATAAACCCAGTTTTCTTTAGAAATATCTTTGAAAATATTTTCTTATTTTTCAGTATTATACTACTTTGCTAAAGAAAATTGGATGTTCAAAGCTAATTTTTAGCGATGAAAATAACGTAACAACGTCAAACAGCGCTTTCGAAGTAAATAAGATGAAAATGTTGTAAAGAGTTCATTTGCGAATAAATCAGATACTTGATTTTTCTCTCTAGCGAATTAAAATGCGGATTATAATGCAGATAGGTATTTCACACGCGAGTCGTTTTCATTTTCAAATTTTAAATTAAGCAACTAAATAAAAGTACTTTCGTAACCCATTGCGTTAACATAATTTGTAGAAAAGAGATTAAGTAAAACAGCTTTATCTCCTATCTAGGTTCACTTATTTAGGTACAAAGAATTTTACAAACTAATAAAAATATTAAATTATAATAAGATTTAAAACCCATTTATCGAACTACACTTTGAAAACCAAATTCCCTAAAGTTTAAGGATTTGTTATAAAAAATATTGCTCTGAGGATGAATAGTTAAGTTACCACACGAAAAGAGTCCTCAGGAGCTTTAAGTGGATACTTCTTCACAGTCCCAAGTTAACCCTAGATATCATTATGTTTCCCATGAAGTTTACTGTCTTTAGTAACCACAGGGCTCCATGGATAACAAATTTTTTTTTATGCTTTCATCCCATTACTATGCATCCTAAATACACTCTATAACAAAAAAAATCGACTCACCAAGAAGGAGTTGTCTAATTGGGATAAAAATTGGTGGATGTGAAAAACATACATAGAAAATAAACGATTAAAATTTCAGAACGATTGAATGATTTATTTCAGAGTTTGGAGGAAGATGTCAGTAAGGCATTTGTCACCTCTGGCCTGGATGCAAGCTGTCACCCGGCGTGGCATAGACTGAAAAATTTCCCGGATGGTGTCCTGCGGGATTTCTTGCCACATTGTCTCCAACTGTCGAGCTAAATGGCCAACATTCCGGGTTGGTTGCAATCCCCTTCCCATAACGTCCCAAATGTTCTTTATGGGAGAGAGATCAGGAGACCTAGCTGGCCAAGGAAGTGTTGGGAAAGCTTGAAGACAGTTCATAGCAACACGTGCCGTGTGTGGCAGGGCATTATCTTGTTTAAAAGTAAGTCTGGGGTGTCGCAAAAAGAACGGTAACACAATCGGTCATAGAATGTCGTACCTCTGTGATGTAAGTGTGTCAGAAATAACGACCAAAGGGGTCCGGCTAAGTGTGCCAGAAATGAATGTAAAAGGAGATGGCTCCCCAAACCAAAAAGCCCTGTCGTGTGCATGTGTGGCGTGCGATAGTAAGGGCAGGATCCCCGCTGCCCTGGATGTCTCAATACAAGTCTGAGGTTATCCTCAGGACACAGTTGGAAACGGGACTCGTCACTCACCACTCACATTGACGTGGTGTGGAAGTATCGAGTGGGGTGCCTTCTCATGTGTGACCTTAGTTCATCTGACCTTAGTTCAAAATTACATGGTGTCGGCCTCAGATCTTTCCCATTGGGTTAGATTCGGGACCGTCGCCAAGAGCCCGTTGTGTTGCTCTAGTGCGACGTTAGTTAAAATACCTACATACCTTATCTCTTTTCGCGACATTTTTACTTGACGTTGCTCTGTCTTGTGTTTGGCACAGCTTGGACCAAATATGGGGTGCCAGCTCAGGTGTTGCTTCGTCATCTGACCGTGGTTCAAAATTACGAGGTGTTTGTCCTCGGATCTTTCCCTTAAGGGACTGATCCCGGACCGTCGTCAATAGCCCGTTGTGTTGCTCTAGTACGACGTTAACTAAAAATTACCATTAATTATTACCAAATATGGGCCTTGCGTCATAAAGCCCTAAGTGAACCATACGAAAAGAAACGCAAATCAATAAAGTTTAAAAGCGTCGTTATTTTATTAGGAAGTTAAAGGTTTTAATTTCCTTCATCTTTAATTTCTTGTGAAATGAAACATTTGAACAAAATGTTAATTTCAAAAGCTGATATTCAAAATGCTCTTAATCAAATATTATAAACTTACAAATAATAGTATAAATTATCGTCGTTTTACCATCAAACCTCGTAATTCTTTAAATCAATATTTTTAAGAAGGGATAAAAATCTACATACAAATAATAGACCCATTAAATAAGATACGAGATATAAAAATTCAGACGGCTTTTTATAACTTATCTAGACTCAAGAGCTTTAGAAACAAGTTTAGTAAGCATATTTGTAACCAAATGCTAAAAATTCCAAAATCAAAATTTAGACTTACAACGTTTTGAAAGTAAAATGACCATACAGAATCATCTTTCAACCCACACTTGTGCAAATTTTCAACAATTGTATTAATGTAAGATTCATAAACAACAGATGAATTTATTTAAAATGACGTTACCTTACTACGTTGGATTTATTTATTTTATTTCTGTCGAATTACGCCCTGTTGGATACTTTGTTTTTAAATATGCTCTAATCTGTGTAATCTGGAAAAATATATCCTATTTTTATGCAAAGATATTTAACTAAGAAGTGATGAGGGCATAATTTAAGATGCATATTTTCATGCACTTATTTTAGATCAGAAAATTTCTTATTTTCGTCTTAATCTTAGCGCTTTTTTATCAAAATACTCATCTGCATTCGATGCTATACATCCTCACTAAAGGAATATAGCTAGATAATGCGTATTGAAATATTTATATTCCTGCTTCCCGTAACGATTCGATTTCGGTTGCTAATAAGATGCATCAAGTTTGACTTATGATGAAATTCAGTGTTGTCGATGCAGACATTGCATTCTATATTCATAAAGTGACGATGATATTTAGTTCGCTAGGTTAGTAGACTGAAAAGTCATCCAGTTGAATTCTGAAATCGAAGACTGACAAGAGGGCCTAATATGGCGGAAACGAAACAGAGAAAGAGCGAGTTACATCGGATCTCGACATATTTGTATAAAAAGGAAAAATTGAAATGATGTCCACATACGATCTTTGAGCACTACCCGTAGTTTGATATTGAACTTAACGTTTTTAACCTTGCTAAACTTATATCGCGCCAGTAAAAGATGTCATATATATATATATATATATATATATAATATATATAGATAGATATATACACACTACCCTACAATAATGGACCGTACAGCACGATGTGATGGTATAATGGAAAGAATACATGCTTTAATAAGGGGATGGTGTCCTCCACGTGCTGCAATTACACTAGAAATCCTTCTGGGCATACTTTAAATAAGGTTTTGATACACAGCTATGGGTATTTGTGTCCATTCCTGGTGCAAGAATGTCACCAGCTCAGCTGCAGATTTCGGACGTGGTTGCCTGGTCCGTAAGCGTCGCTCTAACTCGTCACAAAAACGTTCTATGGGGCTTAAGTCGGGGCTCTGAGCAGGCCAGGAAAGACGTTTTACATCCATATCTAGATACCAGAGCTTGACAGAGGCTGCAACATGACATGGAGCGTTGTCGTCCTGGAAGTAACATTGGTCCATTCCATAAACTTGCCAGAAGAACCTGACTGTCCAAAATGTTCATTTAGGCGTTGGCGTTCAATTGACTAGGAACAACATGCAAAGATCCCAGGCCATACCACGAAATACACCCCCTAACAAGTAGTCAGATTTTATGCAAATCCGCTGGCGTCCGGTCCATTATTGTAGTGTAGTGTATTTGTATAAAGAGGAAAATTTTTTAAATGTCCATAATACAATCTTTCAGCACTAGCAGTAATATTACATTGAACTTAACGTTTTTAACCTTACTGAACTGCGCGTCAGCAAATAATGTCATATATATATATATATTGAAAGAACGACACACAGGTGCAACTCAACAGGCTATTGGCGACGTTACGGGACCAATCTCGAAGGCAGAGATCTAAAGACACCTCGTAATTTTGAATCACAGTCAGATGACGATGTCAACTGATTTGGCAACCCACTCTCCAAACTTCCACACCATACCAACGTAAGGATATTTGGCTACTACAAATTTAACGTGCACCTCCTCTCTGTTTTAATAATAAATAAATGAGCAAAAGCTCAACGGAACAAAGACGAAATAGGGATGAGTTATAAACATAAAATTGATGAAGCACACGTAACCAATGATTATTCAGGACAGTACAAGAATTGTAGCGTTCGGCACTATCTTAGAGTTGAGTATTGATTTAACAGAATGAAGACACAATTCAGAAAAGCACGCTTCAAATTTGCATCGATAACAATACCATTCCTTCTGACACTGAATAAATTTAATTAAAAATTTTAGATAATGTTTTCTTCTTTTCTGATACACACTCGCGGCTTGATTCTAAATTTAGAATAGGGAGACGTGAAGATGAAGTAATAAAGAATGAGAAAGTTATTCTCGCTGAATAACAATTTCAGTTTTAACCGAGACACACACAGTTGTGCGGTTTAGTTTTATTTTATTTTTGTGTCGCGTCTTTAACGTTTTCAGTGGCCGTCGTGGTTACGCTCAGTGCACTGGTAACCTGCGATTTGTTGGCGGCGTAGGTTCGATTCTTACATGGGTGTATTTCTTATGTGTTAGTAAAATTTTCCTTGTGTGTACATTACTTGATGTTGTGTGTCTTGTGCTCGGTGCAGCACGACCAAATGTCTTATTTGCGTCATAAAACCCAGCAACCTTCACGTTTTCAGGGGTTTGTTTTTTCTCATAACTGTTCTATTTAGATACACATAGCACCTAAATATTACATTTTAAGAAAGGATGTGTAAAAATCGAATTTACTTTTCCGCGTCTCTAATATTATAAAAGGTGTTTTTTTTGTCTGTCTATTTGTTTCGCTGCCGCAAAATCCTGAAGATTCTATGGCACTTACAGCAATGAGATTTAGCACACAGGTAGTCCAAATTTTTTGGTCGCGGCGAAATTTTAAAATTCAATCTAGAAGATTTTAAAATTTTTTTAATAGTTTTATTCTCCATCGCTTTTTTAAACGCGGAGAACTTTTTCTACCCGTGTGACCTTTCAGTCAGGGTTTGGAATCATGCCAAGTTTTTTTCATCCGCGAAGAAAATTATTCTTTTCATTTCCACTTTGATTTTGCGCGGACGAATAAATTTCCAGCCAGACGAAAAATCTTTTAACTGAAGTCAGTTCTTTTTTCTATTTCCAAGAATGTTAAAGATGGAGTAAAAATTTCAACGGATTTGAAATCTGCGGAAAATTTCAGTTTAGATTGATACCTAAAAATATGATTTTCTTTAAATAAATAATATTTTAATTGAATATATCTTCAACGGATTTGAAATCTGCGGAAAATGTTACTCCAGATTATTACCTTACATCATTGCGTTGCCCATGGTGCTTGCGGTGTGAGAAAGCGAGCGAAAGACTTAGAGTCATCAAAATTTTTGTTTTGAGTTCATGTTGAGCTTGTCATTGAGCATGTAGCATCGTGTGTTTCGCTTCTTATGTGTTGTATTGTATTATTCGTGTGTGCCGTTATGTGATGTTAATAAATGTGTCGTGCCAAAGAAAGAGTCTTCCTTCTTTTTTACTAACCTACAAGCAATTTCACAGGATGATTGGATGAATTCTGTTTAACGAAATGAATAATGAAATCACTGGGGAAAAGAATTTGAACTATACTCATAAATGCTGTATTTGATATGTTTTAATTAACGTCACACTAGAACAACGTAACGGGTTATTGGTGACGGTCCGGGATCAACCTCTAAAGAGAGATCCGAGGACAACGCCACGTAATTTAGAGCCACGGTCAGATGACGAGGCAATACCTGAGCTGACACTCCACTCACCAAACTTCCACACCACACCTACGTGATGACATTTTTAATTAACGTCACACTGATTCAACACAACGGGTTATTGGTAACTGTCTAAGATCAACCCCGAAAGACAGATCCTAGGACAACACCACGTAATTTAGAGTCACAGTCAGATGACGAGGCAATGTCTGTGCTGACACCCCACTCACCAAACTTCCACACCACGCCTACGTGAGGACATTTGAGGTCACAACATATTTAACGTGCACCAGTTCCCTTTGTACACTATGATAGAAATATAATAGAAATAAATATAGATATACCCTATGATATAATAATATAATAGAATAAATATAGATATACCTTATGATATAGAAATATAATAGAAATAAATATAGATATACCCTATGATATAGAAATATAATAGAAATAAATATAGATATACCCTATGATATATAGAAATATAATAGAAATAAATATAGATATACCCTATAATATATATATATATATATATATATATATATATATATATATATATATAGTAGAAATAAATATAGATATACCCTATAACGCACACACAGAAATATAATAGAAATAAATATAGATATATCCTATGACACACACACAGAAATGTAATAGAAAGAAATATAGATATACCCTATAACACACACACAGAAATATAATAGAAATAAATATAGATATACCCTATGACACACACACACACAGAAATGTAATAGAAATAAATATAGATATACCCTATAACACACACACACAGAAATATAATAGAAATAAATATAGATATACCCTATGACACACACACACAGAAATGTAATAGAAATAAATATGGATATACCCTATAACACACACACACAGAAATATAATAGAAATAAATATAGATATACCCTATAGTATATATAGCAATAAATAATTTTCTAGCTGAACCTTTTTCCAAATCCCCTAAATTTTGCAGCGCCATCTTTTCCGGCGCCACAACTTCTTAACGGAAACACGCAATAACGCATTTGGGAATAAATCACCAATTTCTAAAAAAGCAGCGCCCTTTTTTTCCCATTCCGAATCCGACATTCAATCAACATATTTATCTGTCTTAATAACAATAGGGACAAAAAGTGCGGAGCGGCTGAGTTTAGCAGATTATAAAGCGGAGAAGATATGGATTTCTCATTTCCGAGGGCACCCGAAAAAAGGGAAATTTACGGTCGGGGTCTGCAGCAGATGAAGAAATAATTGATTAGGAATTCCTCTTCCCAGGAGCACGAACCGCACCGGTTTGCATGCGGCGTCATTAATTGTTAACAATGTATGTTCTTGCGAGTAAAACAAAGGCGGCCCGAAAGCAGGCTAAATCGCGTCGCAGAGCGCGTTGCTCAAATAACGCTTTTCCAGTAATCACCTCATACGGCTGGGGAGGGGGAAAAAATTCCTAATTATTTCCAAAAGACGATAATTTTAGCCGAAAGAGCTTTTTAATCCCATTCCTCAAAAACTTTCTCCCCGTGTTCAGTTTAACGAAGAAACTATTCATCTTCCTAGAGTGCGTGTTTGGCGACATTTTAATTGGATTAAGAAAAGAAAAGCGCACAAGCCCCGAGCTTGTTAGGTGAGTCACAAGCTGACAGAATGCTAATTTATCATTTGGACTGGCGTCTTGGGAAAAAAGGGGCGACTAATTTGTTTTCCTTATGACAGGATTCGGGAGAAGAAATTACAATAATTAAGGGATGGTGAAAATCGTCTTTTCCAAAGGCTCGCAATCACACAGCGTTTCCCTGGGATTACGTACCCCACACGCGCGCTTAAAAAACGAGCTTTTCTTTAATTAGCAATTTAATATGTTTCGCATTCCAGTAATGCTCGCTATGTGTCCGCTGGAGTCACCAATTAACATACTGCGGCTGCGTGCTCCAGTCTCGAAACTCTCACGTTGCATCGAAAAGAAGTCTATTACAAATTAACGGGTTTAATGGATGTCTTAAACGTTGGCGAGTGCTGGGGGACTTGTTTTCTTTTCGGGTCCCTGCAACTCTTCCGTTTCATCAAAAGGATAACAGTAAATTGAGGTTGTCACGCACAGCCACTTTTTCGTCAGGTTGTCAGGCCCCGATTCCTTAATTAAAGCTCTCTAATTTGTCCGACGGTAAGACTTGGATGCAGACGGTTGTGCAGCGTTGCTTAATGAATTGGAATGTGAGGAAGCGACTTCATTATGTATTAACAAATGCTCGCGTCTAATTACGCAGAATTGGAAAGCAGTTGGAAAAACGAAGTGACTTTTGTTCCACCGTAATGATACCGCATACATTAAAAGATCTCATCTGTAAGCAGCTTCAGGAAATGCGATCGAGGTAAAGGTCACAAATGTACCATTCATGCGGCTCCTGATGTTTTGTGTTGCACTGATGCTTTCATACAGTGATAATAATACAAGTTCTGCAATTTATTTTGTAAAGATTGCATATGCGAATTGCATTTTGAATAAAGTATTGCAAACTATAGTACATATCCGTTGGCTGGGTGAGTTCAGGTAAAGCCACTTTCGAAATTTGTACAGGCGAACTTTCTAATCTTTTAACTTTATAGCAATAAAAATATTTTTAAATTTACATTACTCCGTAATTTTTATCACTTCGGTGAGACGTGGAAGTTTGGAGTGTGTGACAGCAGCTCAAATGTGACCTCGTCATCTGACCATGGTTTAAAAATATATTTTAGTCTTAGGATAAGGTAAATACGATAGAAGTAAACGTCATAAATCTACCATTCATGCAGTACAAAATACTTTGTGTTCTACTGTTGTCTGATACAATAATAATGATGTAATTGCTGCAATTCATTTTATAAAAATTGCACTTGTGGTTTGCCTTTTGAATAAAGTACTGTCCCCTTTGGGTTTGATCTCGGACAATCACCAATAGCCCGCTGTGTTGCTTCAATGCGACGTTAATTAAAATGCCTACCTACCATGATTAAAGTTTTTTACAGATTTTTATTAAATAAGGTTTTTTTTGAATAAAGTAAAGTACTGTGCCCTTCGGGTTTGACCCCGGATCATCAACAATGTTGTGCTTCTTTAGTGCGACGTTAATTAAAATAATTACCAACCGTAATTAAAATTTTATAGTTTTTTATTAACATGCCATGGTTTATAACTTTTAGTGGTCAGACTGAATCATTTTCTGACATTTCAAACTCTACTTGGGTTCTTTATAACCACTCTTCTGTTAGTACATAGAAACGCTAATTGTTTATTTCTTTTGAGTGCTGATTGCTCTTATGTTTCGACAAACGTACAGCTGCAAAAAAGCAAAAGAACTATGCTATTTAATTTTTCCATACTGTATACAATCAAACTGAGGTGACGGAGAGATATCTTACATTTGTCTACTTTAATCTGATCCATCGATAAGCTGAAATTCATTTTAACCCTCCAAGTGCTTTTGACGAGATATCTCGTCCATCAAGATTTGACTAATTTTGTAATTCAGAAGATGCCTCTTCCATCAAGATCTGACTAATTTTTGCAATTTAGAAGATACCTCGTCTATCAAGATCTGACTAATTTTGCAATTCAGATGATACATTGACCATGAAGATGTGACTAATTTTGCAATTCACAAGATATCTCGTTATCGTTATATTCCCGATTTTTCTGGACAGTTTTCTAATGACGAGATATCTTGTCCATCGAGATCTGGTCAGTTTTGATAAAGATGAGATACTTCGTCAAGACAACCACCATGAGGGTTAGTACCAGTTGATGGACATTTTTGCGAAATCAATTATTTGACATACACTCAGGCAATACATGCATGCTTTAATAAATAAGCAAAAAACAAAGCTTTGCTCTTCTATGCTCAATGAAAGCACGCGTGATGTTGCTGAGGGTCGCATTTTTTCTTGAAATATCTAAATGTTGAGGTAAAAAATCTTGAAAAATCCTGGTACTCCTGAAAATGCAGCTTTTAGACATACGACCTTTTGCACTTTGAGTGACGATATACAGAGGCTGTTCGCACATTTTTTAGACGATTTTGGTTAGCGGTAATAAAAAATCGTTTGCTGCAAAAGAAATAATTGCAGTTGTACTATGTTTTCAAAAGTCAAAATTATCGTCTGCGGCTTGAGAGGTTTGTTTTTATTCAAAATGGCGTTTTTAACGAAGCAGTGGTTCGAAGGCTATATTTTTACTTTTTCCGAAGAGAAATATTCATATTCCGTTATCCAAAAACGATGTGAGAGTCATGGTTTTGTGATATCTAAAGCGTCGATAGGTAATATCGTCAACAAGAAAGGAAAAAAACGTCAAATTAGAGCCTCAAGTGGGACAAAAATTCCAAACAAGTATGCAAGGAAGAAGCGGACATCTTCGACTATTGCAAAGGTACGTTGTTTAATGTTAAAAGAAAATCCCCCTAGTCAAAGGACAGTTGCAAAATCATTAAAATGTTGTCCACTGTAAACAAAATGATAAACGTTGATTCAAATCTTAAGAAAGCGAAAAAACGCAATGTGCATCGTCTTTCTCCAAAGCATATCGCTGAACGCAGGACACGCTGCCGAATTCTATATAAGAAACACTTATCCAAAGAAAAATGGAAAAAAAATTGTCACAATAGATGAATCATGGGTGTATTTAAATGATTGCAGCAAAAAAAGAGCCATTTAATATCATAAAAGGGAAGAAAAATATTTAAGTACATGGTTCACGGAATCGAAAGAAAGTTTTTCTAAGAGATTCATGATTGTTGCTGGTTTTTCATATAATGGTAAGTTAAAAATAAAGAGAGTGGAAAAAAATGTCAAGATTAACTCCAAATACTATCAAGAACATATTTTATCGCCAATTTTTCTGAATGAAATACCATCGCTTTACCCACAGTGCCATCAATCTGTGGAACTCCATCAAGACAAAGCTAGCAGTCACACATCAAAATCCACTGTAAATTTCCTAAAAGAAATGGAACAAAAAACCGGTATCAAGGCCATACCCTTAACTGATATCCCTACTAAATCGCCCGATGTATCAACTATGGATTTTTGTGCTTTCGGACTTTTAAAATTTGCATTATCCAAACGTTGTTCCACAACCCTTACAGGGCTCTGGAAAGCTGTTCAGGAGGAATGGGATAGAATAACTCTTCTGACACCTCAAAAGGCATTATTATCCTGGAAATTACGGTGTCGAAAGATAGTTCAGAATAAAGGCTATCAAATAGAACATTTAAAACACAAGAATTTTATGTAATTTAGTTTTGTGAATACAATATACATTGTCTAAAAAATGTGTGAACAGCCTCTGTACAATGTGTGTGATCTAGTGTTTATTTTTCTATTACAAATTCTGAATGAGGTAATATTATAAGTCAGTTATTTTAGGTTCTTCGAGAAATAACGTAGGGAATTAGCAACTTACGTGTACTTAGGTAAGAAAGGAAGGGATTGTGTAGACATGTAGGTGCTGTTAGGCTTTTTAATTTTTAGTCTCGTGAATCCAAACTCAAAGAAACGAAATGAGAAAAGTGAGCATGGAATTTGAACATCAAACGGAAGGACACTTAGATGTATTTTTTAATAATTTACTATAAGTACAATTCGTTATTTAGGGCACATACAAATTTTTAATGTTTGAGATTTTTAAATGAAAGGTTCATCAGCCTGTAAATAAGTATACTTTCTGTTTTAATTTCTCTTACATTTCTAAAACTATTAAATTTATTAACTACCTAATAGTCATTCTGAGATCCATATGTAAAACCCCTTTCCAAGCATTTCTCAGAAGGCGTGCAACTATTTCGGAAATTTAGAATTTTAAAACTACTTCAGAATGCTTCTCAGCGTATCTTAAATTGGTTGATTGGTTTTGTGTTTTGTGGCACAATGGACATATTTGGCCAAGCTGTGCCAAACACAAGACAGACAGTGTCAAAGTACAGTAAAACTTCGATTAACCGTCAGGGTTGGGACCACGACCATGACTGCTAATCAAATAGACAGATAACAGAAAACGTTATAAACCAACCCAATCCATTACATCTGAACGAATGATAAAAAATGTATATTTACAAACTGGAAATACTATTTATATCATGTATTTTACTTAACCCATTAACGACTGACGTTGCGTTTTCGCAACGTTAGTGAAAACATTTTTTTTCTTATTCTGTATTGCGTTTTTTTTTTATAATTTATATATAATTTTTTTTTTTAATTTTTTAATTTTTTTTTATATATTATGTATAATTTTTTTTTGTATATTGTAGACAAAGCTTCGATGTCTCCAGGGGAAAAATTGTTTTTCTCACAATGCAAGATTTTATAAAATAAATTTCTAAAATTATCATTTTTTTACGATTTTTTTACTCTAATTTTGAAAAAAATCTCACATATGGCAGAACAATTCAAAGGACTTCATGAAGAGACGCTTATGTTTTAGAAGTCTGGAAAATGGCATAAAAAATAAGGTTACTATTTTGTCTTTGTTTGTATAAATATGATTTTTTTGAAATGTTGCGAAAACGCAACGTTAGTCCAAAGCAGTGTCTTTATGAACATTTGTCCGAAAATAACGGATGTCGAAGAATACGGTTTTTTACTGTGAATAAAGCATTAGTATATATGAAAGTTAGATCATGAAGACATTTTTGAATTTTCATCGGATGAAGACTGTCAAGTTCAAGCAGATATAGTAGTGATCCCC
This sequence comes from Metellina segmentata, assembly GCA_947359465.1. Lineage (NCBI taxonomy): Eukaryota > Metazoa > Arthropoda > Arachnida > Araneae > Tetragnathidae > Metellina > Metellina segmentata. Next base: position 66,161,902 of record OX375884.1, read on the forward strand.
CTCCCCTCCAGACCTCCTAACTTACTGACCGACTAGGAATGCATTCATGACTCCCTGTTAGGAGATAATTTGCCGAGACCGAAAGATATATCTGATGATATCGAACTTTTTTCTATAAAATTTTTTTTAAATTTATCGGATTCATCACAAAACCATAAACATTTGTCTAAATCACCTAAAAAAATATTGCTTGGAGAAATTTGCCTCCCGTATACACACTAATGCCTGCTGACAAAGAAACCATAGAAAAAGCAAAAAAGGAAGTAATTATACTAAAATTGCATGATCTAGAGCCAGTAAATGTATTTTTACAATTGTGCAATCAGAATCTTTTGGAACATAATACTCAAGAAAGTATAAAATATATGCAGAGCAGAAAATCTTCAAAAATTTTCCTCTTTCTGTTTCTATATTGAAGCGTTTTATAGGATTTCTGCTTTACATTGATTATGTATGTCTTCCTCAAGAGAGACTTTACTGTTCAGTTGCAGAAGATGTTAGTTGTCCATTAGTACGTACAGCACTAACACGTTCTATGCATATTACTATTAAACTGAATTTGCATTTAGCGGATAACAATGTATTGGATATATAAAAGAGATAAAATGGCTAAAGTTCGTCCGTGTGTAAATATTTTAAATGCCAATTTCATGCAGTGGTGTGTGTTTTTTCACCAAATGATGAACAAATCATACCTTATTTCGGTAGACATTCGAGCAAAATGTTAAACTCGTTCGTTTCGGTTTTGCATTTGTGTTCTTCTGAACGGTACTTATATCATTTTGATATATACTCGGGTAAATATGCAGATAAAACGACGGATCTGGGTTAAGTGGAAACGTCTTTTAAGTGTAGTCGAAGTTCCTTCAAACCACTATATATACTTTGACAACTTTTTACATCACATATGTTGTTGTCGAAATTGAAAAAGTCGTGGTTTCATGCCACTGGAATGATCCGTGACAACAGATTAGGAAAATGTCCTATTACCACCTGTAATCAAAATTAAAAAAGAACAACGTGGAACACATGACTTCGTCTTTGATAAGGAACATAGTATCGCAATAGTTCGTTGGAACGAAAATTCCGTTGTTACTCTATGGCCACCAACTTTGATTCAGTCAATCCATCTTCAATGGCCAAGAGAAAATAAAGAAATCCGCATTTATAAAGCTACCTAAACTCATCGGGGACTACAACAAACATATGGGTGGTGTGGACCTGCTTGATAATTTCGTTGCAATGTATAGAGTGGAAGTAAATTGAGAGATATGGTGGTGGCCTAGGATCCAACAAGTCATACTATCCAGAAATATCCAACAAACAAAAGAAAAAGATACAAAAACTGTAGTAGCCAAACAATAACTGTATGTAAAAAATGTAATGTGCCGTTACATAGCAAGTTATTCAAAGATTTTCATCTTTCCGAAAAGTAGTCGGTTTTGACTGACGTTGCGTTTTCGCAACATTTTGTATCTTTTATACAAATAAAGGTTTTTTTCATGTTACTTTTTTTTGGTCTTAATTAGATTCTAATGCGTCTAAAAAATGATTTTTGTTCATTTCCTTCAAGCGAAAAGTAGTGCGGTCGTTAATGGGTTAACAGAAACAAACAATATACAATTTACATTTAAAGTATAGTACATATTGATACAGGAACTTACACTCTAGACGTATATATCTGTTAAAATCTATATAAATATATATATAGGAATGAAGTGGTTGTTTGTACATTCAATATTTACAACCCATTTCAAGTTTTCTCTCCGTTTTGAACCCTTCTAATGCCAAATCCGCCTCTTGCGCGTTTGGTGTCTGTCTGTCTGTTCATCTGTCTGCCTGTATTTTGTTGTCTTTTTGTTTGTATGTATGTGCCCTATACACATCCACACGATTTGATATATTTTCATGGAAATTTGCATATGGTGAGTACTTATCTTCATTTAGTGAGCGAAAGTGGTTGTGAAAGTCTGTCTGTCCGTCTGTCCGTTCTATGTTCGGTTTTGTGTTTGTGTGTTTGTGCAAGCATCACATGACTTTTATTCCAGATATTTGATTGCAATGTATTTTATTTTATACATTATCTAATAGTTTAGTGAAGGCAAAATTAAACATTTCTTTATTGTTATATTTAGATGAGTTTTATGCTAAAACACCTGAGTAAGTATACTTAAATCAACTATAATTTGGTAGTTTTGGAAAAATTGGAATGTATATAGAGTATTACGATTACTTTGATTGCTTTACCAATGCTGCTGAAAAGGCAATTATTTTTCAAATATATATATATATATATATATATATATATATATATATTTTTTTTTTTTTTTTTTAAATGGAATTTCAGCTCTGATACTTCATTTATTTCGAGTCCTATTTTTGTTATTGCGATATGTAAACGATTTCCGAGTATTTGGGACAGACGATATTTTTCAACGAACGGGAATGAAACGGAAAGTCGCGTTGGTTGATCACGTGCTGCAATATTTTCTGTTTCTTTTGCTCTGAATTAATTTCGCATTTCTAAATTTTGTACACTTCTTAGCTGTAAGTTGTGGCAACTGCGAGATCAAGAGATAAAAAGGAATCACAAATCAATATCTTTAGAACAACTTTTTCCCGACATCTTTTATTTTGTTTTATTTCGATGGTTTTTCTTTTGTTTTCTGTTTTAAATATTTATTATTTTAATAAATTCAGTTTCTTTTCATCACACGCAACACCACCACAGTTTTCGACTTAAAGTGGCAGGTAAGTCAGAATGCAACAAATTTTAAGTGTAATTATGCCATTATTGAAAGAATAATGCCGTTATTGAAAGAATAATAATGTTTAAAATATCCGAACTAGGAACTTTCCAAACATTAAAAAATTCTTTGACATAATGACAAAGAATTTGGATGAGAAGATTGCGAAATTCGACAATGTCACATGCCGGATGCAAGAGTGCCACAAGTAAAAAAATGTTGTTTTGTTGTTTATGAGTGCAAGAGCATTAAACGTATAAATCGAGTCATTTTTATTCAGTTCAACATGTAAAGAACTTAAGAAAGGGAATTCCACAAATCTCCCTCAAAATCGTCTTTTGTAGTAGGAACCTTAGTGTCACCTTTCGTAATTTTGTCATAGACCAAGGTGTGATGTATGTGAAATGTATTACTGAGTGGATATGCTTGTGCAAGATTTGTGTCCAAAGTAAGTTGTAGAAATTATAAAGATGGCGAAAGGTTGGTTGGTTAAAAAATGGTTAAAATATTATTTAAATCTACGAAAAAAGTTAGTCATTACATATTTGGATCATCTCTTCAATCTAAAGTAAACCAATTAAAAAAGAGTAAGGTCGGGTATTTTTCTAGTTTTAAAATAATCTTTCAATTTCCTTTGTTTATTCGACGCTCGTGCTTTCAAAGTGGCAATAATCCGTAATAACAGACTGGTGGTTAAAAAGAGTGGTTAATCGAAGCCCAGGCGCAGAATTATATTAACTCCAAGCGATTGCAATTGTTCTGCAGGCATTTTGTCCGAATTTTGAAAACTGCAGTAAAATTAAAAACATACGTAAACACACAATTATCGGCTAAATATGTGTATTACACATTTATAATAATATTATAAGAGAAAGTGTCTGTTTGTTTGTTTGTCTGTATGTTTGTTTGTTTCTTGCACTCAAAGTCCTTACTAATCTGTGGCAATTACAGTAATGGGATTATGCAGCCAGTTAGTCAAAATATTTTGCAATTTTAGGGTTGCGGCGAATTTTAAAATTCAATCTAGAACATTTTAAAATGAATTTAATGAAATTTAATTATTACTGTTTTCTTTGGAATGGCAACAGTATAAAGATATGACCGATTAAAAATTAATTTTTTCCATTTTCATTTTGCGCGGAGGAATGATTTTCCAGCAGACAATAAAAAAGAAAGCTTTAACTTTAGTTGTGTAGTTCTTTTTTCTATCTCCTAGACCGTTAAATACAGAGTAAAAATTTCAACGAATTTGAAATCTGCGGAAAAAATCCCTCGTGGGACAGGGTCTCTTAATATATCCAATCTGTCATCGTCAAGGTAAATAACATTCCTGCTTATTAAAGTTTACCTAAAAGCGAATATGATATATAACTGTTTTGCTTTCATGATAAATATATTCCTATGCTTCTTCAATAGTTACTGAGATAAAATAAATGAAAATATGCTTAGATAAATTAGAGTACTTTGGGTGACTGCGAATGTACAAGCGAATATGAAGTAACTGTATTGCTTTCATGAAAAATATATGTCGATCCTTCTTCTATAGTTATTGAGATAAAATAAATGAAAATATGCTTAGATATATTAGAGTACTTTGCGCGACTGCGAATATGCAATAACTGTATTACTTCCATGAAAAATATATTCCTATGCTTCTATGGTTACTGATAAAATAAATGGGAAAACGCTAAGATATATTTGAGTACTTCACTCAAAAAAATCACGGCGAGGGTGAACATTCGACCCGTCAATGAAATGGATTTCACGACAAAGCCCCTCCCTTTATTATATCATGTGGTACTTCGTTTCTTACCTAAGAACACCACGCGGCTTACAATCTAAAGAATCCTCGAAGCTTCGAATTCAGACATAAAGAATCCCGATAATTGTAGGCCATTAAAATCGAGATTCCACCGTCACTCAAAACCCATTTCATGCTCTAAAATATTAATAAAAATTGAGGCAGCCATTTGACATTTCGCTTTCCCGCTGCTGGTAATGAAAGCCGTCCTAGACAAGAGGAATTAAATAAAAAACGGCGAAAATTATAGTTGATTTACGGTAAGCGGTCCCCTTTAAAAATTCGTTTTCGATCTCTAGTCCGGGAAGGCGACTGGTGTAATGAGACAGTCACATCCCATGGTATGAATACATCTCCAAGAGAACAGCTCTGCCTCCCCTCCCTCCCTTTTCAGTTACATAAGCAAACGCTAATTATCCCTTTTCAGGGAGACATGAGCGCTCCCGTTTTCCAGGAAAAATGTTTACTTTTCTTTAATCTTTCCCGTTTCCAGTCTTAATTAGTTGCTCTTGTAGCGACGGTCTGCAGCAGATCCGCTCAGATGGTAGATTAGTTTTTGCACGGAAAGGGACGAAGAGGGTTTCTTAGCAGAAGCGTGGGGGCGGGCGGCAAATGGGGATCCAGGAGCGAAAGAATGTGAAGAAATGGATAGACAGTGGCAGAGCTCTTTGCTGCCATTAGAATAATAGCCATTTCCCACTCTACCGCTGCAGGAATTTTCATTTTTATTTATATTATTCCTGCCGGCAACCAACTCTAACTCCAAGCCGGCTAGCGTCGCTGAAGGCTTTAAAGTTGTGTTTTGCGCTCGTTATGATAATTAAGACTAATTGCAATTTGCACCCGCAGAGTTGTTTCTAAACGATAGCGCCTCTTTCCCGGAAAAATCCGCTCTTTTAATTCACCCACATTTGTAATGCGCATAAATATTTAGTTGGAGGCTGGCTTGGTTTTCGCATCGGTTATTGTTCCTCGATTGAGGAGGGGGAGGGGGCTTTGAAGAACTTTTTGCTTTAGATGGGAAGCGTGGAATTGGATGCGTGCCCACGAGTCGAGTTCATTGCGAGGAAAGGAATGGTGAGAGAGTTCTGTGAAGGATACTACAGCGACAATTGAACGGAAATTTTTTAAATAACCCCGCAGAAAGAATCGGGAAATTCGGTTTTGTGATAGTCTGCCGTACTTTGTTGATGTCATATCATTTGACAACAGTTAGTTCAATAACGCGCAAAAGTTTGTGTAACAAAATTTCAAATATTTGTTAGTTTAAGAAAATTCATTGGGGTAATCGTAATTTTTCATTTTCTTTATTATTGACTCGTTCAATAATTTTGTACTCTCGCTTTGCAGTTTTGCTATCTTTCGCGATTTTCTTTTCATTACGTTTTTATATATTTGTTGTTTAAACTTTAAATATAGAATTCGTGTGATCAAAATAATTTTTGCGTATTATCTTGTCGCAAGAGCAATTTTGCATAATTTTCAATAAACATATCGTCCGCTTAGAGCAGAAACTCATTAACTGTCGAGAATAATTTGCTGTTGCTAAACTGCTTAAAGACTAAGTACTTGTTTTTAGGTCTAAAAATAAAATTTACAAACACATTTTGGTAGCGTAATATTTCTTTTTAACTGATTATAATTCGACTAGATTTCTCATCGTGAAGATATTAGTTTCTGCTCAAAGCCGACAGTATGGAAGAATAAATAAACTATCCCGAATTATTATACGAGTAATATTTTTATATATACTTAGATTTTAAAGTAAAATTGGCAATAAAGTAAAAATGAAAATAGCAACACATTACGTTTTAGACTTCATTAAGAGAGTTACGGCAGTAACAATAAACCGAGTTTCGAAGCAATTATCAAACTGTTAAATTTACAAGATTTTAATGCAATTTAAACATGCTTTCTATAATAAACTATTTTGACTATTGATTAAATATCCCATTATTGCAAAAAAAAATTACATAAGTGACTGTAAGTCTCAATTGTTGCATATTTTGGTTTTATAACTAACATTTCTTTAATTAGGATTTTAAGTATTTCCTGTGCAAAAACACTGGTTTTTTTTTTATTTTTTTATTTTTGGGTCTACGTATAACTTATTCTATGTCGTTTATCAATTTTTTTTAATTTGCAATTGAGTACTGAATTATTTATAGATTATCCTTAAATAGAATCTTGTAATTTTAATTAAAAAATTAATAGATATATAATTATTGTATAGTCAATCGGCTCTTAGAAAGGGAAAAGACCAGATATAAGCTTGGTATGCTTTGCATAAACGACTTACAGGATGACATACTTGAAGACATAAGTGCAGCATATTTTGTTGAGTTAAATTTTACGCAGAACAAACAAGTTGTATATAAAAGATCTAGAAGAGTGAGCGAAAGCTAATGTTGGTTTTCCGGAATAAACATTTTACTTTTAGGTTTGTAAACAGAAATAGCATCTGCAGAAGGTATCAAGATCACATTTGGGCAGATAAACATCCGAAAGCTTTCATGGTTTGTAATCTTCCAATCAATAAAACCGTGGTATGAATTGGGCGAGAGTACATTTTAAAACGCACAATTTATAACTACCCTGAATAATTGACCAAAAAAGCAACAGAAAGAATTATTTTCGTAATATTTATCGAGTGGGTAATCTATATGGGAATATAATTCAAACAGTTCAATCTTTTTGAATGATTTAAGTCATACGCCTATTTTTTTTTCAAATAAGATGTGATGGTTACATTTTAATAAATTTCACTTAATGACACGAAACAAGTCAGCCAGTTTGTTATTTCTAGTTGTCTGAAAGCAACTAACTTCGAAACATTTCCAATTCCATCGTCACATGTGTAAGTCAACTACTACAATTTTACAACTTAAGTTACAGTTTAATTAATCACATTGACTCAAGTGATTCATTCGGTAGTTGTGGTATGAAAGAGAAGAAATCTGTAACATTTCTACAAATAAAGGCTAAAAATTACATATTTTTCTACTTTATCGAATTTCTGTTATCTAGTACTACACTAGATTTTATCCACAAACATCACGTTCATTAGCTCCTACCCAATGGGTGCTGCTTAACGGAACATTATTCCATCATCCTGTTATTCCTCCGTATTATATTTCTTCCCCAGAACGAGTTGGAGATTGATAGTTCAAATGAAAGAAGTATATATCTTTCTAAGAACCTGTTATTAATAACAAGACGAGTAAGAGATTTGCAATTCTTAAGGCGTTATGTACTCGTAAGAGTCAAACAGTTATTTAAGCAAAAAAAAATGGTTTCTTGACAGGATATATGCTCCCTTAATTTTGATTCATGACGCCTGGGTTTGTTTAACTTCTGAGAATTTAGAAGCCCCGTTCGTCATTAAGTTCCATCCGTAATTTTGAGCTCAGTAGTTTCCATCCCAATTAAAGCAACAGAACTTGGTAAGTGAGCCATAGAGGATAAAAATGAATGATATTCCATATAAACGTAGTGAAGGTTTTATTGAGGCGATCGCAATATTGATGGACCAAATTAGGTTATTAAGATATTTAAGTTTTTGTATGTTTTTCTAAGTTGATAGAATGCGAAATTATTTTAAAAATGTTTCTATGTTCCTTTCTATGTTTATTACTTATTGTTTGAATTAAAATAAACCATATTACTGACCATTAAATTGGTTATAATGCACTGATTGTATTAAACTCTACAAAAGAAATACCCCTACTTCAATTATGAATTGTAAAATTTATTTTGAAGAAATATAAAATGGTTTCAAGAATTTATGCAATATGTGAAGAATAGAAACATTCGATAAATTGGTTTTGTGACAGTATGATATGTACGAGAACAACATATAACTACCCTGAACTCTCAATTCATCCATAATGCTAAACACCTTTTCTGATAGCTTTTCTTCGTCATCTGACTGTGGTTCAAAATTACGTGGTGTTGTCCTCGTTTCTTTCCCGATGGGATTGATCCTGGACCGTCGTCAATAACCCGTTGTGTTGCTCCAGTACGACGTTGATTAAAAATTCTATCTACCAACCTGATAACTTTATTACCTGATTCAATTACAACTTACAACTTCTTCAATTATATACTTCTTCAATTACAATTATTATCTGAGAAAGAAATGAAATCACAAGTTTTACTCAAAATTTTGAGTCTACATAGTAACTTAGTTATAGAATATTCATATACTCAAAATATTTCATAAATAGATGGCTTTAAATAATATACAACATTGATAAAGTAGATGATGAAACAAAAAAAATAATCTAGACAACTCATTTATTAAATAAAAAAGATGTTTAGATTATTTTTTGTTCCGTGTGTATCTTTTTATTAAAAGGTTATGCAAAATATGTATTTTCTTGGTCATTTTTTACTTCTAGTTTATTTAGAGACAAACATAGAAATGCACAAAATTGGGTCGCAACAGAAGAAAATCCAACAATTTAGGTCACTTTTGGGTCGTAACTGCGTTTTATTGGACAATTTCTACAAATTTTTAGGTCATGAAAATTCTAGAGTCCTATAAGTTTCATTCTCTAAATCTTAAAAAAAGTTGTCGAAATGCAAAAAAAAAAGTAACACGATGTATGAAGATATACGACAAAAAAAAAGCGTAAAACAAGTCACATTTTTTACTCCCTCGTGACGAGAATATAAAGACCCCATCGATTCCTTGATAAAAATCGAAAAAAGATCCGATATTTTCCATTCGATCCACAGTCCGATCTTCTAATTGGAAGCTATTTCTAATACATCGCCTCCAAAAATGCTGATTCTATCAATCGCGTCTCATATTATCGAAGAAATTCAAAACCAATTGCCCAATTATTCTCCCTCTCCTCCGCGATAAGAATCTCCCCCGATTCAATTGAGAGATTTGAATACGATCCCTTTGCTATAATTGTATCAGCCACACGGGGATGATACCCAATCTGAACAATATGACACCGTCTCACGTTCGCTCAACATTTCCGCGTTTTTCTATTTTCCTGTTTAATGGTAATTGGATTGTGTTTCCCTTTTCCCTGAATGAAAGCGCTTCACAGAGAAGCTATGATTTCGGGGTAAGTAGGAAATCCCCAAAAGGAAGTCACGGTTTCCCTGAACAAAAACTATCGGAGGATTCATAATAATGGAGGGATTGTTTCTCGCCCCGCATTGGTAATGGAATCTTTTTAATTCCTTTATGTCACTTCCAATGTGTCTTGACACATGGGAGGCGGTTTGATTTGTGTTTCTTAATGGCTGAACACCTTGTGCTTAGGGTGTTTAACTTCCAAGCCAGTGTAAAATTGTTGAGTTAAGTTTTCATGTCAAATTTTCATATTGGGTTATCATTTTTTTTGTATACAAAAATATAAACTTCTTAAGATTTATATCCTGTCACACGCTTAACCCTCCAAGTGGTTTCTCGTGTATCAAGATCTGGTCAATTTTGCTAATGAAGAGCTGTTTCGTGCATCAAGATCTGACCAATTTTTCTAAGAATGAAATCTCGTGCATCAAGATCTGTCCAATTTTGCTAATGACGAGCTATCTCATGTATCAAGATCTGGTCAATTTTGCTAATGACAAGACGTCTCGTGCATCAAGGTATGGCCAATTTTGCTAATGCCGAGCTATCTCGTGCATCAAGATCTGGCCAATATTCCTAGTAACGAGACGTCTCGTGCATCAAGATCTGGACAATTTTGCTAATGACGAGATATCTTGTGCATCAAGATCTAACCAATTTTGCTAATAACGAGATGTTTCGTCATCAAGAAATTGCTAATTTTTGATGATGAGATCAAGATCTGGCCAGTTTTTATAAAGACAAAATATATTGTAATCCTATTGACGAATATATCATCCCTGAAGATTTTATCAATGTTGCTGGAGACAATTAAATCACTTGTGGCATCGCTTTGCTTGCCTTTTACATGCCACATGCATGATCTAGGCGCATGCATGTAGTTTCTTGGGAGAAGTTTGACGCCTTTTATTCATAAGTTTCATCTATATGGGATTCACTCGTTTAAAAAAAAATCAAGAGAACGAATCCAACCAAAGACCGTCGTGGGACAGGGGGCTGGTGCATCATGTTAAACCTGTCGTGGCCACAAATGTCCTCACGTTGGCTAGTGTGGATGTTTGGAGAGTGAGGTGCCAGATGAGGTGCGTCATCGTTATCAGACAGTGATTCAAAATTATGTGCTGTTGTCCTCGGTCCTTACATTTGGGTTTGATCCCGAACCGTCACCAATAGCCCGTTGTTTCTCTCCATTGCGACGGTAATTAAATACCTACTTATCTACCTATCATCTAAGCGTCACGAGATTTCCGGATGGTGTAGTATTGACTTCTTAATACAACGCACATAATGTCTAAATAACAATATCTATTGGTTGAAAGCATCAGGATAGATTCTATTGGTCAAAAATATCAAAACTGGTTGGAAGTTATACAAGGAAGACTGCATGGTTCAAAATGGATATATGCGTGTGAACCCCTCATAAGGCTATCACAATTGACTCTAATTCTCGTCATTATGAAAATAGGCATTTAGTGTCTTCGAAAAATCATCATTTGATGAATTTCCGATTATAACCGATGTGATGCGAATAAAATCTGTCTAACGGAATTTCCAAAAATTTTAAATTTTTAACTGCAGATTTCGAGTTTTTAAAAAAAGGTTTTAGTTTAAGTTTTAGAAAAATAGTGTCAGAAAGTTATAATCACACACAATTTATCATTCTCACTTTTATAACTGAATTTTAACCATTAGCATACCATACAAGCATGTATTCACAAAGTACTATTTCAAGGTTCTACCTTAATCGAATCATAAGGATTTGTTTATTAATTTCTTTGAATTCTTTTTAACATTTTTTGTTCAGCGAAACTCTATTCTTCATTATACTCTGGTATTTTAAACTACCATAAATAAATCTTTTTATTAATTTTTAAAAATTAGGCGTATGTGCTAAACATTGTCAATTGCATACTCTCATAATTGCTTACTTAAAGAAACCCAAACAGTTCCCTATGTCCTGTAGGTTGTCCAGATGGAAAATTTTTCTCTCTCTCTCCAAGGTCTAAAATAACTCCAAATTTCAGCGTTAACCTTCCTTATGCCTTACTTCCAAATTTTGGATCTAAATAAGAAACTTATAATCTGATAGAATTTCGAACAAAATAATATAAAAACAAATATTCCCAAATGGTTCACCTAATGCGCGATATTGACTTTTAAAATATTTCACAAAAAATGTCTACCAACACATTTCACTGTTGCATGTTATGAAGACATTTCTACACACATATAATAATTGAAAAAAGAAAATAGTTCAAACAGTGTGCTATTTAAAATATGTATTTTCAATCTTACTGACGAAAAGCAGCATTCTAAAACCCCATTAGTTTCAAATTATATTTAATAAAATCAACACAAAAGTGTGTCTTACCATAATGCGTTAACCTTCAATTATTCCTCCTTTAATAGTTTTATAACGATCCATTCTGTTTAGTTTTTTAAACTCCCGAAATGTTTCATTTTTTCATATGGTAAGAAATATTCACAGTAAGAAAATGCATTTTAAAGATTAAAATATAATGCTTTCATAAGAATTCTGTGAATTTTTACTATACAGAAGAGAAAGAGTGAATAAATTTTATTAAAAGAACTCGACAACTCTCAATCCTGCAATTTCAAGACCCTTTTCCTCTCCATTTGGGCTTCTCAAACCATTCCTACACACTTCACATGATTCACTCCAGTAATGTCATCCCCAACAATCCACTTACGCCCAAATCTCAACGAGTCTTCAGTGGTAAACCCACCTCGCAGCAATCCCCAGTCCCAAACAGGCACTCGGAAACAGTCCAGGATCCTTCTCAACAAGGGCCTTTGATCAATTTACCTCCATTAGTTCTGCAGCGCACACTCCCCATCGGTTCCCCTCTGCGCAGTCCCTAAAGTTGAAACGCGTGAAAAAACCGTTTTGTATTAATGGTGCGGTGAATTAAAAATGCACTAACTTGCGCAGGAGTAACAAAACCTCAACCCCGTATCATCGCCGGCGGCCTAGTGCACGACAGCTGGACATTTTCGCGGGCCACCCCCGGAACTAGAAGCAGCCTAGTGGTGACGTCAGATAGGCTCATCCCTGTCATCTCGTAACGAAGGACCAAAGGTCCAAGCGATGATGCTTCCAGTTGATAAAGCAAAGCGAATGACGATAACTCTCTAGTTAATAGCCGATCTCGGCTGCTTTAGTCAAAGAACAACATTAATTTCCAATCCCCCTCCTGAAAAACATTTGAGCAGGGGTGAAGTCCCACGGGAGGCCGACGGGAGCACACCCCTAATCCCTTTGATTCATTCAGTGTAACTATAGCCCACCACAAATAGTGCGATTACGCGACTGTGAAGCATTTGGGAATAGAGCAGGAGCAGAGGGAGACTGGTGCGTGAAATTTCAGGGATATGACGACCTCCGAGAATCGACTCGGGTCAATTGTTCACTCCTGCTCCAGCACTGAGCTCTCACGTTTCCAAAATTTGAATTCAAACACAGACTTGGCAGCGTCATATAACCAATAGGATCAATTCTTTCTGGCGATATGTACAGATTAAATCAGCCCAAATATTGAATTTCGTTGATTTTTTAACGGAAATTTTTTTTAATTGCCTTGTAAAAATCAGTTTATGCCAGTGCATTTGAAAAATTGAATTCAAGGACAGCCTTGCATCATCGCATAACCACTAGGATCAACTCTTGCTGGGATATGCTCAACCAAATCTAATTAGCCCAATTATTGGATTTCGTTTGTTTCCGTTCGCTTGAATTTTACCGGTGAAATTTTAATTGACTGGTAAAAATCAGCTGATGCCAGTGCATTTGAAAAATTGAATTCAAGGACAGCCTTGCATCATCGCATAACCACTAGGATCAACTCTTGCTGGGATATGTACAACCAAATCTAATTAGCCTAATTATTGGATTTCGTTTGTTTCCGTTCGTTTGAATTTTAACGGATAAATTTTAATTGCCTTGTAAAAATCAGTTCATGCCAGTGCATTTGAAAAATTGAATTCAAGGACAGTCTTGCATCATCGCATAACCACTAGGATCAACTCTTGCTGGGATATGTACAACCAAATCTAATTAGCCCAACTATTGGATTTCGTTTGTTTCCGTTCGTTTGAATTTCAACGGTAAAATTTTAATTGACTGTTAAAAATCAGCTGATGCCAGTGAATTTGAAAAATTGAATTCGAGGATAGCCTTGCATCATCGCATAATTACTAGGATCCATTCTTGCTGGGATATGTACAACCAAATCTAAGTAGCCCAACTATTGGATTTCGTTTGTTTCCGTTCGTTTGAATTTTAAGTGAATTTGAAAAATTGAATTAAAAGATAGCTTTGCAGCATCATACAACCACTAAGATCCACTCTTGCTGAGATATGTATAACCATATCTAGTTAGCTCAATTACTGGCTTTTGTTTGTTTTCGCTCGTTTGAGTTTTAAAGGGGAAATTTTAATTGACTGTTAAAATTCAGCTCGTGCCAGAAAATTTGAGAATTTGAATTCAAAAGACAGCTTTATATTATATAACTGCTAGGAGTAACAACTCCTATTACTGTGATATATACAGCCAAATCTAGTTAACTCAACTATTGGATTCAGTTCGTTTAGGTTTTTAACGATGAAACTTTAGCTGACTTAAAAATCAGCTCGTGTCACTTTTCGGTTGCTTAGGTGTTCGGAGAATTCGAAACTTAAAGGTCAGATTTCAAAAAATTTGACTTCAAAGAAAGACATACAGCACTTCTGAATAGTGTGACAGTGACAATTTTAGGGTGCTTAGGCGTTGGAGTAATTCGAATTGAAATATCAGATTTCAAGGCATACACTACATCATGTACCATCAGGAGCAACTTTTCGTTACACAATACCTTCTAGTATTGATTAGATTGCATTGAATTTTGGGGTTTTATGACGCAAGGTCTTGTAGTATTGAATTTCTTATGTTTTAACGGAAGATTTTTTAACGACTGCTGAAATTCAGTCCTTGTCGATCGTTCGCTTAGTTAGGTGTCAAAGAATTTGGGAACTGAAAGATGAATTTTCGAAAATTGTATTTGGAGAAAGACAGAGTATCGTATGAACTTCACGTCTAACTTGTTATATATAGTTCAATCTAGTTTGCCTATCTAAAGAATTCTGTTTATTTCATGACTTTTTAAAGGAAAGGGTAATTGGAAAAATTTAAGGATTTGAAAGATTCTAAAGTCCAGATAGCAACAATTGTTTAGCCGCTTAGATGTTGAAATAATTCGAAATGAAATATTAGATTTCAAATATTTGAACTCAAAGAAAAGAAACAAAAATTATCCAATGTTCGGAGTAATTTCCACTGAACAATGCAATGTAATTGGTTTCATTCGTTCGAGGTTTTGACGATTTGACTTAATCTCGTATCAGTTTTCGGTGGTTACTTAGGTTGTAGGAGAATATAATATTAGGTTTAAAAAATTTGACGTTTGACTGGGTTTTATTGCGCAAGGGTCATATTTGGCCATGCTGCACTAAGAACAAGTCAGACAACATCAAGTAATGAACACACACATAAGGTAAAGTTTTACTAACACAAGATAGAAATACACCCAGTGAGGAATTAAACCCGCGCCGACAAAAATCTGTAGTTTGCAGGCCCACTGAGCGAAGAAAGCTTAAAAGTTTTAATCAAAATGCTTCAAAAGAGAAAAAATTAATAGCCAATTCGTCAATTTCAATATTTTTAACATCTCGTGTGTTCAGAACTTTATAGCTTAGACAAGTTTTATCTTTATTCATCATTTTTTGAAATTTTTTCATGGCTGACTAAAGCAGCTGTTTTCAAAGTTAACTTAAACATCTCGCTCTACAATGTAAAAACCACTGTGTTCGGGAATCACCGCTTTTTTTTCCGTATCCCGGCCGCTATCTTCGTTCTTGTAGACCCATAAGGGACACATCTCCTTTAGGTGTGTATAAACGTAACTATCCCGAGGTACCCTAGTGATATCTTCTTTTATCATGGGGTGTACTGCCTCTGGTAAACTTTGGGGTCGTGACCCCCAGGATGCCCAAGTCATTTCTCTGCCTTCTTCTTTCCATCTTTTTCACAATTACCTAACAGTGTTTTGTGTTTGGCAAAGTTTGACCAAGATGCTTGGCCATAAAACCCCAAACCAAATAATTAACATTTTTGTGCGAGAATAATCGTTACTGGAACTTTTGTTTGCTGTTGGTGTTGAGATACCTTAAGATCTGTAATTAACACCGTAACACTCCCATGCATAGTTATGTGACACTGTCAGTTTATATAACTGTAGCTGGGATGGTCAGAACATGACATCAAGGAAGCATGTCTATCCTGAATAAGTTGAGCACATTACATCGTATATATATTATGTGCCCATTAAAAGTCAATCAATTCGGATAATAAAATCGCGATGAATCTATGAATACCATCATGCCAATAATTTTGACCCCCGAGCCCTTGTTAGTAGCGATGTTCTTGAACCATTGTTTAAATACACATGGCTCTCACGAATATCGCTACTAACTTGCTTTAGACGTGAATTGAGTTTGCATATGCCATGATGCTATCAAGCCTCCCGGTGTTTGTCACGACAAGGTATCTCGTCATTAGCCAAACTGACCAGATTTTGATGGACAAGATATTTCATCACTATTTCATCACTGGAAGAAAACTGAGCACGTTTTGATCTCATCATCATCATCAAAAATTCGTCACTAACTTGATGAGATATTGTCATTAGCAAAATTGATCAGGCCTTGATGGACGAGATATCTCGTCGAAACCACTTGGAGGGATGTGCCAAACTTCGATGTAGTGCAGAGGTGTGCCAATCTTACAGAAGTGTCCAAACTACAGCCCATGGAAGCATTAAAAACTTGAATCAGTATCAAATTTTCAACAATGAATATCGAATGGGGCGCTTGTAAATGCTTGTAACACAAAATACCACTTACCATCATGTTCACTTTGGAGGACGAGGGAGAGGGTACTAATAGGGATCAAGCCACTGAATATTTTTTTTCTTTGAGTCAAAACTGCCCTTTCAAGAAAATCTATCATGAAATTATAAGGGAAATTTTACAGAATATGTGGCTAATATTCTTCTTTGAAATCTTTGAATATAAATGTGTTTAAAACTCAATTTAATACAGACTCTACGTAGTCAATCATAATTTACAAGAAATAAAAATTATTTCAAATTATACTTTAAGGAAATATATCCAACTATGTTTATAAGTATATATAAAGTTATCTATAAAATCTTCTTATTTAAAGTTAAATTCTAGCTATGTTTATAAGTATATATAAAGTTATCTATAAAATCTTCTTTTTTAAAGTTAAATCGTAGCATTGTTAACAATGTTTACTCTATCAAGCCACTCCTGACTTACAAATAACTCACTTTTTTAATTGAAACTGGAATTGCTTTGTAGCATTGTAAATTTGGAATAGTAATCATATTGTCCACATCCAGTGCTGTGCAAATACTATTCTACACTAGTATATGTACAAGGGAGTCTCATGTTTAAGACAAATTAATTTCTCAGTAATCATTCTATAAAAAGTTTGTTTCGTGATAATTATATTTTGGAATCCCTTTTCTTCCTACTTAACGTTAATTTATCTTGTATTTGGAGTACCTGATCCATCCTTGGATTTTGCGCCATGAACCCCCAAAACAACCAACCCTTTAGGGTTGCTCCCGTGCTGTCAGCAATAGCCTATTGTGTTACTCTAGTACGAAGTTAATGCAACTACCAACCATCAAATATTCTCTCTCTCTCTCTCTCTCTCTCTCTCTCTCTCTCTCTCTCTCTCTCTCTCTCTCTATTCAACATATAAAAACTGATTCTTCCAAATCTCTAATACTATAAAAGGAAGCGTTTGTTTGTTTGTTTATGTTCTTGGACTCAAAGTCCTGACGAATCTATGGCACTTACAGTAATAAAATTTGGTACACATTTAAAATTTAAAATTTGTTATTCAATCTAGAAAATTTTTAAATGTTTTTAATAGTTTTATTCTCCAATGTGGGATTCTTCAAATGCGGATGACTTTTTCTACAAACGTTGGCCTTGGAATCATGCCAAGTTTTTTTTTCATCTTTTATGTTTTCACAAGAGATTGTGACGTCACGTGAACATTCTCTTTCCAAAAAAAAAAATTACATCTTCTGCCCTTCTCGTTAAAAAAAAAGAAACAAATTACATTTCCTGTCCCATTCCATTTCCGCTTCCATTCTCATTTTCAATAAAATCAAGAAATAAAAAACATATTGACTGGGATTGTTAAGTTTTTTTACGTAAAATCGGAATTGCTAAAGATAGATGGAAAATTTCAACGGATTTGAAATCTGCGGAAAATTTTACACCAGATTTTACACCACCTTACATGACGGGCACGGGCAACGCCGGGCTAGCCACGCAGTGGCTAGTCTCTAATATTATAAAAAGAAGTGTTTGTTTTTTTCGCGGCCGCAAAATCCTGACAATGTGATTTGGCACACAGGTAGTCCGAATTTTTTGCAAATTTTGAGTCGCGGCGAATTTCAAAATACAATCCAGAAGATTTTTAAATGAATTTAATAATTTTATTCTCCATCGGTCCTTCAACGCGTTTCTACCGTTGAGAGAAGAAACACCCCAATCTGGACTTTTCTACCCACGTGACATTGCCGGAACCATGCCAAGTTTTTTTCATCGCGGTACGAACACGGACAAGATGATAAATAAATTTTTTTCGTATCCGCTTTCAATTTGCGCGGAGGAATGGTTTTCCAGCAGAGGATAAAAAAAAAGTTTCTACTTTAGTTATGGCAGCTCTTTTTTCTATCTCCTAGACCGTTAAAGATATAATAAAAACTTCAACGGATTTGAAATCTGCGGAAAATTTCACTTTAAATCAATACCTAAAAATATGATTTTCTTTAAATAAATAATTTTTAAATTTGATCTTTTATATTTTCGCAAGAGATTGTGACGTCACATGAAGCAGAATGCATCTTCTGCCCTTTGCGTTGGAAAAAAAAGAAACAGATTACATTTCCCGTGCTATTCCATTTTAGGGAATGAGAGCAAAAAATAAAAAACATTTTGACTGGTATTGTTAACTCTCTTTCGTAAAATCGGAATCGCTAAAGATGAATTAAAATTTTCAACGCATTTGAAATCTGCAGAAATTTTTACACCTGATTAATAACTTACATCACAGCGTTTCCCATGGTGTTGGTTTGCGAAGCAAACGCCGGGCTAACCACGCATTGGCTAATCTTTTATATTTTCGCAAGAGATTGTGATGACATGTCAACTTTCGCTTTCCAAAGATAAACATATTGTTTTTTTAACGCGAAGGGCAGGAAATGCAGATTACATTTCCTGCCCTTCGCGACTGGCATTGTTTAGTTTTTTTTCGTAAAATTGGAATCGTTACAGATAGATTGAAAATTCCCATGGATTTGAAATCTTCGGTTAATTTTACGCCAGATTATTACCTTACATCACGGCTAGTATTAAATAAAAGGTTTTTTAAGTAAAATTTAATGTGATTATATTTGTACCTTAATTCGTGTTCGCATACTTAGTTTAACTAATTTCAATCAAATAGGTAGGTATTTTAATTAACGTCTCACTGGAGCAACACAAAGCTATTGGTGACGATTTGGTATCAAACCCGAATTGATCCGAAGACAAAACTACGTAATTTTGAACCAATGTCAGATGACGGGGTCACACCTGAGCTGGCACCGCACTCTACAAACTTTCACATAATACAGACGTTCGGACACTTGAGGCCACGACGGATTTAACATGCACCAGCCCCCTATTTGTACGTGACGTTCTTTGGTAGGATTCGAACTCGCAATCCTCTGTTTGTCAATCTTGCTTACTCTTCTCACCGGGCTACCATAACAAAAGCAATCTCTATTTAAAGGAAATATGCTACAAGTTTGTAATATAATAAAAGGTTAAAGGAGACTATTTATTTGTGTTATGGGCGTGTTGTCTTATTGTATTGCGAATTTATATTTTCGACAGATTGTTTAATTGGGTGTAATGTAAGCAAAAAAAATAAATGAATTTAATTTTTACTTTTGATATTAAAAAAAAATTAGCATTTTCAAAAACATGAGGCCATTTTTTGTTATAAAAATACATTTATTTTCAGTTGCATTAATTTTAAAGTAAAGTTTATGCTTAAATGCAGGAAATGTCTGAGTCAAAAGTCTAACTCAAATGTAAAACTGTTTTTACGGCAAGCTTGTAACTAAGCAGAAAAGACACGATCATTAAATAACTCATCAATTGGCTTATCTCAATATCTTTAGCATGATGTTTGCAACTGCTAAAGAATTCGTTTAACATGAACTGTACAATAATTAATGGTACAATTTACTAATTTATATGTACTTGTAAACCGAATACCTGGGTGTTTTTTTTTTTCAAATAATAAACTATAAAGGAGTTCTATTTATCACGTTGATTTATTAAGCATTGCCTTGAAAGTTGAAGAAATCTAAAGTTGTTTTTCTGATGTTAATGTTGCAGTTTAAATAAAATTATGAACTCTTAGGTGATTTCGAGTTGTTGAATCCCGTTGATTCTTTTGTCTAGGTTCGTATTCTCGTGTTACTATTAAATAGTGGTTTTTCATTACTAAACACGGTCAATTTTTCTTGCCTGTATGTGTATGAAATCTTAACGCACTCTAAAGGTTGATCCTTCATGTAAAATAATATTTATATGACGACTATATCAAATGATGCTTTTAAAAGTTTGTAAACAAATAAATTTGCGAAAAAAATTGTTTAGTAACATAGATTAAGAAGAACTTTGATTCATGCAAAATTACAAAAAACATGCTCGAAATTGTAAATTTTACTGTCTGATGCATAATTTACACATAATACATGTAATTTGACTACAAACATGCCCGATACTTAAAAACTTATCTCAAACGGACATAACATGTTTGATATGATCAGCGTAGCATATATAAATTTATATTCATTGTTAAAAAACGTTTTCCAAGAGTGTATTTAAAACATATAACTCATGAATACGGAATACATGCAACGAATTGAATATAAAAATACGATATAGAAAATTGCAATTTATCCTTTTTAACCCTCCAAGTTTTTTGACGAGATATCTCTTGCATCAAGATCTGAATAATTTTGCTAATGACGTGAAAATCGTCATAAAGATACATACGATTGTCTGTTGACGAAGTCAAGATCTGTTCAGTTTCCGGGGGGTGGGGAGGCATGAGAATGGCACGTTATCTCGATTCAAGCGATTTTCAACGCGATTTAATAGCTGGAGCTCGTGAGATGGGTCATAGCATTTCAGAGGTAAAGGAGAAGTTTTTATTTTCATGTACTCTATACCATCACAAGGGTGTATCGTGACTACATGAATTCTGGCAAAACCTACATAACTTACGACCTCATTGTGGCCATAAAGACAGCTTGAACATGACCAGCGTCGACTGACAGAAACGTCTCTCAAGATAAGGGACTGAATGAGGAGTGCGAAACTGCCTCAAATTCAATGCTGGGCCCTCTACAAATATCATCTTGAGATCTGAGAAACGTTTCCTCAAAGATATGGGTCTTTGCAATCCTTGCCTATATATCCTTGCAAGCGGACGCCAAACTCGAGCACCCTTGATGAATACTCGACACACAACTATGAACCTTTCCTTGGCTCGCGAACACCACCACTGGACACTCGATGAGTGGAAACGAGTAGCCTGGTCTGGCTAGTCATGCATGCACTTGCTCGAGTCGTTAAAATACTCACATGATTCTCATATACGTGTAAAACAACGAAGCAGTCACTGGCTTAATGGTTAAAACGCAAAAAAAACCTCTCGTTTATTAATCTTCCTGGTGATTGTCTCGGCAAAATATCTCGTCATTATTAATACTGACCACATCTGATTGACGATATACCTCGTCACTAGAAAAAACTGACCAGATCTTCATGGACGATATATCTTGTCATTAGAAAAAACTGAGCAGATCCTGATCTCATAATAATAAAAAAATCGTCAATATCGTGATGACGAGATATCTCGTCATTAGCAAAATTTGTCAGACCCTGATGGAAGAAATATCTCTTCAAAACATTGAGGGTCAAAACTTAAAATAACGAGATACGGTGAAGAGGAATTGCGAATAACAGACCCAATCATGAGATGTACGAGGAACTTGTTGTTTGTATCTGGGGTATCTGAATTTTTCAAACCAGTGTCATTGAACATTTTAAACTGTGTGTATACAATACTGTCTTTCAAATTGAAGCTTTCTTTAAATTTTTTAGCTGTCTCAGAAGTCAAATATAATTATGCGAGTTTCATTATAACTTAACGTTTGGATGTGTACGAGTACAAGTTTTATATAAAAGCTACTTTTTCACTTACAAAATCGCTTAAATGCTATCATCAAAATTAAATAAGTGTTTTGAGTGTCTCAGATTATGCAAATTTTTTAAATTTTTTTATATTTTTTTCATTTTCCTTTATAATCGAGACTTGTTTATTTAGCTTTCTATTAAAATAATTATTTATACAAACTGAATTTTAATATCTTTCATCCTTAAATTAAAAATTTTCCATTTTTAATATAAGATATTTGATATTCACTGCGATTACTGTCGAAGACAAAATTATCCGTACAAGATTAATACTTAAATGATTTTCACTGAAATTCCACCATCTTTATTCTGCGCAAAAAGAATGAATTTAGAAGTACAAAATAAATGAATTTTGAACTGTATAAAGTAAATGGATTTAGAACTGTATAAAATAAATGAATTTAGAACTGTATAAAATAAGTGAATTTAGAACTGTATTAAATAAATGAATTTAGAACTGTGTAAAATAAATGAATTTAGAACTGTCTAGAGTTAATGAATTTAGTCCAGTACAGAATTAATAAATTTAGAACAGTACAAAATGAATAAATTTACTACTGTACAAAATAATGTGAATTTAGTACTCTACAGAATAATGAATTTTGAGCTTTACAAAATGAAATCTCCATAAACTTAAAGAGAAATGTACTTGAATTTGTGTGTACTTGAAATGTACTCTAGTTTTCGTAAGTAATAAAATGATTACGCATTTTGTAACTGTATTATGAATAGTAGCTGATTGCTGATAAAACTTTTTGTGATTACTTGAGAAAAACATTTTTAAAATGGGATATAAAAAGCACTGAGGTGCTACTTTTTAAGCTTTTATTGAAATTACGGATTGTTTAAAATACTACTACTCAATATTCAGTTATCATCAATTGGAAAGCCGATCAAACATTAAAAACGCATTGCGACAGTAAAAACAGCAATAAAACCAGTCTTAAAGACCATATTCCATAAACAGCATTGCGAAATGCAACTGATAAAAATATGGTAAGGTTTATTCAACAATGAAACTTTACAAGGAAAAATTCCAGGAAGCAACTCAAAAATTAAAAATTTTACAGGAGTGCTAGAAGAAAATCAAAATTGTTTTAAATCATTTTGCTTCTCAATTTGAAACTTGTAGAATTATTTTGCATCTTTAATAGAAATGCGTGCATGGTTTCTGATTCTATTTCTATTACTTAATTGAATCTAATAGAATAATTCGGTTTAAAAAAATCCTAATTTTGAACTGTGTCACTTATGTCTTCATTATAGATATGTGCTTCTTTGTTTGATTTCCAGGTTTTGAACGCATTTAATAAAATTATTGATTAAAAGGCAAAATAAAATCCCCATTTGAGTTGTTGCTTGTCATATCTATGTTAGAAATGTGTGCACAAATATGTCTGGTAGAAATTCCATAATTTGAACGAGTTCAATGGATTAGTACTCTAAAGGAAAATCAAACTGTGCATTTTGAGTTGGAGCACTTTTCATATCCATTACAAACATATAGCATTTTTCCTGGTTCCACCCCCCCCCCCCAAAAAAAAAATAATTTTGTAGTTAAAAAAATTATTTGTTGAACAAAAAATAAAATCTTCGTTTTGAGTTGTGGCACTTTCGTATATTTATTATAAACGTTAACGTATTTCCTGATATGATTTCCATGATATGATCGTGATAAATAGAATCATTCATTAAATGAAAAATAAAACCATCATTTTTAGTTGTTACTTATATCTTTATTAGAAATGTATTCGTATTTCCTGATTATATTTGCGTAATTTGATCAAGTTTAATAGAAGACTACGCTAAATGTGAAAGCATAAAATCTTCATTTTGAGTTTTGTCGCTTTTTAGTATATATTACAAACTTGTAGCATATTTCCTTATTTCATTTTCCATTGTTTGGTCGAGTTCAATTGAATCATTCGTTAAATGAAAAATTAATTCTCCATTTTGAATTGTGTCACATCTTATGCCAATTAAATGTGTCTATTAGACTTACATAATTTGATATTTAATATTACTCGTCCATTAAATGAAAAATAAATGTTTATTTTGAACTGTGTCACTTTATATACTTCATTAGAAATGCGGAGCATATTTTATGGTTTGATATCTGATTGGATAGCGTTAAAAAAATCATTCACAAAATGAAAATATACAATCCTCATTTTGAACTGTCACATTTATACCAATTTAAATGTATATAAAAACTTCTTTGTCAAACTAAATGTGGATTTGACTTACATAATTTGATAGTTTAATAGAAACTTCCATTAATGGAAAATACATTTTTTTTAACTATGATTTCTACGATTGAATCGCGTTAAGAAAATAATTCCCTAAATGGAAGATTACAAACCCCTTTTCGAGTTGTGTCACTTTTTTTACCAATTACGAATGTGCTTATTTGACTTCTATAATTTGATAGAGTTTAATAGAAACGCGTCCATTAAATGGAAGTGGAAATCTTTGTTTTGAATCGTGCTACTTTCTTTACTTTATTAGAAAAACGCAGCATATTTCCTATATGATTTCTATGATTGAATCGCGTTAAAAAAATATTCACTAAATGGAAAAACAAAATCTTCGTTTTTAATTGTGTCAATTTTAGGTCAATTACAAATGCACACATTTGACTTCAATAATTTGATAGAGTTTAATACTATAATAGCCCATTAAATGAAAAATTAAATTTTAGTTTGAACTGTCACTTACTATATTCTTTACTATAAGTGCGAAACATATTTTCATATTTGATTTCTATCATTGAATCGCGTCAGAAAATATTTCTTTATATGGAAAAATACAATCCTCATTTTTCATGCATCCACTTTTTATACCAATTTAAATGTATATATTTGGCTTCCATAATTTGATAGTCTAATATAACCGTCCATTAAATAAAAATGGAAATCTTAATTTTGAACAGTGTCTCTTTATATATTTTATTAGAAATGTGTAGCATATTTTCATACTTGATTTTTTATGATTGAATCACGTTAAGAACATAATTCCCTAAAAGTGTAAAAATACAATCCTCATTTTTTAAGTCGTGTCACTTATAGCAATATAAATGTGCATTTGACTTCCATAATTTGATAAGTTTAACAGAATCGTCCATTAAATGAAAATGGAAACCTTTATTTTTAATTCTGCCACTTTATGTACTTTATTAGAAATAAGCAGCATATTTTCATATTTGATTTTTTATGATTGGATTGCGTTAAGATAATAAATCAGTAAATGAAAAAATACAATCCTTATTCTATGTTTTGTGTCACTTTACATAGCAACTATAAATGTCTTCATTTGATTTCCATGATCTGATAGAGTTTAATAGAATCTTCCATTAATGAAAAAGGAAATCTTTATTTTGAACTGTGTATACTTTATTAGAAATGCGCAGCATATTTTCATATTTGATTTCTGCGATTGAATTGCGTTAAGAAAATAATTCCACAAATGAAAAAATACAATCCTCATCCTATGTTGTGTGACTTTTCATACCAACTATAAATGTGTTCATTTGATTTCCATAATCTGATAGAGTTTAATAGAATCTTCCATTAATGAAAAAGTAATGACTATCTTTTTGAGTTGTGTCACTTATAGCAATATAAATGTGCATTTGACTTCCATATTTTGATAGTTTAACGGAATAGTCCATTAAATTAAAATGGAAACCTTTATTTTTAATTCTGCCACTTTAAGTACCTTATTAGAAATAAGCAGCATATTTTCATATTTGATTTTTTATGATTGGATCGCGTTAAGATAATAATACCGTAAATGAAAAAATACAATCCTTATTCTATGTTTTGTGTCACTTTACATACCAACTATAAATGTCTTCATTTGATTTCCATAATCTGATAGAGTTTAATAGAATCTTCCATTAATAAAAAAGGAACTCTTTATTTTTAACTGTGTATACTACTTTATTAGAAATGCGCAGCATATTTTCATGTTTGATTTCTTCGATTAGATCGCGTTAAGAAAATAATTCTCTCAATGGAAAAACAGCCCTCCATTTCGAGTTGTGTCACTTTCCTCGAGAGATTTGGTTCTTTCGAGACGGGGCGATTCTCCAAGAGCGGCGAGAGGCATAGGCGAAATATCGTTTTGAGGCGGTCTTTTTTCGCTGTCTCCTGTGGAGTTCTCCCTTTCGAGATCTCATTTAATTACCGGCCGACAGAGGAGCCCTTTAACAATTAAGCAGGTCGGAAGCATATTTAGCAGTTAGACGAGAACTGTGCACACCTCCTCGTCTAATCCCTTTGATTCCCCACTCCCGTAACTCCGGGACCATCACCACAAACTGTGCGATTAGCGGTGCTCCGGGCAAATTGGAATAAGATGGAAAGGGGACCGGGGCAAACTGAAGCGTGAAGTTAGGGGATTGACGGGCTGTGGAATAGGATGGCTCAATTGTTCGCTCCCATCAATGTTTGATCGACCAGAATTGTAGGCTCCGTTTAGGTCTCTCCAGTAAAATAAGTGGAGCAGCTCCGTGCCTCCATGATTAAGGACCTAAAACTACTTTCGGTGGCCATTACTCGCAAAATCCCCTCACTCAGGTAGCGGGAACACAATATTTTTGGGAATAAAATTTACTCCAATGGATAAATATGTGCGAAGTTTTTAAATTTATTACGTACGGTTTGAATTTTTTAAAATAAATACTATCTACAATGTCAGCGCATCGTAAGCATTCAAACAAGATTAATTGAAATTGGTAAGTATTTTAATTAAAGTCACACTAGAGCAACGCAAAGAGCTATTGGCGACGATCCCACGTGGAAAGATCCGAGGACAACACCACGTAATTTTTAGCCACACTCAGATGACGAGGCCACACCTGAGCTGGCACCCCACTCTCCAAACTTCGATTTCACGCCAACGTGAGGATATTTGAGGCCACGACAGATTTAACGTGCATCGGCTTCCTTTGTACACGACGGTCTTTGGCTGGATTTGAAATAGGTTTACAAGTGTAACATACCCTATAACATATTTTAACGCATGTATTTTTTTCTATCTGCTCTGAAAAGTTCATTTCAATTGTTGAGAAGGATGTAAATTTGCAATTTTCAAACAAAAAATTGTATTGTAGTTGAAGAAAAAACCATTTTAACATTACGGAAATAGGACTGCACATGTACTCTTAAATTTACCTTCAAGAAGAGCCGCAGTTGTAGTTCAAATTTCTGTTCTGTGTAACAAGTTAAATAAGCGAAGGTTTCTTATTACGTTCTAAAATATAGTTTCCTACTGATTAAAAACGGATCTTAACGTTGAAGAGATTTATTGAAAAATAGAACTATTACTTTGTTTGCAGTTGAACAAACAACTTTACATATGGTGTTTGTTTACTACACAAAACCGAATTCGATCAGAAACTATGTATAAAATAAAAAATTGCCTTTATAAAATACTAGCAAAATACCCGACCTTACTCGGTTTGAATTGGTTTACTCTAGATTGAAGAGATAATCAAAATATATAATGACTTACGTTTTTTTTAGAATAAAAATTTATTTTAACACCTTTCGCCATCTTTTCTACAACTTACTTTGGACACAAATCCTACACATGCATATCCATTCATGTTATACATTTCACATACATCGCACAATTGCTGTATGACAAAGCTACAAAATGACGAAAGGTGATACTAAGGTTACTACTATAAAAGACGATTTTGAGGGAGACTTGGAATTCCCTTTCTTAAGTTCTTTTCATGTTCAACTCAATTAATTAAAATTACGATTTACGGCGAGTGCTCTCGCACTCATAGTCAACAAAACAATATTTTTTTTACTTGTGGCACTCTTGCCTCCGGTATGCGACATTGTGAAATTTTGCAATCTTCTCCTGTCATTATTACAACGAATTTTTTAATGTTGGAAAAAGTTCTAGTTTGGATTTTTAAACATTAGTATTCTTTCAATAACGGCATTATTCTTTAAATAACGGCATTATTCTTTAAATAACTGCATTATTCTTCAAATAACGGCATTATTCTTTCAATAATGGCATAACTACACTTAAAATTTACTGAAAATTTATACTGACTTACCTAACATTTTTAAGTCTAATACTTTGTGGTGCTGTTGCGTGTGATGAAAAGGAAAACACATGTATTAAAATAATAAATATTTAAAACAGGAAACAAAACAAAATAAAAGATGTCGCAAAAAATTGTTCTAAAGATATTAATTTGTGATTCAATTTTATCTCTTGATCTCGCACAGTTGCCACAACTTACAACTAAAAGTGTACAAAATTTATAAATGTGAAATTAATTCAGAGCGAAAGAATCAGAAAAAATATCTCTGCTCGCGCGATCTTGTTCATTCTCGTTTCGTTGAAAAATATCGTCTGTCCCAAATATTCGGAAATCGTTTTCATTGCGCAAAGAATAAAAATAAGACTCGAAATAAATAAAGTATCAGAGCTAAAATTTCATTATAAAAATTTTTTTTTGAAAAATAATTGGTTTTCAGCATTACTGGTAAAGCAAATAAAAGTAATCGTAATACTCAAACTACATTCCAATTTTTCGAAAACTATCAAATTGTGGATGTTTTAAGTATACTTACTCAGGTGTTTTAGCATGAAACTCTTCTAAATATAACAATAAAAAAATGTTAAATATTGCATTCACTAAACTAATAAATAATGTATTAAATAAAATACATTGTAATGAAATATCTGGAATACAATTCATGTGATGTCTACACAAACACACAAACACAAAATCGAGCATAGAACAGAAAGACGGACAGACAGACTTTCGCAACCAATTCCACTCACTAAATGAAGATAAGTACTCACTGTATGCAAATTTCCATGAAAATATTTTAAACCGCGTGGACGTGTATAGGGCACAACATACAGACAGACAGACACCAAACGAGAAAAGGGCGGATTCGGCATCAGAAGGGTCCAAAACGGATAGAAAACTTGAAATGGGTCGAAAATATTGAATGTACAAACAAACACTCCATTCTTATTTATATAGATAAATTCAAATTGAGTTAATTTGGAAAAAATACAGGCTTTTAATAGTATATTAAGATATCACTTACATTTCACATTATAATTAAGAAGCGTTAGTCTTATTTAAAAATATTCAGTACAAGTTTGATCGTCTAAGATGGATGCTTTATAGTAAATACATTTATAACGAAGAAAACACTTCTGATTTGGAATATTTCTACTGGACATTTTCCAAAAACTGCTTCGGTTTTCATTTGTTTTAGAAAATTTTTTTTTGTCAGAATCAGAAGTCTTGTTTTTCCTTTCCAGTAATTCGTTTAGTAATAAACGGTTGTAAAATCAATCGTTTTCTTAAAAGTTTGATTATTTCAACATATAAATACACCCTGAAGGATAAGTAAACCTGAACATATACTCCCCTTTTCACTGAAATAAAATATATTAAAAACGTTTTCCAGAATGCTATTTAAAAAGGACATTCATTCTCTTCTAGAAAATACTTAAAATAGTTTCTCATAATTTTTTTTTATCCTACGACAGTCTCCTGTATAATTTTTTTACTGCACAAAAGCAAACTTCCCATGGATCACAGAAATACAACCGGGGCTTACAGAATTACTACATATATTGGTTAGTCAAAGAAACAGTGGAAAAACATGTAACTAAAATTACAAGATTTTATAAACTTAACAAATGAGTAGAAAAGCAGATTAGATTGAACACAAGCATTAAATTTCGTGTGGCTATGTTTTACCTAATCTTCTCAAATCATTTTGAGGGCACATTTTTGAATTTTTAAATGCAGGACAGTTGAAAAGTAAATGCTCCACATCTTGTGACTGCTTTTTTTGAACACTCTCACACATTATTAGCCCGAAGATGTAGATATTTAGCAAAATTTCGATGGCCAGATAGAAATTGTTTTTTGAAGTCTGCAACGAAAAATAAAGGAAATAATAAGTTCAATCTATGCTTAATAATAGGAAAACATTTTGGTGTGACCAGCTTTCTCAGACGAGGCACACTCTTCATTCCACTTAGCAACAAGTTTGTCGTAACACGAGGCTTTCAAGTAACGCTTAGAAATATCAACATTTACCTCAACTGCTAAAATCAAAGTGTCTTTGGCTAAAAAAAAACAGCTCTTTGATTCCCGTAAATCCTTCATCTTGTATAATTTGCAATTGTACTGTCAGGAATTTAAAAGAAGTCTTTGAGGTGGTCTCCAGTCAATTCATCTGATTGAAAAGGGGGCAAATAGTTCTTACTTTAACAGGGCGTACATGTCTTCGTAGATAGCCATGTCAGGTGTGAAGTCGAAAGCTTGAAACTCCTACAGATCTGGGCAAGGAACCTGGAAGACGAGCTTCATTTCTCAATAAAACATGTAAATTCCTGTGTGGACATCTTTTTGTAGGTTGAAAGTTTATTAGTCCCTTGAAAAGAACTTTAGTTTCTAATAAATTGAGTTAGATGCAATCGAAAAATTTATTCAGATTGCAATTTAAACGGATTTTTTGGAATTTAAACTAGAACTAGAAATTATGCAAAATTATTCAGGAATAATAATTGAAATTAATTTTATGCACCGTTAGATACGAGTTTTTTAGTGTTAGATATATTGCTAAAAATGAATTGCTTATATATAGATGGTTTTTTAATAATCATCACATTTTGTGAACGATAAAGAATTAGATATAATCGAAAAAAAAATTTCAGATTGTACTTTAAGCGATTTTTTGGAATTTAAATTACAACTGAAAAGCATACACACACAATTTATCAGGATTAATAATTTAAATCAGTTTTTTGCAACGTTAGATGTAAGCTTCTTAGTGTTAGATATGTTGCGAAGAATGAATTGCTAATATATAGATGGTTTTTAAAAACCCTCACATTTTGTGGACGATAAAGAAATAAAAAGTTTATCATTATTCTATCTATATTCAGACATATTTCTTGAGAATATTTAGCTCTTTTATCTATCGTAGCAAATTTTCTTACGGCACTTTTTAATGTTTATTTCTATGAAACTGATTAATCAGAAAATTCGAAATAATAAGCAATGTCTCTATGACATGAAGTCTTGGTCTTAGAAGACATGGTTGGAGAGAATCCTCATCCAAACATTTTTAGCTTTTTACATGACATTGAATTCATCCATCATATATCATTTTATATATACTATTCATTTTACTATCTCACGACTCATTTCATTTTATTATTAGATAATATGTTTAACCTCTTACAATGAAATTGTTTTAAAATCATAGAATAATGTATTTGAGTTTGAGTTTTTATCTTGAGTTTGGCATAATATGTCCCAAGAGGACTCAATGCCACAAAACCATATCCAATCCAATCTAGGACATGAAGATTAGAACATAAGAAATCCCCTTTAAATCCTTTCAGAATATTACATATATCTTTCTTATTTTGAATTTCAAATAATTCCCGTCTAAAACTGGTGAGATCGAACTATGGCAAAAAAAGTTTTACTCATTATTTGCTGTTGGAGATCTATAATCACTGTTATTCTCATTATATTTATATCTCTGTTACCATATAAACTGTGATAACAAAGATTGTGGACATTTTTGTTACCTCTATTCCAGCATTGCATCTTTGAATACTATTCTCCAATTCCATTTTCGTGTGTCTGGTTAAAACTATTTCTTAAAAAAAATTAAGTCCCTTACCAACATGATCAAATAATTTAAAATATAAACCATTTCTGAAGATCTTTGAATTTTAGTCATGCTTTTAGTTTTAATTTTACGAGTTAAAAATAACAAAATGTTATTTTTAAAATATGCATTTCAGTATATACCAGCATTTAAAGATAAACTAATCACTGAATTAATCGTCCGTTTTTTTCCTTTAAGGGTTCAGATTCTATAAATTATTTAAGTGTCCTTCACAGCAAATTTTGAGAAAATAAACTATGTCAAACAGCAAAACAAAATATAAAGTAACACCACATAACATAGGTTCCACAACTTTAATTCCTCTGTAGTTATGTCATACTCTTTATACTTCAATTTTAATCAAAATATAGTTCAATTCAATGAAGACTTTATGTACCTCTATACGTACTTACGGGAAACCAGTTTGCCCGTATTTAAAATTCTTACTTTTTCTTTAGAATAAACAATTTTGGACAACAGGTGATTGATTACCATGAGACTGTAAATCAATCCATATAAAATTAGTAAATCAAAATGTTTGTTAGTTTTAAGAGTAACTACTGAAGATATTATTTTTTAAGGTCATTGAATTCAATATTAACCCTTCTGGCAGTCGTCTAGACGAGAAATATCGCTACCTGTGAAACTGACCAGATCTTGATGGATGATCTAGCTTGTCATTAGAAGAAAGCTGGCCTGACCTAGATATCATCATCATCAAAAAAGTGAGCAATATTTTGATGACGACGTATCTCGTCACTAGCGACTTTTATCAGGTATTGACAGACGAGATATCTCGTCGAAACCACCTGTAGTGTCGAGCCACTTTAGTTTGAAATGTAGAAAATCGGATATAACAGTTAAAGTATGAGTAACCCCGTCGATTCCCTTTCGGAATGAGCGAAAAGTGCTGCATCCTGTCTGGTATCGATTGCATCGAATAATATTTTAGTTCGGTTATCTCGAGTGTTGTGTCAAAAGACTGTCCTATTACCATCCCATTTAAACCAGCGACTCCAACAAAGAACAGTCTTCATTCATTCGTCATCGTGAACACGCATCCATGTATCAACATCTGTAATCCTCCGCTCCGAAGGAAAAAAGGGGCAGAAAAAAGATTGAGCATTCCTCGAAGAGTCCGGCCTCATGTCAATCACTTCGCTGAGGGAAACTAAATATAGGATTTCCAGAATCAAGAGATAGGCCACACTAGTTATACACTTAAGCTTGTTTTAATGGATGCCAAAAAGATTCCGTGAGTTACACGAAGCCCTCCAGAAATAACCCCACACCCCGACTCGTGAACAACAGTTTTTCTTTCTCAGATCGTGTTGGGGAAGACGATAGGGAGGTTCGAAAAAAGGGGAGCTGTACGATCTAGTAGTCAACAACTAGTAGCTTTTACCAAAATGGCCTCAAAATGGTCTCGAATGAATGGAGCCGCGTCAAATGTGGATAGTGATCCACGGAGCGAGAAACTCGTCGCTGGCAAATAACTTGTTTTCAGACAAGGGTAACAAACAGTGAATCTTTTTATGTTGGTGCCTAATCTCCTTCCACGATAGCTGCTCGTGACAAGGATGCCTCTTCTGGGACTTAGCGTCGGTCTCCGTGGGTATTGATAATATAGCGTGGATACTGTGTTCGGCAATATTTATAGTTGGTTATGATTGGGCGGGTTGTTTTTTTTCATATCGGTGAATGCTTCGCCGTGTGCTTAAATTCGAGTAAAAAACGTGCATTTCAAACGCATGGTAGGAAAAGGACGTGTATTCGGAACTTTGAGGGAAAATCTGGAATGATTTCGCTCTTTCAGAGCTAGTAACTGGAGCGGACTTTCCTATTTATGTAATCGCGACGAAAAATGAAATATTTCTTAGAATTTCCATGTAGATTTATGCCGTTATTGTCTTCAAGAAGTTCTCGTTCATCATTCTGACTATTTTTATATAATTTGAAAACTCAAAAAATAAGATAAATTATTATTAATTGTTTTATTGAAAAAAAAAACGAATTTGTTGTATACTAATGTAAAAAAAATCACAGAGCAATTGATTCGGTCATTTCAGAAACAAAAATTCATGCGTTAATTCTCCACGTAGTTTGGACGATATATACTGTCCATGAATATCTGACCAATTTTGTTCCACATTTATTTTGGGCCTCATCGTCATGATATTGCCGAACTTTTTACGATGACTAAGTCATGATCTTGGTAGTTTTCTTCTAATGACGAGATATCTCGTCCATCACATGTTTTCAGATTTGGAGATACCTCGCCGAGACAACCACCGGGATGTGAATAAATGTCTGTTATTGAAATGAAAGATTCAATTAAATACAGAGGTGTGAAAATTATTAGAATAATTATGATTTTTTCAGTTTTTCTTGATTTATTTTGTATATACTTGCCATATTTCATGGAAGGTAATTTGTTTTGTTGATCCAATCAATTTTCACTCCTTTAGAATAGTTTTGGGGATATAATTTTGTTAAATAATGCCATTTTTTAAAAAGAAAAATATTTGATCCAAAGTAATCAAATTGTTTGCAATGCATAAAGAATTTGTTTGATTAACAAACGAATTTAAAATAAAATTTTAAAATCGTCTGCTTGCTGTGCTAGTATTTTCTTTCTTTTCTTGAGTTGGCATTGGTATTATTTTATTGTTAAAGCAAATCTTTTCACTGCTTTGATTAGTTTATAATTGGTAGGTTTTTTTTTTTTTCGTTTTTCAAAGGATTATTGCTTGATTATGGGTAAAGCAAGTGATATTTCTCCTAGAAAATAGACTGTGGTAAAGTGTCTCACCCAAAAAAATCACTATACACAACACCAAATCGCTAAAAAGGTAAGAATTTCTCAAGCATCTGAGTGTAGAATAAAAAGTTTTTTGGACTCCAAATGTGAATATAGAAATTCTAGAGTAGGGAAATGAGGAAAGAAAAGTAAATTTACTGCAAGAACTGAAAGGAAATGAATTAAAATTGTTAAATCTAACAGAAGAGCAAATAGTCATGAACTAAAAATATCTCTGCAAGCAAATGGAATAAATATATGTGAATCTTCTATCCATAGAAAGCTCATCTCAGCTGGACTCAGTGCTCGTCGTCCTCGAAAAAAGGCTAAAATCACATATGCTATGGCAAAGAAGAGTCTTGCTTGGGCAAAAGTTGTTCAAGAACAATTCGGAAATGACTGGAGCAAGGTGAGAAATATTAATTTTCCTTTAACTAATCAGTTGAATTCAAGTTGTTCATTTCTTTTCCTTAAATCATGTTTCTTGCATACTGACTAAAGATACAGAACTGTTTATAAATTTGATTACAAATTTTGTATAAGAATATTTCTCTACAAATTACATAACTTAAAGTATTTTTTATCTTTTAGGTATGTTTTTCTGATGAATCATTTTTTACGATATCAGAAGGAAACAGTCAGTACGTCAGGAGAAGTTCCAGTGAAGAATTTTTCCCAAATTGCATAGCACAAATGGTTAAACATCCTACTAAAGTAATGGTTTGGAGCGTAATGTCTGCTCAGGGTACTGGACATTAATACATTGTAGAAGGCATGATGAACCAGTATCAGTATAAAAAAATGTTTGAACAAAGACTAATTCCACAGTTAAAAGACTGGTTTCCAAATGGAGACTTCATATTCATGCATGATGGAGCTCCGTGCCATAAAGTAAAATCTGTAACCAAATTTTTGGATGAAAAAAATATAAAAACTCTTCCATGGTCTGGAAACAGTCCAGATATGAACCCAATAGAGAATCTTTGGGCCATTGTAAAGAAAAAATTAAAGAAATGCAACATCACAAACAAGAATGGTCTTATAGAAAGACTCATCCAAAATTGGCACCACGAAATACAATCTAATTGCCAAAAACTCATACAAAGTATGCCAAGACGTATCGAATCTTTTATAAAAAACAAGGGGATGCACGCTAAATATTAAATGTATCAATATATTTCTAAATAACGTATTATTTCTTTAATATAACAAGATTTTACTGTAAATTTCACAATTATTCTAATAGTTTTCACACCTCTGTAAGTGCTATTAGTCAAAGATATTATAGATTGACACTAATATGTGCAAATAATTTGGTTTGCGAAAGAATCCATTCAATACAGTACATTTTGACGTAGCAGTTGAAAATTGCGACGGTCCTCACCACCTAATCAGTCTTTTTCAATTCAATTACGTCTAGTCATCTAAAATGCTTGTATTTAGGCCTTGACAGCTGGACCGACAATCTAAGCAATGTATGGATATTCATGAAGGTATAATTGTTTAAACTTTGTGTAACGAAGCTTATCTCTACAGCTTAAAGTCGTTGTGTTCACATGACTCTTATGATCATTCAACGAATGTGGCATCAATATGTTCAGTTAGGCACCAGCTCACGCTGAGAAAAGTGGCAGATTATGATTCATGCCCGAACGAGATCGTCGTCCTATGACGAATTGTAATAATTGGCTAGGTTTACCACTGCACCTCAACTCACAGTACGGGGCCCAATAGCAGGGTCAGTCGGCAACTTGCTTTGTAAGCGATAAACTCCAGCAGTTTTCATTAAGATGTTATCCTTCATCTATTCCCTTTCATCTGTCACTGCTATCTAGCAATACAGTATATAGCATAGACGTCTTCAGCGGGCGCAGTCAAAGCAAGCTGAAACGTTGAACATTGGAAGACATTGTTCTTTGGTCAATTGTAATAAATCCTTCATATATCCTTAGATAATTCTCCTATTGGAAATTTTATACATATCAGGAGGGAATCGTGTTAGAAAGCTACTCGCAGAAGACCATGATTGCTTGTTACCAATTCGGAAGTCTTTAGTTCATATATTCCTACTCCTCACTTAAAGCCAGTTACACTAATCTTAAACACATTTCGGTGTTATTGTGTCCGCTCTATCCTCCAATCAAATGAGCATTGAAATGAGACCATCAGTTCATTAGTGTACAGGACTCATATTTGGAAGCAACTTTTACATTTTTAACAAATAGAATAATATCTTAATGATGAACTAGCAAAATACCCAACCTTACCTTAGGTTTGAATTGCTTTACTCAAGATTGAAGAGATGATCAAAATATCGGGTTGTGCAGAAAGTAATTTCGTTTTTTTCCCAACAGAGGACTTAATTGTATTTTTTCACAGCCAACTTCACACTTAAGCCACATTGTCATTATGTATTTTGATAGCTGATATAGCAAGGCTTATTTATGTCAAAGTTTGTTTGATTCTGCGTAATAGTTTGTGTTTGGTGCCGTATGTATCATATATGGAGTCGAAAGCAGCATTTTCGGCATATTTTACTTTTTTACTATCGAAAAGGTAAAAATACTGTTCAAGCAATAAAAAAATTATTCGATGTGTATGGAGAAGATGTATTGACAGAACGCCAGTGCCATAACTGGTTTGCAAAATTTCGTTCCGGCAATTTTGATGTTGAAGATGCACCACGTTCTGGAAGGCCAGTTGAAGCTGATGAAGGCAAAGTAAAGGCATTGATTGATGCAAACCGCCGAATAACAACTCGTGAGATCGCTGAGATATTAAATTTATCGAATTCGACCGTTCATGATCATGTCAAACGCCTTGGTTTAATTTCAAAACTTGACACATGGGTTCCATTGCTCCATCGCATTGACGTCTGTAATTTGCTTCTCAGTCGTCAAGGTTGTCTACCACAATGTTAAACTCAAGAGATCATGGAGTAAAAAATATGTACCGGTTCAAAGCACTTCGAATACCGATATTCATTTTTAAAAAAAAGGTGATGCTGTCTATTTGGTGGTATTTCAAGGGAATAGGTATTTTTAGCTTCAACCGGACAATACCGCGATCAATTCTGAAGTGTACTGTTATTAACTGGACAAATTGAATGATTTAATCAAACAGAAAAGACCAGAATTGATCAATAGAAAAGACAGTGTTCCACCAAGATAATGCGATACCTCATACAAGTTTGGTAACTAGCCAAAAGATCTCACAGCTTAGATTAGATGTACTACTACACCCATCATATTCTCCAGATCTGGCAACTTCGGATTATTACTTGTTCCGGTCTCTACAAAATTTTTTACACGGACGGCAAAACCTTTACTTTAAATAAGGACGTCAAAAATGACTTGGATTAGTTTTTTGTCAGCAAAGATTAGAAGTTTTATGAGCGTGGAATCATGATACTGCCAGAAAGATGACAAAAGGTATTGGACCAAATGGAGGATATAATTCAATAAAATATGTATGCACTATACGAAAATCGTCTTTCATTTTTACCAAAAAAAAAAAAAAAACGAAACTACTTCACGAACAACCCAGATATATAATGACTTATGTCTTTCGAATAAAATAATATTTTAAAACCTTTCGACATCTTTATAATTTCTACAACTTACTTTGACACAAATCCTACAGATGCATCTCCACCCATGTAATACATTTTACATACATCGCACCCTTGTTACATGATAAAGCTACAAAATGACGAAGGTGACACTAAGGTTACTACTACAAAAGACGATATTGAGGGAGATTTGAAATTCCCTTTCTTGTGTTCTTTTCATGTTTTACTGAATTAATAAAAATGACGTTTTATGGTGAGTGCTCTCGCACTCCTAGTCAACAAAACAATATTTTTTTACTTGTGGCACTCTTGCATCCGGTATGCGACATTGTTGAATTTCGATATCTTCTCCTGTCATTATGACACATAATTTTTTAATGTTTGAAAAGTTCTAGTTCGAATTATTAAAACGTTATAATTCTTTAAATAACGACATAATTACACTTAAAATTTGTTTTATTCTGACTTACCTGCCACTTTAAGTCGAATACTTTGTGATTGTGTTGCGTTTGATGAACAGGAAAAACAATTTATTATAATAATAAATATTTAAAAAAATAAAACAAAAGAAAACAGCAAAATAAAACAAAACAAAAGTTGTCGGGAAAAAAGTTGTTTTAGTGATATTAATTCGTGATTCTTTTTTTAATCTCTTGATCTTGCACAGTTGCCACTTACAACTAAAAAGTGCCCAAAATTTAGAAATGAGAAATTAATTCAGAGCGAAAGAAACAGAAAATATCACTGCACGCGATTAACCAACACGAGTTTCCATTCATTCCCGTTCGTTGACAAATATCGTCCGTCTCAAATATTCGGGAATCATTTACATTGCGCAAAAAACAAACATAAGACTTGAAATAAATAAAGTATCATAGCTGAAATTTCATAAAAATAATACTAAAAAATTAGAAAAATAATTGCTTTTTCAGTATAGTTCTGGTAAAGCAATCAAAGTAATCGTAATACTCAATATACATTCCAATTTTTCCAAAACTACCAAATTATGGCTGATTTAAGAATACTTGGGTGTTTTAGCATGAAACATAAAAATATACAAATAAAGAAAATATTAATATTGCATTCACTAAACTAATATATGATGTATAAAATGAAGCACATTGCAATCAAATATCTAGAATAAAATTCACGTGTTGCCTCTACAAACACACAAATACAAAATCAAACATAGAACAAAAAGACGGACAGACCGACTTACGCAACCAAGTTCAATCACTAATTGAAGATAAGTACTCACAGTATGCAAAGTTTCATGAAAATATATTAAACCGTGTGGACGCGTATACGGCACACACAATACAGGCAGACAGACAGGTAGACACCAAACTCGCAAGAGGCGGATTTGGCATCAGAAGGGTCCAAAACAGATAGAAAACTTGAAATGGGTCTAAAATATTTAATGTAGAAACAAACACTCCATTCCTATTTATATAGATGTCATAGTATTTTTCTGTAAATAACATACGACCCACATGTTTTGAATAGGTTTTCAGGATAAATACTTTTTAAGTAGAGTGAGGTAAGGTAAGTGCAAACTCAAGTCTTCAAAACTCATATTGAAACTTACTACTCTGTCCTTTTAAATCATGTTTTCCCCTACACGTAGACCCTTTACTAAGGTGTGTTTAAACTTACCATTGATATAACCATTAAAAAAATACTCGCGAATTCCTTTCTTTTCCTTTAGGAGAGCTTGCCGATCATTATGAGGTAAAAAACATACCAATAATAATTATTTTTTGTTTGCAATTTGATAGTATTGTGAGTGGGGCAATTGACTATAATTTCATTTGTGTCTTTTTGGTCTGCAACTTCCCCGTGTGACATAAGAGAAGCGCTCTTACTGAAAATAATCTATAGGACTCGTTCAAGCACTTCCAGCATGTGGCAGCCTCTGTTTTAATCGCAGGCATACAGGGTGTCCCGGAACTTCGTGTACAAACTTGGAGGGGAGATATAGAACATCTCGTTAGGAATTACATCGGAAAGCATGGGCGGAAATCGACAGGTGGCGCTGTGCGCGAGCTCTCAAGTTCAGCACGTGTGGCTTCCTCATTGTTGACGCCGACTACTGCGTGCGATCAACAGGAATTGTTTCACAAACGCCTATTTGAGGACATCCACTTCATCTACGGCCTGGCCAACGGAAAATGGACGCGCTGCTGTTCGATTGTATCGGGAAATATATCCAACAAGGCGCCAACCAAATCATCAAAATTCGCCAAAACATCAGAACCTTGCGGAACGTGGATCTTTCACAGCCACGATGCAGGATACTGGGCGGCCGCGAACAGCACGAACACACATATTCGGAGAGGGTTTGTTGCATGCTGTGGACCGAAATCCCGGTACCAGTGTACGGGCGCTTGCCGCTTCCAGTGGAACGTCTCGATCAACCGTCCATCGCATACTGCAGGGCGAAGCTCCTTTCAATTTCAGAGAATTCAGTTATTGCAGCCGGATGAACTACCACGACGTGTCGCGTTTGCACAGCGGTTTCTACACCAAAGTGCGGCCTACACGGAATTTTCCAGTTCTGTTACGTTCAGTGATGAAGCAACCTTTAAACGTGAAGGGGTGTTGTTCAGTACGCACAACGCGCACATGTGGGCCTTAGACAACCCACACGGAACCCGACCACGAGCCGCACAGCAACACTTCACTGTTATACTGTTATTGTGTGGGCGGGTATGGTGGGGCACAGTTTGGTCGGGCCGTACATCTTACCACCTCGACTGGACGCTCGCAAGTATCTTGTCTTTCTTCAAGAGGTACTTCCGGAAATGCTTAACGATATCCCCGCACATGTTCGGCGTGGAATGCGGTTTCAACATGATAGGGCGCCATCTCATTACGCAAGGCGTGTACATGACCATTTGGACCGGACATTTTGAAACAATTGGATTGGATGTGGCGTTCCCGTCGCTTTGCCTCCCAGATCACCTGATTTATCTCCTTGATTATTTTCTCTGTGGTGCCATGAAGAGCATTGTGAACGACACGCCCGTAAATTCTGAAATGGACGTGGTGGCACGAATCTTCATCGCTACTGCTGCGATCAGCGAAACGCCAGGTATCTTCGAAAATGTTCGTCAATCCATATCGCGTAGGTGTCGTGCGTTCATCCATGCCAATGGGCGCAGTTTCGAACACCTCCTGTGATGCTTGTAAGTCATACATTGTACTCTTTTGTTGTGTAATAAAGCGTTTTGCACTGCATTCTGTGTTGTGGCCTTATTGTGTCACTTTATCAGGTGAGGGTGACGTTTCCGCCCATGTTTTTCTGTGTAATTATCGTTCCTAACGATGTTTTCTACCTCCCTCCAAATTAGTACACGAAGTTCCGGGACACCCTGTGGAAGCACTTGTGGAAGCACTTGTCCACTTCACCCTAATCTAAATAAATGATAACAAAATGCGAT
Organism: Metellina segmentata; assembly: GCA_947359465.1. Classification (NCBI taxonomy): domain Eukaryota; kingdom Metazoa; phylum Arthropoda; class Arachnida; order Araneae; family Tetragnathidae; genus Metellina; species Metellina segmentata. The sequence goes on from OX375884.1 coordinate 66,203,472, forward strand.
TCTAAAATAAAATATAGTACTACATTGACTATGATTATACTATGTCAGACATATTTAAATCTTTTCAATTGCTATTGATTACAAAAATGAAAATTGAATACATTCGATAGTCAAATCTTACAAAATTGATTTGATCCTTTATTTTAAAATTTTTACTAAAAATTTTATAGTGTGATTAATAAACAAGTAAATCTTTAAAAATCATTCGAAACAATTTCTTTCATTTACATTTTAAATGAATATTTTTATTTTATCATCTAATTAAATGCCGTGTGTTAATTTTAGTCTCATTAGCCATCTGTTGCAAATTAAAGAATTAAGCATAATATTACGTATTTTGTAAACTTACCACTGATAAAATTATGATTATTACCATTGAGATATAAATGAATATAAAAACACTTTACAAATCTTAGATCCAATAGATAATGGCTTTACACATGTTTAAACCCCTTCCAACTTTAGCTCGTTTCAATGAGCTTAAATTAAAAGAAATATATCACTGATATTACTTTCTTATTAAAGAATTTGATACATAATGTATTCCAATCGGAATCAGAAGAAATAACATTATATTCTTACTCCCCATACAGTTCTAAATTAAATTTTGTACTGCCGTTTCATGATATATACTGCATTTAAAGTCATTTTCCGTTTTAGTTACGGTTTTACCAGTTTAGTAACACATATTGCTTAAAATTTAAGACAGATGTTTCCCGGATTATTCAAATTTCATTAGGTTTGACACTAATGAAAGTGTGATCTGACAGTGGTTCAAAATAACAAGGTGTTGTTCTCAGATGTTTTCCTTCTGTGTTGGCCACGGATCGTCGCCAATAGTCCGTTGTGTTGATCCAGTGCGACGTTAATTCAAATACCTACTAAAGAAAGTGTATCTACTCCCCACTTAAAGGAAGTGTTTTGAAGTTAGCAAATGTGTTAAAACACAGATGAGATAAATTTCGAAACGTTCATCAACCTCTTTTTATCCTGATTGAAATATAAATCAATCTCTCTACCCTTAAAGTAGACTGCCATCTAAAATTAACATGAAATTCTTTGACCAGATCTTATCTTACAGTTTGCCATAAATCTTTAGTTCACCAATTTCTGCAATTTTATAAAAAATAACCCGTTGTGTTGCTCCAGCTTAACGTTAGTTAAAAATTCCCTACCATCCAGATTTTATCAAGGAACTAGACACTGCGTGGCCAGCACGACGTTACCCGTGACAGTTCTTTTCGTGGGGTCAGGTGTGACCATTGCTCGCTAACCCCCGGTGATTGCTACGAATTCCCATTTGGTTTGCGAACCAAAACAAATGAGAATTCGTAGCCTATTGGATAACAGCCATCACGGCGATTGCCGCGATGGCCTCGTCATTGTCAAATGCGGCCAAATTTGAATTGCGAAGAGATTCAATAGGCGTGACGTCACAATCTTTTGCGAAAATTGATTATTTAATTGAAAAATTATTTATTAAAAGAAACTCATATTTTTAAGTATCGATCTAATGTAAAATTTTCAGCAGATTTCAAATCTGCTGAAATTTTTACTCTATCTTTAACGGTCCAGAGAAAGAAAAAAGAACTACAAAACTCCAGTTGAAAATTTCTTTCTTTTTTTCGTCAGCTAAATCGTTCCTTCGCAAAATCAAACGGAATAAATAAATTTAGAATCTGTCATCTCTTTATGGGGGTGTTGGTATTCTAAGGAAAACAATAATAATTTGTCATTAAATTCACTTTAAAATTCTAGATTTAATTTTAAAATTTGGGCTGCGTACAAAATATATAAAAAAATTCGGACAACGTGTGTGCCAAATCTTATTATTGTAAGTGCCATAGATTCGTCTTGACACTACATACACATAAACAGAACCTTCCTTTTATAATAGTAGAGATTGATAATTTTATATTTATTTTTACATTTGAATACAACTTTTTCTCATAAATATTTCCACTGTATTTTTATTTATATTTAAGCTGTCATTGGTCAAATAGAATAGATAGATGGACGAGATCGGCCATCTTTTTAGGGATATGTTATGGTAATTGGTAATTTTAGTTAACGTCGTACTAGAGCAACACAGCGGGCTATTGACGACGGTCCGGGATCAGTCCCTCAAGGGAAAGATCCGAGGACAACACTTCGTAATTTTGAACCACGGTCAGATGACGAAACAACACCTGAGCTGGCACCCCACTCTCCAAACTTCCACGCCAACCCAACGTGAGGACTTTCGGCCACGACAGATTTAAGGTGCACCAGCCGCCTCTACACCATACGTTTACAAACATCCATGCCCGGAACCAGGAACCTTCCGATCTAGAGGCTAACACCTTAACCACTATACCGGTTGGTCGGCAGGATATGTTATGTAAGTTCTATGGTTTTTTCCTTATCTGGTTGTGTGTGAGAGAGAGAGAGTGTTCCACGGTAACTCAGTTGGAAGAGCAACGGATTATCGAAAGGTAGCGAATTCTAAACTACATTCATGTCCATAAATTAAGGATACTGCCAACTCCTGCAAATAAAGGTTCAGAAACAAAACAAACGTGAATTATTCATAAAGCCCATTTATTAAACAAAATATAAAGAACAAAAAAGATGGTGTATGTATGATACCATTCATAAAAACTACGAATTTTTCCACACTGGAGCAATTACAAAAAATATCGACCTTACAAAAACTTAACATGACATGGTTGGTATGATGGTTAATACATTGTATGTCTCCCAGACGATGAATTACAGTCCATACAACGCCTAGGCATGCTGAGGATCAAATTATCGAGCTGATCTTGGGGAAGATCACTTCACTCAGAAAGCAATGCTCTCCGATGTTCCGGTACACATGTAGGAGGTGGTTGACGGGCTGCAACACGTCGGCCAAGCATGTCTCCACACATGCTCTGTGAGAATGCTGGCCATTCCATACGGGTGATATCCTCAGATTCAATGCATTCGTTTACAATGTTTGCACGGTGAGTATGAGTTTTATCATCCATAAACACAATTTATACGCTCATGGCACCCCTAAACAACGTATATGTTGTTTCAGAATGATGTCTCGATAAATTTGGTCTCTCATGGTTCCGATTTGAACATGTAGATCTGTTCTGGAGCCCTGTATAACTCCGCCCCAAACGAGCAATCCTGCACCACCGTAACGGTGTCGTTCAATGATGTTGTTTTGATGGTAGCGGGTACAACTCGTCGGAAAACATCACACAAGCCCACTGTGACGAAGTCCACATTGCATGTTCTCTACTCTAGGTTAACCTCTGGCGACACTGAAATGCCGTGAGCGGAACACATCTGACAGGCCTGCGAGCATATAGACCAACATGTCCCAAACGTCTGTAAACGGTTTGCCATGAAACTATCGTACCCGTGTCTGAAGATAGCTGACGAGAAAAGTCGGATTCTGTGCTCCGTCTGCTTCTTTTTGCAGTTACTGCCAAATACCGATCGTCATTCGGCGTTGTAATTCGGTGGCGACCTGTACTGTAACGTCTACTGACATTTCCATCATTTTGGAATCGTTGCCAAAGCCCAGAGATGACACTTTGGGAGATTCCAAGTTCCACTGAAACTTCCGTCTGTGTATGCCTACATTCCAGGCGGTCAATAATTATACCACGTAAAATATCATCGACATGCGTCCTCTGTTCCATAACTATTCGTTTGTTGCACTCAGCGGCTTACAGAACGCTTGTGAACAATTTTACTTCTTTGCTACCATTCCTTATATACACCTCTCTTACACTCTCGTCATTGTGACGTACTATCGGCGTCATTTGTTGGCTTCCTGTAATTTGGATATTATTCTTGAAAATGTGTGTGATAATTCTACAGGTGAAATTTTTACTTTAGAGTTCGATTTCCGTATGATTCTAAACTATCCTTAATTTATTGACACGAGTGTAGATCCAGCTAAGGGCCCTCGTGTACTTTAGGCTAGTGCACGTTAAATCTGTAGCGGTATCAAATTTCTCGCGATTGCTTAGTGTGGAAGTTTGGTAAAAGGTAATTTTAGTTAACGTCGGTACTAGAGCAACACAACGGGCTATTGACGACGGTCCGGGATCAGTCCTTTAAGGGAAAGATCCGAGCGGAAGTTTGGAGAGTGTGGTGCCATCGCCTGGCTCGACCTCGTCATCTTTCCGAAGTTCAAAATTACGAGGCGTTGTCTTTGGAATTGATCCTGGACTGTCGGTACTAGAGCAACACAACGGGCTATTGACGACGGTCCGGGATCAGTCCTTTAAGGGAAAGATCCGAGCGGAAGTTTGGAGAGTGTGGTGCCATCGCCTGGCTCGACCTCGTCATCTTTCCGAAGTTCAAAATTACGAGGCGTTGTCTTTGGAATTGATCCTGGACTGTCGCCATTAGCCCAATTTGTTGCTCCAGTGCGACGTTAATTCATCTACCTACCTTAGCTGGTTGGTTTGTGTTTATAGAGTTAAGTCCGATAGCGGACAAGCTGCTCCTTTCTTTTCTGAACAAGCTCAGGTGTTGCCTCGTCATCTGACCGTGGTTTAAATATAAATGGTTTTGTCCATGTATCTTTCCCACTGGGATTCATCCCAAACCGTTGTCAATAGCTCGTTGTATTGCTCCAGCACGACGTTAATTAAAATACCTTCCTTATCTAAACTAGCGACGAAAGTTAAATTATGACCTAAAGTTTTGCACAATTGTCTTTTTTATCTGCCGAAGGGGGGGGGGCAATGGTTATGTCGGATGGGAATGATAAATAGAACTCATAAGCTTATTTCCCCGATATGTTATTCTTGTTGGAAAAATGCGGTTTAAAATTTATTGATATTTATATATTTCCTGAAATATACCGTCTCATTCGGCCCTTAAATATACCAGCCCATGTGGAATTTTCTTCGTCCACAGAACTTAGCTAGTTCTCTGAAATATACAGAGATCGTGCTTGCTTCGCCGTTTTCCTTTCATTGCGTTCACTTTGGGATTGATCCCGAACCGACATCAATAGCCCGTTGAGATGCTCCAGTATAACGTTAATTTAAATATCTACTTACCTTTCTATGCGAAGGACAAAGAGCAATTTGAGTTTTAGGCAAGCAGTTTGATTTCTCCCTAGGTGTACTAGTGGGGTGACAGCTCAGGTTGCTTCGTCATCTGACCGTGGTTCAAAATTACGAGGTGTTGTCCTCGGGTCTTTCCCTTAAGGGACTGATCCCGGACCGTCGTCAATAGCCCGTTGTGTTGTTCTAGTGCGACGTTAACTAAAATTACCATTACCATTACCATTACCATTACTTCTCTCCTTTGTGTCAATAAAACTTTCCTTGTGTGTTTGTTACTTGACATTTGTCTTGTAGTTAGGTAGGCGGCGGTAGTTAGTCATCTGACCGTGGTTCAAAATTACGAGGTGTTGTCCTCGAATCTTTCCCTTAAAAGGACTGATCCTGGACCGTCGTCAATATCCCGTTGATTTGCTCTAGTACGACGTTAACTAAAATTACAATTACAATTACTGATGGCGGTAGCCTGGTTGGAGGAGCTAAGGATTGGCAAACCGGAGGGTTGCGAGTTGGAATACAACCAAAGATACTCGTGTGCCAAGGGGGCTGGTGCACGTAAAAATTGCAGGGCCTCAAATATCCTCACGTTGGTGTGGTGTTGAAGTTTGGAGAGGGGGGGGTGCCAGCTCAGATGTGACCTCGTCATCTGACCATGGATCAAAGCTACGTGGGGCAGATCTCTGATCTTTGGGTTTGATCCCGGATCATCGTTAATAGTACGTTGTGGTGCTCCAGTGCGACTTTAATTAAAAGCAAACTAGCATAAAAGTGTTGTTTACAATGCTTTCTACAGCGAATTAACAACACAGATAAGACGCTTAACTTCATTGAGTAATGGTAATGGTAATGGTAATTTTAGTTAACGTCGTACTAGAGCAACACAACGGGCTATTGACGACGGTCCGGGATCAGTCCCTTAAGGGAAAGGCCGACCAACCGGTATAGTGGTTAAGGTGTTAGCCTCTAGATCGGAAGGTTCCTGGTTCGAATCCGGGTCCGGGCATGGATATTTGTAAGCGTATGGTGTAGAGGCGGCTGGTGCACCTTAAATCTGTCGTGGCCGAAAGTCATCACGTTGGGTTGGCGTGGAAGTTTGGAGAGTGGGGTGCCAGCTCAGGTGTTGCTTCGTCATCTGACCGTGGTTCAAAATTACGAGGTGTTGTCCTCGGATCTTTCCCTTAAGGGACTGATCTCGGACCGTCGTCAATAGCCCGTTGTGTTGCTCTAGTACGACGTTAAATAAAATTATCATTACCATTACCGAGGACAACACCTCGTAATTTTGAACCACGGTCAGGTGACGAAGCAACACCTGAGCTGGCACCCCACTCTCCAAACTTCCACGCCAACCCAACGTGAGGACTTTCGGCCACGACAGATTTAAGGTGCACCAGCCGCCTCTACACCATACGTTTACAAACATCCATGCCCGAACCCGGATTCGAACCGGGAACCTTCCGTTCTAGAGGCTAACACCTTAACCACTATACCGGTTGGTCGGCTTAACTTCATTGAGAGACTGCATATTTAGTTTATCTTGTTTACGAGGGAATACAGAATTAAAGCAGCTTGGTAGGTAGGTGTTATAATTAATATCAATCATACCAGAGTAACACAACGGGGAATCCGCGATGGTCCGGGTTCAAACTCGTAGGCTGGTGCACGTTAAATCTCTAGGGGCCTCAAATGTCCTCACGTTGGTGTGGTGTTGAAGTTTGGAGAAGGGGTGCCAGCTCAGCTGTGAGCTCTTCAACTGACCATGGATCAAATACAAAGTGGTGCTGATCTCTGATCTTAGTTTTAGTCCGAGATCAAGATTCGAGGACAACTCCACGTAATTTTAAACGATGGTTAGATGAGATGGTCGCACCTGAGCTGGCACCCCATTCTTCAAACTTCCAGACCACGCCAACGTGCGGATATTTGAGGTCACGACAGATTTAACATGCACAAGCCCCCTTTGTACAAGACGATCTTGGGTTGGATTCGAACTCGCAACCCTCCGATTGCTAGACCGTTACTCTAAGACCCCCAGCTTGATTACATATATAAAAATTAAATATTACACTCTGAAAATATTTTACTGCTGTGTAATATACTTTTTATACTTTAAAAAGATACGACGATTGGGAATAGGATAATTATTTTTTTAAATAAGCACTGCTGGGCCTATTTTATTTTGAGTAAGGATTGGTAGGTTGGTATTTTAATTAACGTCGCACTTGTACAACACAACGGGCTATTGGCGTTGATCCGGTAATGGTAATGGTAATTTTAGTTAACGTCGTACCAGAGCAACACAACGGGCTATTGACGACGGTCCGGGATCAGTCCCTTAAGGGAAAGGCCGACCAACCGGTATAGTGGTTAAGGTGTTAGCCTCTAGATCGGAAGGTTCCTGGTTCGAATCCGGGTGCGGGCATGGATGTTTGTAAGCGTATGGTGTAGAGGCGGCTGGTGCACCTTAAATCTGTCGTGGCCGAAAGTCCTCACGTTGGGTTGGCGTGGAAGTTTGGAGAGTGGGGTGCCAGCTCAGGTGTTGCTTCGTCATCTGACCGTGGTTCAAAATTACGAAGTGTTGTCCTCGGATCTTTCCCTTGAGGGACTGATCCCGGACCGTCGTCAATAGCCCGTTGTGTTGCTCTAGTACGACGTTAACTAAAATTACCATTACCATTACCTCTAAAGGAAAGATCCGAGGACAACACCACATAATTTTGAACCAAGGTCAGATGACGAAAGTAACGACTGATTATTTACTATCATGATGCTTCTACATAGCTACATCTTAAGGGAAGTGTGTGAACTGTAATCGCATAGTTTATAGTACTTACTAAATTCGTACATACACTTAAAAAATTCGTTCGTTTAACGATTGAGAACATGACTTGTCTATTGTGACTATTCGATTTGACGTGTTATCTTTGTCAGTGAAAATTTGCTTGGCTGGGTTTTATGGCGCAAGGGTCAAATTTGCCAACCTGATCCAAGTGCAATGGACAGTCACAAGGGTAGTTAAGAAGATAGGTACAGTAGAACTCCAATTATCCGAACTCCACTCAGGTGTTGCTTCGTCATCTGACCGTGGTTCAAAATTACGAGGTGTTGTCCTCGGATTTTTCCCTTAAGGGACTGTAGCCCGTTGTGATGCTCTAGTACGACGTTAACTAAAATTACCATTACCATTACCATTATACGAACTCCAACTATCCGAATCGCTGATTATCCGAATAATCGCTTTCAGAATTTTTGAAAAAAAATTAAGACGGAAACGTATTGCGATTCGCAAAAAATGATTCTGGGTTTCAAATTCTAAATGATGATGAACTTATTGAAAGTGTGAGAGAAGAAAGTGTCGAGGAAGAAGATGACCTTAATGTCGAAGTTGAAGGAGACACTGAACCATCTGTGTGTGTGCTAGTGAAGCATTTGCCGACCTTAAAACTGCGTTGAAGTGGATGGAGCGTCAGCCCTAGTGTGAGTACATGCAACTTCTCACTAGATGCGCGACTTGGCAGCCCGAAAACGGATTTAGACAGTCAAACAGCTTACTTTAACCGAGATGTTCAGCAAGCAATGACTTTCATTTACAGTACGGTACGTACATACTGTGCTAATGTATAGCACTTGTAAGTACGCTTAACATGTAAAAGTGTGGCCGTTACATTTAATTAATTAAAAGTTCTTTTTCTTTAAAAATAGTTTTTTTCTCCCATTTTCAACATACATACAGTATTTAATTAAAATACATACTAGACCCTTTTTTCAGAAACAATCCAATTATCCGAATGGGGTCTGGTCCCAATTGATTCGGATAATTGTTCTACTGTATTTAATTAACGTCGTACTGGAGAAACACTACGGGCTATTATTGACGGTCGGGGATCAAATCCCGAATGGAAAGATCGAGTCCAACACTCTGTAGTTTTGAACTACGGTCAGATGACGAAGTCACGCCAGATCTGGCACCTCACTCTCCAAACGTCCACTGGAGAGTGGGGGTGGCAGCTCAGCTCAGGTGTTGCCTCGTCATCTGACCGTGGTTCAAAATTACGTGGGGTTGTGCTCGGATCTTTCCCATTGGGGATTGATCCTGGACCGTCGTCAATAGCCCCCTGTGTTTCATTAGTACGACTTTAATTAAAATTACCAAACCTTACCAAACTTCCCCACCACTCCAATGATAAATTATGCGTACAACGTTCATACAGCAGACCAACCGATCTAGTGATCAAGGTGTTGGCCTCTGGATCGGAAGGTTCCTTGTTCGAATCCGGGTCAGGGCATGGATATAAATTGTGCTGTCCTTTGTTAGGGACAATGATGGTCCACCCATTGGGTGCCCCTTCACAAGTGACCATCACTTCTGGCCTTGTATAAGGCTACAATGACTTCGGTCAATTATGTACTGTATTGTATTTCTGTATTGTATCATGTATTGTATTTGTCTTTGCAATCTGTACCCAGCCTTGCCCATTGGAAATTTAAAAAAATAAACGTTTTCACATACATCCTTTAAAACTTTACTTTGTAGTCGCTTCTAATCAAATGATTGACCAACCGGTCTTGTGATTAAGGTGTTACCCTGTAGTTAGGAAGGTTCCTGGTTCGAATCCGTGTCAGTGCATGGATGTTTGTAAGCGTATGGTGTAGAGGCGTTTGGTGCATTGTGCGATTGTGTCCCTCCGGCTTTTGCACTGCCTGTGATGAATGCACACGCGAATTAAATAGCCTGCACGGAAGAGTTCGACGTAAGTGCAGTTTTGCAAAGAGGGGAGTTAAAGAGTTAGGCGTTTGTCGTGGCCGAAAGTCCTCACGTTGGGTTGGTGTGAAAGTATAGAGAATGAGGTGCTAGCTCAGGTGTTCCCTCGTCATCTGACCGTGGTTCAAAATTACGGGCAGTTGTCCTCGGATCTATCCTTTAAGGGATTGATCCCGGACCGTCGTCATTAGCCCGTTGTGTTGCTCTAGTACGACGTTAACTAAAATTACCATTACCTCGGATCTATCCCTTAAGGCAGTGGTCTCCAACCCCCGGGCCGCGGACCGGTACCGGTCAGTGGATCAAATGGCACCGGGCCGCCCAAGGAACATTAAATTATTTCCATTTTTTTTTACTGTGGTGTATTTCTCTGGGGTTTGTGCGGTTCTTATCTATGAAATGTCCACTCAAATTAGGAGGCGGTAAATCAGAACTTGAAATTTGTTCTGTTACTAGAGCTTCAATTATGATTTCTGAATTCTGTATGTCTCTATTTTCCAATTTTGACAAATGTGATAGCTGTTTTCAAGTTGGCAGACAAAGTAGCTGCATTTAAAGCCAAACTGAAGTTGTGGGGACGGCGCGTGAACAGAGGCATTTTGTACATATTTCAGACATTAGCAGGGATTTTAGGCAAGACTAAGCCTAAAAATTCATTCTCCCAGTTGGTGCACGATCACCTGTCTTTTCTTTTAAAAGAGTTCGAGCGCTACTTTCCAACCACAAAAGACCCACGAAGTGGTAAGGAATGGATCCGCGACCCATTTGTCAACAAATCAGGCGAATCTAGCAAGTCTGTGCAAAAAGAAGATCAACAGCTGGAAATTGCAAATGAAGGCGGCCTTAAAACTACATTCGAGACAACTCTGCCGGTGCTCTGGATTAAAGTCATGGCAGAATACCCTGAGATTGCCACCACAGCACTTAAATCCCTATTGCCATTTCCGACAACCTATCTGTGTGAAGTGGGGTTTTCTGCAGTGACAGCAACCAAAACAAAACAACGGAATAAACTGAACATAAGCAACACACTTCGGATGTCATTGTCTCCTATTACCCCCAGATGAAACCGTCTCGTTACAAAGAAACAAGATCAGGGTTCTCATTGATTTAGCGTTCTAGTGTGTTAAAATGTTAAATCACTTTATATTCATTTTTTGGTGCAACTGTATTTTATTTTGAAGGCATGTTTAAATACACACACACAATTAAATTAAAATTATTTAATCAAAACAATCTAAAATATAAACAATCAACGTTCCCCCCCCCTCCTCAGCGGGCCGCGTTAAAATTATCAAACGTTGATCCGGTCCGCAGCGCTAAAAAGGTTGGGGAGCACTGCCTTGAGGGATTGATCCCGGACCGTCGTCAATAGCCTGTTGTGGTGCTCCAGCGTGACGCCAATTAACTACCTCCATACTTTTCGAGATCGAAAAGCTCTCCAATTCGCGTCTTACGCGGTCGAAGGTACTCACCAACAATCCCAACCACGCTATTTCCACGCGCTTCCAACTGCGGGACTTTGTCGAAAACCCGCCGCCTATCACTATTTGATTCAGCTCCTGCCCCAGAATGGGAAAAGCGAGCGGCACGGGGCGCAATCCGCGAGGCTCCGACGCCGCCCCACAATCGAAACGACGCGAGGCCCCCGCCGCGTCACTCCGAATTCAATAGCTAATTCACATCTGAGAACTTAATAAATAGTTCTTCGGAATGATTCAATCAGCAGCGAGTTAAGAGCGCGTAGAAAACGACCGGCCTGTCAAATCGAATGGTCCTCATAGACTTTAATTGAGCAAATTACATCGCCAGTCAAAGGGATTGGGCCGCGTTTCTGATGCAGCGCGTCATCATCAAATGGCACGGGGACCCGGGGAGGGTTGGCATCCCAGTTTCGCCTAATTCATGCCTAATGATAAAATCAATGTCAAGCGATTGTGTCCCTCCGGCTTTTGCACTGCCTGTGATGAATGCACGCGCGAATTAAATAGTCTGCACGGAAGAGTTCGACACAAGCGCAGTTTTGCAAAGAGGGGAGTTAAAGAGTTAGGTCAATTAGATCTATGGCATCTCCCGGCTAATTCATTCGAGTCGATGCATAATGTTACTTCGGATAAATTAGGACCGGGGGAATGCGCGAGATCTTACCTGCTGCGCGATGATGATGGATAATGACGCTTCTTCATACGCCGAGAAGGATGGATGTCACTAATGTCTACCATTCCAAATAGTTTGTCAGGAAGTCTCGGATTTGAAGGGAACTTATTTGTGTATTTTGCGATTAAATCTGGAAATTGGATTTTTTTCGAAGATATGTGTTGTCTTTTCTCTTTTTCTCCTTCGATTCTTCGAGTTTATTTTATGTTCGTTTTTGTTCCATGAGAATTGATTGTGCGAGTAAAGCGATTCATTCCACTGAAGGTAAGAGTCGGACGAATCTGAATATTGAAAGAAATTTTTTACTATTCAGACTGCTCGATCATTGCAAAACAAATTGTAGAATAACGAAAGAGATGGGAAATAATGTTTCTTTTCTGCTGTTTTCACAACATGCAACTTACTTGTTCGTAATTTCTGTAACGTTTTTACATATCTGTTAATGTCTATATATAATATAATGTCTACGCATACCAGTAAGGTAATTTTAATTAACGTCGTACTAGAGCAACACAACTGGCTTTCGACGTCGTTCCGGGATCAATTTCCTGAGAGAAAGATTCAAAGGACAACACCACGTAATTTTGAACCACGGTTAGATGACGAAGCAACACCTGAGCTGGCACCCCCACTCTCCAAACTTCCACACCAACCCAACGTGAGGACTTTCGGCTACGACAGATTTAAGGTGCATCAGTCCCCTCTACACCATACGCTTACAAGCATCCATGCACTGACCCGGATTCGAACCAGGCCGACAAAGTCAGGAAATAATGTTCTCCTGTTTTCACAACATGCAACTTGTTCATAATTTCTGTAACGTTTTTAGGGATATATATATATATATATATATATATATATATATATATATATATATATATATATATATATATATATATATCGTTCAAGACCGTCGAGTATGTGGGGGCTGGTGCACGTAAAACTTACGTGGTCTCAACTGCCCTCCCGTTTGAGAGGCGCAGAAGTTTGGTGAGTAGGGTACAGGACATATGATGATCTCGTGCTCTGGCTTGTTTCAAAATGACGAGACGTTGTTGTCAAATCTTTCCTTTCGAGATTGATCCCACCCAAAAGCTCTTTGTATTTTTCCAGTGCAAAGTAAATTTAACCTCTAACATACCATAGTTTTGACTAAAGCGAAAAATGTATAATCTCAAATCGATCACTCCTTTTAAGAACGTCAGACACTACCCTACAATAATGGACCGGACGCCAGCGGATTTTCATAAAATCCGACAACTTGTTTGGGGGTGTTTTTCGTGGTATGGCCTGGGACCTTTGCATGTTGTTCCTGGTCAATGGAACGCCGATGCCTACATGAACAATTTGGACAATCAGGTTCTTACGCTCTGGAAATTTTATGGAATAGACGAATCTTATTTCCAGGACGCTCCATGTCATGTTGCAGCCTCTGTCAAGCAGTGGTATCCAGACATGGATTTAAACGTCTCCCTGGTCTTCTAAGAGTCCTGACCTAAACCCCGTAGAGCATTTGTGGGACGAATTAGAGAGCGACGCTTACGGACATTCGAACCACGTCCGAAATCTACAGCTGAGCTGATGACATTCTTGCAGCAGGAATGGACACAAATATCCATAGCTGTGTATCAAAACTTTGTTGAAAGTATGTCCAGAAGGGTTGCTTGTGTAATTGTAGCACGTTGGGGACCATCCCCTCTATTAAAGCATATATTATTTCCCTTATACCATCACATCTTGCCGTCCAGTCAATTATTGTAGGGTAGTGTATCTCAAAATTCGGCTATTTTTAGTTATGGCTGTTTTCAGAATGCCATGAAAGAGTTGTATATCCATTCAAAACCGTCATATCTCACCGCTCAATATTTACCCTTTAGAGAGCAGAAGTAATGTTTATTTTTAATACATTTTATTCTACTTTTAAACTTTAAATCCCTCTCCTGAAAAATAACGTGTTTTGTGATATGACGTTGTTGAAAGGAGTGACCGAAATAAGCTAAATAAGTTTATCTTTCTGTTTACACTTCGCATTCTTCTGCTTTCTCCCCGCAGTATAGAGTGGTTCTTATGAGAAGGAAGAAGACCTTGGAGGTTTCCATTCGTAGAAAGATCCTAAGCTTCTCGGAAGAAAAGGTTCCCATTGCTCAAAAATATGCACGTTGATCACGGTGGATGTTTTTTCTCAGACAACTCGTTATCGCTGTTATTGCTTTTGGAATAGTCCTGTTCCAGCGAACCGGCGTTTGAGTCACGGGGTTTTTAATTAGTTTATTCATTAAAGTAGGTAGGCAGGTTGGTATTTAACAAACGTCGCACTGGAGCAATCCAACGAGCTATAGTCGACGGTCCGGGATCAAACCAGAATGGAAAGATCCCAAAATAACACACTGCTTTTTTGATCCACGGTCAGATGATAGATTTGAACTCACTAAACCACACCACACCAACGTGAGGACATTTGAAGCAACGACAGATTTAACGTGCACAGTCTCCCTTTGTACACTAATGGTTGGATTAAATCTCACAACCACCTGGCTGCTAATTATACGTTGAAATAGAGGATAGGTTATACATAAAACAATGCGTTCCTACTATTGACGTCCCTAGAGTGATTTTGTAACCGAGTTCATCGCTTGATGACGAAAATCCCAAAGGCTGTTGCGAATTGACGAATCAAATAATCATATATGACGATCGTCTCACAGGATTTTATATATTGCAGCCCTTTTCTTTGTGAGCTTAACCCTCATGTGGGTGGACAGTAGTAACCTGGTTGGAAGAGCATCGGATTAGCAACCGGAGGGTTACGAGTTCGAATCCAGGGAAAGACCGTCGTGAACAAAAGGGCTGGTGCATGTTAAAACCGTCATAAGTTTTAACGTTGGCGTGGTGTGAAAGTTTGGAGAGTTAGACGCCAGTTCAGGTGTTGGCTCGTCATCTAACGATGGTTCAAAAATTACGAGGTATTGTCCGAGGATCTTTCCCGTTGGGATTGATCCCGGACTGTCGCCAATAGCCCGTTGTGTTGTTCCAGTGGGAAGTTAATTAAAATATCTCCCTCTTTACCCTTAGGGGTGCATCTTCTTTACGTGTATACGGGCATCACAACCACGAGTACTTAAGTCATCAGTTCTTCTCTCTCTTCTACCCACTCTCCTACTCTTGTGTTTTCCCCCTCCCTCATTTTTGGTCCGTATTTGGCGCAGCTTGGTCAAATATGGCATTCTAATGCCATATAACTCAAAACTAACCAACCTTACGAGCTTAAAACTGTTTTTTCTTATCTTTACTATTTTATACCTTAGCAAAGAAAGGTCTTGGTACAATGCAAAACTTTAAACATTGTACTTGTTTGATACAAGAATAACATATCATATAAGAATAATAAATTCATATAGTTTCATTAAAACATAAAATAATATTTCATATCAGGACTACTGAAGTTAATAACATGCATGCTTAACAATATCAAAAGAGCAAAGTGTGACCTTTTATTTAGGGGCAAAGTTTGGAGAGAGGAGTGCCAAGCTCAGGTGTGACCTCTTCATTTGACTGTGGTAAAAAATTACGTGTTGTTGTCCTCTGATCTCTCCCTTCGTGTTTGATCCCATACCGTCGCCAGTAGCTCCCTGCGTTACTCCAGTGCGACGATAATCAAAATGCTTACCTACACTGACAAAAATTCATATCACTGACTTGTTAAAGTGAAGGAATTACACTACCTTACAGTAATGGACCGGACAGCAAGACGTGATGGTATAAGGCAAAGAATACATGCTTTAATAGGGGGATGGTCCCCCGCGTTCTGCAATTACGCTAGAAACTTTTCTGGGGCATACTTTGAACAAGGTTTTGATACACAGCTATGGGTATTTGTGTCCATTCATGATGAAAGAATATCGCCAGCTCAGCTGTAGATTTCGGACGTGGTTCCCTGGTCCGTAAGCGTCCCTCTAACTCGTCCCGTAAATGTTGTATGGGGATTAGGTCGGGACTCTGAGCAGGCCATGGGAAGACGTTTTACATCCATATCTTGATATTACTGCTTAACGGAGGCTGCAACTTAACATAGACGGTTGTCATCCTGGAAGTAACATTCGTCCATTACTTAAAATTGCCAGAGCGCAGGAGGAACCTGATTGTCCAAAATGTTCATGTAGGCGTCGGCGTTCAATTGACCAGGATGAATATGTAAAAGTTCCAGGCCTTCCCACGAAAAACACCCCCATACAAGTAGTCGGATTTTATGCAAATCCGCTGGAGTCCGGTCCATTATTGTAGGGTAGTGTATGTGGAATATATAAAAAGAATATGTTAAGAGAAAGAAAATCTCCAGAAAATTACAGAATGCAAATTATTTAAAAAGGCAGTTCGATTTTTGAAAATTTTTTTAATTGAATGAAAGAATCTCTAACCGTCTAAAAGGTTTAACACAGATAACCATTCCATTGGAGGAAGATTTTTTTATTTATTAATCATACAAAATATTCCACTTTTGTTTTTAATTATTTGTCTTCGGGTTTCTTCCCTGATCCTCACCAATAGCCCGCTGTGTTGCTCCAATGCGACGTTAGTTAAAATACCTACCTTTATGGGAAATATTTCTATTGGCCCCATTATCGAGAATGCACAATATGAAAGAAGTGGAAAGTATTAGCGGATGTATGTTACGCCTGTGCATTAAATTTAATGTCGACGCAATTTTTTTTCTCTCATCCTGCAAGTTTAGAGATAAATTTATCCACGTCTGCCAAAATATAAAAATAAGAGGCTCTCACCCCAGAATAGTGGCACTTCGTGTATGAATGAAACATGCGCACTTGCAGAGTGATATGTAGCTTTTTCGCAGTCGTAATTCACTTCAATTTACGACTGCACTTCATCAAAACGGACTCGTAAAAAAAGACAGGCTTTCAAATAAACTAATATAAAGTTCGTTAGCTACCGGTGTTGAGGAATTGCAACGGAGATGATTCTGCGAGTAATCTAAATACGCAGCCCTCAATTAAAATTCTCGTTTTGACTGAAATGAATGCTGTGTAAGTAAGTGTGGTACAGATGATATACTTTCGTAAAAATTGGCACCTGTGAATTTCGGTAACAAATTATCTGATAACTTTTTCAATTATGAAGTGCATTCTGGTCTGTGATGTTTGTTAAAAATTGAAAGTAATAGTTTAAAAAAGACTTGAAAACCACATGGCATTGAGAGATCTCTACTTTGAGGTTGGATGGCGCATTTTTGAAAACTCATAAAGTGAATAAATCATAAATTTGAATGAAATAATATTAGTTTTAGTCAATGTTAGTTTTATCTCCTTAATACCTTCTTCTAACATTTTCCCCGATAATCTCCTTACAATTATATGCATATAAGGTGCAAAATTCACGGAGCCGTGATTTACGATACCATCACAGCTTTAGCCTCCAACATTTAGCGCACCTGTTAAAGTTCACGATGTATCAATTTTCGTGTTCTTGATTTATCTTAAAATATCATAATTGTTCAATCATAGGTCTGTGCTGAATGGATGTTTAATACCCTAGACTGTCTTCTCATCAAAGCCGAAGCCTTTTTCTGAAATTCTTTACATAATCAACAAGCTATTTTGCATCCTCTCATGACACACCTTGATAGCAAAAAAAGGAAGATGAGTTTGATTATACGCTTGTATCACCCGCAACTGAAGTCCACTTGGTCTCGATGAACCATTGGCACAATATCCATACTTCTGCTAAGTGCTGCTTGTATTGGGCTGACGCTAAAGTTCGTTCCCTTTTTAGGACATTGTAGAAAAGTTATTTTATTTACTAAAAACTACATTTAATCGATATAGCATATGCCGTTCTTTTTCTCCGATAGCTGCATAATCCCTCGCTCATAGAAGTTCTGAAGTTTCTGGCTAAGGAACTGATGCGGTTGATGAATCTTTCTGAACCACTTAAAGCACGTGGATTCGTCAACGGCATACTCACCATGCACAACATATATCTTCTTTTGCGTTTGCGAAGTATTATTGCCTTTTCGGAAATGAAAAGACTTAATATGTCAAAAATGCTCCTCATTTTGTGTCAGTTTAAAATGCTTAGTAAAATTGAAAAAACACAACCAAATAACACAATTATTTTCCTT
The DNA here is from genome assembly GCA_947359465.1 of Metellina segmentata. Taxonomy (NCBI): domain Eukaryota; kingdom Metazoa; phylum Arthropoda; class Arachnida; order Araneae; family Tetragnathidae; genus Metellina; species Metellina segmentata. The sequence continues at coordinate 66,221,587 of OX375884.1, forward strand.
AGTACTAGGCTGATGTTCCTTCTTTCAAGCAACATAAAGACTTAGCACGTGTGTGAAGTAGATCACACTTCGATTTTGCGATGCGATGCCATATAGCGACAAAAATGGGAGGAGCTTTTGCATCACTCCAGTATGACACAACAGGGTGATTCTACGGTCATGGGACAAACTAGGAGAGGTGGTACAGCTTACTGAAACATAGATTTTTCGTATAGGAATGTATGGTCGGAAGTGACGCGTGGAGGCACGAATACAAAAAATGAGACATGAACAGAAAAACATTGTTTATTTACAACATCCTTGCAAAGTGCTTCTGTGCAGCAATGTTTACAATAAATGCTCAAAATTGCAACCACCAACAGTAATACATGCTTGGTATCATTGAAGGAGTGATTGGCGAACAGTTCCTAAGATGCCAGGCATTTCGCCCACGCTTCCAGCCACAATGGATAGTCGAGCAACGAGGTCCTCAACTGAGTCAACTGGAGTGCCGTAAACGATGGTCTTCAGATTCCCCCATAAGAAGCAATCGATGCTCGATAAATCTGGCTATCGGAGAGGCTATCGGACTTAAACAATTGTTTTCTGTTCATGTCTAATTTTTTGTGTCCTTGCCTCCACACGTCACTTATGACCATACATTACTGTACGAAAAATGTATGTTTTAGTAAGCTGAACCACCCCTCTAAGTTTGTCCCATGACCGTAGACTCACCCTGTATAAATACGCTAAGTTTCACGGATACCGATTTTTTCAGAATTTAAGAGTGAAACAACTTTAACGCAATATGGTCGATATCATACAGATAATTGTCGATATCACATCGAAGATTCTATACGTTCCTAATTATTTCTCCAACAGTGACAAACAGACGAAATAAAGACTAATAGATAAAATACATTCTAAATTCAAATAAATACATCTTATAATAAATACATAAAATTATGAGGACCATTTTTGAACTTACAATTCTTCAAACGCTTTGAATAAAAGCTTCGGCTTAAATAAGAACACGACACAACTTTCACCACTAAATCTTCTGAAGCTAGTAAATATAAAGAAAAAGATTTTCGACGATTTTGATTGAGAAATAGCTATTGCGTCATCTCCTCAAGTGCGCAAATTAGTCTTTACTTAATTATATACTTAACAGCGACACAAACGAGAGCGATATTTTATTGTCAATATATAAAGACCAATATGTATGTGCGAATTAGTAAGGAAGATATTATTATATCGAAATGAAATTGCTACTTAACTAGTTTTTGGTTTTAATTAGATTTTTTTGACTACATCGTTTGATAGTGCGTTAACAGATAAGCGTGTAGCTTATACTGCAAATGATAATAAGTTTGGGTATCATTTTTTGCTACACGTAGGCTACTAAGACCGCGACATTTGACCAAAAGTGGATTCCGAACCATTAGGAACATCTATGTTCATACCAAGACCCGAACCCAGAAACATTTTAAACAGATTATGGAGAAAAGAGAAATATAATAATGACAGGATGCATTTACAATCCATTTTCATGTGTGTTAAAAATGGATGGAAAATAAATTTAGCAATTAATTTAACATTCTTCTTAAACAAAAAATCAAACTTTGATCACACACGATAGGGAAATGAATATTTGTTCTTGGTCATTAATAATGTCATATTTTAAGGATTCATTTAATTTCAAACACATCGTTTCATGTGTCACAAGAGAGCAAATCTAGCAAGTTAAATCTGTACTTGATAGCTGCAAAGAAAATGCCACTGAAGTTGTGAAATAACGATAACTGATGTTCCTTGATCAATGACATTTTCGATAGTCCACGCGAAGAAAATACTTAAAGTAATTAAATGACAGGTGCGAAGTTCATCACTTGGCAAAGGCAAGAAACGAGGGAGTGTTTCTATGGTAAGAATCCATGGAGTAGTTTTAAAAGAAAACCATTTAAGAAACGAGTACTCTGACACAAAAAACACACAATTTTTTTCTGTCCAGAGATATTTCATAATTTTTATACACAGAACCTTAAAAATATACTTCATACCGAAAGTCATTATGCAGAAGATCCAGAAATATTCAATGAAAATAAAGTTGTGTGTGTGTAAAGTAATTTTCATTTAATGCCTACTAGCTATTAATGGCTATATATTTGTATGAAAAATAGAAATATTTATAAGTCAAACTAAAAATGAACCTATATTTTTTTCCTCATAGAGAAGACCGAAGAAAGAAAGAATAGTATTGCTTATTAGAAACAATGCGTAACGAATTCTAAAATTTAAATAATAAAATTTAAAAAATAAGACACCAAACATTGAACCAAAACTGTAATCACGCATCTCTGTGAACTAAACATTCGAAGTGTTTATCACATGCTTATAATAGTGATTTTAAATACTATTAGACATAGTAACCTAGTTTCGAATGTGTTATTTTTAGTTGAGCTGCAAATTCTCTCTCCAAATTCATCGAAATGGGAGCCGTGATCTTTCCATGTCGATGATTACAGTGATATATATAAGTCAAACAAAAAATGAACTTATTCTTGGAAAAGTTTTACGCGTAGAGAAGATCGAAGGGAGAAAGAGAATAGCATTACTTATTACAAAATTTATATAAATACGTAACAAATCGTAAAATTTAAATAATGAAATTCAAAAAATAACTGACACCAAAGCATTGAACCCAACCGGAAATAACACGCATCTGTGAATTAAACATTCGAGATATATATCGCATGCTTATAGTAGCGATTTTGAATACTATTAGACATAGTGACCGAGTTTGGGATGTGTTGATTTAAGTCGAGCTACAAATTCTCTCTCCTGACTCATCGAAATGTGAGCCGTGACCTTTCTATCCCGATGATTACAGTAATCGATTTAAATTTTTGCCACACAGGATGTCAAACAAGTGCTTGTGAAAGAGTGTCGACAATAATGACGATCTATAAACGTCGCCTCCTCGACAACAACAGAGCCTCGCCAGGGCGAATTGAAAAGTCTTGATCGATTCCATCAGGTATAGCGATTGCAATCATTTTGATGCTTCAGACACATTAGAGTGCACATTTAGGAACAGCAGCTGTCAACAAGTAAGCTTTTAAGTCCTCTCTTTAGATAAACGCCAAACCCTCGGTCTTTGGCGGCCGCCGGGGGTGTGTTGTTCTAAGGAAAATTACGCCATTAAATTCAGCGAAGCGTTAAAGCGCCCGACCAGTAGAGTGGTATGCGAGCTCTCATCCTTATTATCCATGAAACAATGGAGCTTGTAGCGCCCAGCGCTCAACGGGATTTATCTCCAGGCACAGGGGAAGATAATATAATACTTTGCCCCGGTTCCTTTCCTTTTTAGGGCACTTTTGTCACTAACTTTTCATCTGTTAGGAATCAGCCGCGGCAACCGGAAAATTTGCTTCACTTAAAAGCCGATAATTACGTATCACCGAAAAGTTAAAGGGGAGATGATCGGGTATTGTGAACGCGTGTGTGTTTAGGACTGTAGAAAGCGAGGCGTTTTTTCCCGGCTCCCCTTCGTATTAATTCCACCGATATGCTTGCCCTGGCTTTTTGCTGGATGCTGTGGCGGAACGATATTTCATTTTCGAAACTGGGCACTTTTTTGGGATGTTGAAGGTTGCTATACCGTATTGGACAATAACAATTATTTCCATTAGATTTTCTGGCCATAAATCACTCGAAACTTACTACCAAAGAAAACATTTTGTAGATCTAATCGAGATTTCCCCCTTAAAACAAGAAAAAAAAAATCAGAATTTGACTCGGATTCGGTTGAGATAGGAGCTGTAAGTATTTTTTAAAAACGGTTGTAATTAAATATCTTTTTAACTGCTTTAATTTAATGTTGTAGGTTTTGTAAGTTTCTGTAAGCGTTTTATTTCGCTGTAATAAATTCGTGTGAATGATAAATTTCATTTCATGTATGAACATTCTTTTTTCAAGGAAAGTGAAAATATTGAAGACTCATTAATTCCATGAAATAATATTTCGTATTCGAAACTGCATTTACTTTGAGGTATAAAAATTCCTTCGACCTGCTAACAAAAAAGTAAATACGACTCAATCTTAGTTGTATTTTTTAAACTTTATTAAAGATTTTATAACGATAGTGAATACATTAATTTCTCTCTGTTTATAATTTATCAATCGGTACTGAACTTTTATTTGTTTTCATGTTTAAATTTAAAGAAAGATAAGAAAAAATAAATTTCGAGACAGTAGTTTTTAAGGTAAAATAATTTAAATTGACATACAGAAAATTTTCTGTGAAATTAAATACTGAGAAATTACATGCCCCCTTTAACTTAAATGACTCAGTGCATCACCTTTTGGAAATTTTTCTGTAGTACGTACACCAGACTTCCAAATAAATGGGTCCCTGGACGATCAATATTATTATCAATGGGATTGTCAATGATGCTCAGTGAAGCAACCAATTGATCGTGTAGGAGGCCGATTGACGCGATTCTCAATCGCCAGTACCAAGGACTAAGAAAAACTTGTTTAGAAGAAAAATATTTAATAAAATTGCAGTTTTTTATACATATTAATACAAAATATTAAAATAATTACTGAGTTTCTAAAAAGTTATTTCGATGTCGATGGTTTCATAGTATCTAAAAAATTCGTCTGAAGACACAATGCCATCTTTTTTTCACGCAGAATTTCTTCTTAGCAAGTTAATGACTTTTATTCCTTGCTTTGTATCTATAATGCGTTCTTAGCTTTAGTCTATGTTTTCTAAATTTTTTAAGACTCTTTCAATTAAGCTGAGACCTTCTATCATCTGCCCGGGGCGCGCAGGTGGTCTTCGACAGCCGTCACGTTGGTTTTGAGTGCAGGTGATTTTTAACTGATTCCCTGAAAAATCTGTTGAAACAAATGGATCTGGTATTCAAATCTCTATTGTAATAAAGGATAAATGTAGTTTTTTTTTGTAAAATAAATGAAGTTAACTGAAAATTAGGCTCTTTCGTTATGTTGACAGGCCCACTCGGCCCACTAATTAAAATACGCAATTGTCAATCGGTCTGCAGTTTTGCTAACGTTAGTAGACATGACGTATGCATCGAGCCCAACGACAAGCAATTCTGTCTGGGAACGGCAGTTTGTGACGCTTTTAATTACCTTGTATCGTTATTATCCAGAATTGTGGAAAGTTAAGTCAAATGAATATTTAAACAAAAACAAAAGAAATATTGCTTTGCAAAAAAACGTTAATGTGTTAAAACAATACAAAACAGATTATACTGAGGACAAATTAAAATATAAAATTAATATTCTGCTTACGATTCAGTATCTTCAGTTAATAAATGTTAGTGAGTTCTTATGGTATTTTAGTACATCATTCTTATGTGTCATATTCTTAATATTTAAACCTTTTCTTTACAAATCTGTTTTTATCTTTCGTCTGTACGGTAAATAGAAACGGAGATGTAGTAATTTCAATAGATTTCGATAGCTCTTTTTTAACTCTTTTAAAATCTTTAAATGCAATTTTCTTCTAATTTTTTCCGGGATGTTGAGCAAATGTTTTGCTCGAGAAACGTGATAACTAAAAGCGTAGTATATGTTTTTGAATGAAGTCTGGTGTACTGAGCCTTATATTTGTTTTGGAGGGACTGAACGAGGAAATAAAAGTGACCTTGAAAGGAAAACGTTTTAGAGAAATTACAGTGTCGTCACATAAATTTATGTTTTCTTATATATTATTCTCAACATTTGATGAGTGTAAACAAACATTTTATATTTTTTATTTCATGCCCTTTTTTTTGTTCAGGCATACTTAGAAGACTGCAAAATTTTAGGCAAACGTAATCATACGTTTTTCAGTTGCAATGTTTTTCGCTAACGTTTTGTAACAATTTTTTAATAAGTTATAATTTTTTTTAGTGATCTTTTTGTTTTAGAATGCATTTTTATAAGTTATTTTAACTTTAAGAGAAAAGGGAAATATAATTTGAACATTTAAAAAAGAAATCCGCACTTTAAGATTAATTTTTAACATATTTTGAAAACTGCAGAGATTTGTTTTCACATATACAATTTAACGAAGATAATTCAGAAAATAGTTCATTTCTATTATGCTTTCTTTTTAATATTGGCTTTTCACCCTAATCAAAAGTGCATTTCGAAGTAAGCGTTAAGTCTAAAAATAATGATAGGACAATGATATATTCGTCTTATCATTTGTAAATCCTTCTAAAATGTTATAATCGATTTTCGTGATTTCTAGTGTATACATACACCTTAAAGCGATAAAAGTTGTATAATTAGAGCATTTAAAAATGGGAATCCAAGCGTAGTCTACATTTAGACGAATTTTAAGCAAATTTTGAAAACTGCAGAGACCTACTTTCTACATATACAGCTTAACGAAGATAATTCATAATTTATTTCCAGTGTGCTTACTTTTTAACATTTTCTTCCCTCTCTAGTCAAAAAGTGCATTTCGAAGCAAGCAAGTCTAAAAATAATGATAGGATAATGATATATTCGCCTTATCATCCGTAAATCATTCTAAAATGTCACGCATTTTCCAACTTCTTTCACCCATTAGCGTTTCTCTATTATATTAATTACTCCAGCCCATTAAATACTGCAGCAAGTCCTTTGACACTCTTTACGAATTAAAAGAGCGAAAAAAGGAGGGCGACTTTCAAAGGCAGAGAAAAAACAGAGTGGGATGCTTCCCGTAGAACTCCTCATTGTTTGGCATAAGGGGATTTTAACTCGTCTTCAATTTGTTAACAGGCGAGACCGTACTTTCGAAGAGCAATAAATCACCAAACGTGACAAATAGTAAGTTCTGAAAAACACATGTTATGAGAGCAGCGCAGAACCGAAAATAAACAGCGCAGTGGGTAAGCTGCCAACTCGTCCAATTTTCCCCTCTTCCGTCGGGAAATAGGGATTTATTTAACTCTCATCTGGATGGAGGAATGCAGGCTCTTCAGAAAGAAATGATATTCAAATTGGGTTCCTCGAGGTTCCGCGTAACGTTTCCAGGAGCTTCGTATATTTTCCTTTTTAAAACTTTAAGTTGATGTTATTGGATTTAACCCTCCAACTTATTTCGACGAGATATCTCGTCCATCAAGATCTGGCCATTTTTGCTAATGACAAGATACCTTATCCATCAAGATGTGGCTAATTGTGCTAATGACGAGGTACCTCGTCCAGATATTGCCAATTGTGTGTTGATGACCAGATCAAGATCTGATGAGGGTGCTTCTAATGACGAGATACCATTTCGAACAAGATCTGGTCAGTTTTGCTAATGACGAGATACCTTATCCATCAAGATATGACCATTTTTGCTAATTGCGAGATATTTCGTCAAGATATTGCCAATTTTTTGTTGATGACAAGATCAAGATCTGGTCTCTCTCTCTCTCAGTTTTGCAAAAAAAAAGATAAACCTTTTTTCAACAAGATCTGCTCAGTTTTGCTAATGACGTGATACCTTATCCCTCAAGGTCTGGTCAGTTTTGCAAATAGCAAGATACTTCCATCATCGAGACAATCGACCACCAGGAGGGTTAACCAAATATGTTTTCAGCAGTTTATGTCACATAAGAGCAACTCAAAACATCCCTTTTGACTGCACAGCTTTTCTTCAGTACCAAATTTGAGTTCTGCCATAAACCTCATTCGCAATTGTGGTTAATAATTTTGCAGGTTTTAGGCACATCTGACACTGTCCACTCTTTTAAAATAGACTTTACAGAATCTTTGCTCTACCTAATTATATGCAACACTGTCTAGTCTCAAAACATAAAGATCTGCTTCTTTAAAATAACACCATGTCCTACATATTCTGCGAACACGCAAGAATTGTTTTAGAAAATGCTTTGAATAAAAATCACATTCAGACTAAAATCAATGTTATTTCAATGAGTCATAATAATTACGATGGCTGTTGTCAAATGTTTGGCCGTGTGAATAAAGGAAGAGTAGAAAAATACTTGAAAGAGAGAAATTACTGAGAAAATATTTTTATTTTTGTAATATAAATACTTGAGAGTGAAACACGTGGTACTCCGAGATGTAGAATTGAAATATCACAATTATGCTCCTGCATCAATTTAAAATCACGAGCAAAACGAATGAGAAAAACTAAGTGTAGTCAACTGTAAAACACCAATTTCGATCAAAACTAAATCCAATCCTAAGAATCAGATTATGTTTACAAAATGTTTCTTGAATGAAAAAAATGGCTTGTGGAAGTAGGGGTTGAAAGAAATAAAACTTAAATCATGATGTTCCAAAGGTGTGGGAATTTTGAAGACAAGCATCGCATGGAAGAACAAAGCTTTTGCATTCGTATGTTATTTACCCTACCAAGTGGGTGATGAGATTTCTCGTAGTCCATCAAGATATTATGTTGTGGATTTGTTTTACGATGACGAGATTCAGATCTGGTCAGTTTTTTTTTCTAATGACGAAGATTTGGTCAGTTAAGATCGGGCTGCTTTTGCTAATGAACAAATGATACCTCGTCCGAAGAACAAATCGGAAGGTTAATTTTGAAGAGTTCTATAGCTTTTTCATTGGTTCGTTAACTGAAATTCGGTTTATTTTATTAGATGAACAAAAAAATTTTAATATTCAATCTTTTGTTTGGCATTTTAAGGTCAGCATTTGCTATGTGGTACTGATTAAACCAGGACCCAATACTTAAAGTAAATTTAGGTATACAATAATACCCCGACTTACGCGAACTCGGACTTACGCTGTTCTTGATTTTTCTTTTGGCGTTGACTGTCTCCCTTTGTATTCAATGTTTCTCTTGCTTGCTCTACGTACACGATTACGATTCTCTGATCGACGAAAGTTAAGATTGTTTGGATATATGTTTTCTAAACCCTTAAAAAATTATGTCGCCCAAACGAAGTAAATTTAATTTTCCTGTATCTGGTAAGAAAAGGAAAACGATATCTTTGGAATGTAAACTAAACAGTATCAAGGATTTTGATAGCAGAAAGAAAACTTGTGAAATGGCAAAGAAGTTAGAGCTACCAGAATCCACAGTAAGAATAATCACAAAAGATAAAGCAATAATTCGCGATGCGGTGGAAAATGCTCAATCCTCGGTGAGTTCATAGAGATGCTTAACAAAACGTCACTGAAGTATCGGACACTTCAGACCCAGTACCACCAGAAAAGCACATGACAATTGTAAGCTTGCCAGAAAGTTTCAGCTCAATTCAAAAGGGCTTAAAAGTTTTAGAAAGCAGACTCCAACGAAGAACGCGTTATAGCAAGCTGCTAGATATAGATTTTGGTGATTTAGTACAAAGCAAGGAATAAAAAATATTAGCTTGGTACGAAGAAATTCTACAAGAAAAAAAAGAAGGCATTGTGCTGTCAGACGAATTTGTTAGATTTTATGAAGCCATCGACGTCGAAATAACTTTTTTACGTAACTCGTTTTTTTTTTTTTTTTTTTTTTTTATATTTTGTATTAATATGTATAAAGAGAGAACTGTATATTTAAAAAAAATATTTTTATTCTAAATTAGTTCTTTTGTGTTAGTCATTGGTTTCAATTAAACAAAATTTATATGTATTTATATGCAAAGTTGTATCCCGACTTACGCGTATTCGACTTAGGCGATTTTCGTTGGACCCACCTATCGCGTAACTTCGGGGTATTATTATGCTGATATCGGAAGGTTCCTGGTTCGGATCCGGGTCAATGCACGGATGTTTGTAAGCATATGGTGTAGAGGCGTCTTGTGCACCTTAAATCTGTCGTGGCCGAAAGTCCTCACGTTGGGTTGGTGTGGAAGTTTGGAGAGTGATGTGCTAGCTCAGATGTTGCCACGTCATCTGACCGTGGTTCAAAATTACGTGGTGTTGTCCTCGGAGCTTTGCCTTAGGGGATTGATCCCGGACGGTTGTCAATAGCCCGTTGTGTCGCTCTAGTACGACGTTAATTAAAAATTACCAAATTACTGTACTGTAAATCTGATTTTTAAAAATATTTCTGCTATGCCGGTATTTGAGCTCGAGATCTACCTGAGATACAGAAGGCCATAGAGCTCGCTATTTGAATAAGCCCCACCTTAAAGGTGAGGGAGTAACCTGGTTGGAAGAGCAAGGGAATAATAATTGGAGGGTTGTGAGTTCGAATTACAGCTCTACACTCGAAATGTCAGCTCATATAAACCATTAGCGTGTAATATTCGCATATTTAAAATAATTGCGTTCTCGTAAAATACTTTTAAGAATTATATTTTTCTTTTCCTTTTTTCATATTTTAATCACAATTTTGCTTTATCGATCTTGTTTATTTATCTTAAAAGATGCAGTAAAATGTGTAGTACAGCGTGAGTATATTGTTTGAAACTTTTAACCCTTCATTGCATAATGGTGGAAATTTCCATCATAACATTGAATGCCCAAAAATTATATAAAAGAACAAGTTCACTTTAAGTTGATCGTGTCTGGATACGTTTTTAATGTCCATTGCATAAAAAAAAACATAGCTGTCAAAAATAAGCAAGTGTCACTATCAGTAAAACGAGCTTGAAGTTGTCATTCCGCTGTTTGTTGTAGTTGCAATAAACGTATGATTTCGTTTTTAATTTTGTTTTATTATGTTTAAGTTTCTATTGTGTGTGTGTGTGTGTGTGTGTGTGTGTGTGTGTGTGTGTGTGTGTGTGTGTGTGTGTGTGTGTGTGTGTGTGTGTGTGTGTGTGTGTGTGTGTGTGTGTGTGTGTGTGTGTGTGTGTGTGTGTGTGTGTGTGTGTGTGTGTGTGTGTTAAAAAAGTGAAAATGAGTGGAAGAAAGGTTTGTAACATGTGTTTCTGTTATTTTTAGAGCAATTTCTGAAAAAGTTTGCGTTTAATTTAAAAAATACCACGTGATACCATCATATTGTTTTTTGCTAAATTTATACTATAAATATATACTAAGATTTTTTTAACCATTTTTCCTTTAATTTTGAACATGAATTATATCACCTTGATTTATTTCACCAATAAAGAAAAAATCATGCAAAGAAGGGTTAAACATAGTGTAAAAAAATCTAACTGCAGCCTCGAATTAAAAATAATATTAATTCACGGATATTTTTATTGTGTTGCTCTTAATCTGAATTTATTAAACTTGACCTTCTAATTGTAAAAAAATGCCTAAATCAATATCTAATTTCAAATGGTTGGGAATAAAGGTTTTGATTTTCAAAAGGAAAGACTCATCTTTGGCTTTCGATCATAATGCAAAAGTTTTCAGTATTTTAACTATTACAAGTAACTTCAACTATTCAAATATCATATTCGAATGACAATTTTTTTTTAACCTAAATTTACATGAAAACCATTTGAACATAATCGCTTATCAAAGAATTTTTTCTAAGGTAAAACAGCAAAATACAAAACTATTTCCATTCCATCGTGGTCCATAATTTATAATAGGTTCTATCAGTAATTATTTTTTAATTTCACTTTCAATATATTTTTAGATTAACTTACATTGCTTTCAAATTAAATTTTTAGTACAATTTGCATTCTCACATTTAAAAAAGGTCTTTAAAATAATTTCTTTTTACCAATAAACAAATACGAATGACGTTTTACATGAAAAAAATATCTTAGACAAACTGTGCTTATTGAAAGTGCTGTGTTGTATCCGTGTTGAAAAACAAGATGACTAAAGTTATCTGAAGTGAAACAGGGGATTAGGATCCGAATTAAATAATATTGCGGCCGCAATAAGTTGTTCTATTATAATTATAGTTTTTCAAATTTACTTTTTCTCTTCTCAAAGAAGCGTCTTAGATTTAAAAATCTTCAATCAGTTCTCAGTGAGATTTATTTTCTGTTAAAATAACAAATTTTAGACACTATTAAGTTCTTTCTAAACTTTAGAGCTTGTATTACTCGACTGAGTAAATGAATACAACTGATTGACTGACCATTTCCCCTTTCTTGAAAGTTTGACAGGGTAAGTTTCTGTATTTGTGAGTAGATAAATAAAGAGCAGTTGTTAACATGAGAAATGCCATCCTATTTCTTAAATGTATTTCATCAACTGGAGGGCTCTGGGACACACAGTGTAAGCAACACAAGCATGTTCCGTAACAAAAAAAATTTAAAAACAAACAAAAATATTTAAGAGGATCAAACGAATTTCTAATTGTTTGAATGAGCTTTCGATACTCAAAGCTTAAGACTCGAATAGCGTATAAGCCATTATAATTTAGTTATTTTTTTAAACTTAAGAATTTCTCTCTTCGAAAATTTGTGAAAACTGCCTTATTTCAGTACCCTGAAGCTCTTCAAGTATACACAAACCATCTTTTAGTAAATTTCAAGAGTGTCCGTTATCTCATAAAAGTAAATAAATTTGTGCAATAAGCTTTGTCACACGCAAAATCCTCCTGCTAATTGCTTGAAATTCCAGTACTTGTTTCGACACAACAATACTTTTTTTCACATAACAAAATGCCTAAAAATAACAGAACGTAATACTATGAGTAATTTCAAATTTCATTCTTTCAGCCCACTTAATCAAAGGCAGAAGAGTCCAATTAGCGAGAAATTACTCAGAATCCAATCTTTCTAGATTTTCCATAAGCTTACCCGGCGATTCTCGGGGATGTTCTAACCAGCCATCAACGTCACAGTATATTAATGGTAGACTGAAATTAGTCCGGGAATTTCCCTCGAAAAAAAGGAGAGAATTTTCCCTCGCTAAGAAGCTCATCCACCGAAGAAAAAAAAATGCGAGATAAATAAAAAAGAAAAGCGTGCTTGTACAAGCTCATCTGGAGCCAGGCCAGAGCCGAAGTCGCAGTGTGGGAGCTCAGTTAAAGGTGAAAAGAGAAGTCACGGATACCTAAATGTGACAGTCATGGGAGGGGAAGTGAAAGCCATGAGATTGTGGAATTCGGTTTCACTTAGATGATCTTGACAGCGTAATTTTCGGCTTGACATTAGTCTAACGATCCAGTCGGATTTCTAAAGTTAGGGACGCTTTGCTTTCAAACTATGCTATTAGTCGTTCGTGTCTGTATTTCCAGTCTGCCGGGACCCTGAGGAAGGTTGATGGAGATGTTCATTACGGGGAAGAGACAGATCTGCTTCTGCAACACTGGCAGCCAAATGATTGTCGTGTCAATTTTTGCTCTACTTTTTCCCTACCTCCTTTTCCTCCCATGCATTTGTTCTCTTTTATTTATAATGTGTTCCGTTTCCGGCGGCCTTATCCAGGGTATTTGCTTCAGTTTTGAGATGATAGGAGGCAAAACCACTTAACTTTGTTTAGTTGTGACATCGGGATTGGTCCCGACCCATCACCAGTAGCCCGTTGTGTTGTTCCAGTTACCTTACGTTTCCGGCGGCCTTATCCAGGGTATTTGCTTCAGTTTTGAGATGATAGGAGGCAAAACCACTTAACTTTGTTAAGTTGTGACATCGGGATTGATCCCGACCTACCACCAGTAGCCCGCTGTGTTGCTCCAGTCGCCTTGTTAAGCTGTTCACATTTATTTTTGATATTGTATTTGAAGATTGACCACAGAAAAATTCCATTTCGATTCTACTTCAACGATCACTGAATTTTGTAGCGTCAACTAACCCACGAGTCTTCCGTGAATTTTACTGTGCGTAAGCTAACATAATAAAGAAATCCTAAACATATAGAGGTTATTAAAAAAATATTTCCATTAATTGTCTGCTAGATTCTTTTCTGAGATATTGCATTGATGTCATTTATACTGTCTGTTCTTTTAGGAAATAAACGCGGAATCGATCCAAAATACTTGTAAAAGCAAGTTTAAGTTTTGTAGAGGCATGTTGTCATCTAGATCTAGTGGAAATACATTTATTCTAAATTAAATAAAAGTGTGAAGGTTCAGATATAAACGTACAATCACGATCTGAAAATTTTGCTTACTTTCCCGCAACGTTTTTGTAGCGGTTTTGGAATGAAATTTTAAGGTTATTGTTTTGATATAGATATTTGGAAATGGTCCCAGTTTTTGATAAGTAGGTCAAGTGCATTTGATTTCCAGAACAAATTATCTGTAACATAATGAGCCTAAATTGTAAAATTTCAGCTTGTAATAATAGATTTTAAAGGACCAATGTTTCATTTTAAAAAGATATTTGTGTGGATATATATTCCTTATCAGCCACACATTTTCATATTAAATGTTCTGTTTTCTAATCAAAGTGATAAGATTTATCAAAAAGAATATAGAAATATACTCACATAGATTGGATTTTCACATAGATAGAATTAATTGGATGCACAGAAAATAATATCATAGAAAGTTTGAAAATGTTTTATAGAAAATTATCTTAGGTAGAAATTATCTAATATAGAATGTAATTCTGCGTGAAAAACTCAGAACTAAAAAAAAAAAAAAAACTAAATTTAAATTTTGAAAGCGTTTTAAAATTTTTTAATAGGAACTTAAAGTGTACTTAAAATGAGATAGTACACGCCTGGGAATATCTCCTATACTAAGTCAGAAGCATTTGAAGTGTTGCATACTTTTTTAGTAAGAACTTGAACCTCATTCAAAGCGTAAATACCCATTAATACAGAAATATATAAAAAATACAGATGAACTGCGTCCCGGAAAATCCAAAGTAACAAAATATGTATTTTCGCTAGATCCACTTTGACTAGTAATGCTACAAATCGTTCAAATTCAAAACCCTATCAATGCAGCTTTCCGAAATCCCCGGTGCAAGATGCATGCAAAGCCTAATCGCAAAAAATGAATAGCGTATGCTATCTGTCAAAACCATCCCTCGGTTGAAAAATCTGTATTTAAACATCCCCCTCCTAGCGGTCTTGCAAGATTAAAAAGAAGAATGCATTCCCTGTTTAATCCCTAGCATCCACTCTATCAGTTGACCTACACGCGACCGATCCCCAAAGCCGGTTTTCGAGTCAACTCGACCCTATGACTCCTATTTTGAAGCTAATTAATTCTCCCGTGTCTGAAAAAATTGAAAACGGGAGCGAGTGCTTTGTGAATGGAAGAGCTAATAAAGCAGCAGATGGCTGGCGGGGGCCCCCTGTTTTCAGATCAAACATAGATCCAGATGAGGATGATTACCCAATGGAAAGAGAGACGGAACATGAAAGACGTTGTCTAGACCATCCCCATCCGCCTTACCATCCCATACCAATTTTCTACCGAGTCTCCAAACGCTCGATAATGGACCAAATGAGTGGCCATATAAGGTTGACCCGTTCTCTCTCTTTTTCCCCTTCCACTGCAAAGACTCGGAAGATTACCAGCTCAACAGATAAAAGATTTGCGGCCCACAGTCGACTTTCGTAGCTCCTCCCGCTCTGACGTCACACCTGCCACTCACGGCGAGGGGAATCTGCGCTCCCGACCAATTGCGAGAGGAGGCGTACCCTAGTCTCCCATAGCCTCTGTTTGGAAAACCCACACGCGCCTAGTCCACATGGAGTACAAGCGCAGGAAAGTCCCCAGCGTTCACATGTCAAAAGAAACGAGGTTGTTGGTTTAGCCAGATTGTCGACAAAGCACTTCGCACCGGCCCCTGTCCTGACACCCACCGAGGAACTTTGAGGTGATGGACACTCTCCAAAGACCTTTCTGAGGTGACTCCTCAGGTGGCTCGTCTTCGGACCCTGTGGTCATGGATGGTAGTTCCCCACCGGAGAGATCAAATCCAGAATTGAGCTTAGGTAGTTTCGATGCTCTTGGGAAGGGAAAAAGTGGGATGTTGCCAGCTCTACAAGCACAGACTCCGATGTCCCATACCCCGTTCTCCGTGGATGATATCCTGGATCCCTCAAAGTTTACCGGTTCCAGGCCCACTAGGATGCGAGAGAGCACGTGGCACCCGTGGCAGAAGGGGACGCTTTCCGGGAGTGAATCAGAAAACGACCAAGACTCTTTGCGAGGTGAGAACTTTGCACACTACAGATGTTGTCTTGTTTAATTGTCTCGAAGAAGTTTGACACTTCGTCTAGGCACTTTAACCATACAAAGATCACTTTAATACACATTTATATCCCAACAACTTGTGCATTCCAAGATGATACAATTTAACAGCTGTAAACTTCATTCATTCTATATTGAGCACTTTAATCATTTCCAGACAGTTTGCTCACATTGGTACCACATAATGATAAATGTTATATAACTGCAACGAAATCAGAATATATCAAAACGACCGATATCAGAAAACGACCAAGACTCTTTGCGGGGTGAGAACTTTTACTACACAAATTTGTTCTCGATCGCAGATATTCACTTATGTCTTGTTTGATTGTCTTTAAATGGTTTGACACTTTTCGTCTGGGCACTTTTAAATCGTACATAAATCACTTTAATACACATTTGTATTAACAATTTGTACCACAAAATGTGTGTGTGATAAATTTCAATAGCATTTAACTTTGATTTTGTTACTAAACACTTTATTCATATAACATTGAGCACTTTAATCACCACGAAATGATAAATTTTAATAGCATTTAACTTTGATTTTGTTACTAAACACTTTATTCATATTACATTGAGCACTTTAATCACATACCTAGACAATTTACATAATAGTACCACATAATGATACATATTAACGACATTTTTTATTGATATCATTGTAAGGTTTAACTTCTCTTGTGTCGAAGTCCAAACTCAATACATTATGGTTGATAGCATTTAAAAATTGGATAGCTTAACGGCTACGAAATAGGTGTACTTCGGGTATGAATGTTTAGATTCATGTGAAGTTTAGTTTTTCTTTCTCATTGGATTTTTGTCGTGATCCACCTACTAATATAGTAAAAGAAACATTTAATATACTTTTTCAGGTCTATAAAAATGGTCAGTTTCTAAATTTCAGTTCATATTTGAAACACAGAAACTGTTTATTTCGTCACAAAATTTAATTTAAACAGTAGAGATTGATTTTGCTTTTCTTATAATTCTTCTAATTTAAAATCTGTTTTATAAATGATGTACAGAATAGTATAAATGATGTACACAATAGTATATATGATGTACAAAATAGAAAGATAAATTTAGTACTTGGAGAATTCTGTCCACAGCTTAAATACAGAAGTGGCATTTTATTACATAATTTCTTAGCACACAATGCTATAAAATGATTAGACGTAAATCGGACTTCAAATGTCCGCTTCATCTAGACTTGAATTCCTTTTCAGCCCAGAAAGTTGACAATGTTGAATGTTAATGAGACGGGATTGACAATTTAACGATATGCTTGTGAAAATTGACACTTTAACCTCTGTTGATATTTTAAAGGAATTCGTAGGTTCATTTTCTCAAACTTCAAGAGAGATAACTAATTATAATAAATTTTACAAAAGAGTGAGCAGGGGTTGAGTTTTGAACAATAAAGAAAGTTGTTAACTCCATTTCGGAATTTTGACGACTCTGTTGTCACTAAAAAGGAATCGATTTATGAAATCAGCAAACATTTTCAGTTGAAAAATATTTTAATATTTCAACTTTAATTTCAATGTTCCAACCATCAAGTTTGAAGACATTGCTAAATTTTAACACACATCATATTCATAACTATGTTTAATACTTAAAAAAGTTTGTTTTGCAATACACTGTATAGTAATAAATACCCTATTTATAATAAAATTTAATCCATTTTACATAATGTTTTTACACGAGCATTGCAAATAAATTTGTTTAACCTCTGGAAATAGACAGCTTTGATGCTGTTCATATTTTTTTTTTTTTTTTACGTTAAAATATCAAAAATTAACTATTAACTTTAACTTTTTTAGTTACTTGTTATTTTCAGTTTATTTTTTGGAAATTGATTGCTAAAGCAATTAGTGTAATCCCAAAACGATTAATTATATACAAATGCAAAACGAATGTATGTTAAATTGAAATGAAGACTTAAAAACCTACATGCTTCTAAACATTTTGCGTGAACCCATTTTAGTTAAGTGAAATTTTGTTTGACGTTTAGCAAATTTTTGACATTATAATATCAGTACATACTTTTTTGTAGTTTTATTGTTTTTTTCTCTTGTTAAATTTTTTTTGAAATTCTAAGAATACATTCTGCACTTACGTGGGGTTTTCAGTTTTCCGTGCATACATAACTTCTTTATGAGAATCTCCTTTTAAACTTCAGAATTTTGCTTAGATATTAAAGTCGTATCGTATTTTCACGCAAAGGCCTGTGAGAGATTAAAATATAATTTCCTTATTTACAATTAGCTTATTTTGTTGTTTGGTACTATAAACCATAAGTAATCAGTCATGCTTTTCAAGAGATGAGACAATTTCTTAAATCTGTGCATACTGTTCGCAGATACTTAGTTGTATTTAATTATGTAATATATATATATATATATATATTAATATTTAACTTTTATTTTATTTACTATAAATTTTTAAATTATGTCACACCAGATTGGGATATTAATCGGTCGTCATTATCGGATATACCCAATTTGTTTTGCCTTCCAGGTTTATGAAAATGTCATGGGGTTAAATTCAAATCTCAATAAAATTTTAATAGCGCCTTTATCGTAAAAAGGTAAAGTTTTCAGAATTCAAAAATGAAAGCAAACACGCATTCGTGTGGTAATCTATTTACATAAAGTGTAATCAGTCCAAACGCTTGAAAAAAACTTTAACTAACTATCCCCATTAATTAGTGTTAGGAATAAAAGAGGTATCACACACACACATATAAAGGGCGTGAAATTAAGGTTGCAGAAAATATTTGATTAGATGTTCTGAAGCATCTACACAAATTCACCATTAAACTAATCAATACGACCAGGTTCAAATGATTCTTATTGCACAACACTCTTTAGACATTAATCTTCCTATATAGTGATTATTTACAACGATGAGCTTGAATCAGTGTGGACTTTAACAAGTTTGTTTACAGGTCCAAATCCCCAATATAAAGTGTAGGTGAATAGTCCCCTATTCTTATCACATTATCAATGTTACACGTGATTCGGTCGGGAAAATGCCCCTTTTAGAGACATTTCGTTTATCTACGTTAGTTTCATTCTAAAATTTATGCATATTGAATTCTTTTAAGAACTGTGCACACAAAGTAATATATAAAACGTGATTTTAAATATGAATGCATAAATTACTTCTAAATTTTAATTCAAGAGTTTATTCTTATATATTTAACCATAACTCTCTAAAAGTAAATAGTTTTAAAATTTATTCAGCTATAAGATCATCTTTATTTCTAAACTAAATATGTCGGAATGGTAACTTGGGGATCCATTAGTTCTCAACGCGTTATATCATTCTTATCAGTCACACAGAAGTAGAATCATTTAGTTTAGTGAACTTAAAAACAAATTGTTTATAGATTGCACTGTGCCGAAGTCTTACTTTTTAAATCTATATTTATATTTTAAGTTGAAAATATAATGTACTGCTTTTTTACTTTATGAATAGTATCTAAATGTATTTAAAGCCTTATTAGAGACAGCCTATCAATTGGATTTGTTTTTCTACAGATAAAACCCACTGCATAGATTTTACTTGTAGAAAATCTTCACAATTTCAAATTCATGGATAGTTAATCTATTCGTGAATT
The DNA here is from genome assembly GCA_947359465.1 of Metellina segmentata. NCBI lineage: Eukaryota > Metazoa > Arthropoda > Arachnida > Araneae > Tetragnathidae > Metellina > Metellina segmentata. The sequence continues at coordinate 66,241,179 of OX375884.1, forward strand.
AAATAAAAAGTTTACTATTAAAAGGTATTAGATGGTTATATTTATGCGCTCTTAAATGTGTACGTTTGTACACTTAACTTTTGTGGTTTGCCTATTTGAACTTAATAATTAGTTATACTCATGAAAAAAGTAGCAAATGGCTGAACCATTGACTCAAATTCACCATTAAATTAATTATTATCATTAATTACATTAATAAATTATCGACCAGTTTTCTACAGCTTGCACACAAACATCAAGTTAGGAGCATTTTGTCTTCTGTTTTGTACTCTTAGAAGACAATATAAAGCAAGTTTAAAGTTTATAGCTCTTCAGAAAAGCTTGACATTGGTGATTAACAGATTGCCGTTTTGATTATTTTAAAGGCATATCTTCTTTACAGCAGTCAAGTTATAATTATCTATAGTAGCTAATTGATATTTATAATTGAAATGTTACAAAGCATGACCAAATATGTAAACCTTGAACAAGGAAGAAATGTATTTTTGATTGTTTTTTAATTTGCATTTGAATACAGCCCACTAAATCAATTTCATAAAATGGTTCTTAGTTTGGCGAAACACAATTTAAGTAACATCATTTCTTGTGAGTTCCTAGAGAAATATGTACATACAAATTGATATTATCTCACAAAATATACATTTTGTTAATCGAATCTATTTATTCCGTGATGTTTTATTAACTTTTCTGATATTGCGTCGAAGCTTTTAAATGTTTTTTAGCTTAACTCACATTTAGTTCGATATTGTTTGGTACATATACGTTGGCTTAAAAGTGAAGCACACTAAATCAAGATGTTCTAGATATGAGTTTTAGCTTTTCTCGACAGAACTAACTAAACTTTTCTAACAGAATGTGGTGGCCTTAAGATAAGTGAAGTGTGTATGTATGTGTGTCCATTATGTCTATTTTCTTTGCACGAAGGTTGGATTTCTTATTTAGATACGGACTTAGTGAGTTTAGCTACTGAATAGGATTTTTTCGTTTTCCCATAACTATGCGTTTAGACTTAGTGTGTTTTACTTGTAAGCCAACGATACGATGTACAAATTCGGATTTTATTCATGTGCTGGTACTAAGGAAATTATATTTTAAGGCACTTACAAATATTAGAAATGTTATACATGCTATTACATACTATCTGAACCATAAAGATATGATAATGCAGCTGAAATCATTGAAGAACTATTAATAAACAACTACTCTAACCAAAATTTTCTAAAAACTCTCAAATAGTTTTCAAAATGAAAGAAATCATTAGAATATATTAAAAATAATTCAGCAAAATCAGTGGTAATAATACAATGTACCTTTAGTTTAATATCTTACAAATTTCACTTTCCGTTTACATCTTTAGTTATTTATATACAAGAGTTAACTTATTCTACAAAAATTCTAAATGCTTCTTTCCTATTAATAATTTCATCCGGTTATCACAAAAATAATCGCTTCTGTAAAAAAAACTCCCAATCTTAAATTTAGAATTATTACTGAAGTTTGATAGTAGATAATTTTGAGTAATGATACTGTTATGAAAAAAAAATCCATTTCATTTATTGTAATTGATGTCATAGCCTTAATGCATTGTTTTGATTACAATTTAGGAAAACAAGTTTAAAATTGAAGTTAGAACAACTAATCTTTAACTGCTATGAGGACGAAATTATAAATGAAGTCAGCTTTTGTTGCTTGGTCAACTTCAAATTAGAGCATGGATGGCTATCCGTCTACACATGCACACTATACGGTAAAATAAAACATTTATATTGAAATCTCAATAGAAAAATTCACGTAAAGGAGCAATTACTCAGTAAGTTCCACATTTCTTGTTTTACAGAATAGTCGTTCATCATTTGGACAAATAAGCAAGCTAATAAGAAACTGTCTTAAAGGACTTACTTTGGAATAATCTTCGTATATTCCTTATAAACCCTTTAATTTTTGCACATTACGGTTTTTCGCTCATTATTAGTACAACTGAATTCAAATGGAATTATTATTCAGTAAGTTCTTTTTTCTTTTCATTATCCTGTATTTATTATCAGTGCTTTAAGATTACAGTATAGTCTTGCTTATCTTAAGCTAGAAAATATTTACCCCTCTAAAATTTAAATAAAAATATTCATTTTCTAAAATGTTTTCTCCATATTTCTAAATTTCAATTCCCTCTTTTTCAATCAAACAGTTGTAGGTATAACAAATTAGTATAAGGATTTAAGTTTTTCTTTCTAACTTTAATAAATTTATGTACCGATGAAGAAGTTTAATGTCAATAAACTTTCCATTTTACATATAATATACTACTTTTGTGTACTATCGTTACACATAAGAAATACTCGCTGTTATTCCGCCATACTTGAGGTTTAGGCTATCCAGTTAATTATAACATTTGCTTTTGACCGCAACATCAAACTATCTACTAGTTTAACAATCCTGCTTTCGAAATATTTATTTTCATCATAGTATAAGAGTTTAATCAAGAACTTTTGATACTTAACCTTAGTAATTTAATAAATGCATAAAAATAAATAAATCGCTGATTATTGCTTTGTAGCTAAGGTGTTTTTAGAGAATTTAGTAAAGTTGTTTATAAACTAAGCAAAAACAATAGACAACTTTAAAATTGAAACCTTTTAAGCTACTAAACATTCTAGAAAATAATTATTAATCATTCTCAAATAGAGTTCTCCAATAGCGAATAATTACTAAGCAAATTAGTCCTTTTTTCCCAAACCAAAATCCCAGTTTAAAACCTTTGACCACATTAAAATTTCAATCTTGAAATTAACAATAATTAGATTGCTCCATAAAGTACTTTATCTATTGCCCGCGGAGGGATAAAGTCTGAAAGTTTTGTTTACTTGCTTATTATCAACGGCGAAGCTATTAAAAGTCGATCAAGTGTACCAGATTTGACTCAAAAATCTTAACCACCACCATAACAAGGTAACGGGGATCAGCCAATCGCTTTCTCCGGAATAAAAAGAGCAGTTCTCTCCCAAGCAACCAGAGCCGACAGTTGTTGAAGCATGGGCTCATTTAAATAATCTCCTCGAAATTAATTAGCCGCTTCGTGATTATCATTATGAGCGTCTGTTGATTTGTCAATAGAGACTCTAATTATCGACGCTTCAACTCCAGATAAATGCAATTAAAAGAGTTTCAGAAATCGGTGGAATTCGATGTCTTGCATTTCCTCTTTGGGCACGAGTGGTCTTGAAATTCCTCGGCCAGGAGCGCTCCCGTGTCGAAAGCGTGCGTAGATGTAATGTCTTTCATTTGTGGTAATGCGAGTTGAAGAAAAGGACCAGTCTAGCGATGGGTTTCTCAGAGGAGACTCGAACTTTAAGAAACAGGTTGATTCCAAAAATGGTGGTTTTATAACTCGTAAACTTCAAAGTGAAACATTTTAAATGAGTTGATAAGTCAATAAGAACGCAATCAAACGCAAAAATCTAAAAATAGTCTTGAATCATTTTGAGGTTTGTCTAGACCCTCTTGGTGGTCGTCTTGACGATGTATCTCGTCTTTGGCAAAAATGGCCAAATCTTTTGGGGAGACATCTCTTCATTAGAAGAAAACACGATGCTTATAGATTATTGGGGTATATTAAAAAGACTGTAACTTCAAGGGATAATAATATAATCTTGCCGTTATATAAGGGTTTAGTAAGACCACATCTAGAATATGCTGTACAATTTTGGGCTCCATATATGAGAAAGGACATAGAATCAATTGAAAGGGTTCAGCACAGAGCTACAAAAATAATAAAGGGGCTAGCAAATTTCGATTATAATGAACGTTTAAGTAAGCTAAACATGTATACACTGGAAAGAAGAAGAAGGAGGGGGGATTTGATTCAGCTTTTCAAGTTTGTAAAACAAGGGGACACAGAGGGCTTAAATTTCAATAGGGATAACAGAACAAGGGGCCATGGGTATAAATTGAATAAGACACATTTTAATCGGGATTTAAGGAAAAACTACTACTTTAATAGGGTAATAGACAGTTGGAACGCGTTGCCAGAAAATGTAGTCAATTCAAAGGGAGTCTACGAATTTAAGATACAATTGGATATTCAGTGGGAATTGGGGAATTCATAAACAAAGGACCAGCCTTGTTGGGCTCGAGCCTGTAGCTGGTCGTCAATATTTGTATTTGTATTTGTATTTGTATTAGAAGACAACTGACGAAATCTTGATCTGGTCATCATAAAAAATCAGTGTTATATACCAGTGATAACGATATATTCCGTCATTACCAAAATTTTTTAGATCTTGATCGACGAGTTATCTTATTGAATCCACTTGGTTTATGAAATTTCTCTTCCGTTACACAGAGTTTAAGATATGCAAAGAACGTGAAAGTTTTGATTTTTTAAATGAATCCATGGAAATATTACAAAAATATTCAGTTCAGTTTAAGAGTGAATTAAATTTTAAAACTGCATCCTCATTCTTTTAATATCAGAGGTCACCGTGGTACCGTGAGTTCGTCCAATGAGCTAGCACCTGAGAGATAAGGTGACGCAGGTTTTAGAGTGTGTTTCTCTTTTTTCTGTGCCCGCAAAAAAAACTTTCCTTGCGTATGAATGCCCATTTACTTGACACTGTCACAACTTGGACGAATATAACCTTAAAGCCTTATAACTCAACAAACCAATCTTTTAATATCGGAAGTGTGATTTTTATTTTACATATTTTATATGTGTAGTATTATGTGGGCAAATTCACGCATCACTTGCTTCATCTATTAATACTTAAAGATTAAATTTGGTATTTGTGTCTAACACAATTTAATTAAAATTTTTATTTGGAATGTTGACTAGAAATTGCAAACGGGGAAAATTCAATTAAATGGAAATGTGAAGATTAAAAACAAGCTTGCAGTTTCTTTTCCTTTTCAGTTAACTTTTATTCACAGATTTATAAAAACGCAAAATAAACATCATAAATGCACAATCGCGATGTTATTCCTACTAAAACCGTACAGCACCCTAAATTTCGTTTATCGTCGTAAACAATGCATTAATTGCTGTTTAAACTAAAATGTTTCGTGGAGCATCGTTAAATAAGGATCGGAGGAATAATATTGCAGAATGAAATGAAACTAAGTTTTTTCGGGTACCGTAAGTTAAATTATAAAGCAAACAGTTATCTCTCAAAAAATATTCCCGTCATTCTTTTCTTCCACTGGGGATGGATCGATATAACTTTCATTTGATTACACTCAATAAAATTCCCAGTCATCTGTTTAAAATTCGCATAATTCCTCTCCCAAATTCCAAAATAACAAAGGTACAATACCACTGATCTCCTAATTTCAGCTGCATCATCATTGAGTATTTGCGTTCCATGAAAGAATAGAGGCACTTGAGCAAATAAACTTTGCGGCTCTACGCAGCGGATCGCTTTATTCAGGAATGAATTTAAGATCTATAAAAAATATTTTTTTTTAGTTCCAAAGAATCAGTCGCATGCGCATTTTCCCCACGTGAGACGTTGTTATTGGATTTTCTGTATCTTTAAAACTACGTTACCGTGTACTTATATCATACTTGGCATTTCGTCTTTTCTTGATGATAAAGTGGCTCTAAGAAGTTTTATTATCGAGTGTTTAATAAATGTATTTGAGTTTGTTGTTTTCTTAAAATAAACTTGTGAAGTGATAACTTCAATAAAATAACCACATTTAAGTATGCACATCGTATTAATTTAGCTTCGTTTTTATTCTAAAAGTTTCACCTTTTTATCATACTGTCATAATACTTTAGATGTTATAATCATTAATGAAAATTTAATTCAAATGTTTAATGCAAAACATAAAAATTTATTTAGAAAATGTCTTGATTGAAATAACAGATTTGAAGTAAGTCTCTTCGTGATTAAAAGAAAGTAACTGATCATATTACACGTGTGTTAACACTTTGTATACATTTGTGCGACAAATTTAAACTTTTTGGTTTCCCAATGAACATTTTTGTTTATATTTGAGATTTTTAAATAATGGAGAATTTAACTATACATAACATAGAGCATTAGCATTTAATTGATATGCAAAGAAAACTGGATTTATGCTGTACAATTTCAATCGCAGCTTTCCTCGAAGTCCCTTTGTAATTTATTAGTACAGTAATTTATTTTGTCACCATTTTTTCAGTAGATCTATCAAATTACGGTAACGATAAGAATATTTGATAATATGTCGTAATAAAGCAAGAAAATAATATTCGTCTCAGTTTATAAAATATAAATGAGCAAATAATAACTTGGAAATGTAATGTTTCTATTTACAATATTTCCTTCAATTACACTACAATTACAGGTCTAATGTTTTAAATAATCTCAAATTTGATGGGACTATTCGTAAAGAAACCTTTGGCATAGAACATCTAATACGATTTACAAGTTTTTATGTCTTACTTTTATATCCAGATTATGTATATGCAACAAAATGAACTTTTAAGATTTGTAAAAGCCACAACTCCAAAATCAAATGCTCTTTTTTAAAGTTTCAAAGTTTACCCCTCCATTTTTTCTTATAATTACTGTTATTTCAATCATTCTTTAAAGAAAATTATGTATTGCATTTTGTATTTTCATTATTTAGAAAGTTGTTTGATACAGATACCCACAAGATATATTTTTCAAATATGAACGCATACTTTCTATTTTAAGAAGAATTTTTAAAACTATTGTTTTGATCCAATAAATATTAGTCAACTATTTGCTATAAAATCCAATGCTAAGTGTAAAAGACAATTAGACTTATAAACAATTTCATTAGACTAAATTCCTCTTAAGAAAAAATAAATAAATAATTGATGTGCTATTTTTTCTCACGTGGTTTAGCTATAACTTGGCAAAACGGTTGTACAAACTGCTACAGATTCGAGTTAAGAGTTATAATTACTATAAAAATACATAAACTTTGTAGTACTTTCAATTATGCTGTAGCACTGAATGATTTGTTTTATCTTATTAGGTTTAAATACTACGCACATGGTTATCATTTTAAACAATTATTTATCAATTTTAAACAATTATTTATCAATTTTAAACAATTATTTATCAATTTTAAACAATTATTTATCAATTTTAAACGATTATTTATCAATTTTAAACAATTATTTATCAATTTTAAACAATTATTTATCATTTGTCTACATTACAGCAATAGTTTGCTTTTCCAACCCTCAGAATAACTAAACATTACTATTTTAATCATTCAAATATCTGAGACCGGATGTGAAAAGCGTCTGCTCAAAGTAAGTATTATTATATTTTGAAAATTCCTCTAAAACAGACTTCTGATCCATCTACACAAAAGTAAGTAGATTTATTTTTTAAATACTAGCAATTATTCATGTGTTTTGTGTTCAGAAAAGTCAAATAAAAATGTATTAAAATCATCGCTTATGCAATTAGAATAAAAAATAAAATATAAACATGTTTAAGTCTAATTTTTTATTGTATTGTTTGTGTTGAGTAAGAAAATCAACCAAAGAAGCGTATATTTAAAGGGCGCTGAACTGTTTTTAATTCATAGAGAACTAATGGTAACATTTTGTCCAAGTATTGTTCAAACATTCAATTCCAATATTCGTTTGGAGAAATTCGTTTAAGTTTCTCTAGTAGTAGTTTTAATTGTCTCAAATCAAAACAAAGCATTATATCTCATAAAACTATTAAATTTTCTTATTAATAATAAGTAAAAGGAGAAGGAGCACAAGCTCTTTTCTTTCACAAGTAAGTATTTAAAGTACTTAATAGAGAGTTATTTGTGTAAAAGTATTAAAAACAAACTCGACTTTGTCCCATAATTCATAAAGTTTATATATATATATATATATATATATATATATATATATATATATATATATATATATATATATATATATATATATATATATATATATATATATATATATATATATATATATATATATAATTTTTTGTTCCACTAAAATTAGATTTCATTCTTTACATTTTCGTTTTTATTTTATTTGTGACAGTATTCAGTGTCTCACGTAAGGCTATTTATATCTGAATAAAAATATTTTTAAAACTCTGAAAATGTATACATTAATATCATTTGCACTCTTAGAAACACTTTTACGAATAAACACTAAACAAAATTTATTTTAACCTTTTCAACATTATAATCACTTAGTATAATCACTCGTAAGTATTCATTATTTACATTAAGATTTGGAAGATACTGATTTTGCGAGTTCGTTATTTTAATTAAATCGACAGAGATATGAAGTAATCTAAATACCTTTCATCAATGTCAACATTGAATGAAATCAAATTATGCAAGTTTGAGATGGATGTTAAGCTTAAAGAGAAATCCATTGCTTTCCTAAGTGATATCGCTCTAACAAAACTACAAATTTAATTCAAAACTTCAAACAACTTTCTTATACTTTAAAAACCTGCATTTGATACCCGATTCTAGTTTTACTTTTCGTGGAAGTGGAGTTGGAACAGCGTATAAAGTCTTTGCAAAGAATTATAAACAATTTTCTTTTAACTCGTATTCGAATGATGAAATGAAAGGAAATCCGGTATTATTTTAAATTGAATGATGAATAGTCCTCCATCCTTTTTTGAAACTTTCTATATACACCACAAGCAGTGTGCTTAAGAATAATTGCGATGGAGTAGAGGCAGGCGAAATCTTTGATTAACCTGAGATCGCATGAGGGACTTGGATTTCACTACGCACATTGCCTCGTGCTCTTTTTGCCCATACATTTGCATAAGATGCATATCGGCTCCTCTATACAGCAAAGCAATTAAAATACAAAAAAATCAATGCTCTGGTTTTAAGCTAAGCCGTTTTCGAAATTGAATAAATTGAATTCTAACCTCACTTCCCTTCTCTAAGTCTAAAAACGCTCCCATTTATTTCTGTAGAGCAACCTGATCCTTTCACTATATTGATCTCCTTTACTTTAATTCGGATTAGAGCTCTTAAAAGAGTAAAAAACCTTGCTCCAGAAAAGTATTTCCTTGTCTTTTGACCGGAAATGTAATCTAAACTTCCCTGCTTTTCTTTTCACCTCGCTATTCTTACCCAGTTGAACCTCCCCCAACATCCGATATACTGGGCCCCAAACCCCAAGGGGTATTGCTGCAATAGTTTTGTGTCGATCTTTCTATATCGCCCCGCTGTATACCCCACTTCCTGCACCACTTTGCAACCCTGATAAAAACAATTTGATAAAGATTAGAAAGGGAAAAGACAATAGGGGGAAAGGATCATCGTTAGCATTTAACTTAAGGGACTTGGATCGACATTTCCTGCTGATGCCGAGGCGAAATATCCGAGGAATCAAATTCTTTTCTTCGCTCTCTGTCTTCGTTTTGACTTTTAGGAGCTCGTTTACTGACAAGTTCCCACGCAGTTCCAGATTATGGGAGGGGAAGAGTACACAGGAGGGAAAAAATCTGGGGCAATAAAACTGCTTAAGTTGTCCACTGACCGGTGGTCATCAGTTTCCTCTTACAGGGAAAGACGAGGAGATTTATTTAAGTCCCGTTGGAGGCCGAGAAGGTTTAGTTTCGTGATAAAAGCTCTTGTTTCAATCGCATCTCCTGGCGAAAATGAGTTTACATTGTAAAGGGTTTTGAGACGCGAAAACGTGACTCTTTTCATTATAAACTTTGGCGTTTTTGGAGTTCGGTATGAATGTTTTTTAGATAAAGGTAAAGAAAAGGACTAGACATACACACAATGTCCTTTTAATATCGTAGAAACAAATTGATATCATTGCTTTGACACTCCAAGTGGTTTCGACGAGATATCTCGTCTATCAAGATCTGAACAGTTTTACTAATGACGAGGTACCTCGTTATTAAGAATGCAATTGAAATTCGAATGATGAAGATATTGCCGGTTTTGATGATGATGGGATCAAGATCAGGTCAGTTTTTTCTAAGGACGAGATATCTCGTCCATCCTGATTTGGTCAATTTTGATAGTGACGAAATACCTCGTAAAGACAAGCACCTGAAGAGTTAAGCATAAAAAACTGTTTTTGCAATGACTACTCTCCATAATTTTATCTTTTACGTTTGGAAATGGAAATTAAATCGTCCTCACCAGTAAGTACCTTTAATCATGCATGTTAAACAAGTTCAAAATATTCCGAATTACTGTTACTCTGAAGATTATGATCATATTATTTATTATGGGAATATTTTAATGCAAATATTTGACTTATTTATTTAATAACATCCGACATGATTCATCTCTTATAAGAAAAAATTTCAGGAATGAAATCGTGTTTAATAAAACAACCTTTTGAACATCAAACCTAACTTAATAGTTTTTTTGAATGAATGAAAAAAGGATATTTTTAAAATAAAATATATATAATTACATATGAAACATTTGACATCGCCAAAATGTTTTTCTTACTTAGCAATAAGTAATTGAATTCAAAGTAAAGCAGTTTTGCCATGAAAATTTCAATGACAGACTGACACTTCTTTTATATTGCTGCGAGTATGTGAATAAAGTGTTATTTTAAGTAAAAGTTGGGGCATTTCTTATTCTCAACTAAAATGTTGAGTACATGTGTTAACAAAATTTTATATATGTTATATTCAGTGTCTTGTGTTTATTTAACGTGTCTTTGTTTTGTTTACATTTCCTGAAAATAATATATACGTGTTTAAATTATCCTTAATTGAGTATGTAATTACATACTTTTCTCGCTTCTACGCCAGGGAATCATACGTAACAATAAAATATTTTAATTTCAACTAAACAGAATTGTTTAGTTAGAAGAATTAATAAAATCCTAAATTAAAATTTCACTTTTTTAGTATAAAAGCATTACAATTTTTTTAATTAATGTAAAATGGGGGCATTCAATGCATTCATGCATGCATAGCTCTAGTATAATTGAAATGCTATAGTACTACAATGAATTAACAATTATTTGCACTAGTTTGTCCTCACGATCATGTTTTGCTACACTAGCTAAGTTGAACGAGACCTTCTGTTTAAAGTTGATTCCAAACTACTAATAATTTCTATTACCATCCATACAGACCATTAAAGCAAGATTTAGGTAGCTAACCCCTCAGCTGACAGGCTAACAAATCCAATATTACTTTAGTGATTTGTTTTCACTTTCAGAATCTTTATGGGTATTGTACAGTTAAGTGTTTTGTTTCTTCTTTAAATATGCAGTTATTAAAAGACACGAAAAGGAAGTTATATTTTATAATTCCTTGTTTAATTTCTTACCATAAATGTTAAATTGTTACGTTAAAAAGATAGGAGAGACTACTTCGTGTGCCTGAATTGTTAACTTAATGACGATTGCATAGTAGATTCATTATCTTTTAAACATAAAAAGAGTAAGAATGCAAACTTATATAATTTTGACCAAGAATTTATTTCTTTTTACAAACAGAAAAATAAATACAAATCGATTTTACAGGATTTTTTCAACAAATTTAATTTATTTTGCTTGCAGTTAAATTTTTCAATTAAAACTCAATGCTCAATACAGAAAGACAGCAGCAAATTCGTTAAATCAAGTTCATTTATCACCATTAAATAGGAGTAACACAGACATCTTTCATTTCTGTGAACCAATAACTTCACAAATCAGAATGGGGTCCTTTTTGAAATTAGAAGTGTCTGGTAGAGTTAAAGTCACATACAATAACTAAGAACCAAAATATATATATATATATATATGGTAAGAATTCTACTAGTAATTTTATCAATGAGTACCGTACTACAACATAAGAATACTCTGTGCAAGAACGTTATTCACGTTTGTGTATGTTTATGGTAGTCAAGTACACTCAAGAGCCTCGACAAACTGATGGTTTTGGATTGGTTGAGTTTTATGACATAATTACCTATGTGTCTCAGACACAAGCAATGAACTTATACACACAAGGAAAGTTTTGCTTACACACAAGAGAAAAGTACACCACGAAAGAGAAATCGAACTTGCGCCTCCTACAACTTGCAGGCTGCTAGCGCAATGGGCATACCCACTGAGCCACGACGGCCCCGATAAACTTTGAAGTATGTACACGTACATTAAGCAGGTTAGAAAGCCTTTTCAACTACTTGACATCTAGAGACACAATGCTATTACTGTGTATCCCGATATGATGCTTTGAGTTGAGTAATCGTTTTGAATTGGGAAATCTTTCAGTCACTGTAAACACCCAGAGTACAGTTTTCAGGTGTTTGAAATAAGTGTGACTGTTAAACATTTTATAAATGTCCCCCCCCCCATAACGCGTAACTATAGATAGATTTAACATAGAATAAAAATATTCGTCAACTTTCTAACATCTATTATTGATATCCAGTAAAGTGCTGCTTTTCCGAATTTTATTTAGGTCATATATACGATATAATGGGCATTAGATGCTCCTAATATATTATAGTCTTTCTAATTTATAAAGATCAGTAATTGTTCGATCGTTTTGTTTCATTCCATTAACGTCAATGATTATTTTTATCTTTATTGCGTATCTATAAGTTATTTTTTAAACTATATTTTATTTTATAAGACAACATTATTAGAAGTACCTATTCCGTCTTACGTATTTTTACTCAATTTAAGCATTAACTTTTTCATAGTGGATAAATATCTATACATTCCACAGAATTATTTAACAAAAAAAAGTTTTACAACTTTTCTACGTCCATTATTTGGTAATTTGAACTTTTCGAATTTCATTCACATCATATTGATCAAATAATGTGCATTAAATGCCCCTTACCTATGAATGTCTTCCTGATTGATAACGTTCAGTTATTGTTCGCTCTTATTGTTTCATTCTATAAACGTCAATGACTACTGTTATCTTTATTGCATACCCATAACTTATTTTTAAAGAACTGAAATTTAAACACGATTAAAAATATCTATTCCATTTTGCATAGTGTCACTCAATTTAAGCGTTAACGTTTATATAATACATAAATATACATACCTTCAACAGAATTATTAACCCAAAAAAGTCTTACAACTTTCCAACGTGCATTATTCAGTAACATACCCTTTTCGAATTTTATTCACATCTTAATGATATAATGTGCTTAAAATGCCCCTTACTTATGAAAGTCCATCTGATTTATAACGTTCAATAAGTGTTCGCTCTCATTGTTTCATCATATTGATGTCGATGACTCAATGACTATTTTTATCATTGTATACCTATAGGCCCAGGTGCAGAATTATATTCAGTGTTCTACAACACAACTCCAAACAATTACAATTGTTCTACAGACATTTTGTCCGAATTTTTAAAACTGCATTAAAAACAAAAACAGACGGAAAACACAAATTACCGGCTAAATATGTATTACATTTTTATAATAAAAAAATCAAAATGAATTAACTTACTTTATTTAAAACCAAGTCATAGTCTCAGAATTTGCAATTCAGTTGATAACTTTTGAAATTAAATGTTTTGTCATTGACATAAAAGATGTGTTATTTATAAAGCGTTTGTGGTTATTTGGGGTGGTGTAGGGAGATTGTTCCGTAGCTAGAGAATAAAAAACGGTGTGGCAAGGAGTGCGCTTTGTACTGCAGAACATCGTAACTTTTGATTGAAAAAAACCGGCCAAAATTTTGATAAAATCTAGGAAAAATTGTTCTGCAAAGACTTTGTTCTGCGACGTACGTCGCAGTTTTAAGCACTTTCTGCTCCCGGGCTTATAAGCCTATTTTTAAAGAAGGAATTAGAGAAGACGATTAGAAGTATCTATTATATCTTGCGTAATTTTACGCAATTTAAGGAGCCGTAGCCTTTTAAAATCACCCAATTCGATCGAAACTTTTTTTAGCCTTAAAGATTGATTTGCATTAAACTCTGTATAGCAGGAAGAAATTTTTCATTTACGATCTTTTTTATCAGTTGCGTTTTCAATGACATTGAACATAGTTGATAAGCATAGTAAGACAACTACAAAATCTCGTTTATCTCCGATTTAGATTTTATGACATTCTTCTGATTACCAAATGTTCCCTAAGTATAAGGTTTTAATTGATTTCCTTCAAAATATCTTTGAATAATTCTTGTAATTTGTTGTACATATTTCATTGTAAATGAGAAACTCATCGTCTTTCCAAATTTAGAGTTTCAAATGCTATTTAATCATGATTTTTACAAACTTTAAGGTGTTTTAGTACAAATTATTTTTACTTTACAATCGAAGGATGTACTTGACAGATGCAGTTAATTTGATTTAAATGTATATAAATGAAAATGTGAATTAAAAGTTTTTACAATATATGGAAAAGTAATGCTCATTTGAGCTATAAATTTGTGCTAATTTATCAAAAATTTTGACCACGTTTTATGTGATAGTAGTTCGGAATAGTTAGTATTTTTAGACTTAACTTTATATATAAGGCTTTTAGAAAAAAAAAAACACCGTTTGAAAATGTTATAAAAATTGGATTTTAAATGAAAAATTTGTTTTGAAAGTCCTCTGTCACCTTTAGCGTTTACTTTGGTAAATTGTTGTATTTATTTATTCATACTGTCAAACACATCACTCCAGTTACGCTACAGAAAAAAATAGCACAATTATACAACAAAAACTTCATAAAACAGCAGTAAACAAAAATTACATATTACAATAATGACCAATAAAATAAAATACACGATCGCGAAACACATAACAAAGTGAAATATCAATTTTCAAAATACCGAATTTGAATTTATATAAACTGTTTAACCTACTCTAAATTTCTAAAATTAATCTTTCGTTTCCGCTCTACAGTAATTTACATATGCATATTTTTAAACTTCAAACAACTTATTTATCAGAAGAATTTAATTTTTGGTAAAATAGATTTAGCCATCTGAATTTTCTAGAATTTTGTATTCGATTAGAATAATATTTGGTATATAGTAATACTTATTCCTCAGTACCACAATATTTTTCTCTTTTTAATTAGGCAGAGCCCAGAAATATTTTTTCATTGATCTGAGTGTTTAAATCAATAAACCATCTAGTACAAAATTTCTAAAATGTCTCTTCTGAAATTTATGCAAATAGTCCGAAATTCAGCAGATATAGTAGATATATTTGTAACATAATTTTATTGCTTTGATTATTATCATCGTACCTCTAAAAATGTTGAAATCCATTTTTTAAATGTCTATACATTTAATTAGAACACACAATTTCCAATTACTTTAATAATACCATTCTTGCATTATCCTTTCATAGTATATGTATGAGGGAGTCTTTACCTATATATACCAATATTTTATTTTACTGAATACCCTTATTACCCTCAAACACTACAAATATACATCACACAAATACTGTAAAAAATCATTTAATTTTTTTAATTACATATAACCGACTCATTAGTTTTGCCCATCTAACACACACATATATGTTTTCGAATAATTTAACAAATTGTTATTCAGTTGAATATATTGTATTATCTCATAACCTTAGACCCTGAAATTATCCTACCCGTAATCATTAGATTTAAAAATAAAGGGTAGAATATATATATATATATATATATATATATATATATATATATATATATACAAAATAACATAACACACACAAAATAACAAAAAATAACCAAACAGCCGGGGTGCACATTAACCAGAAAATCTTAAAAAATCTTAATCGAAAATTTTATGTTGTTTGGGTCACCAACATTTCTTCATTTTTTATTATTTTTTAAGACTAAGAATATATATATATATATATATATATATATATTCCTTTTTGTTTTGGAAGTAGGAGAAAGGCGGTTCTGGAATTATTTGATGTGCATACTACCAGCGTAGTACAATGAATCGTTACACGTTTTTTCAATTTACTCTCCTGTTTTTTACTTTCACTCGGTTTGATGTGTGAAGCTAATTAATATTTATCCCAATAATTAAAAGCAATTAAAATTTGAGCGCTCTTTGAAAAGTTCACCCTGACCGCGGATCGAATAGCCTTTGAAATTGATGAGCTAACGAGCCCAAAAGGCAATCAAGGGACTCGGTGGTAGGTGGACGTGCTTCGCTATTGGGAATAAGGCAATTAGCCATTTGCTCTTTAGTGGGCGATAATTGATCAGATCGCTCTATCCTGCTCCCCGGAACAACAAACATGAAGAATGAGCTTTCAGGAAATGCGTGTGCGCTTGTAAAACCAACTGATGTCCCTTTAGTTTATTTGGGGATACATTAAACGGCAGTGCGACCGTTGTTACTTTGACACGTTCATTTAGCTCCACTTAAGTCCTGCTCTTGTGTTTAGAGTTCTTAACAAGAAAACTCCATTTTAACGTTAAAAACGTTAAATAATTTCAATGCTAAACTTTTGAATAGTTTCAGAGTTGCGAGAAAGTTTCTTTACTCGCGTCAATAGAAAAGTATAGGATGGAAGAAGTTAATGTGCTGTCCGTCTACTTTTAAAGAAAAGTATAGGATGGAAGAAGTTAATGTGCTGTCCGTCTACTTTTAAAGAAAAGTATAGGATGGAAGAAGTTAGTGTGCTGTCCGTCTACTTTTAATACAATTAAATTCTTAACGCGTTAAAAAGCTTTATGTAAATTATAAAACTAAACTTAACTTAATTGTTTTGCAGTTGCGCAAAAAGTACTCAAGTGGATACAGTATATGAAGCGAGATCGCTTTCTTGCAATTTATTTACTTACTATACTATTTGTCAAAAATACAACAGCATTTGAGTCATGTTCAGAATTCGAGAATTTAAAAACGTAATTATCCGTTTCAGAGTTGCATCGATATTTAATAGAAAAAATGAGTTTTTATTCATTTTAATGTATCTAAGCATTTTCTAGGAGTGTATTTTTCAAATTAAGAATTCCTTTAACTTTTCACATGAAACATCTGTTAGGGCAAAATTAATATTTAAAGTCATAAGCAGTACAATTTAATACACACTAACCTATTTTTATAATTCGACTTGACTGCTAATAGTTCTTTCAAGTGCAAGATCGGATTTTTCTGTCCATAGATGAAAATACTTAGATAATTGTCCCACTGGACAGTACCTAAATAATTGCTGATTATAAAGACGTTAGAGTATTTTGTCTACCCTTTAATACATATTCGTATGATTAGAATACATTTTATGTTTTAGAGTATTGTTTACATGTAAAACTTCTATGGTTTTCAGCTTATAATCCAAACTCTAGTACTTAAGAACTTAAGAAAGCGATTATTTGCAGTAATGATGCAGTACAAAGTCCCAAATCCGGATGTCCGAAATCCGGAATTGTCGAAAATCCGAACGTTCTGCTAACCGCCTTTTTTGTTTTTCTCTCTTTTTTACATCTTTTCGTCAATTTTTTAAGAACAAGGAGTAAACCTGGATCTAAATGATGAAACAATGCAAAATAACGGACATGTTCAGAGTAAATACCACACAGAAATATTAGATGTTCATGTAAAATTTGTGGCATTGTGTTGAAAAGGATTTTCTCCTTTCTTTAAAATTATTCCGATTTATATATCTGCTATTTTGTTATTGCAAACGCAAAATTCGTGTTGGGAAGGGGGGGGGTTATATTAAAGTTTTTTTTTGACAAAAAATGCAAATAATCCGAATTCCGGAAAAGTCTTAAATTCGGAATGGCCTAGGTCCGGAGGATTCCGGATTTGGGACTTTGTTCTGTGTATAAAAGGATGTGAATTCGGAAATGTTTTCTTTCTTTTTAAAGTCTTGTGTTTGGTGTTGCTTGTACTCTATTGGACCTTAAGCCGTGAAACTCAAACCAATCAACTTACTTTTAAGTAGCTTGGTTTTATTTCACTTGTATGATTTATTTGGAAAAAAATAACCAATTATTTTAGAAAGAGAAAAACCAGAAATCGTGAATCAGGATAACAATAAAAAGTAAAATCGAAAACCATCAAGACGATTTCAACTGTCTAGATTTGGTACACAGTATTAACGATTATAATTTATGCAACTTAACACCAAAAGGAAAACTTATGCGACTCCATCTATAGAAATAATTATATTAATATCCAAATCACCCTTGTAGCATTCAACTTTATTCTTAAATTTTTAATAAATAAACGTCACCTTTTTTAAAATACATACACTTATTTTTATCCGATAAAAATATGCAAATACACTTTAATCAAAAGTTTTGCAGTGCATACTGTTCTTACACATGTATAAAAATTTTGAAAGCCCTTAACCATTTTGTAATGTACTTTCATTTAAGTGTGTTTCCCTCAGTAAAGGCGATTAAGCACTGTCTGTTTATGATAAACAGTTTAAGCCTATTACATCCATGAAATGATGCTTCATGATGATCAAATACTGAATTTCGGTGTCATTTTCTGTTTTACCCTTTAAAAGCAGTTCAGCATTTCTATGATAAATTATCTGTCGGTCGACTGTTGTTAACACTGATGGGTGACAGTGCCATAGCCTCACAAATAATGGATGGGAATCTAATGTAGTAATAAGAGCCTAATCATGGAACGCAATAGGAACAGGAATTTTGATGAGACACGAAGTTTGGACAGAATATTTCACTAATGGTGCAAGCTCACTATTTTGTATTGAAACGAGACAATGTTTCCTATAAACGCAAGTAAATGAAAGTTGATATTGAGGGATTATTTGAATTGGAGAATTGAAAATATTCACTCGTTTTTTAATTGCTGTTAAAATAATTTTTTAAACTACACATTTTAGTTATTCGATAATCTCTTCCCTATATGTCTAGTTTAAGGTTTTTTCTTAACCTTTATTGTTTACCCGAAATAGTTATCTATTTTTGGTACCGTCATATGTATTAACAATAGTTTTATTCACATTATTTAAATATTTTTCATTTATTAGAATTACTGCTGATTTTTCATTTAAAAGTATTCATTTTTAGTTATCTTGAAAGAATTCGTTACAGTTACAGTAAGTGTACTTTTATATAGAGTTTTACTGAATAAATTTCTTCGA
This sequence comes from Metellina segmentata, assembly GCA_947359465.1. Taxonomy (NCBI): domain Eukaryota; kingdom Metazoa; phylum Arthropoda; class Arachnida; order Araneae; family Tetragnathidae; genus Metellina; species Metellina segmentata. The sequence continues at coordinate 66,260,148 of OX375884.1, forward strand.
GGAATAATATTAATATTAAATTATATAGTAAAAAATAATTCATATTTATTCATCCGTTTTGATTAAAATCAATGATTTGAAGTCAATATCTCATGGTTAACAAAATAAAATTATATAAATTACATTTCATAATCACTAAGTAAATTATTTCGAAAGTTCTCCGTTCATGAAAAATTTTATATTTTCTTTCTAAAAAGAAATTTTTTAAGCATTTCCAAACAATAGTACATAATATTCATTCTGATTATCAAATGGATTACAGTTTTTATTTAACTCATAAATACAGTACCAAAATTCTTTATTCAAAATCCAAAGATACTCGATTCGATAAATCTAAGCATACTTTTTTTTGTTTCATAGCTCATAATGAGACTGTTATATACATGATATATCTATAATTACCCATATTAATTTCAGTATCAATCACATAGAAAGTGGAGTAGAATGTCCTTTGTTAATAAAGTTGTTAATACACCCAAATTGCTCACTTAACTTCAAAGACTGATAATTAGGTCTATTATCATGTCCGAAACCGATAACATCATATAAAAATTACTGAAGGTTTTTTTTAACAGGTCGCTTTTTTACGGTGTTTTCTTACCCTCGTTGTCATTTACCATCAAAGCCTTAGCATTTTTTAGAAGCTTTTTTTCATAATAAGTGCTAAGAGTTAATTTTCACACACATAAGCGCTGCTTCAATGTCGAATGCTTATGTACCACCTTAATGAAAAAGTTAATTTCAATCACAATTTCCCTTGTTTTTAAAAACACTGTCTATTTCCTTGGGAATATATCTTAAAATTTAATTTTTCGCTTAATTTTAACTGTTCTTAATGCGAAGAAATAGATTATTTCATTAAAAATATATATATTTCTTCATTCCCAAATGCAAACTGTTAGCTAGGTTTACTCATAAATTTTGTGTCCCACTCCCTAGCGAAGTGATGTAGGCAATAGTGAGCGTGTCACGTGACTAGTCAATGGAAATGGCTGCGTCTGCGGAGAAGGTTTTTGTGTTCTTGAATTGAGCAAAACGGAATTTGTCACCGTTGTGCAATGGCATTTTCCATCTCGATTTGGAAAAGAACTTCCAACCAGAAAATTCATTAACGATTGGTTTAAAAAATTTGAAAGTACGGGCTGTTTGTGCACAGTTCCAAAGCCAGGACGACCGAGTGTGTATTGGCGGATGTCGTCAAAAACATTATTCATCCAATTGGAGAATAAAGTCTAAAAACTTTATTAGATAGATCTACTGTATATAGATTATTATATAGTATAATAACAAAGTTAACAATTTATGACTTATATAAGTTGAGTATAGCTTAATTCTATTACTTAAAAAGGATATCTGTCTTAAAAGGAACAGTAGAAAAGATTGCTATTTAGATGCAGCAACGTAAATAATAAAACGCTTAGTTTTAATAAATTAATATATTAGCTTCACGCAGTTTCGACGCTGTGTCGTGTGTGTGTTTCCCTTTTTTCCTAATTCTGAGTTTATCTCAACAGTATTTAATCTCTCAAAATGTAAATAAAAAATTTAAGTAACTAATAATTTAAAATGTAAATAAACATTTCCAAATGTCGCTATAGTTTTAAAAGATGGTAGTAATGAATTTGGAGAAATAATACCAACCCCAAAATAAGTTTAAATCTTTAAGATCCTGTCATCCTTCAAGTAACAAAAGTTTGAATGCTAAAGAGCAATTAAAGCATTTGATTGAACTCCAACTGAAGAAGCATACTTTTGAATGAGTTTTTAAATTTGACAAAGCTGTGGTTAAAAAAGAAGTATAAACTAAAAGTTAAACTTTCAAACATTTTAATAAACTATTGTGCATCGTAGAAACTCTGAATTTTTTTTATTTTAAATTTTATTAATACTTTAATACATTATAATATTTTTGTAGAAAGTCAATTTTATATAAAAATTCTGCTTTCACATGTTAACGCTTTATTTTTCAATTTCTTGCAATGAAGCATTTTCATGTAATGACCTTTATAAAATATCTATCACATAATATTTTCTTTGATTTTGTTGGATCTCTTGTAAAATAATGTTCTTGTTTAGCATATATTCAAAAAATAATCATTTAAGCCCACTTCATTAGAAAGTATGCTTTTTAACCTTTTTCGGTTTCCTTTTTAAAAAAATGTACCATGTTTATGAATGTATTTTGTGATAGTCTTTAAATGGTTACTTCATATTTTCCACAATATTTATAGATATTCGTATCAGTATTTCTGCGTGATGAATTTTAGCATTGATATGTGATGTTAAAGTAACGAATCCTTAAACTTCGTTTTCAAAAATTAAGTTAAAATCAATTCATATAAGACTAGCTAAAGTTCTCCAAATACTGTCGATTTTTATTTATTTTAACTTTCCCAAAAACGAACTTTTTCAGCTATAGAAAAGAAGATTTTCATTTCGGCCGGGTATCAACGAGTTAGAACTTCTTTTTCAAACCAAATGAAGAACTAGATGGAATTGCATTTTTTTTTATAAAGTTTCGATGAGCCCTTCATTTTGTGTATTTTCCAAATTAAAATTTAAAGTAAGAAATTACTGTAAGCATATATGTGAGACGAATCTCAGTTGATCTGAGTACAAAAATTACGTAAAGATTGTTGTGTTTAAGAAATATTTCTGACTAGTAAAAATATAAAAGAGTAAATATATCCAAATTCTGTTTTCTTCTCTAGGTGTATTTCTCTCACCTGAGTCGTAAAATGTTCCTTGTGTGTGTTAGTCCTTTACTTGACGTTGTATGCCCTGTGTATGGCAGAGCTTGGCCAAATATTGCTCCTGTGACAAAATCCCAAAACAACTAACCAAACCTTGTTTCTCGAAATGTGTTTTATTTTTATCACATAAATATCGAAGCGTTCAAGCGATATGTAGGTCTGCAATAATGTGAAATGTTTGTATCTGAATAAAAACAGATCCATAGCTACAATTGGAGGAATTTGGTCAAATATTTGCGCCATCTAAACTCAAAACAGCTAACTAAATCTTCTTTCCCAAGACTTATGTTTTATTTTTATGACTATATCGAAAAGGAATGGCGATATGTAGATCTGCGAAAATATGAAATGTTTGTGTCAGTGAATGAAACAGATTCATAACCTTCGCGTGTTTCTTGTGAAAGATTGTTTCTGTGAACTGAATCAATTTGTTTAACGAATAAATCGTAAAGGTACTTGTTATATTTATGATTTACCACCAAGTCTTTAGTGTGTAAAGAGTTGTATGAATAAGAAACCCCGGTATTTTTCATGAATCAATTTGTTTAAGGGATAAACCGTAAAAGTGCCTTTGTATTAATGATATTTAGTTTGTTAGAGTTGTATGAATAAGAAACCCCGGCACTTTTTCCTACATCAATTTGTTTAAGAAATAAATCGTAAAAGTGCTTTTGTATTTATATTTAGTTTGTGAGGAGTTGTATGAATAAGAAAGCCCAGCACTTTCTGGGGACCTAGTCCCGCCTCCTGCCGCGCCACTGTCTGACCATTGTGTTCTTTTTATCGCAGAAGACTCGATGTCCCCTCTACCTGACGTCATCGAAGTGGGCGAGGCGGAGAACAGCAACCGCGACGGGTCCTCTGCCAGCCGTAGTGGCCACCTGCCAAGGTCATCCAACGGTCTCCGGTCCTCTGCGACGGACGACGAGTCCACGGACAAGGACTCCAGCAAGGGCATCGGGAGCTCGTCCTACAAGAAGAAAAAGTCTTCCGGCTCGGACAGCAAAGCCGGCAAGCCCCGCCGTGCCCGGACCGCGTTCACTTACGAACAGCTAGTGGCGTTGGAGAACAAGTTCAAGACAACGCGCTATTTGTCTGTGTGTGAGCGACTGAACTTAGCCCTCTCTCTCAGACTGACCGAAACGCAGGTCAAGATCTGGTTTCAGAACCGCAGGACTAAGTGGAAGAAGCAGAATCCGGGCATGGACGCGAACAGCCCCACGTTGCCCCCGTCGCAGGCATCCAGCTTGCCCAACTCCTACGCTGCTTCTCCCTCTTACGCAGCCGGACTGCTCTTCGGGAACCAACTGCCCTACCTTCCGGCGACCAGTGCACTGGCCTACCCGGTGATAGGGCCAGCACAGCACTTCGGTCACTCGATGCACCCCTACCTGACTCACCTGGGTCACTCGTAACACCGTCTGGGACAGAGACGAGTCCGGGCAAAAGCTGAAGAATTTTTCCACCTTACTGTTTTGTGCACTGTTAGGTGACGCAACATAGGATGGTTCGCATTTCGGATCTGCTTTTTGAGGTTATCCAGACTTAGTGTTCATTGAGGCGTTTTCCTTTCACTGCTCTTAAAATTGAAGTTTTGAGACAGCCCATCATCACGGAAACTATTTGCAGTTAATTTACAGCTTATGTTTGCGTTGGGTAAATATTTATGAACGTGGTGCAGTATGTATATAGTTGCGTTTTGAATTTAATGCTGTTTATGATTTCCAAAATTCTCGTAAATCTATGAAAATAATGAATTCTTTCACTCCGTTAATATTATATATTTTTCAGTTTTTACCTCTAATAAGAATTTTTTTTTTTTCTAAAAAATTAGACCAAATGAAATTCAATATTGTATACATCAGTCAAATATTATGATAATTTTAGCAGCTATCAAATTTCTATATTTTTCAGTTTTTACCTCTAACAAGAATTTTTTTTTTCTAAAAAATTAGACCAAATGAAATTCAATATTGTATACATCAGTCAAATATTATGATAATTTTAGCAGCTATCAAATTTCTATATTTTTCAGTTTTTACCTCTAATAAGAATTTTTTTTTTCTAAAAAATTAGACCAAATGAGAAATTCAATATTGTATACATCAGTCAAATATTATGATAATTTTAGCAGCTATCAAATTTCTATATTTTTCAGTTTTTACCTCTAATAAGAATTATTTTTTTTTCTAAAAAATTAGACCAAATGAAATTTAATATTGTATACATCAGTCAAATATTATGATAATTTTAGCAGCTATCAAATTTCTATATTTTTCAGTTTTTACCTATAATAAGAATTTTTTTTTTCTAAAAAATTAGACCAAATGAAATTCAATATTGTATACATCAGTCAAATATTATGATAATTTTAGCAGCTATCAAATTTCTATATTTTTCAGTTTTTACCTCTAATAAGAATTATTTTTTTTTCTAAAAAATTAGACCAAATGAAATTCAATATTGTATACATCAGTCAAATATTATGATAATTTTAGCAGCTATCAAATTTCTATATATATATGTATACTAAAAGGTTTTTATTCTCAATAAAAGCAAAGATTTTTAACATCTCTTAGAGGGAATAAAATTAATAAAATATACACAAATGAAAAATTTGAAAACTTTTATACACATGCGTATAGTTTTAATTTACTCAAGTTTTTCCGGAAAGAAACGATAATTTTTTTAGTTAACTCCCTTTTAGATCACTAAATCAAGTTTCAAGCAAAATTTTTAATAAATACAAAAACTTTATTTTTATTAAGAAGTTTAAATGCATGGGCTGTACCAAAATTGTTTTTATTTATGTTATCGAAATCTCAAAATTTATCGAAATGTTTTATAGCCTATTATCAATCATACGTGCCAAATTATATTTTTTTATAAATACGACGATTATTTAGCGAAACGCGTGTAGAAGCACTTGAATAAGCTTCACAGCCAATGTTATACTAGTAAAAAAGGCAGTATCTTCAATTTTTTTTTTTTTTTTTAGATTTAACGATTGATAAAGTGTTGCGTATAAAAGTACCTGTTGCATTCATAACGCTAAAAACAGTGTACATTCAATCAATTGTTGGTTGGGTGATCAAACTGTTATATAGCCTTAAGAATCAGATACTTATATAAGCAGCGTATACCAGCCACAGCGCCGTTCCTGAGCTATAAGCTGCACACGTGTAAGTTGCCCCTATTCTAAAAAATTTGATTTTCTAAATGTCACAAAAATAGTCGTTGACACCTAGTCTTATTCTCCCGGTTCTCTAAATTTCATCATGTTAAACTCACATGTTTTACCTGCAACATACAAAACTTCGATTTTCTCTGATATAACTAGCTTTAGCAACTGTTTATTCTTTTAACTTGATAGCTTTTAACCCTCCTGTGATTGTCCTGACTAGGCATCTCATCATTAGCAAAACTGACCAGATCGTGATGGATGAGGTATTTCGTTGTTGGTAGGAAACTGACCAGATCTTGATCTCGTTATAAAACAATCGGCAATATCTTGATGACGAGCAAAATTGGTCATATCCTAAGGGACGAGATATCTCGTCGAAAACTATTACAGTGTTGATTCCAAAATTGTTAGGTAAGGATTCAAGCCCTTTGGACTCTTCCTCTAATTGCAATCCCTTTTCAAAAGCCGAATAAAATCAAATTAATCCTCCAAAAGGTTCTGACGAGATATCTCGTCAATCAAAATCTGATAAATTTTTCTTTTGACGAGAATTATAGTTATCAAGATATTGCCGATTTTTTTTTATGACGACGAGATCAAGATCTGGTCAGTTTTCTTTTTAGTGACGAGATATCTCGTCCATCAAGAACTGGTTAGTTTTCTTCTAGTAACGAAGTATCTCGTACATCAAGATCTTTTAACGAAGAGATACCTCTTCAAGACAACCACCAGGAGGGTTAACAATGACGGAAAATTTATTGCTGGGCATGTTTATTTAATGTTAGAGGCATACATAGTCTTTCTGTCACCCTATTTTTTCTGACACCTTGCAATTGCACGCCCAACATACCACTCAGGAACGGCCCTGAACAGCCGTCAATTCTTGAGGATCAAGCTTGGAGATCCTGGTTTTTTTTTTACCAGTTCGACATCATGTACTTATATTCGGCATTCTGTGTTTTCATGTCCTCAAACCTTCCGTTGATTTTGAATATATTTTGGACTTGCCGCATCTCTTCAGAACCGACTGTGGATAAAGTGCAAGGAAAAGAAACGTAAAAAATGCAGTGTGCTAGTGATATAAAACAATTGTGCCATAAGTGTACATCCATTACGTTGTGTGAAGAATGAGTCTGCTTGCGAACATTCAGACTAAGAAAGTGCAATCTCATCTTGGCAATCATTAATATGAATCTCACTGTATCGTGTTATGCCTTAGAAGACTTGGGAATGTGAAAAAAGTACTACAACACACACATATGAGTTTCTGAGTCGTAGTTCCTTAAATTATTTTCTATTTTAGTATACTTCGTGAGAAGTGAGACCGAAGGAAGAGTTCCCAAAGACACATTAGCAGCAGGTGGTTGCTGCCCTTGCGACTCTACTCAGAGTAATTGACTCCACAAACACTTGTATGACTACGAGCTTATACCCAACTGTATTCAAATACGGTTTCCTTTTAGATTTCGACGATACTAGATGCGTTTGATCAACAGCAGAAGTGGTGGCCCTCACATCAAATGCTTCGATGTAAAACGTACTAAGGATATCATCGAAATGTTTTGTACAAACAAAAACGAGTATTAAATATGTATTCACAATTTTAATTTCTCAGTCTATTTGTTTTGTCTCTTTCTTATCAGCATAGCTTGGTAGGCAATGTATTACTACACATGTGGACTCTTGTAGATACATAGTATTCTGAATGACACTGAATTCGGAGAATCCGAAACTTGCTCCACATAAATTAAAAAAGGAATCGATACTTGAATACATATAAATGGCAAAGAAAAATATTTACTTCTCATATTACTTAAACCTACTGTACACTCATATACTTATTATTTTTAAATAGTATCTTACCCCTCCCAAGTGGTTTTGACGAGATATCTCGTCCAACAAGATCTAACCAACTTTGCTAGTTGCGATATATTTCGTCATCAAGATATTGCCGATTATTTCATGATGGGGATATCAAGATGCAATCAGTTTTTTTAAATGATAAAATCGCTCATCCATCAAAATCTGGTCAATTTTTTCTAATGATGAAATGGCTCGTCCATCAAAATCTGGTCAGTTTTTGTGATGATGAAATGGCTCTTCCATCAAGATCTGGTCAGTTTTACTGATAGATTGCTTGAGATTCCTTATCGAGACAACCACCAGGAGGGATTAAATTAAGATTTTTATTAGCGGAACCGCTATAAATATTTGGCCTTGAACAGGCTTATTTCCTACAGGTTGAATCAAATGTAGCAAGTCTAAAGATTGATAGAATGAACTGGTTGTAAAATAACGTTTTGATTGTAAGGATGTACATTTAATGCAACCTGTACGATAAATTTTTTTTACCACATCTAAGTTATTAGCTTAAAAATCAAGAAAAACAGATTAGAATAGTGTCATTAGAAATAATGTATATAAAGATTTGAAATTATTTCTTCGGAATATCAACCCATGACCTTACACTGCAGTTTATACGAACTTAACAAGGTACTCTGAAAGATAAATTTTAATTAGTTATTTAGCAAAGAGTGTACACAACCAATAAACTGACAACCATAAAATGAATATTTTTGTGAGGGACAACTGATTTACATACATCAAAAAGAAATTTAAATTAGTAAACACCAGAACTTTTAATTGCGGCTTATCAAACCTTTGAAAACAAAAATTCTATTAGTATAAGTCAATCCATTCAAAGCACACACACGGGTAAAAACAGAAAGTAGACGTCTAAAAGGTTTGAACTGTTTAAACTCGAGAATAACACTTTTAAGCTACATCTATAATGACAATTTGGATGATGGATAATCAGATTTAAGGTAAAGGATTTAGAATTACTGATGTCTAAAATTGAATAGATGAAAAGAAACAAAGTGGTTAATAAAGTAGCTGTGACATAACTTTACGTAATCACCCGATGAACATTTTTGTCCATAAATTTGTTCCTTTGTATTAACTTAAGATACCTAATGATACGAATTAGGTATAGGTTGATCCACGAAGATAATGTAGAATATAACTAACATTATAGAAATGTTACATTTTTCAAGCCACCAAGCTCAATCACTTTTGAATACAAAGTACTAGAACAACCTGTACTTGAGTGTAGGATATGCAAACATAAGTTGATAAAGAAATCCGTGATGATCAAACATTAAAATTCTTGGGTGTCATTTCAAAACATGTATTCATCACAAATAGGTCAAACTCAGCTAGGAGGGAATTAGTTTCTAATTCAGTCACACTTTTCTTTTTCTTTATGCACTCCTTCACACGGGACTTATATTTTGCTCAACAGCTTTCCAGATAGTCAAAATTCAAATGTGATGATATTTTTAAAGATGGGAACATCCAGCAAAACAAAAACAAAGGAAAAATATTTTTAGAAAGATATACCCTGGGGTAAATAGTAGTGTTTCTTGAGAATTAATCAGGACAAGAAGTCTTGTACTATTTTAACTTGTTCTATTGTAATTTTTGTGTATGTATCTCGATACGATAACTCTATAAAGCGGAGCGAAGTCATAAATAAGAGAAAAAAAGGTAGATAAAATAAACATAATTTCTGAGGAATAATTTATTACTTTATTTTGTTGTTGCCCCCTTATAACTTGCTACAATATAATTTATCCTAACCCCTAACTACAATTTTATGAGTTAGTATGAGTTCAAACGTCTGAATGGTCCTCGTAAAAAGCCTAACGGAATACAATTTGCCTCCCTAATGCATCAAATAAACGCTTTATCAGACTCATATCTGGATAAGTTGTCCACTTGCTTTACCTTGCGTATCTTGTCTTGCTTTTGACAGTGTGTCATAAGCTCCAACTCAATCTACAAACCACTTCAAATGGGGTCATCATCTTCACATGGAGAAAGGCATTCATTAGGCATCATTGAGTATAAACATTATCATCCTGAATCCTCAGGGCATGCGAAAAAAGTTTATCCAATATGCTGTCGTAGGTATTAAAACAGTACTTTTGACAATGATTTACATATAACCTGCCCATGCAAGGACACCATCTTCACAAAGATTGTTATTTCCCTGATGCTATTGGGGCTGTAAAGGATTTCCGGTACCTTCCCTTGTCTGTAACTTACCCTGGGTGTTTTTCTCTCTTCTGTGTTGGAAAATCTTTCCTTTTCGTAATTATGTCTACTACTTGATATTGTTTGTCTTGCGTTTGGAGCAGCTTGTCCAAATATGACTCATGCACCATAAAATTATGATCTGCTCGAATAGAATCATTTTGTAAACGAATCTGGATTCTTGAATGAAGAGCACATTTCTCAAATGAATTCGAGTAGTTTTGATGGTTCTGACACCAGCTTAAATACCACCCTGTCAGGAAATGAATAGGACAAAAGGTAATTGTTCGGATTAACATGTATTTAGTAATTCTGAAGATATACTTGGCTGACTTTGCGAAACATTCAGTATTCAGAAGATCACACAGTGGCTGTTCTGATTCGGAATTTTACCTTCAATATTCTATGCTACAAATGTTTCCCATGAAAACGTTAAATAATCATAAGTTACTGAGTTTTACAGACATGAGGTATTAACGTATTTGATTTTCAGTTACTTGATGGGGGGTAGATGACATTCGATTTCAAAGTGAGAACCTTTTTCGTATGTTGCTAGCTCTAGTTCTAATTAGAAACGTCATTTATTTACGAAATATAACCATAACGTTGAGTAATATAAACAATGTGTTTGATTACAAGTGAGTTATCCAAATTTAATTTGCAGCGTTAGACTAGAATCATAATTCAAAACTGGATTTGAGGACTAAATTAAATTCCAAAAATACAAGAATAGGGTCCATTCCCAGCCATTATCTGACATTAAAATCTAATTATAGCTATAGAGGATCTAATAGAGCACTAATTTACAGATGCGTAAACACTGCCTAGTGCCATCGGCAGAACATATCGCACTCCGGCAAGAAAAGTGACGCAACTACAAATTGCAGAATTTTAGAAACATCAACGTAAAGGATACTATAGAACTTATATTGAAATAGTATAAGCTTCTTTTAAATTTTAGGCAAGTATTTATGATGGTAACTTCTATTATATTCTATAGAATAGAAATAAACACGCTGGGGCACCTCTTACATATTTTTCAATGACATAACATCAAAATTTTATTTTTTGACCTGTGTCACTTTTCTTGCCGGGGTATACGATATATGCCTATCTCTCGAGATTTTTCAGTTGAATAGGATCCATCAATAACTAAACATAGATAAACATCCCAGCTATAATGTTTTAGTAGAATCAAAAAACTAAAACTCAGAAACTTGAAGAAAATTTCACCGCAGACATTTCATTCTGATTTTGTCCTCGACAACTGACTGGTTCAAATTCACGAGGTGTTTCCCTCGGGTCTTTCCTTTCAGGATTAATCCAAGACCGTTGCCAATAGCCCGATGTGTGGATGAAATAACGACGTGTATCGAACACCTACCATTCTGATCTTGTTAGTCTCGAGATATACATTTCAACTTTCGACTGCGTGTCATACGGAGGTTCATTCCCAGATCCTAACCCAGATGACTCTTCATCTCGAGATGAAAGTCGAATAAATGGCACTCCACAGCAGAAACCGGTAGCTAAGCCGCATAAAAATCGGAAGGGGAGCAGGGCGAAATCCCGTCAGACTTTCCATCAAGGACGGTTGATTTACCAAAATGCCAGTAGCGGTTGGGGGATCCACTGGGTGTGGTCACCCTCCCTCCCTAAGAGGAGGTGGTAAAGACTCCAGCATTAAGGACGGGACGGGGAGGGGAGAGAAGAAAGCGAGAGCTCCTTAAAAAAATTGCTGATAATTTCCGTTGCTAAGAACGCCATCTTACCCTCACCATTCCTTCCGAGTGCCTCGAAAAATGAGGCTCCCCATTGGCCAAAACGTACCCCTCCCCCGTACCTTATCAAGTTGCCGCATCCCGTTGGAAGAGGCAGCTTCGGATTACATGCGCCCATTTGTCAAGCCTCACACATTCGTCTGACAAGGATTTCTAAATGAGCAGGAGCGCTTTTCATTAAAGAGAGGGACGAAAAAAGCGCACTGGGCTTATTGCACAGCACTCGCGTAACGCGTCTACTAACTATTACGATGGGTTTTGATTATTTTCCTCTTCTTTCGGGATAGTCATAAAGGAGAAATTAGGATGGATGGGATTCTCCTCCGAGCTGGGAGAATCGACGGGAGATAAAACACGATACTGTGGGATATGGATATATGTTATTTAAAGTGTTCAATGAGCTGGATAATTTGCAGCGCGATTAATTAATTACTCATTACTGCGGGCGGGGTAATTATTTTTCGGGCTCGTGTTTTTGAACGACGTGTGTGATAAACAATTCATTCGGTGAAATTAGGATTTTGCTGAAATTGTCTTTCAGATTATAGTCGTCATCGTTTTGCAAGGGGTAGTTGGATTTGCTTCATACCGCAATTAACAGTTTTGAAAGAACACAATGAACAAAAGAAATTATTTGATTTTATACGTTAACTTTGGTGTTTATGGGTGGTGAATGTTCAGTTCATGCTACAATTAACAGTCATGAAAGAACGCAATGAACGAAAGAAATAAGTGGATTTTATAATCTAACTTTGGTGTTTATAGGTGTTATAAAGTGGTAAATTCAGTTCATGCCACCATTAACAGTTGTGAAAGAACGCAATGAACGATAGAAATGATTGGATTTTGGGTGGTGAATATTCAGCATAAGCTACAATTAACAGTCATGAAAGAACGCAATGGACGAAAAAAATATGGATTTTATAGGTTAACTTTGGTGTTTATAGTTGTTATAAAGTGGTAAATTCAGTTCATACCACCATTAACAGTCATGAAAGAACGCAATGAACGATAGAAATGATTGGATTTTATAGGTTAACGTTCTGTTTATAGGTTTTGAATAGTTAGTTCATGCTACAATTAACAGTCACGAAAGAACACAATGAACGTAAGAAATAATTGGATTTTATAGGTAAACTTTGGTGTTTATAGGTGTTATCAGGGGGTAATTTCAGTTCATACCACAATTAACAGACGTGAAAAGACACAGTAAACGAAAGAAATATTTGGATTTTGTAGGTTCTAACTTTGGTATTTATAGGTGTTTTTGAACGACGTATATTATAAAGAATTCATTCGCTTAAGCTTTAGATAAAATTGTCTTTCCGTTTACAATGGTCATCAATTCAACCGAGAGTGATTGGATTCAGTTCACGCCTAAATTAACAGTCATGATAAAAGTCCAATAAACGGAAATTGTATTTTATAGGTTAATTGTATTAATATTGTGTTAATAATTGTATTTTATAGGTTAATTGACTAGTTTTAACTTTCATGAAATTGAAACTCACATTCAAGCATCTACATCACACTTCAATAGTATGCTTTCATACAGCTTTCATGCTTTCATTTTATTTAGATTACACTGTGATACAAGCAATTATTTGACCCTAAGTATCTGCAAGTAGCACACAATTTTTCAGGGCTACAATTTTCAAATGTTCTTAATCTGACCGACGTTTCATCTATACAGTTTTTGAGATTAGTGTGACTCCAGTAAGACGTTAATTAAAAAATACCATTTCCAATACCTGAAGAAAATCATCAGATTAGAAACAGTTTTTCATAATCGCTTCTAATTCACTTTTAACATAAAACTATGGACACAATGCAGAAGTGAACATTATACACCATTTGTTTCAGAATTATTAATTTGCTGCTTTTAACATCAATGACTTTTGATTTCGCTTAGAATTACATACAATATTTTTGATCATTTCGGAAAATTTGCTACAATTCTTGAATGAAGGAGGGATGGTCATACGAGCCAAACGCGAGCTAAAAGCCCCTCATAGAAGATTGGTAGACTATGACTATGATACACAGATCATGAGTTGAAAAATGAACATTGTTCTGAAATAGCATTTTCTGCTCACATCCGATTCATTTTTTGGCGTTTTCCTGGTTTCTCTATATTGGTAAACAAATGTGACAGGTTATCTTAAAAATACTCGAAGAATATTTTCTGTTAGCTAATTTCTGTGAATAAATTTAGATTAAGGGATACTCAATTAAAACAATACTGAAAGAATGGAACCCATCATTATACATTTATGAAATGAAATATAAGGTGAGCTATGAAGTAATAAAAAATGTATTTTAAATTTGATTTACTCTTAAATATATAAGTAAATGAGTAGAGAATAAAAACGGTATCTTCATTTATTCTGTAAAAGGTACATAGATTAGATCTGTTTATAGGTAGTTAATTAATGTTTAACGGGAGCAACACAATGGGCTATTACCGACAGATCCGAGAACAACACCTTAAAATTTTGTTTCGCGGTCAGATGACGGGGCCAACAATTGAGCTGGCCCTCCACTCTCCAAACTTCACACCACGGTAACTTAGAGATTAGATAAATTAATAATTATTGTCGATTCGGCTGTCTGAAGGTACGAATGCATTCTTTCATTTCATGGAAACTCAGAAATTAAATTCAACTCAATATTCAAGACTTACATTACAGTATTCAAAACTTTTATAACATTTCTATAATAAAATACAGCAATATTTCAATAACAAAATACAATAATATTTCAATAACAAAATACAATAATATTTCTCAATAGTAAAAATAACTACAAAAATAAGTTTTTACTGGGCATATTTAACTTATCTATAGACAAGTCTAGACCCAAAAATTAGGTCAATAAATATGTAGGTAGTTAATTGAATCAATGTCGCATTGGAGAAACACAACGGGCTATTGACGACGGTTCGGGATTAATCCCGAAGGGAAAGTTCCTAGGTGAATAAAGAAATTAATAAAACATGGATGAATAGAGCTCATAGGGGTTACAGAGAATATTTATTATACTTATACATAAATATGGAAAAAACATAGCAAGAGAATACATTAAGAATAATACCCCAACATTTAATATATAAAAGTTTCATTAATGGTCTTTTTATACAGACCCTTATTTGAAACAAAAACTTACACAAATTAATTTCAAGTATCCCACTATACCAATTAAGATGTTTTTGATAGTAAAGATATCTCTTTAATTTAAGACCATCGCTATTTCAATTATTTACTTACAGATATTAACTCTAAAATTCTGTGCAAAGTAAATTATGTATCCATAGTCATTCAAATCAGTATTCAATAGTCTGAGAAATGTTTGAATTGAATAAAGGAAAACTCATCAGTCAGAACATGCATCGAAGATGGTTTACAGTTACGTTATATGATCAATACTTATTTTAGGCCTATTCTATGATAGCAAATTATTTTTAATTACATTCCGTACACAGATAACAAATGGGAAGCCATTATCCTATCCTATAATAAATATCTTCGTTAGCATTTTACGATGTTAAGGCAAACACCGAAAAAGTGCTTTAAAATAAAACTATTCATTAAGTACATTTTTCTGTATCTTATCTGTCACACAAAACTCACAACATCTTGATGGACGAGAAATCTCGTCATTAACAAAATTGGTCTGATCTTGATGGACGAGGAATGTCGTAATTAACAGAATTGGGCAGATCTTGATGGACGACACATCTCGTCATTATCAAAATTATCCAGACCTTGATGGACGAGAAATCTCGCTATTAACAAAACTGTTGAGGTCTTGATGACGACACATTTCGTCACTGTCAAATTGGTCATATTTTGATGGACAAGGAAACACGTCATTAACTAAATTGGTCAGAACTTGATGGATGAGGTAAGTCGTCATCAAAATTGGATCTCGATGGACGAGACATCTCATCACTAACGTAATTGGCAAGACCTTAATGGAGACGAGATATCTCGTCAAAACCACTAAGAGGGTCAAAACCGCGAGCCAAGAGGTCGACACCCCAACCGAAGCACCACATCCTTCCATTCAACCAATCCCACAATTAAGCGAATCGGAAAAACGACTTTTTAAGGGGTAGCAACGCTTTAAGTAAGAGTTCCCATCCCTGCCGGGAATTCACTTGTTGGGAAAGGCAAGAATATCCCAGCAATCGCGGCCGAAATTACTGGGGGAATCAGAGTCAAACCTTCATTACAAGTAATTGTGGGGGGCATCTGGCCAATTACGAACTCCGGTGGCGTGGCTCCTAAGGGAAAGCGCCGTTTACGATAATCGCCACCATTTGTCACCTTCTCTGCTGCGGTCACTGTCCAAATGATGTCCCCCGACACCACCCAACCAGCCAAGCGTGCCTCTATTCTCTCGCGGGGACAGATATCAAAGATAAACGCGTGGATAAAAACTGGGCACAATGGGGAAGGGGACGCTTTTTATTTATTTTTTTATATACAGCCTCCCTATTTATTATTATTTTTTAGAAAAGAGGGCCGAGTCAGCTGAGGTTGACAAAGAGACAAAGGTAGGGCTTCCGAGAGGGGTTTTATTTAAGGGAAGGCGGGATTTCTCTTCGCTTTCCAAGGATCCGCTGCGAAATGTGGAAATGATTAATCAAAACGTTTCCCGGCATTAGCATTTGCATTTCATGATATGGAATTTCACGCGGTATGACCTTAAATGCCCGATTTTCGAAGCGGCGGGCAATTGAAAAGCGAGATCTGGAGAAAGGTTTGTATTTTTTTTAAGTTTCCACCGAAAATGAAATTCGAAGATCGCAGACATTGTTGGGTGGCGGTAGCCTGTGGTTGGGAGATTAACGGATTGGTGATAATCCAACCAAAAACCGTCGTGTGAAAGGGGAACTTCTTATGAAAGGATTTCTAAACAAGCACACAACAGCGCAACTTTGCAATTAAAATTGTTGACATTGTTGGGTGGCGGTAGCCCGGTTGGGAGATTAACGGATGGGTAATAATCCAACCAAAAGCGTCGCGTGCCTAGGAGAACTGCTCATGAAAGGTTTTCTTTTCAAACAGGCACACAACAGCACAACTTTGCAATTAAAATTGTTGACATTGTTGGGTGGCGGTAGCCCGGTTGGGAGATTAACGGATGGGTAATAATCCAACCAAAAGCAGTAGTGTTCCAAGGAGAATTGCTCATGAAAGGTTTTCTTTTCAAACAGGAACACAACAGCGCAACTTTGCATTTAAAAGAGGGACGTGGAGGCGAGTTGGAAGAGCAACGGATTAGTAACCGAAGGGTTATGAGTTCGAAACTTTGTCCAGTCAAAAACCGTTGTGTACACGGGAGCTGGTACACGTTAAATCTGTCGTGGCCTCAAATGTCCTCACGTTGACGTGGTGTGGAAGTTTTCAGAATTGAGTACCAGTGCAGATTGTTGTTCTCTTCATCTGACGGTGGTTAAAAATTACGAGGCGTTGTCATTGATTCTTTCACTTCGGGATGGATCCTGTACCGTCTCCAATTGCCCGGTGTGTTGCTCCAGTGCACCGTTAATTAACTACCTATCAGCCAGATAAGATCTGTAATTTAATTTCTCTTAGTTATCTCTAACTTTAAAGTATTTATAGATATATTTCATGTGCCTCTATATTATAATGGTTGGTACTTTATTTATATTATCATCTCTTTAATGAGGATGCGAGTAGGGTGTGCGTGCAATATAGAACTACCTGATTTGAATTGTTGGCACGTGCGAATGAGCTTCTTAGTAATCGTAGCTTAAGATAAGCTTAGTGGTCTTTCGAAAGTTCGCATTCACGCCACGTATACACGAGCCGACAGTAAAAGACGTGTTTTAACGCCATATTGTATATTCGTCCTTTTATTATGCATTTTTAGTTATTTAAATGTTGGTAACGAAAATTTGGAAGAAACTAATTTCTCACTTGCGTTCTTTTTCATAGATGTGGCACTTTCTCACTGACTTTAGAACTGACAACATAAAAACTGCTGTACTTATTACACGTCAGTCGGTACTATATCCGTATTGCCTCAACTGCAGTACTAAAGGACTTTTGAACTGCTGATTTCTCACTGCACTAACTCTCCCATCGAATGGCTTACTTTCTTTAAGTATACTTGGGCATCGCAACCCCGAGGTACCCAAGTGATCTCTTCTCTCTTCAGTATTACCCTCACTTTTTCTTTTTCTCCTTCCTAGTCCCGGTTGCAAGAGTAACTGAAAAGCAACTGGAGGGTTGAGAGTTCAAATCCGACCAAAGACTGTAGTGTACAAAGGGTGCTGGTGCAAGTTAAATGTGTCGTGGCCTCGAATGTCCTCACGTTGGCGTGGAAGTTTGGAGAAGGGGGTTCCAGCTCAGGTTTGATCTCGCCATCTGTCTCTGCTTCAAAATTGGTCATTGGATCTTTCCTTCGGGTTTGATCCCGGACCATCTCCAATACTCTGTTCTGAGCTCCCAGTGTGAATTTAATTGAAATACCTTCTAGTATTTATAATTTGAAAGTTGGTTCAGCTCATCCTGTATTTGGAGCATCATGGACATGCTTGTTCTTTGCGCCCCTAAATTCCAACCTGCGAGGCCATCGACGAGACTGTCATGAAACCAGAAATTGGATACTACTCCGCGAAGTTAAAACCAAATGCCAACAAGGTCAGTTTACGTACAGAAAGAATAGTCCGTTGTGTGCTCCCAGTGTGAATTTAATTGAAATACCTTCTAGTATTTATAATTTGAAAATTGTTTCGGATCAGCCTGTGTTTAGCACATCATGGATATGCTTGTTTTTACGCCCCTAAAATCCAACCTACGAGGCCATGAAACCAGAAATCTGATAGTACTTCGCGAAGGCAAAACCAAATGCAATCAAAAACAGTTTACGTACAGAAAGATTACATATAGATGGATAGGGAAGGTTTCCCCACTACATCATGTGTGTTCCAGTAATTAACAAGCTGCAGCTCATGTACGTTTCTTTTCCAAGATAACAGCTCCCTGTATTTCCATCTAACCGAACTCGAAGAACTCTAAGGAGGCAAAGCTATCAAGACTTGCGGTTTGGACACCAGTAACATGAGAAGGGTCCGTCAGACGTAATCTTTGGTGTTACAGTCAACTGAGGAGGGCTGAACCAGGATGGTACATCTAGATAGCTTTTTCTTCTTTCCGGAAGAAGGACCTACCGCAACGACGCACTAACGGTTAGAACTCCTCGTTTTGTACTTCCCACACTTGAATGAAAAGCTCAAATACAATATCAGTTACATCTAAGAATACTGTAGAGTTAAACGACATTAGCGACAGGATGTAGGGATGGCACAAATGAATGGATAAAAGGTTTTAAAAAGTCGGATGCATTTATATCTGATGCTTAGAAACGTACTAATGTGTGTAACCCTGAGAGATTCAAGCGCATTTAATCGTTCTGAAACCTACAGTCTTGCCTAGCCTGGATAATAATCTGAAGGAAATGAAACTGAACAATTATTAGTCAACACCAAAGAGGCACATTTTGGGCTCGGACCAGATGCCGTTGCTACCTCAATTCAGAGGTCCTGTTAGGAAGTAAAAAATGCGATTCCTAAGTTTAATTTAACCGTCTGAGGGCTTTACACGAATATATCCATAATGCAACCTGCAGAATGCCCTGCTTGACTTCTAACCAAATTTGACCTAGACTAGTAGAATTTTTACTGGGATTCTTTAATCCTGTAGATGTGGTTATTAAGTCATTGTGTTATGGGGGAAAAAGCAATGCTACTCAAATCGGAAATCTTGTGACGCTCAAAGGGCTAGAAACAACATTTTGCATTACTAAATTCAACTCAAGGTATTTGGCATGATGTAGAGTTCGGGTGTTTTAGTAACGCGAGGATTATATTTAGCCAAACTGCGCCAATTTTATAGAGCGAAATGCATTGACGTATTTTATTTTCTATTTCTCTTTCATGTTTTTAAACTTAAATGTTCTAAAACATGAATCAGTTATTGCAACAGTTTAAGAAATATTGTTGGCTTGAGTACAGTATTTTATTCACCTGTTTACTATGTTACTTTCTTATCAATGTATTTATGTGTTTCGAAATCCTATTTTTCTCAAATTAGGATCTTTTAAATAATCACATCGGTAAAGTATGTTTATCATAGGTTTCTCTTTGAAACACTGGCAGTAGCCTGATTTAATGTATATTCTCAGTTCGGATCTTTAATTAAATTACCTACTAAACTAGTCTGTGGCAAGTTCGTTAAATATGTAAGTATGAAACTTCTAATCTATTTGGATGGCCTTAAATGTCTAGTATATGTAACTTAACATTGATTCTTATAAAAATAGCGCTGCCAGAGGAAATTTTAAACATTCACTGTATTGCCAAAAAAAAAGGTACGAGCCTATACAAAATACATAGCAATGCCTTTATGCACGTCATTGGTAGCGACTGTCAGTGCATATATAATCCGAAAGTCCACTGCGGAAATATTTACAACTGTTTCCGTCGTGAGAATTGTGTACTCCAGTGGAACGTTAATTAACCCACTTACCTAATATTTGTAACATATAGATAATTTTTATTAAAGTATGTTTTTTATTTTTTAATATTGTCGTGTTTTCATTATGATTTTACTCTCAATAGTCACTTAAAAATAGCGTAAAAACCACCTGAGGAAGGTGTAACTTTACAGTTAGACTTTCAAAGAAATAATAACTTTCATTTCTAATTAAGCCATACATTTTTCTATTACGTAGAAAATCTCTCGTATTATCACGACTTTTTGAGCAATTTACTTGTTTATACTTACGTGAAAACTGGTAGCATGAAAATTCCAGAGATAAAATTCTTACTTTTTTTACCTTAACCTTTCAAGACTTAGCAAAAACTGCGAAGCTAAAGCTCTATTTTTTTGCCTGCTCTAACCACACAAATAATTCAGAGTACTTAACGACTCAAGTTGTCTTCGATAATTAGGATCACTTAAAATGAGACTAAATAAGTAAAACTAGCAAAACGCTTTCATAGGAGTGCAGATTGCTCAAACAAACACATTGAGCTGCAAAGACAGGCCTTTGCTAATCGTGGAAGTTATTTACTTTGAGGAAACCACCGCAAATGATATAATATTTAAAAGGGGGACACATTGAAAGCTGCAAATTGAAAAAAGCGTTTTGCGTTCGAAAACTCGAGACCATGTAGATAAATGCGCAACCAATCACGATCCATGAATATTTAATCTACTGAAGCTAGTAGTTGTATTTTCCTAATTTCTAAAACAAACACTAGTTATATATTAATACGAATTCCAGGAAAACCCCTTTCGTAGAGTCATTTTGATCAATGGAGCAAACGCTTAGCTGAGCAATGGAGTAGGCGATGTTCAGAGGGAAAACCTAGAAACACGACATCGTCAATATTTTATTAAGCATTTTCCCATGCTAACGCTTAGAGCGTTATTTAGTTATTTCAATAATTGCTGTGAAGATTATTTCGACGTTGTGTCTTTTAATTATTTCCGAGTCATTTCAAAAAACTAATGAGGGAAAGGAACTTGAAGAGGGGAGACATACGGGAAATGTCTCTAAAAACAATCTCCCGCAGTTCATTTAATGAAAGAATCAGTTGTAAAATTAATAAAACATCAAGTTTTATTCCGGCGTACTCATAACTAAAAAATGTAGAATTAGTGAGTTATGTATGGCAGTTTCCAAATAAGTAGACGCGGATTGCAAGTTCAACTAAACAATTCGAAAGTTAGCGAATTGGTGCTCGCTTTTATTTGGATATTTTCTCAGTTGCAGCAACATATTTGATAAACTGCATGAGGTTTACAACAAATTTGGATGAAAGCTATGTGCAAACAGTAACCGATAGTTGTTAAAAAGTAAGTTGTTATTTTGGCACAATTCGTTAGGATTTTATCTTAGCAGGGAGGAAATCATCACGTGCTTCAGGTCCAGTAACAGACATTTATGTCTCTGTCGTCAATTTTAGGCATCTTTCGACCACCGATGTGACAAAGGTAGCGAAAGAACTAAAAAACGTTTGTGTAGCAGGAATATTTATACAAGACTTAAGTTCTTCAGTTAAAACGTTTGTAATGAAATTTATTTTTGAAATTAAAAAATATATTATTTGCTTTAATCATTCTCTCTCTCTCTCTCTCTCTCTCTCTCTCTCTCTCTTACTTAGAACGCTCCTTAGTTCAAGTATTCGAATATACCGGCGTTCATCACTTATTACTATTAGGAACATATTCTCGGTGTGAAGGAATTATACATTTTGTTAAATGGCTAGACGAATTACTGTCTTTAGTTTGTCACTCCAATAGCGAGGACATTCAACTTTCAATCTTTTCAGGAAGGATAGCACTTCATTACATACCACATTGGTGCATAAACTCTTAAAATAAATTCTGAAATAATTTTTGTCCAAGGACGGATTCTTGCACATGTAATACCTTCATCCATCAAGCCTGTGGTAATCCTACAGATTGATAATTAGCTAAATTAGAAGACCCTTGTTCAGACGATACAGCTTTGTAAATGTTGTATAGATATCATAAACCTAAACTAACATCCTATTGGTCGACATGGGAAAATCGCAAGAAAATGCCCCAGATTGTGTATAAATATCTTTTGCATTTGTTTCATGCTTTCCCGGTTGTTCTCTGATATTATTTAGGACTTTCATAGGCTCCATATAAGTGTTGAAATAAGTTCTTCAGAATAAATTAGTTGGTAAGCATTAATTGGAAAATCCTATCCGGGAAAAAAAAAGGGATCACCCGCCCTTGTAAGGTATTTCAATTATTTCTATCAGTTAACTCCATTTAAAGTTACCTTATTTCTACTAGTTGCTTGTTTTTAAGATTAACCTATTTGTATTAGATTCTTTAAACTTATTTTTGATGTTGAAGGTTTAGGTTCTCTAGTTGGTAACTCAGGTAACATTTGGCAACAGCACGTAATTTCTCACTACTTCGGAAATCAGGTACACATTTGGTAGCTACAAACACCTTATGCTTCCTGTCTTCTCTTTCTGATCCAACCAACATTTTTACCTATCTAAAATTTTATTTGTTTCAGCCAAATCTACTGAACTTATCGCTATTTCCGTAGTGTTTCATGTCCAATTCCTAGTTTACGTCGTACCCTTTGATTCC
Source organism: Metellina segmentata (assembly GCA_947359465.1). Classification (NCBI taxonomy): domain Eukaryota; kingdom Metazoa; phylum Arthropoda; class Arachnida; order Araneae; family Tetragnathidae; genus Metellina; species Metellina segmentata. Next base: position 66,283,141 of record OX375884.1, read on the forward strand.
TATTACAAAAACAAATAGAAAATAGGACAGATTTACATGACTCAATATCAAACAAGGTCTTAGATGACCTTGAAGAGCTGCTACTTTAAAGTCATATTTAGAACTATTTGCCAGACACCTTACGTTTAATTTGCAACACTCTTTTTCGGAAAACAGTGGGTACTTTTTTGGTACATTTTAATTAACGTCACACTGGAGCAATACATCGGGCTATTGATGACAGTCCGGGATCAACCCCGAAGGAATTGATCCGAGGACAACACCACATTATTTAGAACTATGGTAAGATGACGAGGCCACAACTGATCTGACAACCCACCTCTCCAAGCTTCCACACCACGCCAATCTAACAGTGGTAATGTAAGCTTTTCTCCACATTTTTTTCTATATTTTCAGCTGCAACTTCTAATGCCTCGCTAATACTGGATTCTTTCCCAGAATCTAGTAATTTTAGTTCGTGTCTAACAAGCAAATAACACTTTAAAATACCCTCGATTGTTGGTAAAGTTTAAGATAGAAGTTTACGCGGAGAACTAAAAAAGGGGCATTCTATTTGATGTAGTCGCAGTTTTGGAATAACTCCTTTTTATTTTAATATAGTTCCCAAAACAGAAGTCCCTACTAGACACTCATGTCCAACTGTATTACTCTTGGAATTAACTTGTAAAAAGCATTAAGAACTTTTTGTTTTGTACAGGAGCGTTTTACTCAAGTGTCTGCAGCTGCAATAATGCTTCCGAAGCGGATATCCAGCAATACAGTGCCTTCTTTTCGATCTTTGTGGGTACGAAGGACAAGATTAACGTAGACAAAGTGTTGTACATGCTTTTAATTTTCGAAAATATATTCATCAGGTATGTATCACACATTAAAATATTTTAAAAACCGTATTACAAAGTGCCTCTTTTTCGTTTTTAGCCCATTTCGTCATTATCTAACACTCGGTAGAGAGTAACCCCCCCCCCAAGTGATTCGACGAGATATCTCGTCCAAGATCTGGTATTTTTGCTAAGGACGAGATATCTCGTCAAAGCCAAACTGCCCTATGACTCCAAGGGGAATGAAGTCAGAAGTAATAAACACAAATTATCTCTCCTAGAACTGGTGATAATTTGGAAGAGGTTTCTGCATCAAAGGTTGGACACTACACGACACTTTTCGACGTGACGATAAACCATCAAGGAAGTTAAAAACTGTTATGTTAATGGGTTAAAAATCTAGCAGAGGTGAGAAGTGCAGGATGCATAGTATACCACAGTTTAAAAATAGACAGCCACGGTGAGATTTAAAAGTTTATTAAAAATGTGTAGGACTTTACAGATAAAATAGCAACTCATAAGAGAACATACAAAGATCCAGTATTTGGTTCCGAGAGAGTAGAATATAAACTGACTTCGTTTATATGTATAGCCCTGACTAAATAAAAAGGGCGTTTCATATGCAAATCCAGCCTGATTTGCATATATTTAAGCAGTTAAGAACAGGAGAATATCCATTATGTAAACTTTAATAATAAAAATACAGGTATTTATTTTCTACCCTACAACAAAAGCGATTTCGAAAAAATATTTCGGCCCACCCTTATACACCCCATCTTCTATTATTTCCGGGTTGTATTTTCACTGACTGATGGGTTAAATACCACGAGTGGCGTTAATGCGACTTCTCCTGTCCGAGTTTATTCACAAGCTAAAACTCCCTCCCCACTAAATCACACACAATTCCAAACATCCGCCAGAAAGTCACGTTTTTCAAAAGCCAGAAAAAGTCCACGCGCACTCAGTCCAATCGCAATTCGGCCACCGAGAACAAGTTGTTTCCGATAACGCATTCTGTTATTGATGATTCCCTCGCCCGCCTTCTGAGACACTCGCCTTCTCGGTTAACTGCGGCTCTTTAAAGAATGCGGCTTTCTGAGAAAGCGGAAAGAGCAAAACAAATCTACTACTTGAAGGGAAAGATCGATAAAAGAACACTTTCGTTAATTAACATAGAAAGGCTATCGTCATTACCGGAGAAAAATTTCGGATTTGCAAAAAAAGGGCGAGCTGGGATTCCTCCCGCACCAGTAAGTACCCTGTAAGTATGCGAATTTTTGTACATTCCAAGTCTAGTTAGGGTGACAAACACGTCCAGAGGAAATCGTGCCCTGCAATTAATATTTGCGAGGCTAAAGACTCTGCATCGATCCAGAAGGGGAGAGGAATGACGGTTTAAAAAGGAAAAGCGAAACTGAAGAACTTCAAATGAGCCTCCGCTTGCGAGTGAGAAGCTGAAAGAGGACCTCGCTTTGCGATGAAGAAAAAAAGGAACTTGGTCTGTGTAATCAAAAGATACACCAGTAAGCTACGTATCTCGTCGTGTGTTTTCAATCAGCTGCAACTGAAAGGTGCAGTTTCAATAATAGTTTTATTCTCTAAGTGTTTTTCAACTAGGTTTGAGCTTTGCAGAGCCGTCCAAGTGGTATAGAAAAGATATCTCGTTAATCAAGATCGGGTCAATTTTGTTCCAGACGAGATATTGTGTAATCAATAGAAACGCCATTAGGCCACGTATCCTTGCGGTGTGTTTTCAATCAGCTGCAACCGCAGGCGCAGTTTCTTAAATAGTTTTATTCTCTAAGTGTTTTTCAACTACGTTTGAGCTTCGCTTAGCCGTCCAAGTGGTATAAACACGATATCTCGTTCATCAAGATAGGGTCAATTTTGTTCCAGACGAGATATTATGTAATCAATACATACGCCATTAGGCCACGGATCCTTGCGGTGTGTTTTCAATCAACTGCAACAAAAGGCGCAGTTTCTTAAACAATTTTATTCTCTAAGTGTTTTTCAACTAGGTTTGAGCTTCCCTTAGCCGTCCAAGTGGTATAGAAAAGATATCTCGTTATCAAGATCGGGTCAATTTTGTTCCAGACGAGATATTATGTAATCAATATATACGCCATTAGGCCACGAATCCTTGCGGTGTGTTTTCAATCAGCTGCAACCTAAGGCGCAGTTTCTTAAACAGTTTTATTCTCTAAGTGTTTTTCAACTAGGTTTGAGCTTCGCTTAGCCGTCCAAGTGGTATAAACACGATATCTCGTTCATCAAGATCGGGTCAATTTTGTTCCAGACGAGATATTATGTAATCAATATATACGCCATTAGGCCACGAATCCTTGCGGTGTGTTTTCAATCAGCTGCAACCTAAGGCGCAGTTTCTTAAACAGTTTTATTCTCTAACGGCCATATTCACAAGTCTCGAGTTAACTCGAGGATCAGTTGATCCGCGAGTAAGAGTTAACTCGAGGATTATCAAAAACGGTATTCTCAAACGGCGTGTTAAGTGATCCGGGGATTAAAATGAGACGCTCGCTATGATTGGCTCCTCACGGTCACATGATATTTGTTTACATTGGTTAGGACGCCCGAATCTGCATTCATACTGATCAAGCCCGTACTTCGCCGTAGAATTGATTCCAAATTGTGAATAAATAGGACTCGCACAGCATTTTAATATGGGTTTGGGAAAAGAAATGCAAAGGTATTTAATCTCAAATTGGAATTTTATGGAAACCTAAATTTGGCAAGAAAGAATTGTACACAATGTCTTGACAGATGTATGTAATCTGATTATCTTTGTACTTGTCAGTATGGGTGTGTGTTGGTGTCGTGACAAGTAACTTGCATTATCAATTTTCTTTCATTCGTAGTAACTCAACAGAATAATTTTAATTCTACGACGAATTTGTATCTGCCATGGTCGTTTTCTACCGTTCGCTCTCTCCGGCTTAGAGGACAGAGGTGGCGCCATCTATCTTTTCGCTAAGCTGCTTGGTTAAGATTACGCAGCTATTTTTATTTTCATTTTTCTTTTGAATTTCAATAAAAATATGTTTAAATTTTTCCATTTAAGCAATTTTATTATGAGGAGATTAGCTGCTATGTAGTAGGTGCTCCGTAATGACAGATCCAGTTCAGTCGTCGCAAGAATTCTGTAATTGAGCATAGAATGAAATGTGTCCTCCATTTTCTTTTTCCAAAAAGATGGTACTGCGCATGCGTTAAATGTAACTCGCGAGTTAACTCGCCGATTTCGGAGGATCAAAATGTAACACCGAAACGGCAGTTTAAACCACGGATCAGGACTTGTGAATACGGTTTTCTCGATAACTCGCGGATTATCGTTGATCCTCGAGTTAACTCGGACTTGTGAATACGGCCGTTAGTGTTTTTCAACTAGGTTTGAGCTTCGCTTAGCCGTCCAAGTGGTATAGAAAAGATATCTCGTTCATCAAGATCGGGTCAATTTTGTTCCAGACGAGATATTGTGTAATCAATAGATACGCCATTTGGCTACGTATCCTTGCGTGTGTTTTCAATCAGCTGCAACTGAAGGCGCAGTTTCTTAAATAGTTTTATTATCTAAGTGTTTCTCAACTAGGTTTGAGCTTTGCTTAGCTCTTTAAGTGGTTTCGCGAGATATTTCGTTCATCAAGATCTGAACAATTCTGGTAAAGACAAGATAAGATCATCGTTAAGATATTCTGTAATCAAAAGATACATCCCTAGGCCACGTATCCCTGTCAGGTGTTTTGAATCAGCTGCCAATTGAAAGCGAGATTTCTTAAAAAGTTTTTTCTCCGAGTGTTTCTCAAAGGTTTGAGCTTCGCTTACACCTGCAAGTGGTTTCGATGAGATATCTCGCTCATCACGACATGGAGAATATTTTTAAAGACGAGATATCTCGTCATCAAGATATTGCCAATTATTTTCTATGATGGTATAGTCACGATCTGGTCAGTCTTCTTCTACTGATCTTGATCGTGTTTTTTTCTAATGTCAAGATATCTCGTCCAACAAGAAATGGTCAGTTTTGTTAATGACTACCTACCTACATCTAAGTGTTTCTGAACTAGGTCTGAAGTTTGCTTAACCCTCCAAGTGGTTGCAACGGAATATCTCATTTATCAAGATTTGAAAAATGTTGTTAATGTCATATCTCGTCATCAAGATATTGCCAATTTTTTGATGATGACAAAATTAAGATATCGAAAATTTTCTTTTAATAACTTAATATTTCGTCATCAAGATCTGGTTAGTTTTTTTAAAACGACGAGATGCTTTATCTGGACAAGTACAAGGATGGTTACGAGTAATATGCCAATATTTTTAATTTCCCTACCTTGTGGGCTAACCAAATTTTGTGAAAACGGTTAAGAACCAAACAGTTTAAGACACCGGAGACATACATTCAAAGATAGGCGGATGGGAGCATAAAGACTTATTGAAAACATTAGGTTAGCCCAACCTATGTTCAAACTAATATATATAGTTGGCACAATACCTTATTTCGATCATCAAACATTTTAAATTTTTCCATGAAAAACCCAACAAAATTTGTGGCCTAACCCATATTTTTGAAATAAAAAATGAACACTTTCAGACATCAGAGACAAATTCAGTTAGAACGGGTCAGTACTTTCTGACAAATTTTTATTGAAAACACTGGGTTAGTCTAAACCTGTGGTCTTAATAGTTGGACTGTGACTCATCATTTCTACATCAGTTCACGTTGTGTGTTAGTTTGCTACAATAGGGTCTTCAACTATCAAAGACCGAATGGAAAGTTACTTTTTAATTAAGGAAATAAAAAAGCTGATTTATATCGTTTTAATCGAATGAGTTTTAATTTCATCAGAATAGTTAATTAAATGATTTGCTTAATTAACAAACATATTTTTTTCATTCTGGCATTACTTGCATTTTATAAGTTATCGAATTTATAGAATTTCTCCAGAAATTCTTTACGAAAGAAATAAAAATAACAGTTTCGATTGACAACCATAATTTCTGTTTTACTTTACTTCAATAGATTCTATTATCTTCAATCCTTTGCACGAGCGATACTAGTGAATAATTTTGAAATTCAGTGTCATTTGAGGTATTTAAAATTCTCGGAAACTAAACCTCTCCGATCATCAACAGGAGGTCGGGTAGTTAAACAGTTTTACCCTATAACTCTTTCGTTCTTATGATAATTTTTACATTGCTTCCATAGATTCACATAAAACTGCAAAATGCACACCAGCGATACTAGTGAATAGTTTTACTTCAGTGTCAGTTACGTATTTAAATTTCTTGGAAACTAAACCTTCTCCAATCATCAACAGGAGGTCGGGTAGTTAAACAGTTTTACCCTATAACTCTCTCTAATGTTGTTTTTTACTTCGCCTCCATATAGATTCATACAAAACTACAAACTTGTGACCCAGCGATACTAGTCAGTAGTTTTAAATTCAGTGTGTCATTTAAGCTATTTAAATTTTTGGAAACAAAACCTTTTCTAATCATCAACAGCAGGTTGAGTAGTTAAAAACAGTTTTACCCTATACTCTCTCCTCTTATGATTGTTTCATCTTATGATTGTTTCATCTCATGATTGTTTCATCTCATGATTGTTTCATCTCATGATTGTCTCATCTCATGATTGTTTCATCTCATGATTGTTTCATCTTATGATTTTTTTTCATCTTATGATTGTTTCATCTTATGATTTTTTCATCTTATGATTGTTTCATCTTCTAATTATTCACGAAACAACTATGGATTCTTACATTAAAGTATATAAGAACTGAAAACTTAAAAAATAAATCCAACGAATGAAATCTCAACTAACTTGTTTTGAATCAGGTTCAATTAACGAAGTTGTTGATTCCAAAATTTAATCGTCCTATATGAAAGGATTTTCTGTGATTTGTAAACTTGTAATTCCGTCGGTAAAATTTGCTCTCGTCGTTTACGAAGTCTCCACATATCGACGGACTGCATTCATTTTATTTAAGCCCCTTAGCTTCTTTTATGAACAAAGCCGATATTATTCATTCCTTTGAAGTGTGTTGCAGCATTAATTGCCATTCCATCTCGGTTCACAAATGCTGTCAATGTTTTCAATTAAAAGCCATTCTCTTTGGTCACGTTTTTCCTTTGAATGGAGCCGAACTCGCTTTTATCTTGTTTCTGTGATCGAAGACTTTCTCGTCGATGCACGTTTAGGAATCATGACATCAAAGTATTTTGGTTGTTCTTGCTGAAAGGTGGAATCCTTTTCACACTTTTTAAAATGAGAACTTGCATTTACTTCTCGTATCAGGTCTGAGAATCCAATTCGGGACATGAAACTAAGATGAATGCTTCAAAGTTATGCTTCAGTTTATTTGAGTTGGATGCGTGCTTCCATGAGTATTCTTACGCTTGATACAATTTATATTTAGTCATTATTCTTCATATCCTATATTTAGCTGTTATCCCAAAATTGGGCTGGCACACCTTCAAATGCTTATGAAAGTTAATTACACGGATCGAATATTCACATCTTGATTCTCGAAATTCACTTTTTATCTTTTTGTCACATTTGAAACAAACACACACACACATAAACAGGTGGACCAATTGACAAAGACCGGATCACAGTTCCCTCAACCTAAATTCCCTTTACCTCTACGTAATATCAAGACTTATATGATCACCTATAACGACTAAAAAACTCAGTCTGCAATGAGATGTATACAGGAAAGAAGTGTAATGTTTTATTGAGAACCAGATCTGTAGGAGTCGCTTGCTTTTGACTTCTTACCGGACATGACAATCTATAAAGACACACACTGTATTGCAGCATCGAGATCAGCTATCTGTTCTCTTTGCGAACTGGATGAAATGACTGGAGATCACCTCTGGACTGACCTGAAATTAATGACAATAGAATTGCCACTACTGTTGTGACTACTGTAGTGGTTTTAGTCATATGTTTTCACTTCCGAACTCTATTGGTCTGCTCGTCGACGACTGACCCCAAATGAATGGAGACCTCCTCGAGGACTGTCCTAAAATGCATGACAGTAGAATTGCAACTACTGTAGCTAGTGCTTCTCATCCATATTCTTTCACATCAGAACTCTATTGGGCTGCTTGTCAATTCATGTCGGATAGGCTGGAGACGAGACGAGGATTAAAAAGGTTATTAATTAGGATTTTAAATCAAGTAATTTTTGTCGGAATAGAGATCTGTGTACCAGTAGAAGTTGATAACTGAGGACAACGAGGTTGTTTGGTTGGTTGGTTAGGCTTTTAAGGCACAAGAACCATATTTGGCAAAGCTGCGCCAAAAAAAGTCACGTAAGTGGATATACACATGAATCGAGATTGAATTGAAAGCGGAAAATGTATTGCTTAGCTTTAAACAACCTTACAGATCAACCAGATCTGCCTTTGCTACTTTTCCTCAAAGACAATACATTACAGATCGGTTTCAGAAGTTAAAAAGGAGTTCACACAAAGGGTGCAATTGTGCCCAAGTTTGACATCTGTGTGGGTGATCCAAACGTTATATAATGGGATTTGCTTTCTTTAGTAAACACGGGAATCCCGCGATCCCGATCATTTCCTTTTTTCCTCACTCTACTCTATTCCCCAACCCTTCTTTTTTCCTGGGCCGGTTGGATGAGGAACGGATTAACAACCGGAGGGTTGCAAGTCCAAGGCTCGGTCCAGCAGTCGTGTACAAGGGGCTGGTGCACGTAAAATTCGTAGTGGCCTCGAACATCCTCATGTTGGCAAGGTGTTGAAGTTCGGAAAGTTGCGTGCCAGCTCAGGTGATCTCGTCATCTGAACCGAGGTTCAAATTACGAAGCGTTGTCCTTGGATCGGGATTGATCCCGGACCGTTGCAATTGCCCGTTGTGTTGGTCCAGTGCGTCGTTAATTAACAACCTTCCCACGATTTTTTTTCCTTTCAAGACATTTTTTACTGAACATTGTCTTGTGCAGCTCGACCAAATATGATCCGCGTGCCATAAAGCCTAGCTAAAAGCAACCAACCAAATTTAATGTTCTAACTTGAGACAGTCTTTTGAAAGGGCGTAAAAATGAAGAGATAATGATGGACTATATGCACAAGGACCAACGGAAAATGTAATCTGGACTGGATGCTAGCTTCAGTGGTAATCATGGGGTGAAGGTAGACGATTCTGTTGAAGTACCCACTGCGCACAACAAACGCCTTGAACGAATCTGAGTTTGAAATCATTTGATGCTGATGGTCGGGGTATTCGCAGTGCCTAGTTGATTTCTTGGGGTGAAAATCAAGCACGTTAAAATAAAAAACTAAGTCTCACTCAGATTTACGTTGCAAATTGTAGTTATTGTTTCAGGTTTTTTTTTTGCCGATTATTTTTCTAAGGAGATACTGGTATTCTGATTTTTTATAAACGCTACGCCATTGATGTGGATATTCCAGTGGCAAAGTAAGTCAATTTTTGAGCAAAAAGCAGAAGGTACCAAATTCATTTATTTTGCATAGCTGCATTTTTATCTATTAATGTTACACTGAATCAGCGGCGTAATCTGAAGGAGACTATGGGGTGTTACTGAAAGGGATGCCCTCCTTATTTGAATTTTGGATGCTTAACTTCGGGTTTGATCCCGGACTGTCGCCAATAGCTCGCTGTGTTGCTCCTGTGCGACGAATCAAAAAATCGAAATAATTAAACTAAAATCGAATTAATCTAAAATTAAGTAAAATCGAATTAATTAGAATACCATGCCTACTTTAATTTTAATAGGTAAAAAACATGTAATATATGGAACATCAGATTTTTAAGAATTGCCAACGTAAGGTAATGGGTCTTTTTTTAAATGAATCAAACCCCCTAACACGACACAATTAACTAAGACTCACATGGGAATAGATAATTTATCAAACTTAAAATAGTTTTTTATTTATACTAAAATAGGGATAGTCAAAGTCATCGATGTGAAAAATAATATTCAATATGGAACATCCAAGGTATTTTGCCGCATACACAGAAAAAACTTACTCTTTTCTAAACCTTTATTTAATCAATGCTTGAATAGAAAAAAAAAAGTACCTTATATGTTTTTACATGTACTTTTAATTTGATTCAACTTTTACACATTCGAAGATTTACGGAATAGTTTCTGTACGCCATTATCCAACAAATCTTTCCTCCTCTAACCAAAACTTATCCATATCAATGCTACATCCAACCAGTTTTTCGTATAAAATATCAGTCAATGGTTGTTTCCTTCTTCATTGGGTATTTTCCGAGTTTTACCAATATCTCAGATCCCATCTTATCCAAAACATCGAAAATAAAATTTCGTCTAATTTTTTTTCCGAGTGCTGTTTGAACATCCATACGTGCAAACAATAACGACAGTATAGACAGCATATATGTAATTCAATATACAGTGCCCCAGTTTAAATGGTATATTATAACAGCTTAATTTAAACTATTTAGAGCAAATCATATATCAAATTTAAGGTAAACTCACCTAGTTTTTCTTACAAATGTTCAATATGTGCACATTAAGTTATACGGCACACATACAACCTAAAGTTCAATTCTTCCCACACTTTGGTTAACATGTCCGTAGCAATAGCATCTTCAATTCTGTGTCTCAACACTGGCAAATCTTTAGGTGGCGGTGGAACGTAGACACGTAGATCTTATATAAATCCCCAAAAGAAAAAATTGCATGGCGTTATGTCAGGTGAACGTGGAGGCCAGTGAAAAAGATCTCTGTCGTCTTGACCATTGCGACCAATCTAACGGTCAGGGACTTCGACGTTCAACCACTCTCGTACAAAGAGATTCCCATGGGGAGTGGCTCCATCCTGTTGCCAAATGAAGTTTACAGGTTCACCCTCTACTAATTGGGGTAAGAGACATTCTTTCAACATATCCAAATAAGCCACCCCTGTTATGGTAAGAATTGGACTTAAGGTTGTATGTGTGCCGTATAACTAAAGGTGCACAAATTGAACATTTGTAAGAAAAACTAGAGTTTATCTTTAATTTGATATATGATTTGTTGTAAATAGTCTAAATTAAAATGTTATAATACACCATTGAAACTGGGACATTCTTTTATGGACACCCTGTAGTACAGTATTACTCTATTACTAAAAGACAATGCGTGCTTATGGAGATCGCAGATGAAATGAATGGTCAGAGTTCTGAAATTTTCGGTGAATATAGTATTTCAGCCAAACTCAATTCTTTACGTTTGAATAAAAACTACTTCATTAGTTACTTCCAATTAATTAAAAACACTCATTTCCCGTAGGAAATGTTTTTTATAACATGAAAACTCTATTAATTCCATTATTTATTTTAGAAAGTAGAAATAACACGCATAATAAGGAGGGTATTTCATATTGCATGCCATCGAGGTTATTCATAATATGAACACATGAGCTTCAACTGAAAAGTTACATGTATGCTAGCTTGCAATAATGGACCGGACAGCAAAATGTGATGGTATAAGGGAAATAATACATGCTTTAATAGGGGGATGGTCCCCCAAGTGCTGCAATTACATTAGCAACCCTTCTGGGCATACTTTCAACAAGGTTTTGCTACACAGCTATAGGTATTTGTGTCCATTCCTGCTGCAAGAATGTCGACAGCTCAGCTGTATATTTCGGAGGTGGTTCCCTGGTCCGTAAGCGTCGCTCTAACTCGTCCCACAAATGTTCTAAGGGGTTTAGGTCGGGACTCTGAGCAGGCCAGGGAAGACGTTTAACATCCATATCTTGATACCACTGCATGACAGAGGCTGCAACATAACATGGAGCGTTGTCATCCTGGAAGTAACATTTGTCCATCCCATAAAATTTCCAAAGCGTAGGAAGAACCTGACTGTCCAAAATGTTCATGTAGGCGTTGGCGTTCAATTGACCCGGAATAACATGCAAAGGTCCCAGGCCATACCACGAAAAACACCCCCAAACAAGTAGTCGGATTTTATGCAAATTCGCTGGCATCCGGTCCATTATTGTAGGGTAGTGTATTTCAAGGAAATATGAACATTACAGAAAACTAGCATTAAACCTTGGCAAACAAATGTATTGTGCAATATCATTTTTTGAATTTATTTCCTTCAAAATTTTTTTTAATCGAACCAGAATTACATTTTGGTATTAAAAATTGAACACCTAACTTTTGACCCATCCAAATGAACTGGAAACGCTACTACTGTGAAGAAAAAAAAAACGAAACTATTTTGATATTGAAAACCGTGTAAAAGGTTTTCAGTTCGACAAACTGGAGTTGATATATTTATGAGTTTGAAAAAGAATAGTTTCCCATTATTCATTTAACTTGACTGTTTTTTAATATTGATTATATATAGTTTAAATTTAGAATACTTCTTTCACACAAAACAGTTTGATTGCAAAGTAGGTAGTTAATTAACGTCGCACGGGATCAATCCCAAAGGGAAAGATGCAAGGACAACGTCTCGTCCTTTTAAAGGGCTGTCAGAAGACGAGAACAACACCTGAACTGACACCCACACTCCAAACTTCCACTCCACGCCAATGTGGGAAAATTTGAGGCCCCCGCAGATTTAACGTGCACCGACCCCCGTGTATACCTCCGTCTTAGGCTGGACCAGGCCCCGAATTCGTAACCGTTGCTCTTCCAACTTGGGCCACTACGTCGCTCTTTTAATTGCATTTGAATTTTTGAAATTGAATTTTTAAAAGTATCTTATGTCAAGCACTATTCTTTTCGACTTAAGAAAATTGAACATATTAATCTGTAAGAAATATAAAGAGAGGAATGAATGAATCAAGCAAACAATAAACATAGTTTATTGTGCTTGTAAATTCAAATAAATAAGGAAACAATAATTTACTTTAATGGGTAAAAGTAAACCTTGCATCCTTCACTAGAGAGAGTTGCTAACGTTGGAAACTAAAAGGAAGCTAATGGCTTTCATGTAGCAATAACCTAACTGTTGTCTAGAAATTTACAATGGAATTTTGGACGGTGTTTGCACATGAATGTAAACAATTATCAGTAAATGCGTTATCACCATTCGTCTATTAAATTACGTACATTTCCTAGCATGACTAGCGAGGATTGTAAACAAAATTTAATATATCATCGTCAATTTTGGTAATTATTTGCGGTGAAGGTTTGTTTACTTTATTTAATTGCTCATTTAATGATTCATAAATCAAGCTAGGAACGAGGTTGTACAAAGGGCTTCCAGTTTGAACAACAGCCTAGTGATCGATTTTATGAATACACGAGATTAACATTAATACTTTCTTTTAGCTGTACTATTGATCCCATATTTTAATCGTAAAATGAAACGTTTATATGAGATACATTACTGATTTGAGATTTGATTTCCTAGGATTTTATTACATGTAATGGTACTTGTAGCATTTCCATTACTGTTTCTGATGGTTCATATTTGCGTCGAAAACTGTCCTGTAGTGGCCGACCTGATAAAAAAAAAACACCTATCCACAGTTCTGGATCAGGATCAGTTTTGTTGTTCCTTATTGGATCGCCCACAGGCCCTATCTTCAGGTGTATACGAATAGAAGTACAGAAGTACTCAAGTGATTATTTCTTTTTACATAAGGTTTATTGTCTTTAGTAAGCATGGAGGTCGTGCTCCCAAGGTACCCAGACGATCCTTTTCTGCCTTCATTCCACTACTCTGTTTCCTATGCAATTATTTCCTTTTAATGGTCTTTTTTACGTGACTTTATCTTGTGTTTGGCACACAGCTTGGCCAAATATGGTCCTTGTGCCATAAAACGCCAGAAAATTTCCGATTTGGATCTTCATACAGTCTGGATGTAATCGAACAATTTTGTCTCGACGAGAAATCTCTGAATTAGCAAAATTGACCAGATCTTGATGACGAGAAAAACCATAATTAGCAAAATTGTCCAGATCTTGATGACGAGATATAACCGTCATTAGCAAAATTGACCAAATCTGGATGACGAGATATCACGTCATTAGCAAAATTGACCAGATCTTGATGACGAAATATACCGTTATTAGCAAAATTGACCAGACCTTGATGACGAGATATACCTTCATTAGCAAAATTGACCAGATCTTGATGACGACATATACCGTCATTAGCAAAATTGACCAGATCTTGATGACGAGATATACCGTCATTAGCAAAATTGACCAGATCTTGATGGCGAGATATACCAACATTAGCAAAATTGACCAGATCTTGATGACGAGAAAACCAACATTAGCAAAATTGACCAGATCTTGATGACGAGATATGTCGTCATTAGCAAAATTGACCAGAGCTTGATGAACAAGAAGTCTCGTCTAAACCACTAGGAGGAATATATTTATCATTAAATGTATCAATCATTATAATCTAATTGGGAAAACTGTTTCGTAAAGCAGCTGAGTTACCGTTTGATTATGCAATACCATCTTATAATTTTTTTTCCAAAATTCAGCTGTTATAGTCTACATCAAATTATACTTCACTTTTCATCTGTTGAGCATTGATTATCTTTGCATTGAAGGGTTCCAGGTACCATACTCATGTGGCACTTTTCAAATTTTTCCGGCTTGCAATTTATTAAAAAAAAATTTTTAATGGCTCGTCCACTATTCAGGGGTCATGTTGTCTTGAGCTTTCTAACATGGCGCACATTCAAAAAATCAGAAATTCTTTTCATCCTTTTCAATATTTTGCTTTGATTTTTCATTCTGTAGCTTATCACAGTGTTGCTAGGTGCACTTCAATCCATCAGCATTTTCTCTTAACTACAATGGAAAGACATCGAAGAATCACATACTGATTCTGATGTTACAGTATATTACTAGAAGCCGTGTTATTATCGTTGACTTTAGTTGGTCTTAACCATCTTGTTTATCTTCGCGTCAAAAGCTGCCCTGTTCTGACCACCTTCTGGTGCAAAAACCGGTTCCAAACCGTCACCGTCTACGGGAAAGGGACAATTTGACTTTTCTACATGGATCTACATTCCTCTTGGAGAAAGGGGACAGTTTTGTCTCGACTAGGTACCTCGTCTTTAGCAAAAATAACCACGGACGAAATATCTCGTCGAAACATTTGGAGGGTTAGTGGCACAAGGATCGCATTGAACAGACTGCTCCAATGCACTGCATAAAATTTTAACATTAGTATTTATCTATATCTCACGTGTAAAATTAACTACAGGGAAATGAAGAAATTAAAAAAAATTGAAATATAGTTTAGAAACCAATGCCAGTAATATTTAGAAACTAATCTTAATGATGAGGATCCATCCAAAGGTCATATAAGTGAGTCTCTCCGGTCTCACTATTCCTACCCTTCTGCTTTTTGCTTTTTCTTCATCACTGTGTTGCGCAACTTGGCCACATATAGCCCTCGCGCCATAAAACCCGAAAACAACAACCCAACCGACTGAACTACATTACAAAAAGCGCTTTTCTCCGCGTCATAAGCAGGTAAGAGGTACGAATCCGCAGCTCGTTCTCAGCGTTTCTCCAACAAGAAAGCGGGCCGCCTCTATAGCCGGTTGCCCCGCTAATCTATATATAATAAGTGTGGAGTGGTCGGAAATCTCTTCGAATTAGGGAGTTAACTTGTTATGCAGAAAGGCAAACGAAGAAACGTATTCACGCCAATCATTCGCCGCCCCTGGTTGCCATGGCGACTGGAAGTGGTTCCGCGCGCAGTGATGCGGATCTGAGTGTATAAAGGGAGAGAGCGGATAAGCAGTCGTTCACTGCATCATGCGAGAAGGCTCGAATAATCACGGTGATGAATAGACATTTGGAACAAATTGGCTATTGTATCGAGCGTCCGCGTGCAACCTGACGCAAGGGGGGCGCGATGCCGTGCGGGGGCTAAATGATTGGCTTTCCCGCATGGCAGAGCGGACGCTAGCGGTGAGTGGAAGGCTTTTATTCTGGCCGGCGCGATGCCTCTATAACCCTAGTAATTTAACGCAATTTGTCACCAAAGCCTCGGCGCGGACCGGCGGACCCTTTAATTGGCTCCCAGTGCGCGGTAATTTGAAAATAAAATGGCCTCGTGAAACGAGCCTTGTAATGGGCTTAAAACTGAGCATTAGCAGTCGCTCAAAGAGCGCAAAAGGAGTTTGAAAGGGCGGGGGGGGAATGATCGGGCGGGGGAAAATCACGAGGAAAACCTCCTCCCAAAGCCCACTCGATCTGGCGTTCCGCTGAACTGAAAATTTTAATTTCCCTCAAGTAAAAGTAGGAAACTTAAAGATGATGCGCTTCAGGAGGAGGGATTTTTTGGCCGAACCCTTCCATTATGGATTCAGGACTCTGACATCTCTCGGCGTGGATGTATCAGCCCCCATTAGAAGTTCCGCTAAAGACCCGGGGTTAATTATTTAACCTAACGCAAACATTTATTAAGGAGCGCTTACACCGTGGGCGAAATTCGGAATTTTCAGTTTAATTGCCATAAAACGATAGCCTCGTCACTGCAGCTGCGGCTGCAAAGAAGCGGCATTAGCATAAACTGAGCGCTGTTTATGGATTCATTAATTTCTAGCCACCGATTACGCGTGGTATTAGCGCGCTTCTTCGGAAGTGTACATTGGAGCGGTGTGGAAGTTTGGAGGGTGGGGTGCCACACAGGTGGCTATCTCGTCATCTGACGGTGGTTCGAAAATACGCGGTGTTGTCCTCGGATCTTTCCTTTTGGTTTTGATCACGGACTGATGCAAATGGTCCTCTGTGCTACACCAGTGCGACGTTAATTAATTATACCGTATTTTTAACACAACGCTTGTAGTTTTTGCATTCGGAATTTCAAGGCTTGCCTAGTCTGACCAACGAAATCTGTATTACGTGTGAGGGTATGTAATACATTCCTCATCTGTTAGTGTATTTGACAGATTGGAAACTGATTCTGTTAGACACGTTTGAATTGTATGTTTGATACTTCACTGCTGATGTTTCTTCATTTTCTAATTTTCTGCTATCTCGTGATCTGACCGTGGTTCGAAAATACGCGGTGATGTCCTCGGATCTTTCCCTTTGGTTTTGATCACGGACCGACGCAAATAGGTCTCTGTGCTACACCAGTGCAGAGGGTACACAATATACTACAGAGGGTATGTAATACATTCCTCACCTGTTAGTGTATTTGACAGATTGGAAACTGATTCTGTTGGACACGTTTGAACTGTATGTTTGATACTTCACTACTGGAGTTTCTTCATTTTCTAATTTTCTCTCATAAGACCACACTTAAAAGCCATTTCTATGGTGTTGGGTACGTTCCCATGGTGATTTTTTTAACAATTTTAGTGCATGACTCATTCCAATATAAAAATGAATTCATAAATTGTAAATTACTGTCGATTACATGTGGGCTAAAAGAAGCTAATATTACAGTAATAGTATTCCAATACTTATTTGGGTATAATGATAAATATTAGGTATGCTTATGAATATTACAGATATCCATACTTAACTGTTATTCATCTTTTTACAGTTAATTAATTTGAAATTCTTTTAATTGTACAGGCTAACATTCAGTTTATCAAGCAGTCTTTGTGTTCTAAGTTCAAATTATCCAACATCGCATCACACGTGTTAGAGAATAGTGTGTAATCAAAATTGTGTGTTCAAAAATATGAAACTCGTACATCGATAGTAGTGTTTGTCTTGGAAATAAGTTAATTTTTGTTTTAAATATCCTATACACGTAATACTTATGACCTTTTGATGTATATTGTTTTAACTTTTTTTTATTTAAATAGCTATCACTCTTTAATTTTATTACCTTAACTTAGAGATGTCTTGATCACTTTGAATATTTCAAACGCAAAATGAAATGAGAAAAATAATTCCCTGAAATAGTATTTTATGCTGCAATATAATATTTACGACAAACAGAAAACACAGTTTTTTCTGTCCTAAGAGAAAAATATTTTACTTACTCAATCCGAAAGCAATAGCAACTTATCTTCAGCAAAGTACAACACGAAAAGAAATATTTTAGTCTCTTCAATTTCAACCACCTCCTGCGATCTAAAAATATATGGAACAATCGCTTTAAGATAATACAAAATAAGAAAAAGATGTGAGACTTAAATTGTTTAACAGCATTGATTGAGTGAACCATTGGATCGTTTTGCATAAGAAAGTAATACGTCTTTTCCCTCTGTCGCCAGAATTGACTGTGTATTGAGCTTGGAGACAAAGAGAACCAAGACTTTACTGACATTGCTCAGTCAACCATTGTTGAAACTTGTCTAGCTTTGGCACGGCATGAAGCCTGTGCTTTGTTTCCTGGTGTTTAAGTTTTTTTAGCTGGATTATTGTCAAGTTTGCTATCTTAAAAACCCGTCACTTAGATAAGGGGTTTATTTTAAGTTCTAACACAGAGCTCTCTAAAAAGATTATCGTTTACGTTAAAGGAATTTTTTTTACTCCTTTCTAAGCTTGTTAGAACTCTATTTCCACACAAGTATTCAAACTTTCTTTAATGTATTAAAATTTCATTATTGCGATTCTCAAACGCTTGGTATTTTAGGTATTTTAATTGTTGTCGCTCTGGGAAACAACGCAACGGGCTATTTAATTGTCAAACAGAAAGGTGTATAGTAATAAACTCAAAGACAATCATGTGAAATCTCTACCTAAAATGCGTGTGTGTGAATTTCAGGCACATTTTATTCTGAAACATAATTTTTCTGTACTTGAAGATTTACAAATGATCCAGAGTTGATATGATATTTTGCAGAAATCTTATTGTCAATATTCAATGACTTTTCACTTCCTAAATTTCGATTTCAATTTGAACTTAAACTACCAAAAACTTTTCATTAATTTTCTACTTTAACTCGTGATCAGTATTTAAGGTATTGAAATAAGCATTTTAGTACTATATTGAAAATTATTTCTAAAGTAAATGTTTTAACTTTTGATTGGGTTAAATTAATTTCGAGATTTTGGATAAATGGTTTCATTAAAATAGTTATTATCAATTTTATTCGGTAAGAAGTAAGTATTTTAATTAACGTCCCACTAGAGCATACCTGTAATGTGTGAAGCGCACGGGGGTAGTTAATTACCGTCGCCGAAATATAGCAGGCACAGCGGTTCTATTGACGACTGTCCGGGATCAAACTCAAAGGAAAAGATCCGAGGACAACACCTCGTAATTTTGAACCATGATCAGATGACGAGGTAACACCTGAGTTGGCACTCCACTCGCCAAACTAACACACCACGACAACGTGAGGTCATTTGAGGCCACGGCAGATTTAACGTGCACCAGCCCACTTTCTAAGCGACGGACTTTGGTTGTATTCGAACTCGTAACCCTCCGGTTTCTAATCCATTACTCTTCCAACCGGGCAACCTCGACCCCCAATTTTATTCAGATTTACTATCTAAAGCAGCTTTGATTAATTTTTTCAAGAAGAATAGTTTCAACTTCTGATTAATTGGGATTAATTCAAAGATTGACTAAAAAAAGTTTTGCTAAAAATAACTATTAGTATAATTTTATTTAGATTAAAGCAGTCCAAATCGGCTTTTGAATAATTACTTTTAAACCGATTTCAAAATATTGTGTTTTAGAGCGAAATTCGTCATGTAATATTGGTTTTTCGCAGAAAAATAGATACTCTGTAGATCTTGGTAGATCAACCGAAAATTCTTTAAAAGCTTTAAAGATAATTTTTAGGGCTATGGAAATTTTACTTGTGCCCCGAAATGTGCGCAATTCGTGCAATTTACATAAAACTGAAACAGACGAATATCAAAGAAGACGAAATTTTTGAAATCGTAGTAGTTTACTACTAAGAAATAAACTCTATGGAATTAAACGAATTTAAATCATTAAGTGGTAATGGTAATGGTAACTTTAGTTAACGTCGTACTAGAGCAACACAACGGGGTATTAACGACGGTCCGGAATCAGTCCCTTAAGGGAAAGATTCGAGGACAACACCTCGTAATTTTGAACCACGGTCAGATGACGAAGCAACACCTGAGCTGGCACCCCACTCTCCAAACTTCCACGCCAACCCAACGTGAGGACTTTCGGCCACGACAGATTTAAGGTGCACCAGCCGCCTCTACACCATACGTTTACAAACATCCATGCTCGGACCCGGATTCGAACCAGGAACCTTCCGATCTAGAGGCTAACACCTTAACCACTATACCGGTTGGTCGGCTTAAATCATTAAGAGTAAATTAGAATGAAAAAATCAGATTTCGTAGATTTAACTAAATTGAAGTTTCTGTATTCCATAAATTTATTATAATGTGAGAGGGTTTTCCAGTATTTACAAACCAAACGAAAAGTGAAGGTTTTACTTTCGATACCCAAATGGGGGGTTCTCATGATGCAAATAGAGGTTACCTTAAAATGTAGTTTATTGTCATTTTGGTGAAGTTTGGCGTTTAATATAATTATTGACCAATCAGCTATCCGATATCGTCGGCTTAGAACAGAAACTCATTAACTGACACTTTTTCGAAGACGCAAATTGCTTATTTTCATGATGATAAGAAGAAAATAACCATATTCTAACTTTTTTAAATATGCAGACCAACCGGTCTAGTGGTCAAGGTGTTGGCCTCTGGATCGGAAGGTTCCTGGTTCGAATCCGGGTCAGGGCATGGATGTAAATTGTGCTGTCCTTTGTTAGGGACAATGATGATCCACCCACTGGGTGCCCCTTAACAAGTGACAATCACTTCTGGCCTTGTATAAGGCTACAATGACTTCGGTCAATTCTGTACTGTATTGTATTTCTGTATTGTATTTCTGTATTGTATTTCTGTATTGTATTTGTGTCTGTGCAATCTGTTCCCAGACTTGCCATTGGAAATAAAAAATAAATATAAAAAATTAATATTCAACAGTAAAAATGCTTATAACTTTTATTTCTTGACATGAAAAACTGATAGTTTTTAAACGCCTTCTCTTTGTCAGTTAATGAGTTTCTTCTCTAAGCCGGTTCTATCAATTCGGAATTCATTGGAATCTTTATTGGCGAAGTGCTGAAATCGGATTCGAAAAAGTAGGCAAGTGACGTCATTTCGGAATACGTACAGGAAACACATTCCGCGACAGAAACATTAACGCCGCCTACATTTCGCTTGAACGACTCTGCCTCTCCCCCTGAGAATAAAAATACTGTTGACCACTTTTTCCAACAAATAAAGATAAAAGTATGCTCACACAATGCTCTTTGAAAAAGGTGAACACAAAGCATTTAAATGTACATAAATTTAGGAATTTCTGCAGCTGCCGACTCTACAAATTTTACAAAAAACACTTTGAAAAGAGCTATTTAATCTTTTATATTTAGAGATAAAAGTACATTTAGGGTATCTTTAAATAACACTACCTGAATTCTTGAATGATGCATTTTCTCTTATTCTTTATTGGCTTTGGAGTAAAAAAGTTGTTCCCCATACTTGAAGAATTAAGGAAATCAATCCTAAAAGAAGAATGGTAAGTTGCAAAATTCTATTAACACACAGTTATTTGAAAATAAAACATAAAAAAAGGACCATTAAATTTCCTTACAACATAAAACATAAATCAGTTGATAATAAATAGAACAAAATAAAGAATGATACTTCCGCATGTTGCCATTTTGTTCCCCCAGGCCCTTGTGATGCTAATGCTACTGGGAGCAGTGGATTTTACTATTGCATACATAAGGGTTTAGTAAGACCACATCTAGAATATGCTGTACAATTCTGGGCTCCATATATGAGAAAGGACATAGAATCAATTGAAAGGGTTCAGCACAGAGCTACAAAAATAATAAAGGGGCTAGCAAATTTCGACTATAATGAACGTTTAAGTAAGCTAAACATGTATACACTGGAAAGAAGAAGAAGGAGGGGGGATTTGATTCAGCTTTTCAAGTTTGTAAAACAAGGGGACACAGAGGGCTTAAATTTCAATAGGGATAACAGAACAAGGGGTCATGGGTATAAATTGAATAAGACACATTTTAATCGGGATTTAAGGAAAAACTACTACTTTAAATAGGGTAATAGACAGTTGGAACGCGTTGCCAGAAAATATAGTTAATTCAAAGGGAGTGTACGAATTTAAGACACAATTGGATAGTCAGTGGGAATTGGAGAATTCATAAACAAAGGACCAGCCTTGTTGGGCTTGAGCCTGTAGCTGGTCGTCAATATTTGTATTTGTATAACGTTAAGTATACAAATAAAACTTAACCGATATGAAAAAAAATTTCCGTTTGCTTTTGGTTTTTCGAAATAATATTGATATTATTAAATAATATTGTGGTTTTGAAATACATAATAAGATGAGATTAATCAAAAAATTTTCAGCGAGTTGAAAAAGGATGAAAAAGGATTTTTGAACTGAATTTTTTAAAACCTATTTTGTTTTGCGAAATTACAAGTGGTCCTGATGATTTAGTGTTCTCTTCTAACAATCTTATGGGCAGCACTTGCACGAAGCACAGTTAAGGGGGCTTACGACCTTTAAACCTTCCAAAAATTCGATTTTTCAAAAAAATATAAGTATTAAAGTATATACATTTCTGATCATTTTGACACCAACCGCATGACAAAATTCAAATAAATACCAGAGATATGAAAGAAAATCGAAAGGTACACTGAGCAAAACATGGGCTTCTGTAACCAAATTTTTATCTTTACGGCAGTTTTTCTCAGCTTTGTTTTTTTAGAAAAATCTCTGATTGAGCGCATGATATCTGAAGTACTATTTGAGCTACTTGTTCAAAAATTGGTATACATATTCGTTAAACCTACATGCTTGTTTTAAAACCACAATATTGTAAAAAAATTTTATTATTTTGGATTTTTGGGGAAGACGTTGTTGACGTATCAGAATATTTACTGCTTCCATAAAACATAATTGATAAAAAATATTAATTTTTATTTATTTATTTATTTTTTGCTTTTATTTTAATCTGTTATACATATAGAATAACATACACAAAAATTTATTTGCATACATCTATTTGTTTATATGCAATCGTGCGCGCAGCACTGTTCCTCAAAAATCTTTACTCACAATGAAGTTATACCTTAACGAGCCCGACACAAAAACTCCTGCTAATATTTAAATCATGTTTGTACAATGTATATTATACCTTAAGAATGCAGGAGCCTAATGGAAAAAAAAGTATTCAATTTTATGCAATACTTAAAAAATGACATAGCTTCGAAACTGACCTTATTCCTACTCCATCAAGAGTGGTTTAAAGGTCGTAACGATATAATTGTATAGTTTTGAGAAATATGTTGAATTGAATGTACATGTCCGAATGAAGATGCCAGACATTAACTACACTTTCATACAAAATCAATTGTTTTACTTTGTATTGTTCACTACAATTCATACTTTCTTATGGTACATGACAGAAATTAAATTCCAATATGCTAAACAAATAGCAGTTTCAAAAGCCTGTACAACACAGGCAACTCTCTAGAAAGCTTTACTGGACACGGAAATCTAAAGCCTATGTAGTCACATTAAAATATGTGTTACTTATTCCTTAAAATCTAGCTAATAGCTAGGCCATGTTCATATGTCCGAACACTCTCGAAAAGTCCAACACTAGATCAGGACGTCAATAGAGATTCTTCCTTGCCAAACCAACGCAGACCAAAATATGGCTTGGGAGACCTGTTCCGTGTTACATTTTATAAGCAAGTATACAAAAATAGATTTGACTCAAGTACCATATATTTAATACAGATACTAGGCATAACTTGAAGACGGCTCGGTAGACTCGTTCATTGTTATATTTTAGGCAAGTACATTAAAATATATTTGGCTTCAGTGCCGTATATTTAATACAGCTACTAGGCATAACTTGAAGATGGCTCGGTAGACTCGTTCAGTGTTATATTTCAGGCAAGTACATTAAAATATATTTGGCTACAGTACCGTATATTTAATACAGCTGCTAGGTATAACTTGAAGATGGCTCGGTAGGCTCGTTCAGTGGTTATATTTTAGGCAAGTACATTAAAATATATTTGGCTTCAGTGCCGTATATTTAAAACAGCTGCTAGGCATACCTTGAAGCGTTAGGTTAACTCGTAAGCTTAGATTATACCTTTCAGAACCTCAAGTTACAGCAGCAGCATCAAAATGTATCACCATAACCTTATCTCCAGCATTACCTGGGAATCTTCACGCGACTTGAGACGGCAACTGAGTTTCAGTTGGCGGCTTGCAAAGTGAAAATAATCAGCAAAGGACCGGACCGTTGCTGAAGTCAGCAACCCATGCCATTCCTCGCGACGGTTCGTTGCAAGTCTCTTTCTAGATGTCGGCATGGCAAAAAAAGAGTGAATTAAGTCTACTGTCAGAGAAAGCGAGTAACAGCGAACCGCTAATCGACGTGTAATTGCCGGACTGTGGCAGAAACATAGACTCATTTCTGAAAGAATTCTTTCGTAGAGAGAGGTCCCTCTGTCAGTGGAGGAACCATTTTGGCAACACGTCTCGCCGCTAAAGGTAGACGGAACAAAGATCCTCTGTCCCTATTACCGTTGCACATGAACCACGAGAACTTTCGGTCGTTCAGGACAGTTTGCGCTCTAATATTCCATGAAGGGTGCTCCCTGTACAACTTAATTAATGTTGGCGTTGAGCTTCTGAGTTAAAGTTTGAATGCGGTGCTCCAAGATTAACAAAGAGGAGTTGTTTTCTAAAAGACTTATCGTCACCAGGAAACCCATTTCAAGGGTCTAAAAAAACGCCTCGTAGAAAAGCTAGCGACCCTGTTGAGTTATTGAAAATATGTTCTAAGAAAGTCTTATGAAATAAGGTGGAAGCGAAAATGTTAGGATTATTTTAGTTAGGATACCCAAAAATAATTGATCACGTGAACCACAAAGATAAAAATTGAATAAAGGTGATTGCGCATAAATAAAATGATTATCACAGACCATTTTGCATAGTTTAAAAATAGAAACGCAATTGCAGATCTTCAAGCGTTTTTTGGTTGAGTAAGGATTGATATGCCATATGAATGACAAAAGTTTTCATTATTTACTTTGCTTTACAAGCAACTGAAATTATGTTTGCTAACCAACGAAATAAGGCTGAAGGAGAATACCAACTACTTACTTTTAAAATCGTTTCTATAGGCTCATTAATGGATAAAAATTAATCTTAAAACTGGAGATAAAATATCTTAAGCAGCGGTTTAAAATGTTTTTTATTTAACAGTAAAGCTCACTATACTGTCATGTAAGTCAAGAAGGCAGAATTTCTAAGTTTGTTCTTTAGAGTTTAAAGTTGTTAAAATACTGCGTATAAAAGTGCTGTTAAGTGTCAGATTATTTTATATGAAATATTTAAGCGACCAATATCCCGGAAGATTGAACTTGGAGATACTGCCTTCTTGAATAACATGACAGTTTATGACTTGAAACTTATTCAACCTGTAATCATCACTTGATTGCGTTTCAGAGAAGTATCAGATGACGCTTGTAACAATCGACCAGCACTTCGATTGATAGTCCTCGGTGAACATTTGAATTACCAATGCAATTATAATCACTTAAAACAACTGTTTGATGCCCTGTGATAAAAGACACAACTTCTACTTCTATTACTGTTTCACTCTTCGTTGCTACTCAGCCTTCTCTTTATACGGCTCCTCACACTTGGCTCCTAGAAGCAACAAACACTGAACAGTCCGCTGTTACAATCATCCATGGCACAACACATACAAAAGTACATTAGTGATTTTAATACAGATCTCACAATCTAAAGAAATTGGCAATCTATCAACAAATGTAGTATTTGTCGAATTCAGCCTCTGCTGAATTCTAGAGGGGAGTATTGTGGGTTACTTAGCCACAACCTACTCTACTATATAATAGCATGTTACAGTGTTACTTAACTCCACCATGAAATACTTTTTGGTAGACAGCTTCAGCTTCCCCGTCTTACTAACAGTTAAATAATGCGTAAGTTAAAAGAACTAAAAAGAAATTATGAACTTTTTTCAAGAGTACGCTCATGAAATAATGTTTTTGTCAGCATGTCAATAAACAATACACAAGGTATTTCAAACCTTCCTGCACAAAACTTAAGGAGAGGTAACGAACTCAAAACTAAATCGTATTCACAAAGGATGCTTGTCCTCAAGTACCTCCTGGGGTGCTATTCGATAGAACAGCTGTTTGGTATTTTGAGCCATCATCATTTCAGACTGATACTTCGTTCGGTGACATGAATAATTCTACGAATATTGAAATGGCTGACTTGCTCCTAGCATACTGTACTGTGTAGCTAACAGAAACGGAAGAGTAGCTGTCAGATTGTAGTGTGAAGTTAACCGATCGACTTGAATTTCTTCCTCTCAAAGAAGTTGTGTACGAGACCCCAATGACACTGAAACTGATCACAAGAATCGTTGTCGTGGCTATTAAATGTCCACGAAAGTCCAGAAACTGTAGAACATGTGTGGCAATCCAAGCGTCGACTATGCCAGGCGTGTATTATTGTTGGTGGTCAGAACTTTGAACACCTGCAGGAAACTAAATGTTCATATACTGTCGAACAGTAACAATAGAGTTGATAAAAATACTGTTTACATTCTCGCTGTCTTTTATTTATGCACCTCAGTGCACTTTCTAGCACATCTGCAACATATAAAATAAGAAGGAGAAGGATAAATCAATACAATATTAATGAGGACCGCAATAGTAAATTAACAATTCAATATTAATGAGAACCGCAATAGTAAATTAACAATTCAATATTTATGAGGACCGCAATAGTAAATTAACAATTCAATATTAATGAGGACCGCAATAGCCCGATTGGAAGAGTAACGGACTTGCAACCGGAGGGTTGCGAGTTCGAATCCAACCAAAGACCGCCGTGTTCAAAGAGGAATGGTGCAAATTAAAACTGTCAAACATCCTCACGTTCTCGTGGTGTGAAAGTTTGGAGAGTGGGGTGCCAGTTCAGGAGTGACCTCGTCATCTGATCGTGGTTCAAAATTACGTGGAATTGTCGTCGGAATCTATCCCTTCGGGTTTGATCCCAGACCATCTCCAATAGCCCGTTGTGTTACTCTAGTGCCATGTTCTTTAGAATACCGCCGACCAACCGGTATAGTGGTTAAGGTGTTAGCCTCTAGATCGAAAGGTTCCTGGTTCGAATCCGGGTCCGGACATAGATGTTTGTAAACGTATGGTGTAGAGGCGGCTGGTGCACCTTAAATCTGTCGTGGCCGAAAGTCCTCACGTTGGGTTGGCGTGGAAGTTTGGAGAGTGGGGTGCCAGCTCAGGTGTTGCTTCGTTATCTGACCGTGGTTCAAAATTACGAGGTGTTGTCCTCGGATCTTTCCCTTCAGGGACTGATCCCGGACCGTCGTCAATAGCCCGTTGTGTTGCTCTAGTACGACGTTAACTAAAAAAAATTACCAAAAAAAATTACTATAATACCTACCTATAAAATAAGAAAGGAAAGTAATGTTAATTTAGTTAACGCCGTACAAGAGCAACACAACGGGCTATTGACGACGGTCCGGGATCAGTCCCTTGAGGGAAAGATCCGAGGACAACACTTCGTAATTTTGAACCACGGTCAGATGACGAAGCAACACCTGAGCTGGCACCCCACTCTCCAAACTTCCACGCCAACCCAACGTGAGGACTTTCGGCCACGACAGATTTAAGGTGCACCAGCCGCCTCTACACCATACGCTTACAAACATCCATGCCCGAACCCGGATTCGAACCAGGAACCTTCCGATCTTGAGGCTAACACCTTAACCACTATACCGGTTGGTCGACATAAAATAAGAAAGGAAAGGAAAATTCCATTTAATATATTAATGGTTCAGTGGACATTGAGTCAGTGGGCAACACTCAGCTATCAACTTGCGAGTTGTAAGCGGTGCAGGCTCGATTCCTATAACTTACCCTTGGTGTATTTCTCTCTCTTTGTGTCAGTGAAATGTTTGGTGTGTTTATATCCATTACTTGATATTTTCTCTTTTGTGTTTGACGCAGCTTGGCCAAATTTAGCTATTAACCCTCCAATTGATTTCGACGAGACATCTCGTCGTCGAGATATTGCTGGTATTTTTTATTGATGGTTTGTTGGTTTTTGGTTTTGTGGCACAAGGTCCAAATATGGCCAAGCTGCACCAAACACAAATTAGACAGTGTCAAGTAGCTTTAAAAATGAAGGATGGAAAGAATAAAGCAGTGAAAGGTCTATTGGACATCCTGGGATCGTGATCCCACGTTTACTAGAGGTAGTAAACCCAATGGGAAAAGAATAGATCTTCGATAGGGGATACACTAGATACGGCGACCATATTTACAACAGTGCAAATCGGGACATTGAGGCCCAATCCGGGGGGGGGGATATGTGGTGAAGGTTCAGGGGCGGGAGTCCGGAAAGTTTTGAAAATTCTGACCTTTATAAGTGTTTTAAAGCCACTTTATGCGTCTAAAATCTGTGTCAAAACTATACGATTTTTTTAAGATTAAAAAGTAAAATTATGATGAAAGAGGGATGATATCTTTGCCCCTTTCTTCCCCCAGCCTAGTCACTGATTGGGACAGTTCAATGGCAACTCCCTGTTTGTCTTCACTGCCAGTCACATATTTTCATATTATTAATATTTAATTTTGCGAAGAATCCAAATTTCTTTAAATAAAAATAGTATCATGTCAAGATTTTTGTTTATTTTGGAAAGTTTAGAAGACACTTATTATAATAACTGGACACACACAGAGTTGTCAATAAAGAAAAATAAACATAAAAATGATATCCAAAACTACTGAATTCATCACTGTCTTTTTTTTTTAAACTGTCATCGTTTGAGGAAGATGATGGTCGTTTATTCCAGTCATACTTGTCAGACAAGGCCAGAGCTATTAACAGGGCCTTGTTCTTAATTTTCTGATACATATCCACACACGTTAGAGAATATGAATAACTATGCAATTATGCAATTTGGGACATTTAATTCATTATTTAGGATGCCAGGAATCCTGGACGCAACCCTTGAAATCGGGATTGCCCCGATTTTTTCGGGACGTATGGTCATCGTAGATACAGATAATAGATCTTAGAGGATAGCCGACCAACCGGTATAGTGGTTAAGGTGTTAGCCTCTAGATCGGAAGGTTCCTGGTTCGAATCCGGGTCCGGGTATGGATGTTTGTAAACGTATGGTATAGAGGCGGCTGGTGCACCTTAAATCTGTCGTGGCCGAAAGTCCTCACGTTGGGTTGGCGTGGAAGTTTGGAGAGTGGGGTGCCAGCTCAGGTGTTGCTTCGTCATTTGACCGTGGTTCAAAATTACGAGGTGTTGTCCTCGGATCTTTCCCTTAAGGGACTGATCCCGGACCGTCGTCAATAGCCCGTTGTGTTGCTCTAGTACGACGTTAACTAAAAATTACCAATTACTTAGAGGATAACTTTGGGTTCGTGAAGCCCGTAAACACCTGAAGATATGCCCCTAGAAGGATTTGTTTATGATAACGAAAAATCAAGATCTGGTCAGTTTTCTTCAAAAGACGAGGTATTTCGTCCATCAAGATCTGGTCCGTGTTTGCTAATGACGAGATACATTGTCAAGAAAACCACCAGTAGGGTTAAACCCAATCATCCGTTACCCAAGCAAACCCAACCTAACAAACCATTCAACGCGTTGTTAACCTTATAAAATAAAAACCTTATTGCAAATATAACGAGGCTTAATATATTTTTCCTCAATGAAAATTCCTTAATATAATTCCTAGGCCGTCATTTGACGTTATCTGTCTTGAGTGTGGTAAAATATGGCACATGCGCAGTATACCCAACCCAATCAACCTTTCAATATTATTAACATTTATGAAATAAAAACCTTATTACATAACGAAGCTTAATAAACTCTTTCTCAATAAAAATTCCTTAATATGATTCATCGTTGTCCAAACCGTTACTTGATGTTATCTGTCCTGTGTGTGGCGAAATATCACCCATGAGCAGTATACCAATCCCAACCAAATGTTCAACATTATTAACACTTATGAAATATAAACCTTATTACATAACCACAGACTTAATTTTCTCAATCAAAATTCCTTAATATGATTCCTCGCTGTCAGAACCGTTACTTGAAGTTGTATTGTGTGTGGTCAAATATGGCACATGCGCAGCAAACCCAACCTAACCAAACATTCAACTTTTTCAACCTTATAAGATAAAACCTTTTTATATAACGAGGCTTAATATATTCTTTCTCAATGAAAATTCCTTAATATAATTCTTCGTTGTCCCAACCGTTACTTGACGTTGTCTGTGCTCTGTGTGGCCAAATATGCTGTAACCCAACCAAACGTTCAAAATATTAACAGATATAAATAAAAAACCTTATTACACAAACAAGCTTAATATATTCTTTCTGAATGAAAATTCCTTAACATAATTCCTCGCTGTCCCAACCCTTCTAATGGAATTCCTGTGACTTCTCGCTCCCTCTTCTACTGAGATTCACACCACGTATTTCTCGAAGCAGCCCAAGATGGCTCGGAATCGAAAGAAAAGAAAACGGAGACTTATAGAATGTTCCCGAGGGTTTGAATCGAGCGAACCAAAGATTAATAGAGAAATTGGCTGTAAAGACGTTTTTTAACGTCGCCTGGCGCTTAGATTTGCCAAAATAGAGGAGCTCGTTTGGCGTATCGCGTTTCATCCAGCCGCTATGCCTAACACAAAAAATGCTCTCTCAATATATACGTCTATATAAACCCCGGATTAACGATAAGTCAGTCGTAACCGGATATTTTGAGCGTTTCCCATTGAGAATGGCAGCTAAATACAGCGCTTAGTAAAGGTCGTGTCATGTTGATCTATGCTAGTTGAGCTCGCCTTTCTGCGAAAAGTGGTGCGCTACTTTTTTTCCTTACACTCCTTTTTTTTTCTTCACCACTGGCTGCAGAACGGTGTCGTGTGACCTGTTCTTCATTCCGACACTTTTCAGTCCGCCTTGGAAGTGAACGAAAACATTTTTTTATATTTTAAATTCAATATGTACGGTATCGGGGGTGTTTTTTTTCGCTATCTCGTAAGTGAAAGATGAATTTTAACGAATATATCGACATTAACGAAGTTTTTACTTCGAGTGAAATGTTTCGTCGCCCTTTTTACAAATTTTTTTTCATTCAGCTTACCTGAAGATTCTGTGTTGTGATTGTGACGTTTAGAACAGGATCTTGGGATGTTTAGAGCAAGTTTTTGTGATGTTTAGAACAAGTTCTTTGGATGTTAAGAGATTTTCGTATGTTTAGAGCAAGTTCTTTGGATGGTTATAAATTCTTGGGATGTTTAAAGCAAGTTTTTGGGTTTATAGAAAGTTTTTGCAATGTTTATAGAAGAAGTTATTGGGATATTTAGAACAGGTTGGGATGCTTATAACACGTTATTGGTAGCAAGTTCTTGAGACGCTTAGTACATGAGAGTCATTTGACTACGTTTCATTACACTAAGCAGCTAGCAGGAGACAAAAGTTACCAATCTAGTTTCGGTTTAGTAAGATTTCAAAATGTGTGTGCATTTCCTTATACTTACTTTTTTAAAACTTATATTAGAATCCTACAGTTTTTTTTCGGGTATGAATCAAGTGTTCTGCAATTTTTTTTTAATTATTTCTTTTTAGATGATCAGATACAAGAAGACAAAATGATGGATTTAAAGGTTATACTAGTAGTTTTCGGTATTACTTAATGTATAAAATTTTTAACCTAAACAAACGAACACACAAAAATCCTATTAAGTGTATTAGTCCTATTTTAAGAGTTAGTTCCCTTTTAATTTATAGTTCCCTTTATATATAGTTTTAATATAGTTCCCTTTATATATAGTTTTACTATAGTTCTTTTTATACATAGTTTTAATATACTTCCCTTTTAATTTAATTTTTAAGGAAGATTGCCTCGTTTGAGAGAAATCAATCAGTTTGTCGTTTCCATTAACATTCAAAGAACCAGGATCATTTTCAAAGGGGTAAATAATCTAATCCAGCTCCTTAAAATTACCATGAAAATACATTTGAGAATAAAATGCTAGTAGATACAAAATTTTTGTGGCCATGAATGCTGAAGGCAGTCTTTTCATTATCAGAAGACTATTTCCACAGTAGAAACATGTAAAAAATTACATTTTCTCACAAATAAAAATTTTTACAGTTCCATATAAGTAAATTTACATGATGTCGCTTTTTATTAATATATTTAGAATGTTCAGTTTTTCAAATGATGAATGTACTTAATTAGCTTAAATGTTTTTATTTCAAAAGCATCTTTCTCTAAGAATGAAAAAAACTTTTTAAGGCTTTAATACTTAAAATATTTAGGTTTGTGGCGATTAGAGTACAGCTGATTCAAGTCCTATCAAAATGCCAATTTGAAACCAGTTCTAAATATTTTACATACCAAGTAATGTTTCTACTCTACATTCCAGGTATTATCTTCAACCCCTTAAATTTTCCTCCCTTTTTATTATTCAATTTTTATAAAATATCAGGTTTTTATTTTAAGATTAATTTTTAAATTAGGATGTTGAGATTATTTAAGTTCGGAAATTTAAATAATTAAAACATTAATCATTTGTTTAAAATGTAAAAGTATCACTAATTATCACGAAAAGTTAAGGATCTTTTCCCTTTTAAGAAACGTATTACTAATTTTATTCACAGAATATCGACCATTAAATTTCGCTCTGACTCGTTAACAAGTTATTAAATAAATATGTTATGAAAGCAGTAAACCTCCACAAGTTTTATATAACACTGGTGTGTAGCCAAAATCCTCGGTGAGAGTTATCTTAAGCCTCTCTTTCAAAATTAGCTTTAAAATGCAATACTATCCTCCATTTATGAGAAATAAATTTTTAATGGCAAAATGACATTTTAATCGGAAAAATAAAAATAAATTAAATTAAAATTGAAGTAAAAATTTATTTTCCTTTCCCAATAACAAATTTCTTATTACAAATCTACATACAAACCCATGCACTACAATCTCTACTATTATAAAAGGAAGTGTTTGTCTGTTTGCCGCAAAATCCTGACGATTCTATGGCACTTAAGGCAATGAGATTTGGCACACAGGTAGTCCGAATTATTTGCTATTTTGGGGTCGCGGCGAATTTTAAAATTCAATCTAGAAGATTTTTAAATGAATTTAATAGTTTTTTCTCTATTTAGTTCTTCGCCCGGACGAAAGAAGAATAGCCCCAATCTTGAATTTTTCTCCCCATGTGACCTTGGAACCATGCCAAGTTTTTTTCATCGCTTCGGAGAAACTCAGAAAATTATTTTTTCCGTTTCCGCTTTCATTTTGCGCGGAGGAGTGTTTTTACAGTCAGACGATAAATCTTTTAACTGGAATCGCAGTTCATTTTTCTATCTGCTAGACCGTTAAAGATAGAGTAAAAATTTCAACGGACTTGAAATCTGCTGAAAATTTCAGTTTAGATTGATACCTAAAAATATGATTTTCTTCAAAAAATAAATTTTAAATTGAATATATCTTCAACGGATTTGAAATTTGCGGAAAATTTTACACCAGATTAATACCTTACACTACCGGCACGGGAAACGCCGGGTTACCCACGCAGTGGCTAGTAGCCTTATAAAGCAGAAAATCGTTTCATTTTAGTAACTGAATATAAATTTCATCCTTAGAAATATCAATAGAAATCGGCTTGCAAGCTTCGTATCTTGCTATGCACACAAAGAAAAGATGTCAGCTTCAATTTCTAATGTTTTACGGTTTGAGTGTTTTCGAAATAATCATGTTTTGATCTTGCACAAAAAATATAAATAGAATAACTTCTTTTTACAAAAAAACGGGAAGTTATTTTTTGAAAGCAAAAATCTTTTATCGCCAATTGCGAGAAAAGCTATACCTTCAATTACAAGATTGGATTATGGGCTCTCAATCTTTTTTACCGGATAATCCCTTTAGAATCTCTCGTGTACCACGTTGCTTACATATGTAAGCTAAAAACAGTTGCAAATTAAAAGTATATATGAAAGAAAAGCCAACTTATGAAGAGGAACCCTATGTAAACTCTAGGTTAAAATAAAATAAAATAATAAACAGAATAAAAACTAACATGAATTCTTGGAATGCAATAGAATAATAACAAAAGAACAAGTGGAAGAAAATGGATCAAAGGTTCTGGAAAGAGAACTCAGAATTTCATTAGCATGGATGGAAAAATACTAAAACTCTTATGCAAAAAATATATCAAATCAGGGAATCGTTAAAATAACTTTCTTAAGGACAAAAAAGAGCATTATTCTTGATTTTACCAATCGAAGCAAGACTGGTGATCACAAAATGGAGATTTTTTTTAAGTTCACCTTTTTGACTTTCCTTTCCTTCTTAATCACAGGGCTTCAAAAATTTAGTAGGATAGTTGAATGTCACAAATCAGTGCCATTTTAAGGTCTCATGGATTAATATAAACTTCGTAATTACAGGAATTATTTATTTTTGTATGACTTCTGTCTTATGTTTCTAGCAGGTCGCAGGGTTGCCAAAATAACCTCTGTAGAAAGATTTCTTCAGATTCATACTGATTTAACGGGATACAAAAAAGTGCACAGATTGGTTATCAGAATAAATTTTTTCACGAACTAAATTAAGAAGATTCCAAATTTTAATCAAGGTTTAGACTGCTAACCTAAATGTTCTCAACTGATCCCTACTACAGATCTAAATGTTGTACAGTAATCTCTACTATTATAAAAGGAAGTATCTATCTGTGTGTGTATGCGGTGTCCAAACGAAACTATAGGACTTACAGAAATGAAATTTGGCACACAGGTAGTCCTAAAGATAACTGAATAGACCTCGAAACCCGAATTTTACAATTTAATCAAGAACATTTTAAAACTAATTTACTATATTTTTCCCTGGCGGTTCTTCAATGGCAGAGTGGTTTTTTTCCCTGTCCTTTCTTCATATTTTGGACGCGTGCCAGGTTTCCAATGACGTCACTGACTGCTAACGGATTATTCTGTTTGATTTGAGTTACGTGGTCGCATGTTATTTCTTCCCTTTGATTCATGGAATCTATATTTTTTTCTTGCCTTTTCCTTTTTATTTCTTTTTTATTCTTTAGTCCAAGTTTCTATCTTCGCGATCGTTAAAGATACAGTAAAAATTTCAACGGATTTGTAATCTGAGGAAAATTTTACATCAGCTCGATACCTCAGGTAGTCAAAATTTTATTGAATTCTCTCACGGGCAACGCCGTGCTGGACTGCTAGTTTTCTATAATACAGCATGGTGGAGCCAACTTGAAATGATAATCACACGCATTTCCTACTCGTTATTAGTTTATAATCCAGAAAAAGTCCAGCGCTTCGTAATCAGAATCTGAAGCATTTTCTCAAACTGAACAAAGCAGATTCCAGATTTTTATCAAGGTTTACTTTATAAGCTTGAACGTTGTCTTCTGATTCCTGCTGCAGAGATAACTTTTGTGCAGGAATTTCTTTTATACAGCATGATGGATCCAACTTAAAATGATAATCACTCATTTCTTACGCGTTAATAGCTTATAAACTTTTGTAAGGTTAATGAGCCATCGTTTTTTATGTAAATTGTCAGGCAATGGGCATTATTGTTTATTATTAGCTTAATGCTACAGACACTTAAGTTAAATAAAAGAGTTGGAAAATCAATTGTTTCACATGTTATGAATAAATTTCAAAATTTCTGATAATTTTACGTTAATTTATATCAGTTTATTTACTATCAGTATTTTTGAAGAATACCACATCAAATATTCTACACTTATTTTATATGAAAATGTACTGAGGCAAAGGTTTGGTAGGGTCTTATGGCTCAAGAGCCATATTTTGGCCAAACTGTGTCAAACACAAGACAAACAACATCAGGTAATTGACAAGCACTCATGAAGAAAATTTTAAAAAAGAATTCTGGATTTTCTTTTATGTTTGGTGAGGTGTATGATACAGAAGCTTTTTAATATGAAATGGTGATATAAATTAGCAATATTCACGTAAAGTAATCAAGTTTATTTTAATATAGAATTTCTGTAAGCTTTATTGATCACAAAAGGGTGTATTAAAACGAAAAGAAAAATCAATGTTTCACGGGTTTAAAATTCAATGTATAAATGTGGAATATTGACCTTAAATAATTCACGAAGGATTCACAACTCACGAAACAATAAAATATTTTACACCAATTTTTTCTAGTTGAATATTTTAGAGCAACAGTGTCGAAAGTTTACATTGTATGACTAATGCCATTGTGCCATTGTATGTCCACTGCCGAAATAATCGAAACAACTCGAAGCCCGTGTTAGATTGGAATGAAACTTAGCAGTGTAATGCACATGAGAAATTATCATAATGTCAAATGTAGAAGACTACTATTGTAGAATTACACAACAAAGTCTTAGATTAATAGGTTCTGAAGTACCCTGGTGATGATACATGCAGAGGCATGGAGTCAAATGAAGTCCTTATGCTATCCCATGGAAAATTATGCCAAGCATTAGGCAGCTCCTGCTCCAGATCTCTTAATCCAGGGTGGTGCAATTGAAGGTCTATCATAACGTAGACATGTTCAACGGGAGACGAAACTGGGGATCTTGCCAAGGAAAGATTTCAAAACAACAGAGGCACTCCTGGGAGAAGCGAACTGTGTGTTATCGTGTTGGTAAATAGCCTCTTGAACGCGTTGTATGAAGACAGTAAGGTGTAGGGTCTGCTAGACGCATTGATGTGCTGTCAAATTACCTCGTGCCACAACTAGAGGGGATGAGCTGTCATAAGTGATGGCCTGGTACCTTTTTATACTAAGAACTGCAGAGCTGCGCCACTTGACAGTAAACCTAGAGGAATTTTGTATTTTATAAGGAGACTGCATTTAATATGGTAACAGAGTGCCTGATGGGGAGTCATCGAACATTGCTTAACGATAATATATTCATGTCCATAGGTTAAGGAATATGCTATGTGGATTTATCTGTGAAAGCGTATGCCAAGAGGATTAATTTAGCACATAAAAACTAAATAAAAACGAAAACAGAAGTTTGGATTCACTTGACCCACAGAAAAAAAGGACATGAAGTGTTCAGCGTGACACCGCTTGTGTCATGAATGCCACTCTGATACTCGCATAAAGGTTTGATATGGTGTATTTTTACCTTAAACGGCTATACATGTTGACAGTGGTTCGTCATACTATTCACAAGATCGTCCAACGGTTCTTGGGATAAGGAATCCCATACTTGAACAAGCACTCTTCTGAACCCTTCAGTGAACCCTGATGGAGTAATATATGTTGCAATCCGGCGGTCCAAGCCGTCACATACATGTTAGATGGGATTTAAGTCTAGTGAGCGGGATGGCTAGTTCAAAAGTGCTATATTCTTGGATTCCAGGTGTACCTGAATCAATTTAGTCCTTTGGACGTGTATTATCGCCCATTGAGTGAATCAAATGTCCAAATATACCACTAAAAAGCTTTACATGTGGATGCAGGAGGACATTCCTATAAACCTGTTATAGTAGGGTTGTAGAATACATGCAGAGGTATTCGCAACCTTGAGATGACACCCGCCACTCACTAAACAAAGACTCCACCTCCTTTACGATCACTTTCGACTAGGTAGGCAAGACTCACACGCCTTCTAGGCTTGTAAGAATTATACGCATCGAAAACCACTCCCTAGTCTGAAATGAGACTCGTCAGTAAACTTGATTACCCTGTTTTTGTGGAGTCCAAGCAAAGGGACAAAATGTTCTGCGTGTCTGCATGGAGGTACACTTAAATTAATGCATATAGTGGGCCGCCTTGCATGCAGGTTAATCATACGTGGCCGTTGATAAACCGGTTGTCTGGATCCGGTGGTTCTATAGGCTGTCGGCAGGTCCAACTGGTGCATTTTCTGTGCTGCTTGAGGGCTGGTGGCATCAAACAATTATGGCCCCATCTCGATCTTCCATGTAACACATGGGCGAGTTAGACCATGTTGTCTCCAAAAAGCCAGATTGGAATCGTCTCTAAAGACTACATATGACATTTGGCGGAATATAGAGTTCTTGCAAAGCTTATATGAGTACGATCAGCTGCTTCACCCGATGATAATTCCACACATAACATAATCGACGACTTCTTTGTGCCCTATATTCGTTGCCTAAAATTAATATTTCAGAACGAAAGGGCAATAACTAGAATTTTAGATGCGAAGCATGTATGAGTTCTCAACTGTATGAACTGATTTAAACCGCCATTATAAAAATTCCCTGATCACGAACTTGGAAAATTTTCCATTATTTCTTTCAGGGATGAGAGATAACATTACTATTCACTTTCTGTATCAATACAACTGTGGAAAATATGGGCACGTTGGCCAATTTCTAGAAGTCGTCGATTAACAAAACAGAGGGTTGCGAGTTCAACACACGATCCACTGATAGATCAATGTGTAAGTGGGTGCTAGTGCTCTATAGATCTATCGTGCCTCAAATCTCCTCACGTTGGCGTGGCGTGGAGGTTTGGAGATTAAGGCGTCAGCTCAGGTGTTAACCTCATCATCTGACTGTGGTTCGAAACTGCAAGGTGTTGTCCTCGGATCTTTCACTTTGGGAGTGATCCCGGACTGTCATCAACTGTCTACCAACTACCATCATTTTCTTATGGACACGCGTGTGTGAGTTTTAATCACTTATACTCATAACACAGTCCTGACTTCTAAAAGTAAAAACTTTAATAAGAAATATTGTGAGAGAATGGACGGTCCCTGAAAGATGGAAACAGTTTCGGAGGTATAATTTTCTATACATGCATGCGTCATATAGGTAATTAAAATCAATTGTTTGTCACAGAGCTACTCATATAGAATGAATGACATACCCATAATGAAACCGCATCATCTATGGAGAGTATCATAAATAGCTTATATATATATATATATATATATATATATATATATATATATATATATATATATATATATATATATACTTTGTTATATTAATAACTAGTAACTGCGGTGACTAGCAGCCCGGCGTTGCCAGTGCCCGTGGTGTAAGGTATTAAGCTGGTGTAAAATTTTCCGCAGATTTCAAATCCGTTGAAATTTTTACTCTATCTTTAACGGTCTAGGAGACAGAAAAAAGAACTATGACTCCAGTTAAGA
Organism: Metellina segmentata; assembly: GCA_947359465.1. Classification (NCBI taxonomy): domain Eukaryota; kingdom Metazoa; phylum Arthropoda; class Arachnida; order Araneae; family Tetragnathidae; genus Metellina; species Metellina segmentata. The sequence continues at coordinate 66,322,192 of OX375884.1, forward strand.
TTTATGGTCTGGTTGGAAAATCATTCCTCGCGCAAAATCAAAGCGGAAAAGAAAAAATAATTTTCAATTTGTTCTGTCAGTTGAAAATAACTTAGCATGATTCCAAACCCTGACTGCAAGGACGCATGAGTGGAAAAAGTTCTCCGCGTTTGAAAAACCGATGGAGAATAAATCTATGTAATTCATTTAAAAATCTTCTAGATTGAATTTTAAAATTCACCGTGACCCGAAAATTGCAAATAATTCGGACTACCTGTGTGCCAAATCTCATTGCTGTAAGTGACATAGAATCGTCAGGATTTTGCGTCCCCAAAGAGACAAACAAACACTTTCTTTCATAATAGTATAGATTATTAATTTTTATTAAATACTAATTTTTATTTTAAATATTAATTAATATTTTGATGAAGGGGTATCTGGTCATTGCCAAAATTGTGGTCAGACCTTGCTGGACTAGATATCTCGTTAAAAACGACTTAGAGGGTTAAGTGGTCAAGTTGTGCAAGAATATCATGTCCCAAAAAAGGGAAGATCCCCTATATGATCGAGAATTGCTGAAATGCTACCTTCTCTTTCTTGATTCATCATTTGTCGAACAAAAGCATCCTACAAAGAAAATTAAATATAGACTTTGGTTGAATCTTGAAATAAAATCTCATTACTGTCTAGAAACCGAATTCTGATGAATTTTATAATGTCTTACACAGATAATATCAATATCTGTCTTAACAGAAATCCCTTCCACGAGGTAAGAAACACACCGATCCTCTACCTGAGGCCAGTAGATAGGCTGATCATCAGATCTTATACATCAATGGAAATTAGAAATTTCATCCATCGTTCCTCTTAGTTCCCCGCGATTCTAGAAGAAAAAAATCTCTGAAATTTAATCAATTATGCAAACAACGGACGTGTCATGCTGTTGTCCGTTCCTGAGTCAGATGTCTTCATGTGCATTTTGCGCAGCTATTGTAATGACGATAGTTTTTCGCTGTACAGCTGTTATTCAGGATGATAATCGATGGTTTGAAGAGGAGTTATTACTGTAGGGCATGTGAATGTATGATGAGGTGTGTGTTCACCACCCAGACTGTTGCTACAATGTCTATACATTCTGGTTCTATCACTGCTAATTTTCACGTATTTAAAATATCCTGTTCTCAGTCTGGGTACTGTGATAGTATATTTTCTATTGGTGTTAATTTCATAAATTTTTTTATTTTAGTTTTTGTGACATTTTTTTAAATTTTACCCTAAGTAATTAGAATCATTAAGAGTTATTGGGGTTTGTTCAGTATTTAATTCTCTGGATTCTTTTACTAATTGATCTACAGCTTCGTTTCCTTTAATGTCCCCATGTGCAGGCATCCACTGAATAGACCACCTTTTCTCCAGGCACAAGAGTTGGTATAGAAATATATGAATAGGCACGCATTTTTAGTTGACATTTATATTGCTTCTAAGTTAGATCTGAAATAATTTGTAATAATTTCCTCGGTTTGCTTTGCTGATAAGTGATTTAAAGTGCATGTATGCACAAGAAATCATGAAAATGTATCAATAAATTTTTTTATTAATTCTTAATATTTTTCTACTTCTTAGCTTTTAAACAATACCAAGATCTTGTAAATATACTAAATAGTTTTCCAGTTACAAAGGTTTTCGCTAGGTACTGTTACCATATACAAACATGTTTCCAAATCTTTAAACTCGATTTCTAAAGAACTGTGGTTTTGCAATTTGACACTTTGTTCAAACAGTGATAAATCAACAATTAATTCATCCATTATACTTATTTTTGTATCATTACAGTCTTAATAACAGATTAGATGTTTTGACTCTCAGTCACAGTTCTTAGTTAAGAACTGAATTTTTTGTTGATTTTTAAATGTTAAAATTCCTGATAAAATCTTGATTTGCTTTAAACTTCCTGGTAAAAAATAATATTCCCTCTAACAACTTGATTGAAAGTCAAAACATGAAAAATATTATTAGGAATAATTTTCCAACAGGGACTGTTTTTCTGAAAAAATTAGAATTTGAGCTATCAGTTTTCAAAAAAATACTAATTAGCTATTTATATCTCAATTTGATAATTAATAATTTTCTTAATCTGAATTTTTCCCATTGAAATGAGTTTAAGCACAAACAAATGTGACCTATTATAAAGAAATTCGATTTTAAAGTCAAAATTTCAAAAAGATCTTCTAGTGTATATGTACACCTTAAATAAGTTTCAAGGGCCTTATTTGTTTCTATGGGTACTGGTGCAATTGGAGGATGTATGTCCTCCTCCAGCCTTTATTTGTAATTTCTCTCCATCTGGAAGCAGTAGAAGTACGCTCACACCTTTATCATACTAGAGTCTGATGACCCATCAGTGTCGGCTACGAAGAATCCTGCTACTTCTTGCATGTCCACGGTATTGTAGGTATTTTAATTGAAGTCGCACTGAAGCAATACATCGGGCTACTGGCGACGGTCCGGGATCAAAACCCGAAGTGACAGATCCGGGGACAACACCACGTAAATTTGAACCACGGTCAGATGACGAGGCAAAACCTAAGCTGTCATCCCACTCTCTAAACTTCCACACCACACCACTGAGATAGATGTATCCTCGGATGCGTCAGGTTATGAAAATAACTAACGCAGGTAAAAAAATTTAAAAGGAGAGCAAATGCAAAGCAAGTCAGATATGAAAGATATATTGATATAAACTTGATCCGTTTAGTTGTTCACAAGTACGGATATCTTGCGAGATTCGAGAGAGTCATCCCACCAACCAGAAGCTCGGTTAAGCGCTCCGCTCTATAACACGCCGCGGATTCCCCAGAGAAACCGAAACCCGAACACGCGATGCGATGGCGTGAAATGCAATTTGCAAAAAATTTGACCCCGCATTCCCCCGCACTTGCGGGAAGCACCGGGGAATGAAAATGATCTCCCAAAATTCTGATTCGCCGAGTAATTGCCCTAACTATACAGAGGCCTTCCTCCTCCGGCAAACCATATTTTGCCTCCGTCCCCCTGGCTGCATACTTCCCCTGCATGTCTGACATACCGAGCACAATCAGTCAGTCACAGTCTAACGCGTCCCGTATCGCGAACCAGGCACCGCAATAAGTCATCCCCCCAGAATACGTGAAACGCATTTGACTGAAGCGGGAAAGGGGATTCGCGGAAAAAGATCTGTCATCCTAACGACTGCAAAGTGGAATATTTGGGGCAAGCGGAATTTTTGACTTTATCTCCATAGAGATGAAATAACTCAGATAATGGTCACGCAATCGTCGGGTGAAATTTCCCTTTTGCCCCGAATTTTTCCCTTTTCATCGCGCACCTGCGAATCGGATGCGATTCTTTCCATAGATCCTCCGCAAATAATAGCCGAGGCTCTGACGAAAGATGGATGGCGATTCGTCTCGGCGACAGCTTTTTCGGCCCTTGAAGATTAAAAAAAATTATATCCGATCAGCTTGCAAGAAGTATTGTTCTTTCTAATATTTATAGAGGATGCCTATATACACATTTCATAAATGATTGTAAAGGACTTTAAGATGTCTGGAGGCAAAGGTAGACGGTTTTTGCGGCTCATTGAAGATTAAAACAATTATGCCTTATCTTTCAAAATGTATGTTATTTTTTCTAACATTTATAGAGGCTGCATTAGGGCCTATGTTCAAGCATTTCATAAATGATTGTAAAAGACTTTAAGATGTCTTGAGGCAAAGGTAGACGGTTTTTGAGGCTCCTTGAAGATTAAAAAATTATGCCTTATCTTTCAAAATTTATGTTATTTTTTCTTACATTTATAGAGGCTGCATTAGAGCCTATGTACAAGCATTTCATAAATGATTGTAAAAGACTTTAAGATGTCTGGAGGCAAAGGTAGACGGTTTTTGCGGCTCCTTGAAGATTAAAACAATTATGCCTTATCTTTCAAAATGTATGTTATTTTTTCTTACATTTATAGAGGCTGCATTAGAGCCTATGTACAAGCATTTCATAAAGGTTTGTAAAGGATTTTTAGATGTCTGGAGGCAAAGGTAGACGGTGTTTGGGGCCTTCTTGAAGATTAAAAAAATTATGTCTTATCCTCTTTCAAAAAGTACCATATTGTTTATTCTTACATTTATAGAAGATGTATTAGAGCCTATATACAAGTACTTCATGAATGATTATAAAGGACTTTAAGATGTCTGGAGGAAAAGGTAACGGTTTTTGCGGCTCCTTGAAGATTAAAATAATTATGTCTTATCATTTTTCAAAATGCACATTATTTTTTCTTACATTTATAGAGGCTGCATTAGAGCCTACATACAAGTATTTCATAATGGCATTACAAGGACTCAAGGACAAGGCAAGTGTTAAAATTCCTCTAGACGCAATGTTGGACTGTTTTCTCGTATACTAGAAACATTATAACTTATACATTAGTTTCTAGTATGCATCTACCTAAGTATATCTATACTAGAAACAAATAATTTGCACAATGTTTTACTTGATTTATAAAAAAATGCAACTTTAATAAATATTTCGACAGCTTTCAAGTAATCCGGTGCACTTGCTCCCGCAATATATTATCTAAGTAAGATTTTCCATAGTCTTAGCGTGCCCACCCCTCCCTGCCTTTTTTACAGAGAAAAACAAAATTCAAAGACTTTTCCTGTAATGTGCAAATGAATTGGTATGACGTTCAATATTACCGATACTTTGAATATGATTGACCAAATATATAGCACAAATTTTAGATAACAAGAGAGCCAAAAAATTGTTTTAAAGTGTCAAATTATATTCTTAGCGATACAACTTTTTTTTAAATAAACCCGGCATATCATGGCGGCACTCTGATTTCCGAATCCCCCAAAAGTATTGATTACTGATTTTCAAATTATCGACATATCTGAAAATCTAGAAAATATTTAATTCGTTCTCTGCCAAATAAAGAAATAAATACACATCGTTAAAATAACTGTTCATTACGAAATATGGACGGTTAATTGGTAGTTGAATTAACGTCGCAATGGAATAACACGACGGGCTGTTGGCTATAGTCATGGATCAATCCCAAAGACAAAGCCCCGAGGACAACATCTCGACATTTTGAACCACGGTCGGGTAACGAAATACCACTAGTGAGTGAACCATGTATTGTTTGAAGCTCTATTCGTCAGACTATATACTATATTGTATGTATATATTAATATATATATAATTTCAAGAACACAAGAATTTCTAAAAAAATGTAACAAAAGTCTTAAAAAATAATAAAAAATGAAGAAATGTTGGTGGATCAGGGCGTCATCAGGGAGGAGCCTGACCCAAACAACATAAAATGGTGTTTTCTACATATGAGCAGCATTAGGCTGAAAAAATTGCTCATACACTCCCCCAAACACCACCAAAAATCAAGTAAAACAAAAACAGAACAAAATACCAAAACATAGCAGGAATAGAACGAAATGAAACCCGAAGCCGCAGCTGGGATATCATCAACAACAAGCCTAAAAATTGCCACCAAATGCCATCAATTACACAGTCTAACTTATATGCTAACATCATACCTCCGATGCAACAAGTCCAAAAATAATAATAATAATATGAAAATCCCCAGCCCCTTATCAAAAATATATTCATAAAAAGTAAAAAAATAAAAATAAAATTGAAAAGTAATTCCCATGGCTCTGGGTAAATTACGAAAAATAATTATTCATGTGTTGTGTAGGTGTTGATATTAATAAATCTTTCAAAAATATTTTTAAAGAATGAAAACGGGTATTTGTTATTGAGAAGTGTGTTTTTTAGATATTTACATTGTAATAAAAAGTTAGCATCAGAATTACAAATTTTTTTGAAACTTACCAATTGACCAGCTATCGTGTTGTAGTATATTCTTTTAGAGATATTGGAGTCCCAAAATATTAATTTATTGACTGTAAATTTAAAATCGCTTCGTTTATCATATACATTAATGTCAACTTTGCCGGATGAAACAGAAATTTTTATGTCTAGAAAATCAGTATTATTGTTATCCAGATTGGTTTTAATTAAAGAAAGTTCGTCTGGATAGATGGATTTCCAAATATTAGCAAAGTTGCTATTATTAAAAACAATTAAATCATCAATAAATCTAAAAGCAGTATTTATCTGAAGGCAAAAGTTTTTTTCAAAATAATGAAGAAATAAATTAGCAAGAATGGAAGAAAAATTGGAACCTTGGGGAATACCCTTAACTTGAATGTAAATATGCTCACCATTAAATATAAAATTATTGAAAATACAATAATTAACCAAAAATTCCCATTCCTCAAAATCCAGATCAATTAAGTTATTAAAATCATGATAGTAATAGTTCAAAACATCTCTCAATTTGTCCAGGGGTATGCTGGTAAAAAGGTCTTTAAAATCATAGGTCTGAATATCATTAATAATATTTTTATCCAAAAAATTCAAAACCTTGTTATTATCACATATAATCCATGTAAAGCCTTCATCAAAAATGGCAGCAAAAATAATTTTTAAATATTTAAATAGTAGCAAGCCAGGTTTAATCATATAAGAGTTATTACCACAGGTGATGTAACGGAATTTAATAGGATTTTTGTGAAATTTAGGAATAACGGTAATATAAGGTAAAATTATGTGTTGATTGGAAATTTTAACTCTTTTATTTGAAGAAATGATTTTTTTAATAATGGTACTTATAATACCATTATTAAAAAAATCATTTCTTCAAATAAAAGAGTTAAAATTTCCAATCAACACATAATTTTACCTTATATTACTGTTATTCCTAAATTTCACAAAAATCCTATTAAATTCCGTTACATCACCTGTGGTAATAACTCTTATATGATTAAACCTGGCTTGCTACTATTTAAATATTTAAAAATTATTCTTGCTGCCATTTTTGATGAAGGCTTTACATGGATTATATGTGATAATAACAAGGTTTTGAATTTTTTGGATAAAAATATTATTAATGATATTCAGACCTATGATTTTAAAGACCTTTTTACCAGCATACCCCTGGACAAATTGAGAGATGTTTTGAACTATTACTATCATGATTTTAATAACTTAATTGATCTGGATTTTGAGGAATGGGAATTTTTGGTTAATTATTGTATTTTCAATAATTTTATATTTAATGGTGAGCATATTTACATTCAAGTTAAGGGTATTCCCCAAGGTTCCAATTTTTCTTCCATTCTTGCTAATTTATTTCTTCATTATTTTGAAAAAAACTTTTGCCTTCAGATAAATACTGCTTTTAGATTTATTGATGATTTAATTGTTTTTAATAATAGCAACTTTGCTAATATTTGGAAATCCATCTATCCAGACGAACTTTCTTTAATTAAAACCAATCTGGATAACAATAATACTGATTTTCTAGACATAAAAATTTCTGTTTCATCCGGCAAAGTTGACATTAATGTATATGATAAACGAAGCGATTTTAAATTTACAGTCAATAAATTAATATTTTGGGACTCCAATATCTCTAAAAGAATATACTACAACACGATAGCTGGTCAATTGGTACGTTTCAAAAAAATTTGTAATTCTGATGCTAACTTTTTATTACAATGTAAATATCTAAAAAACACACTTCTCAATAACAAATACCCGTTTTCATTCTTTAAAAATATTTTTGAAAGATTTATTAATATCAACACCTACACAACACATGAATAATTATTTTTCGTAATTTACCCAGAGCCATGGGAATTACTTTTCAATTTTATTTTTATTTTTTTACTTTTTATGAATATATTTTTGATAAGGGGCTGGGGATTTTCATATTATTATTATTATTTTTGGACTTGTTGCATCGGAGGTATGATGTTAGCATATAAGTTAGACTGTGTAATTGATGGCATTTGGTGGCAATTTTTAGGCTTGTTGTTGATGATATCCCAGCTGCGGCTTCGGGTTTCATTTCGTTCTATTCCTGCTATGTTTTGGTATTTTGTTCTGTTTTTGTTTTACTTGATTTTTGGTGGTGTTTGGGGGAGTGTATGAGCAATTTTTTCAGCCTAATGCTGCTCATATGTAGAAAACACCATTTTATGTTGTTTGGGTCAGGCTCCTCCCTGATGACGCCCTGATCCACCAACATTTCTTCATTTTTTATTATTTTTTAAGACTTTTGTTACATTTTTTTAGAAATTCTTGTGTTCTTGAAATTATATTGCTTACCATGCTATGTCTGCAGCTTCAGCGCGCTTGCATGGGTAGTTTCGAGTTTCGATTTCTGGTTAATGCACCCCGGCTGTTTGGTTATTTTTTGTTATTTTGTGTGTGTTATGTTATTTTGTATATTGTATGTTGTTATTAATATATATATATATATATATATATATATATATCGAAGCACCAAGAAGGAATCATCCGATAGCTTTGAAATTTCGTATGCAAAAGTGTTCAGACCAAATATGCAAATGATTCAAATTTGGTGTCGAATGAATGAATAGTGCGATCTCCAGCTCATCGGAGCTGCTCATCAGCAGATGTATATAAGAAGTTGTTCTTGAACTGTTGCTAAAAATTTCTGCTGCATTGCGATTTAGGATACCTTTCAACGACTGCCGCAGGATTCGAGCTCATTACGAGTAACTTTCAGAGTTTGAAAGAGGTCGTATCATTGGATTGAAAGAGGCAGGTTGGGCAAATCAGAGAATCGCTCGTCATGTGAGTCGAAGCGATGCAGCGATTAGAAGATGCTGGCAAGAGTGGGTGGACAGTGGCAGATTTCAGCGTCATGATGGTAGCTGTCGACGTAGGGCCACAACAGATCGCGAGGGCAGAGTGATTGTCAGATCATCTGTCACAGCGCCTGATTCATCGCTATGAACCATTAGTCGTGCGACCCACACACGAGTGTTCACCATGACCATTCACAGACGGCTGAGAGAGCGAAATCTACGCTCCTACCGACCGTTACGCCACCTGCCACTCACGCCTGCACACTGTCGAGCCAGATTACAGTGGTGCTTGGCTCGATCAGGCTGGAATGATGCTGACTGGGGACGTATAGTCTTTAGCGACAAATCCCGCTTCCAACTGTGTCCTAACGATCATCGAAGACGTGTCTGGAGACGCCCAGGGCAGCGTGCCGATCCTGCTTTCACTATTACACGCCACACGGGCCCTCAACAAGGAGTTATGGTCTGGGGTGCTATTTCCCTTGATAGCCGGACCCCTTTCCTCGTCATTAGAGGTACACTTACTGCACAGCGGTACATTGACGACATTCTGAGACCTGTTTTGCTACCGTTCCTTTCGCAGTACCCTGGGCTTATTTTTCAGCGAGATAATGCCAGACTACATACGGCACGTGTTGCTATGAACTGTCTTCAAGCTTGTCAAACACTTCCTTGGCCAGTCAGATCACCAGATCTCTCTCCCATCGAGCATGTCTGGGATATGATGGGAAGGCGACTGCATCCGGTAGGGAATGTTGATGACGAATGCCGACAATTGGAGCAAATTTGGCAAGAAATACCACAGGAGACCATCCTGGAGTTTTATCGGTCTATGCCACGCCGTGTGGCAGCTTGTATATATATATATATATATATATATATATATATATAGATATATATATATATATATATATATATATAGATATATATATATATATATATATATATATATATATATATATATATATATATTGGTCAGAAAATAAATTCTTTACTTAAAAATTATTTCCAAATTTCCTCTTTTTCGTTATTGATTATTTTTTGTTTACTGTTTATACAAATATTTATTATTTTACAGACACTAGGTAACAATATTACTCCTCAACTGTTATTTCAATGCACAGATCCTTTTATATGCAGCCTTTTAACAACCCTTAAAGAAAAATACAAATTATTTTTGGCGAGGGGAATTGAATTACGTCGTGCTGAAGCAAAATAACGGGCTATGGGCAACAATCCCAGATCAATCCCGAAGGGAAAAATGGAAGACACACATTGTCATTTTGAACAATGGTCAGATGATGAGTCAACACCTGTGAGCTCGCACCCCTCTCCGAACTTCCTCACGCCAAAATGAGAACATTGAAGTCACAACGTAAAGCTCCATAATGCTTCATTGACTGAATCAGTAAAGCTTATCAGCAACATTAATTTTTAATCGAAAGACCATCACTAATTGCCGTCTTGACAAGTAGTATGTTTTTGTAACCTAGTATTATGCTTCTTAAAATAAAATAGAAAATCTACACTGAATTAGTCATTTCAAATTCTATCAAAAAGGATTAAAATAAATCAGCTATCCGGAAACTTTTCGAGGAACACCAGATGTAATCTTTCGAAATGAAAGAGTTACGCTAGGTTTAGAACACTACTTGGTTTACAAATGTTATCACAAATGTTACAGCGCAGCTTCACTTGATTTTATTTTGGGACGTCATGTTTAACGCGATAACGTTTTGTAACCCATTATATGCAGTTGCGAAGAGTGAAGTAGAATCGATACCAGTAAAAGTGTTTCTGAATTTTCTTTATTTGGAGCAGTGAACCACTTTTTTTCTCAGAAACGTAAATATTGAATTATTTTACGGATCAGTGAACCACTTTTTCCCAAAAACGTAAATATTTAACTATTTTACGGAGCAGTGAACCACTTTTTTCTCAAAAACGTAAATATTCAATTATTTTACGGATCAGTGAACCATTTTTTCTAAAACACGTAAATACTTAATTATTTTACTTTTTATTTCTCATCTACAGTTTTTGTTCCTGCGAAATACTTTGTATTTACATTCGTCCGTAATAAGACCATTGTTGGCGACCTCCACATTATTGATAAATTTTGCGTCGTAACTAAAATATTGTCATAATGTTGCGTTAATATAGTCACTTTCATAGTAACACAAAGTCTAAGATATTAAACAACGAAAAGTTTTAAAACGCTGTTCTTTAAACTCATAGCTAACGTTTCTCTTTTAATTCTCACTTTTTACTTCTGATCCTTCCCTTCGGGTTTGGGGGCTGAGGTAGCCAGGTTGGAAGAGTAACGTATTAGCAACCGGAGAGTAACGAGTTCGAATCCAACCAACCAGTGCGTACAAAGAGGGATTGACGCATGTTAAATTTGTCGTGGCCTCAAATGTTAACACGTTGCCGTGGTGTGGAAGTTTGGAGAGTGGGGTGCTACCTCAGATGTTGCCTCTTCATCTGACCGAGGTTCAAAAATACGTGGTGTTGTCATCGCATCTTTCCATTGAAGATTGATCCTGGACCATCTACAAAAGTCCACTGGGTTGCTCGTAGTTTCTAACTTGTTTGTAACTACATTAAAAGGGAATGATTTCACGAATTATGCTTGAAAATATATTTGTTACGAAAATGCACGTATTTAAATTACACGAAAAACGGTTAATACAAGTATTAACAAGTTTACTATCCAGCTTAATTTTACTGTTCTTTCCTACAATTAAGCTATTTTTTAATAAGAAAAATTTTTCCTATGGTAGTAAACTAATATTTCACTGCCAATGACTGGATTGGCAAGAAAATATATTAACAATCCTAGTAATTGTCTAAACTATATCTCACGCATTAGCAAAATTGACAAATCTTGATGGACGAGATATTTCGTCATTAGAAGAAAACTGGCCCTTGGTTTCATTATCTTCAAAAACTGAAATATTCTCGTCATCATCAAAAACTTAATTGATCTTGTCATCATCAAAAACTTAATTGATTTGTCATCATCAAAAACTTAATTGATCGTGTCATCATCAAAAACTTAATTGATCTTGTCATCATCAAGAACTGAAACGATCTCGATAAAAAAAATCGGCTATACGTGGATGACGAAGTATCTCGCCAATAGCAATATTGTTCAGATCTTGATGGACGGGAAATCTCGTCGAAACCTCAAGGAGGATTAATCTGTTATCTATACACACCATGAACACATTATTTTAGTAAATTTTAACATAAGTGATATACCTAATCTGAAAGGGTTTTTTTTGTAAAGCTAAAACAGATGACTGTAATGTTTCGAGGTAATTTCTTTCATAACTTGTTACTCAATTCGGCATGTCACGCGTATGTTAAAAATTAATGCTAAACTTCGTCAAAATGCGGCGTTAAATGAATTAGTTCTCAACCAAAAATAATCTTTTACACCGGGAGTGTTTGTTTATGGAATACAAGCAAACACGATTATTTCGAGGTTAAATAAAATGAACACTTTCTATCAGAAGTGAGGCTTGGAACCTTAAAATGAAATAGACGGAGCATATGCAAGCAACTTCATGTTATTTACTCAGTTTTGAAGATATGTCACGTGGTTGTGGACAAAAGCATAAATCCTAAACTAATGATTGGTTAAAGTGATTACCCACCGTGATCAAAAACACTAGTATGCACTTCCATAGCCAATCGGCTGTCGAATTGTGATTTAACCTTCAGAGATCTTACCACAGCTACTCCGCCCACATGATCTGTCTATTTCATTAGAAGGTCGATGTTCGTGAAACCTGCTTACGTGTTTTACCATCCCATAACTATTAAGACTTCCTTTCAGGTTCGAGATCAAAATATCTGATGACAGGGTCCTGATAACAGTATCTTGAGCGACAGGACCCACTATAACAAAAGCTCCATCCCAACAGGACATTTCCTGTTAAAAAATAACCCCAAAGTACTTGAAAGATATATCCCCAGTCTCTCCTGCGATGTTAGAAGAGTGATCAAAAACACTAGTATGCACTTCCATAGCCAATCGGCTGTCGAATTGTGTTTTAACCTTCAGAGATCTTACCACAGCTACTCCGCCCACATGATCTGTCTATTTCATTAGAAGGTCGATGTTTGTGAAACCTGCTTACGTGTTTTACCATCCCATAACTATTAAGACTTCCTTTCAGGTTCGAGATCAAAATATCTGATGACAGGGTCCTGATAACAGTATCTTGAGCGACAGGACCCACTATAACAAAAGCTCCATCCCAACAGGACATTTCCTGTTAAAAAATAACCCCAAAGTACTTGAAAGATATATCCCCAGTCTCTCCTGCGATGTTAGAAGAGTGATCAAAAACACTAGTATGCACTTCCATAGCCAATCAGCTGTCGAATTGTTATTTAACCTTCAGAGATCTTACCACAGCTACTCCACCCACATGATCCGTCTATTTCATTAGAAGGTCGATGTTCTTGAAACCTGCTTACGTGTTTTACCATCCCATAACTATTAAGACTTCCTTTCAGGTTCGAGATCAGAATCTCTGATGACAGGTCCTGATAACTGTATCTCGAGCGACACGACCAAAAGATAACAAAATCTCCATCCTAGCCCACTGCCTCTTAAAAAATAACCCCTAAGTACTTGAAAGATATATCCCCAGTCTTTCCTGCGATGTTAGAAGCGTATGTGCAAGAAGTAACAGAGGAAGTAATCGGTCTTTCAAGGGGGTGCTTGCGCTTTTAACCTCTGCTAGCTCCCGTGCGCAGAAGATGCGTGCTCAGGCAGGAAGAGTTGAAAAGTGAGGTGTACCCTCTTTTTCAGGAAAAGTGCGACTTGGGGGTGAGAGAGCGGGGTGGGGGTGGGAGGTTGGAGCGCGCCGTTCCAAATCTGAAAGACAACCCCAGTTATCCCCTCCAACAACCTGTCATCGATTTTCTTCCCTATACGTTTTGAATTGAAATAGATTTCTTTGGAGATTTTGTAGATGCTCGAGCCATCTGTTAGGCACGTGAGTGCATTAACACGAGCGGTGAAGTACCGAGTTAAGGTGGTTGGGTGCTGAAAATCGGCCAAAAGGGAGCAAAGTTGAAAAGAATGATATTTTTATTCTGAATAGAATTAATTGTATATTTTCGTATACAATTCATACTTGGATACCTTCACACTTCTCAGTAGAACTATCACTTTGTTTTTAACTACGTTTAACACGTCGGCTTTATGAATGGCTGTTTTCTAGAAATCAAAATTTGCTTGATGTAGCGTTTTCAATGAAGGCTCCTTTCGTTTTTATCATTGAAACATCCGAAAAAATGATCCACATTATGCTCCCACAAAATGGTTTTCTTATCGCTGAATTTTTTCGTAACGTTACTGTGAAAAGACACAAACTGAATTTATGAGATGATTCTTTTTCAAGTTCGTTCAGTTTACAATTTTAATTATTAAATAATATTCGAAAAAAATTACAAGTAGGAGCCTTCTTAGATTTTGATTAAAAAGCCATTCAAAGGATGTCTTATAAAATAATGCAAAATTTCTTTTCTTTACTTCCAAGTGAAAATTAGTCATTTCTTTTAGAAAAAAATTGCAAAATATAGTAAATACTAAAATTTTTTTTATGAAACACTATCCGGAAGAAAGCTGAAATTTTGCATTGTTGCATAAGAAGTCCTCCAAAATCGATTTCTATTGTCATAGGAAATTCTGAAGTTTGTGCACAATTTAATGTAACGACGGCCCTTAAACACATTTACCCATATGAATATAAAAATTCGTTTCTATTGAATGGTACCCATTAATTCTGTGAACTATGCGCGAAAGGGTGGTTCAATTTTTTTTTTCTCATGGCTGTTAATAGGTTTCCCGGAAAATTAACGCTTATTCGTCCGTTTCATACTTACACTATCGTAGTTGAATTTGGTAATCAGTCCAGTTTATACTAAATAGGACTTCAAAAAATTTAAGAGTTATTCATCTGTGCGCTTTTTGTAAAAAAATTTAACCTAAAAAAAAAAAGAACTTTAAAGAAACTCTCTCTCTCTACATTAACTTCATTCTTCATTTTTCTATGTGAAGGATTCTTTAAAACAAATGTTCATTCCAGTAGCGTGAGCAGAATTTTCTTTTGGTGGTAGCCCTAAGTGAAAGTTTGAATTTTATATGCAAATATAAGATCTTATAACATTTTTAAGAAAGTCACTTTTTGTTAGCTTTGGTTACCAAGGTATGAGTTTTTAGTGGATTACTTACTGTAAGCATAAAAAGTGACACATATCGATATATATAAGTACATGTGTGACTAAATGGCTCTTTTTATGGCAATAACAAAATAAATCGCAATAAAATAGCATTAAGAAAGAAAATATTTAAACCTTTTTTCAGGAAGTTCACTTTTTGTACTTGGTCGCTTTTACTGTTGAATGTTAGGAGAGTGGGATGCCAACGCAGGTGTGAACTCGTCGGGTTTGGGATCCGGACCGTCGACAACAGCCCACTGAGTTACTCCAGTGCAACGTTAATTAAATAGATACCTATCTAAAATTGGAGGATAATTACGGCACTTAGATTTGTAAATATGAAAGAAGGCGATTGAGTCAGCTCAGAAAATGCGTATCCGTAATCATTTTTATCGTACTTCGTAATGAATATTACGTCCTTTTTATTAAAATGAATAATAAATATTAATTCATACAAGAATAAGTGATTTTAAGAATACAATAACTCTTATTTTATTTGAATAATATTCAAAATAATTCCATAAATTCATAGTATTCCCCTTGTCCCAAAATAAGTGTCCCAATTCCGCATTTTGTTTCGAGTAATTTCGAGAATTTTTCAATTTAGAAATTACAAATGAAGATAACATTTGTTAACGGTATAAAGCAACAATATCATCTTTGTTTAATGCAAACAAAGAATTGTGAAAATAACAAACAGGAAATTTTTTTAAAACGTATGTGTTTAAAGAAAAAACTTCTAAAATTAGAAAACATTTTCTTAATGTTACTAACATGTATGGAAAGTGTAATGATGCCATCTGGAAATAATGCCTACAAAATGATACGCATCACGAAAGAAAATCCGAGACGTGAAAATCCCATTCCAAGCAATATTAATTTTAATCAACCCCCGAAGGGAAAGATTCGAGGACAACACCACGTAATTTTGAACCAAGGTCAGATAACGAGGCAACACCTGAGCTGCCACCTCACTCTCCAATCTTCCACTCCATGCCAACCTGAGGATATTTGAGGCCACGACAGATTTAACGTGCACCAGCTCCCTTTGTACACGACGGTCTACGGTTGGATTTGAACTTGCAATCCCCCGGATGCTAGTCCGTTACCCTTCCAACCAGGCTCCCTTGTCCAAAGTATAGGATGTGAAATAAAATAATAATAATAATTTGATTTGTTCCTGGTGGAATTTACCTACGAAAAATTATCAAAGAATTACTTTCCACAAAAGCAATTTTAGTTGAAAATTCTTCAACAGAGCATGTAAGCAAATTCTATTTTAACTTAAGAAACTCGAACACCCCCCCCCACACACACACCAGTGATTCCTCTAAACCAGAGTTTCCCAACCGGTGGTACGCGTACCGCGGCAACGTTTCAGGTGGTACACAAGGACGATACGATCGATCCAAATATTCCACGATGTTTGCTCTATTTTTTAGTATGTAGAACCACATTATAGGAAAAAAGGGATTATATGAAATCAATTTTGTGATTAACATTTTTATTACATTGTAATAAATGACGCTAACAGTAACACATTATTTAAATAGAAACTTTGTTGTTGATAATCTATTTCTATTCAATGGCTATATCGGCGAAATTAAGTTTATATCTCTCCCTGTCAAATCGTTTTACGAAGAATTCCTTTATCTTTATGTATGAGAAATACGCACGAGATAATTATTTGTTTTTAAACCTGTGAGTAAAAAATAAAACTTTAATTTTCAATAATAGTTTTATTTTTTTTCCTTTATTAAAACATCATTAATACGAAATACAAGTGTATTAATCATATAAAATATGAAGCTTTCTTATTATTTTAATTAAAATAAAGCAAGCCATTGGGCACTTATCTGACATTGGATATTTCTAAAAAAATATAGAACTGGTGGTACGCCAAAAATTTCTAAAAATTTCAAGTGGTACGCAGTTATTAAAAGGTTGGGAACCCCTGCTCTAAACTGATTCCACACGGCGAAATTGTTTCGTTATCCTGCTTTCAACCGCATTGAATTTACCATCCGAAAAATATGCAATATAACCTTGATTATTCGAGGCAATATGGACCTGGCCACGTCATATAACCAGAAACTCAGATAATACGGACGTTGTAACACAAAACAGACTAGACGAAATACAGAAAAAATTACTTGACTACCTACATGCTATAACTACTGAAAGATTCATAAAGGAAGGATTAAAAACAATCCAATTTCGAGCATAGTATGTATTTATCACGACAAATTTACAGTATATCTAGACGGAGCTACGTGACTTTTAAACACTCTGGATAAAGGTCTCCGGTCTTCTGTTTCGCAGCACTTTTCACACGCTCAAAACTCATCATTTCATCTTTGACATCAGCGCATTTTAAACTTCATTTTACTTTATCATGTTTATGATAAGATGTTTCTTTTTCATTTTAATGAATTAAATTTTTATACTTTTGAAAAGTTTATTTTGTTTTCGTGTTGCTTACTTGATCTGTTCATCATGTTTTTAATGTGGTTAAATAATATTTTAAATCTATATTTTTTATCCAATTTTATTTTGTCTTGAATTTGGCGCAGCTTATTGATGCTTAGATCTTCCGCAATAAAGCCCAAAACAACCATCCATTCTCCAAACTAGATCAGTCAATGACAAAGTGTTCATATTGTATAGATTCATAAGACTATTTTAACCTTTAAATTATTTTTACTGTTTATTAGACTTTTTTAATCTTTTATTTATTTTAATATTTATTAGACTATTTTAGCCTTTTACTTATTTTTACTAAAGAGACATTTGAGTAATCGAAACTCGGATAATCATGGTTTTATTTAATGAAAAATCTTAAAATATGACACATTTTGTTCTACCACTAAAACAACATCGTATTTCAATTGCTTTGGGGTATGTGAATCCCATCACCTACCCCTCAAAGCACCACTGTATATTTTTTATTGATTGGCTCTCTTGGGATTTTACGACTCACGATATTTATTCATACAGCTCCAGACAAAAGACAGTATCAAGCAATGGACATATACACAGCTTTTACTGACATAGAAAGCTTTTACTACAATACACATAGGGAGAAATTAAACTTGCGCCGCCGATAACTCGCAGGTTGCTAGCTCAGTCCTACCCACTAAACATACAGCGTACCCCCCCCCCCCCTTCTATTATTATACCAGAGTAAAATCTATTGTTTTTCTAGCGTCATAAATTTATCATTAAATTAAATTTTGATCCATCAGTAAATATCGATATGCAAATTTTGTATCAAAAGCTGATTGGTCTACCAATCATCAATCTCTACTATTATAAAAGGAAGTGTTTGTTTGTTTGTCTGTTTGCCGCAAAGTCCTGACGATTCTATGGCACTTACAGCAATGAGATTTGGTACACAGGTAGTCCAAATTTTTTGCAATTTTTAGGTCGCGGCGAATTTTAAAATTCAATCTAGAACAATTTTAAATGAATTTAATGAAATTTAATTATTATTGTTTTCTTTGGAATGGCAACCGCATAAAGATATGACAGATTCTAAATTTATTTTTCCCGTTTCCGTTTTCATTTTGCGCAGAAGAATGATTTTCTAGCAGAGGATAAAAATAATTTTAACTTTAGTTATGTAGTTCTTTTTTCTATCTCCTAGACCGTTGGAGATAGATTGAAAATTTCGACGGATTTGAAATCTGCGGAAAATTTCACTTTAGATTGATACCTAAATTGACCCTAATTTTCTTTAAATAAATAATTTTTAAATTGAATTTATCTTCAACGGATTTGAAATCTGCGGAAAATTTTACACTAGATTAATACCTTACACCACGGGCACGGGCAACGCCGGGCTAGCCACGCAGAGGCTAGTACAATATAAAAGCTTAATGTAAAAGTAATTTCTTCCTTTACTTGCCTTTCTTGTTTCCTTACTTGATCTTCTGGAAAGTAAATTTGATTGTGATGTCCCAAGTTAGGATTGATATTAAACTCTATTTTGGTACTAGTGTAATGTTTCAATTCAGTGCTGACAGTTTTATTGTACATAGTATAAATCCCCACAATGATAGGCGTGGGATCTGGCGCAATACATAGTAGGGATACGACATAGATAGCAAAACATCGATGTTCAAAATTAAAACATCGATGTTTTTAAAATTTGATGTATTTAAATATTTTCCCCCATTTCTTAAAACTGGTTTAGCACCTAGAGATGCGACATCGACAGCAAAACATCGATGTTCAAAATTAAAACATCGATGGTGATTATTCATCGCCCCCAAACTATCGATGTTTTTAAAATTCAGTGTGTTTAAACTTTTCTTCTTATTTCTTAAAACTGGTTTAGCAACTAGTGATGTGACATCGGCTCCAATACATCGATGTTTTAAATAAAACATCAATGTTTTGAAAACATCGACATCGATGTCGTATCTTTACTTTTCAGACCCTTCACCCTTGTTCACTTTGGTCTAAAAGTATGTTCAATTTGCTGATTATGAAAATTATGCTACTTGGTTATTTTAAAAAATTTTATAACGGTACTTTTTCATTTAAAAATAAAACATCGACAAGTATAAACATCGATGTTACAAAAACATCGACCCCAATATATCGATGTTAAATACATCGATGTTTTTTCAAAAACATCGATGTTTTGAAAACATCGACATCGATGTCGCATCCCTAATACATAGTAGAGACGCAACCAAACTTACAGCAGATATCAATTACTTCGTATACCTTGTAAAAGGAGAGTAATACCACAACCGGATGCTATATATAAGTTGCACAACCTTCATTTCTGGCTCTAACCTATTTGCCCTCTTTTTCCAGGAACCAGTTTACTTTGAACTTGAAACCCAAGTACTGTTTTCGAGAAGGGGACGAAGGTGATTTCGAGGGGTCCGCACACCTCCGGAAGTGTTTGACACCCATCTATCAACAAGAAGGGGTTGAAACACGAGCGCACGTGGCTCAAGCCAGCGGTCATGTACTCGTTGAAAGTTGGGGTGGAACTAAATGACTCCGAGGGTGTCTAGGGTTGTTTAGCGAGTACACTTGGAACTGCTCGTCAGTAATCGGGTAGTAAATTACTGAAGCTATACACTCACTTCCGCTTAGACTCCAATTCCAAAGTACTGTAAGCGTACGGCCGAGAAGATTCAAATTAGTGTAAACACCAGGAGGCAAAGCTAGACTTTTGGGGATCTGGGGCACAAATGAGACTGATTTTCAAAATAATTTGCTATTTAAAAGGTAATAAGATATATAAAAATATTTAGTGTGTAAAATATACTAATTAGTATAGTTTTATAAAATTGCTGCTCACACATTAATTTTTACGTTACAATTTTTATTGAATACGCATTAAAACTATTAAAAGGTAGAGATTTTATAACGACTCATTACTGAACGCGGCTTACTCAAATTACTTACTCAAAACCCGGACGGCTTAGACTCAAATTCCAAAATACTCTAAGCATACGGCTGATTAGGTCCAAATCAGCGCTAGCACCTACAGGCGAAACTAGACTTTTGGGGATCTGTGGCAAACGAGGCAGATGCTCAAAATAAAATTTGCTGCTAAAAATGGTGGTAAGGTGTATTTAAATATTTAGTGTGTAAAATATACTAATTAGTATAGTTTTATAAAATTGCTGCTCACACATTAATTTTTACGTTACAATTTTTATTGAATACGCATTAAAACTATTAAAAGGTAAAGATTTGATAACGACTCATTACTGAACGGCTTACTCAAATTACTCAAAACCCGGACGGCTTAGACTCAAATTCCAAAATACTCTAAGCATACGGCTGAGTAGGTCCAAATCCGCGCTAGCACCTACAGGCGAAACTAGACTTTTGGGGATCTGTGGCAAATGAGGCAGATGCTCAAAATAAAATTTGCTGCTAAAAATGGTGGTAAGTTGTATTTAAATATTTAGTGTGTAAAATGTACTAATTAGTATATTTTTATAAGATCATCGTTCACATATTAATTTTTAGGGGTTACAGTTTTTATTGAACACCCATGAAAACGAACAAAAGGTTGAGATTTTATAACGACTCCTTTTAATGGGTTTCAAGGACGGAAGGAAGAAAATGAAAGCTTTCTTTGTGTGCTTAAAAATAATAAAATTTATACTATAAATTAACTGCGCTTGACTCTAAGTGTATCCACTGGCTTTTTTTTTACCCAGTACAATTTTATTTATAAAATTTTCACTCATTTTGTACAGAAGTATATTCTGGTGATCTGCGTGTGAAGTGAGGGATTTCATCTTTTTTATTTCCAATGGCAAGGCTGGGTACAGATTGCAAAGACAAATACAATATACATAATACAATACAGAATTGACCGAAGTCATTGTAGCCCTATACAAGGCCAGAAGTGATGGTCACTTGTGAAGGGGCACCCAGTGGGTGGACCATCATTGTCCCTAACAAAGGACAGCACAATTTACATCGATGCCCTGACCCGGATTCGAACCAGGAACCTTCCGATCCAGAGGCCAACACCTTGACCACTAGACCGGTTGGTCGGCTGTGATTTCATCTTGGGATACAACATTTAAAAGTCAATCTTTTCTTTCATGTAAGCTCCTTGCATACATGTTGCTTTTTATGTAGCTCCCTGCATACGTATTACTTTTCATGTAGCTCCCTGCATACGTGTTACTTTTCATGTAGCACACTACATTCGTCCTACTTTCCTGTAACAAACTCCCTACATACATATTACTTTTCATGTAATTCCAAGCATACGTATTACTTTTCATATAGCACACGGCATTCATACTACTTTTCATGTAGTTCCCTGCATACGTATTACTTTTCCTGTTCCACACTTCATTCGTATTACTTTCATATAGCACACTGCAGTAATACTACTTTCCATGCTACTTTAAAGTAATACATATGCAGTTCTCTGTATACATATTACTTTTCATTTAGCACACTTGATTCGCATTACTTTCCATGTAGTTCCCTGCATTCGTATTACTTTTCCTGAAGCAAACTGCATTCGTATTACTTTTCGTATAGCACACTGGATTCGTACTACTTTTCATGTAACTGCCTGCATACATATTACTGTTCATGTAGCACACTGCATACGTATTACTTTTCATGTAGCACGCTGCATTCGTATTACTATTAAAAAAAGAGGGAAGAAACAAATCACTAAAATTCTCTTCTCACAAATGTTTGGAGACATTTGTAAGAAGAGAATTGTATGTCACTGTATAGTAATTCAAAAGTTTATACGTGTATCCTGTACGATAATTCAAAAGGTTATTACAAATCTCAAAAATATCTGGGGATATTTTTGAGATTTGCAATAGCCTTTTGAATAATTGCCCACTTGAAAACAAAATTCAAATATTCATCACATTAAGCTTCTAAATAGATTCATCTGCTTGGAATCTGAATAAAAGTAATGCTATTAAATCTTTGACCAGAAGTTAACAGAGAAAAATAGTTTTTTAAGTAAGGAAATTGTTTTAACTCTGAGAAGGAAATGACGAAGCAAGTACGAGGTGAACTTAATTTAAAAACGGGTACATATTTACTGTCTGTATTAAGACGTCATTAAATGAAATCTATAAAAGGAATTTTCTGTCAAGCTAAATGTATGTGACAGTAGGGTCGATACGTGTGTCTTGCATGTATTCCGAATATGTCGTCACTTCGCTTGTTTCTTGAATACGATTACAGCACTTCACCAATAAAAGTTCTAAATGAAGTTCAAATTTACAGAGGATAGTTGATTGATCAAAAACAATTAGATTAAACGATAAAAATCGCTAAAACGGCAATACACTCTGTTTTAATGTTACTCGGATCTGTATCATGAGAGAACATATAGGTAGATAAATTAAAATCTTCATTTTTTGTTTGATTTGTGTATAAGCTGAAAATCTCTCTCATATTATACACTGCTGTTTGTAAAAAATGCACCATGAAAAATCAAAACACCATGAAGGAATCATCGGAATGAAATGAAATTTACAACAAATGTCAATTATAGGATGTTATGCAAAGTAGTAAAGTTTCGGAGCCACTACGCATGCGTGGTGTGAGCAACGACCTCTGAACTGATGCTAAAAGCGTATAAATAGAGGGCTGTAGCGGGACGTTGAAAATAGTGAATGGTTAATTTTTAATTGCCAACGTTTAGTGAGACCTAAGTATGCCTCCACGACGAAATAGGGTGAAATTTCAACAACTTACGGAGTTTGAACGGGGGAGAATCATCGGATTTCTTGAAGGAGGATTTTCCTATCGCGCAATAGCAGCTCGTGTGCAGCGGAACCGTTCCACAGTGATGCGAGTTTGGAAGCAGTGGACCGACGAGCACCGGACAACTCGAAAAATTGGGAGTGGACGACGGAAGGTGAAGTCAGCGCGCGATGATAGACGCCTGGTCCACATGGCGGTGAATGACCGTGCAGCTTCCTCCAGGCAGTTGGCAGCACTTTGGTCTACTGCTACAGGTGTACTAATGTCGGCTTCGTCAATTCGCCGACGTCTGCTGTACCGTGAACGAACTGCGTGCAAAGATTCCTTTATACAGGATCCCCCTCACGCCAAACCATCGACGGCTGCGTCTGCAATGGGCTCATGAGCCCAGAGCCTGGCAGGCTGATTGGCAACAAATTGTCATTTCTGGCGAATCTCGCTTTAATTTGTGGAACCATGATGGCCGCATTCGTGTTAGACGCTATGCCGGTGAACGCTGCCTTCCAGAGTGCGTTATCGAACGTCATAGTGGCCGAACACCCGGAGTTATGGTCTGGGGTGCGATTTCGTATCATGGACGATCTCAGCTCCTACGAATTGAGGGTAATCTGAATAGAAACATGTACGTCCGTGAAGTGCTAGAGCCCGAAGTCGTTCCCTTCCTTCAAGGCATCCCTGGAGCTATCTTTCAACAGGATAATGCACGCTCACATGTTGCAAGGAATGTTCGAGACTTCTTTTCAGCCCAACACATGTAACTTCTTCCTTGGCCTGCTTATTCGTCGGATATGTCACCTATTGAGCAAGTGTGGGATTTGGTTGGTCGGCGTCTCGCTCCTGATCCTCGTCCTACAGCTTCAAAAGACGAACTTTGGGTGCGCATACAAACAATATGGAATTATCTTCTACAAGCAGACGTTCAACATCTGTTTCACTCCATGCCACGTCGTATAGCAGCACTTATTGCAGCGCGTGATGGTACACTAAATACTGATTTCGGACACTTAATATTGTTTTTTTTTCTTTGAAAATTTAATCATTTATTTGTACTAAAACAAGCAGTTCGTGTATTAAATTTCATTTAATTCTGATGACTAGGGCAACTTTTTGCAACAAATGCAACTTTTTTTCACACTTTCTAAGCTGCATGTAAAGTACTAAAACCAAAATTCCTCCTACATGGGGTGTATTGTAAGTGAGTTATAACCGATACATAAATGCAACCTCCTACAACTTTTAAAAAAGTAGCTTAAAATTAATTAAAATAAATTACTATTTCATTTTTTGCCCTCTGAACCAACCCTTCGATCACGTGTGTCTGATCTTGCGAACGCCGAAGTATTACTGATCAAACAAGAAGTTCATGGAAAGAAGCTGTTCGTCCTAACAGACGAAAGTGAAATAAATGGCAAGAAGTACTTTTAACACATTGGTTGGCACTCTTAATAATGCAGAGGAAACTTGCGTAATTGACTGCAGAGTTTGCGAGGTGACTGTCGATCATTAATATGTTGTTTGCCTTGTAGATGACGTTTAAAATCTCTGAATGTTGATCGAAATGATTTTGCGCTCCTGCTATCCAATACAGCACATTATATGACTGCTACTGGCGCAGTGTTTCAATGTTAAAAAAATTATTGGCCAAGGACCGGCCATTCAACGTTCTTCTGTAAGAAGTTCTTCTTAAGAATGTGTTATAAAAATGTTATACACGACTAAAATTGTCAAAATATTTATAATTTTTTCATTTTTTTCATTTTATTTTAGAATTCAGTGTACCAAAAATAAATGCAACTTTATTTTCATAAATGCAACTTTGGGGAATGATAAATGCAACTTTTCCCAATTTTACTGCAACAAAAAAGTTACCCTACTGATGATTCCTTCATGGTGTTGCATTTTTTACATACAGCAGTATATTAAATTTATGGTACACATATGCTTTAACTTAGTTTAATTTGTGGAATTTTAATGTTTTTCATTTGAATTAATTCGTTTTTTTTTTTAATTCCATTTTCATAATCAGTAGTATACTACTATTTCATGAAAATAGTGGTATATTCCTGAGGTTAACCTGAAGTTAAGTAAAATTTCTCCTCCTCTTTTATATGCGTCTGTGTTGCAGCTTTATGTCAAACCAATACTAACGGCCGTATTCACAAGTCCGAGTTAACTCGAGGATCAACGATAATCCGCGAGTTATCGAAAAAACCGTATTCACAAGTCCTGATCCGTGGTTTAAACTGCCGTTTCGGTGTTACATTTTGATCCTCCGAAATAGGCGAGTTAACTCGCGGGTTACATTTAACGCATGCGCAGTACCATCTTTTTGGAAAAGCAAAATGGAGGACACATTTCATTCTATTCTCAATTGCAGTATTCTTTCGACGACTGGACTGGATCTGTCATTACGGAGCACCTGCTACATAGCAGCTCATCTCATCATCATAATATTGCTTAAATGGAAAAATTTAAACATATTTTTATTGAAATTCAAAAGAAAAATGAAAATAAAGGTAGCTGCGTAAATCTTAAACAAGCAGCTTAGCGAAAAGATAGATGGCGCCACCTCTGTCCTATAAGCCGGAGAGAGCGAACGGTAGAAAACGACCATGGCAGATACAAATTCGTGCTCAAGCAGGTGCTCCGTAATGACAGATCCAGTCCAGTCGTCGAAAGAATACTGCAATTGAGAATAGAATGAAATGTGTCCTCCATTTTGCTTTTCCAAAAAGATGGTACTGCGCATGCGTTAAATGTAACCCGCGAGTTAACTCGCCGATTTCGGAGGATCAAAATGTAACACCGAAACGGCAGTTTAAACCACGGATCAGGACTTGTGAATACGGTTTTTTCGATAACTCGCGGATTATCGTTGATCCTCGAGTTAACTCGGACTTGTGAATACGGCCGTTACAGCAATGAGATTTGACACACAGGTAGTCCGAATTTTTTGCAATTTTTGGGCCGCGGCGTATTTTAAAATTTAATCTAGAACATTTTTTAATGAATTTAATGAAATTTAATTATTATTGTTTTCTTTGGAATAGCAACCGCAGAAAGATATGACAGATTCTAAATTTATTTTTTCCGTTTTCTTTTGAGCAGAGGAATAATTTTCCAACAGAGGATGAAAAAAGTTTTGACTTTAGTTATGTAGTTCTTTCTCCTAGACCGTTAAAGATAGAGTAAAAATTTCAACGGATTTGAAATCTGTGGAAAATTTCACTGAAGATCGATTCCTAAAAATATGATTTTCTTTTAATAAATTATCTCTTTACAAAAAGAAAGCGCTGCCTAAAAGCGATCCTCGTAGTAACCGAAAATCATCTGCAGGACCGATTTAAGTTAAGAATCTGTATTAAAACGCATGACAATCCCCTAAGAGGAAGACACAAAAAGTCTGCATTGTTTAAAAATGAAGATCATACTGTGCGACAGTTTCAAAAACAGCAGCTCCTGCCGCCAAGAGTCAGCATTAATCTATTTTCGCCGTTAACTGCAAAGTAACGGTTGTTTACTCAAGGTGCTGTGTTTGAGCATTTTGGGATTGCTAAACTTCAATTGCAGCTGTCGTGCCTGCCAGTCAGATAAGGGGGAGCTAGTGACTTCCCGAGCAACTAATGAGGCAATTTGTTCCTGCTAATGACAACTTGATAGCTGCGCAGGCGCAGTCGGTTCCATGTCTTGACTGGCTCACATCTAATTGTCGGTTATGAAAATCAGCAGCGGAAGTGAATGATCAGAATTAATAAAGACCATTTTGATGCACATTTACGTGTTGCAGGTGTCCGACTACGTTGAAAAGTCGATTTTTGATTTAAAGTTTCGTGTTTTATTTTATTCAATATTCTTAGTATTTGGAGACTTTTCTTTACAAAACTTTTTTATTTTACCTGCACGGTGAATAGAAGCGTATAGTATAGCAATTCGAATAGATCTTGACAGCTCTTTTAAATTCGCTTTAAATTCTTTAAATGCATTTTTCTCTGACTGCGAGAAAAAAAAATTTGCATGAGAAACTAAAAAGATATATAGTTTTGAATGAAATTTGGTGTACTTATTTTTACAGTTGTTTTGGAGGGAGGGCCTGAAATAGGTTATACGAATTAACTCGAAAGGGAAGCAATTTAGAAATTTCAGTGTTGTGTAGCGGTATAGAAAATTTTCAAAAATTCATATTTTCACATTATTCTCAATATTTTAAAAGTGGAAAAGAATATTACGTATCTTTTTGTTCAGGCCTTAAATTATATATTTAAAAAATTTTTATGCAAAATGTCAGACAAATGTACTCATAAGTTCTTCTGCTGTCATATTTTGAAACATATCTTTACATAAACGTCATTTGTTTACCTAAATTTTCCAATTTTTGAATTTTTTAAAAATTAATTGCAATAATTTTTAATGACATTTGTTTTGTAGTGTTTTCATAAGTTGTTTTACCTTAAAAAGAAAATACATTATAATTGGAACAATTTTTTAATAAAAGGTCCCCGAATGTAGTAAAATACTTCAAGTTTCGTTCTTTTTAATAATTTTGTTCTTCGTGGTACAAACATTTAAGAAATAAGTTCTGCTCAATCGATGTAATAAGGTAGCACCTTTATATTGAACATAATAAGCAACGATTCAATTCAAATAAATGTTTTATTTAGGGAGACTTCGCTGGTTTTAAACATTTTCTTTTGCTTTCGTATTTAATAAGTTGGCTTGGTTTTTTGGTGCTAAGACCATACTTTCCAAGCTGCACCAAACACATGACAAACAAAGTCAAGTAATTAGTATAGATGATAATTTTATTTAAGTACCTGTAATAAATCGAATAAATAAGGTTTTAATGAAAAACAAATGCTTTTTTAAACAATAATGACTGTAATGCTTTAACAATATTTTTAAATCTATCTTCTACAAAGTTCGTAAAGTTAGCAATTTAATTTGTAATACTCATAAATGGTCTCTATGTAAAATACTAATCACTTTTGGGTAACTTAATTGCTTTTAAATAGAAAATGAACAGTCGCGGAAACAAAAACAAACCACCCCTCTTCATTCGAGCAATTTTAATAACAAAGAAAATTTAAAGATAGCTTTTGAAAGGAATTAACGTCTTCTATAAATTCAAATTCATAAAATTTGCATTAAGAGCCATCTTCATATTAAATTGAGCACCAACTTCATAATTTCCAGTCGGCACCTCCTATTTCGTAACACTTTCGAATCGAAATCAAAATTTAACTTCAGTTACCAAATTTTATATTATTAGGTCTTACCGTTTCGCGAAGTAATATTAAATCAGTTTCTTACAGTCAGTTTTATGCATATCTTCCTAAATACTATTTCTATAGCTCTGATATTTTGTACCGTGTTACTGTTACACAAACCCAAACAACGGATAATACACTCATTGCCATAAAAATTTGGGCACCAAGAAATAAATGTGGGATCGTAACGAAACTTGGCATGAAGGTACATGTCGGCCAGATATGCAAATGATTAGAAATGCAGCGTGATTGCGCATTGCGTAATGCCACTAGAGGGCGTTGAACTTCGTTCTCCTTGGATTATAAAACAGGTAAGCAGAGCTTGTTTGAGTGTTCTTAATCTTTTGCAAAGGAAATTCTGAGGTAGACATGCCGTTACGCTGCCATCGAAGATAATATGAGCGCAGCTGTCAGAGCTCGAGAGGGGAAGAATCATCAGGATGATGGAAGCTGGGTGGTCAGCTCGGCGAGTAGCTCGTCAAGTAGACCGTTCTGATTTTACTGTGAGGAGGTGTTGGGACCAGTGGACAGAAGAGACGTCATTTACACGGCGACCAGGCTCAGGACGCCCTCGACAGACCAGTCGTCCAGAAGACCGTCACATCATACTAAACGCACGCGTAGAGCCAACTGTCTCATTGGCCGCTATCCAGACACAGGCAGCACCTTCACTACAGGCCCCTGTGTCTTTCAGAACCATCGCAAGGCGACTGGCTGAAGGACATCTGGTATCGCGGCTTCCATTACGTGTGCTGCCAATGACACCCACCCACCGACGACTCCGTTTGGAGTGGTGTCGCGCACGACGGGATTGGACTGCAACGGAATGGAACCAGGTCGTCTTCAGCGACGAATCTAGATTCAATTTGAGCAGTGATGACAGTCGTGTTCGTGTGTGGAGGCCCCGTGGTGAACGCCTCAATCCTGCCTTCGCTTTACAGCGACACACCGCTCCCACAGCTGGTGTGATGGTATGGGGTGCCATTGCTTACGATACACGGTCACCCCTAATATTGATCCATGGCACAATGACAGCCCAGCGGTACGTCCGTGACATCCTTCAGCCACATGTGATGCCACTCATGGCAGGGCTCCTAGGAGCCATTTTTCAACAAGACAATGCTCGGCCACACACAGCAAGGATGTCACAAGACTGCCTCCGCCACATTACCACCCTTCCCTGGTCTGCTCGAGCCCCACATTTGTCACCAATCGAGCATATCTGGAATCATTCGGGACGGCAAGTTGGACAGCCTACGAGTTTTTTCGAACTAGAGGCGCGTTTACAGCAACTGTGGAACGAGATGTCTCAGGACATCATACAGAACTTGAATGCCTCAATGCCCGCTCGTATCGCATCGTGCATACGCGCTAGAAGGGGTCCAACAGAGAACTAAAACTTCCGTTCATTTGTACTTTTTTTCTGCAATAAATGATCCTTTTTCTTTGATTTTCTAATCACTTACTTATTTCAAAGTAGTACTTACTAGAGTGCCTATATAATAAGAGTGGCGACATACGGGAAACACTTTCTGATTGGCTTAGAGACCTTTTCTACCGCCCGAAGCGGTCTTTTCCCAGCTCCCGTAGACTTAACATGGGAACTTTTTGTGTGTTCGAGAAAAACGTGTGTATATTAAATTAAAAAGAAAATATAGCTTATTCGTGTTCCATTTCGTGTTCTGAATGTCTATTTATAATTATTTTAGTGTTTTGTCAGTGTAAATTTGAAGACTTTTTAAGTAAATAGCTTTTTTTGAACAACATGCTGTTTCCCGCTACTTTGGCGATGTAAACATCGCGCCAAAGGCAGTTAGCAAGTTTTAAACTTTTAATAATGCGTTGTTTTTTTAGCTGTTTCCTTATTAAAGGTTTACAATAACCTATGCCGAATTGAATCATCAGAAAAGCAGAGAGTAAATTGTAGCAATGCTTTATATAAAAAGAATAAAAGAAATGTTTATATAAAAGTGTTATTTTTGATGCAAACTTTCTTCTTTATTTTGCTGCTAGATCTCGGAACAAAACCACCACATCAACATTTATCTGTGAATTTGGATATAAATGCGTACAAATGATGTTAACTATTTTTTATCTTGAGATTATTCTTGTATGTTTAGGCCAATATTTGCTCATAATTTAGTTTCAATCTGTTAATACTATTTTTCATATGAAAATGTGGTAGATTTTTTAACAAATATGTACTGATGGTGTTGATTATTTTTGAAATTACATGTCTTTTGACTTGTATAAATGGATGAAAATTAAATTTAAGTGGGTAAAAATTTTATGTTGTGTATTAAAAAGGTCAAATAAAAATGTTCAGTATCTTTTCTAGTTCGGTTAATGTAAGGAAAGGATTAATCACACTAAAAAAAACTACATGTGTTGAACAGTTGGTTGAAAGAAAGTTTTATTTTAAGGAACTATCCATTCATAGTAGGACATTTCAAATCTATTTTTTATTTAATGTTATAAAATTAATGCGTAAACTTCTATCACACAGCATGGAAAGAATTTAAAGAAAAAACTTGTGCCTGAGAGAGACAACACATCAGATCTTATTTTAGTTAACACTGAAGTTTTAAGCTTAACTTTATTCATTTTCTTGTTAATATTCACGAAAACAAGTTCAATAAGTCGTGAGCATAAAAATTACGGGACATAAACACTATCGCCAAAAGAAAGAGAGAGGAGGAAATGTGGGAAACCGATGGAAGAAACATATTCGCCCAGCAACCGATTCTGGTAGAAAAATGGCTGCCGCGCATGTGCATTGGGCCAAATTTGGTCCCTTGTCGCCACTCTTATTATATAGGCACTCTAGTACTTACATGTGTAAAAATTTGGTTTCGTTTTGACGACTTTTTCTTGGTGCGCAAATTTTTATGGCAATGAGTGTACGATTCAATTAGAATGAAAAATACGATTCAAATGGTGTTCAAATTTGAAATTCAGGTATCCACAGCTACAATTTATCTCGATCTACAAATACTTCTTTCTGTGTCGAACCCTGAAATCGTCAGTGAATTTAGTATTGAATATCTCGGGATATAAAGGTAGTAAATTCATGAAACTTTATATTTAGACTAATTTCACGATGCAGAATTTGATTATGGCATCACAACATGGTGTTTCCTGTAGAAATTTCGTTATTTTGCAACATTTTATTTAATGACGTCCCCTTATGCAATTGTTTTAAAATTTGAATTTGTAGAGGATGTTATTCCCTATTGAATGATACCTTCAAATTTGCTCTAGTATGGATAGTGCTCGAAATAAAGGAGGTGGTTCGGGTGGGTTTTTTTTCCGCGACTGGATATGTATCACCTAAAACTGCAAAACAGACAATTTGTGTGTACATTTTTCTTTTTCTTCTTTTTCATATTATTAAAAAATAAACGTACGATTGTTACTATAACTAGTAAGAACCACAAAAAAGTTCATGGAATTACATTTATATCCTTCAGAAAGTTTAGATTTAGAATTTTATAAGCACTGAGAAAAAGAGAAGTAGATAAAAAGTTCTTTGAAGTTTGTTTATAAAAATAAAGTACTGCAATATTTGTCAGATTCGGCACAAATTTCCACACATTAGTATTATTTACATGAACAATTTAGAAAATTCCTTTTAACTTTTCCGTGATATATTCCACTTTCTTGACATATTTTCCCCTACTCTTGCTTAGATTATCATAATTTCAGTACGTTAAAATTTGAAATTTGAGTGTCATTTGTTCACAATATGTGTTTCCCCAAATTTCATTTTATCTTTGGTATTACAGCTATCGTTGTAGCTTCCTGAAGTTCACGAACACCAATATTAAATAACCAGATGATCGTATTAAAATATTAAGCAATCCATAAAACTCAATCATAGATTATAGAAACGGCGAGAGAGAGTTGATCAAATAAGTTACAACTTCTGTTAGTCATAGCAAAACTTCACTCTGAAGCAGCACCACGGGATCAATCCCAAACA